>OZ024937.1:80855131-81465962 GCA_964017235.1 Sabellastarte sp. h YS-2021
TAGGACCCTGGCTGTTGAACAGGACATAAAACCCTAACTTTGACCCTTCTTAGAGGTAAACAAGTTTGGGTAATTTTTTCACAGGCTGTCACCTCTGTATTGGCTCCACTTGGACAAGTGAGGTTATCTGTCTCAATGTGACCATGGTTGGGCAGGAACGGGATGTAAAACCCTAATTCTGATTGATACATAATGTTAACCTTATATGAACCTCTTAGAGGAAGGAAGTAAAGGAACCTGTCAGTCATATCTGCACTTGGGCTCAATATTGGAGGAATCTATTGTAGCCGAGATTTGGTCCTTTAAACCATAGGCACAAGATGCAATCCCATACAGAACAGCACTGGGCTTAGCACATGTGCTTAGATTCTGTGCATCTACAAATAAGCCATGTTGCTAGAATTACTAATTTATTTATAGTTTGATATTTGCATAAAAAATTATTCAATACTATCTTAAGGGAATTCCATAGGGAAACTTCCCAAATGACGTATAGGTAACAATTATGACAAATGGCATGTACAAGACAGTAAAAAGAAGTTACTGGAGGACTGGTCAAACATATTCACACTGGTAAATAGAGTCACTTGTGAACCATACTTACAAACATTCCAGTACAAGGTCTTTAATCGAACATTAAACTGTAGGTAATAATCTCTACAAATGGAAAATATCTCAGTCCCATTCTGTACACATTGTAATGGAACACATGTAGATACTATAGAGCATCACCTTTTCTGGTGCCACAAGTCTTGTGAATTTTGGCATTAACTAGAATCATGGTTAACCACTAAACTGGAGTTGACAACATGTATTAATTTTACTATCTGTGAAATTTTGTTGGGTATTCCTTTCAGAAATGATCCAGAGCTTTTATCTCGTAACTTTATCTTTTTACTTGGAAAATGGTACATAAATAAAAAGAAGTCTCAAGATCAAATTATTCGTCTTTCTGACTTTTTGGTTATTCTAAAATCCAAACTTATAATATTACAAAGTCTCTATAGATTGAAGAAGCAAACCGTTAGATTTAATGAGTCATTTGAAAAACTTATAGACATATTATTGTAGATGGTCTCCATTGTTGAACTTCAAACATGCATGTTTTGTTGTTATATCATGAATGAATTTCAATATTTTTTTCATAAATAGTGTTTTAATTATAGTATTAATGCAGTGTGATTTCGTCAATTGTAACTTGTTGTATTTGTATTTGTGGGATCCATTGGGCTGCCACAAGTGGACCAAGCTGTTAGAGCTCTGAATCAGCTATGCCACATCCTTCAGTTAAAACTGAGTGAAGGTGTTGTGCGATTTCCAGTGACAGACTGACAGGATTTTATCCAACCAAACTCTTCCATGGAAGGCTTAGGAAGCTGCAAAAGCCCTGACATCATGTGCCCGGACCAGGTGCAGCTACAGAGCACCTTTTTCCCAAAGTTAATAGCACAAAAGCACTGTCTGTTTGATCCAAGAAGATATAGTAGCCGGAACAATGTTCTTGGCAAAGCTCTTCTTGAATGAGACAAAGACAAATTCCTTGCCATCCCAGAGATGCTTGGTCTTGCCCAAGTAATAACGCAATGCCCCGACTGGGCAGAGTGTTCTATCCTAATTCAGGGACCTATTGAGTGTAGGAGCCAAAGCTGGAATGATCACCTGAGCTAGGAAGATGCAAAAGCTCTGACATTATGAGCCCGGACCAGGTGCAGCTACAGAGCACCTTTATCCCAAAGTTAATAGCACAAAAGCACTGTGTGTTTGATCCAAGAAGATATAGTAGCCAGAACAATGTTCTTGGCAAAGCTCTTCTTGAATGAGACAAAGACAAATTCCTTGCCATCCCGGAGATGCTTGGTCTTGTCCAAGTAATAACGCAATGCCCTGACTGGGCAGAGCGTTCTATTCTGACTAAGGGACCTATTGAGTGTATGAGCCAAAGCTGGAATGATCACCTGGGCTACACAGTCTGGCCTATCCTTGGCCAGCTGAGTCTTAGATAAGAAGCTGGGTGAGGGATATACAGAAATATGCTTAAAAAGTAAGGATTTCCTTTATTTCTTGCTCCTTCCTTTGTTTTGGTATTAATTAAACTTCCCCCAAACAAAGGAGTATAACTTTCTTTCCTTGAATTTCAAGGAAACCTTAAAAATCTAGGAAATCCTTAACTTTCAAAAGAATCTTTAATTTTGATATTCATTAACCTGCCTTTACTGATGAATCCTTGGTTTTTTTCCTTAGCTTTCAAGGTTAGTGTGTGACTACCTTTATGATAAAGGGGGTTTTTGGTTGTTTGACTTTTTAAGTAAAAATGAGTTAATTAGTGAAGTGATATTTGCACCTTTTTTGTCCATACCACAATATCTGTATGAAAAGTGGCTATTACTTACCACAATGCGATATTCAATACAAAAATCTTTAAAAGTTAAGTATTTATTTCTTAAAATATAAAATATGATCTCAAACGGCAATAGGAAACACATCATAACACTGATCTTATGCTGAATAATATACATTGAAAGAAGAAAATACAAAAGCAAGGGAAAGATAAAAGAGCCTTTTTGAACAAAGGATTTTAGACAAGCAGATGACTGAATGCACTCCTTTAATAAAGGATCCTTTATTTAAGGTCTCCTTTTGGTAAGGAAACCATAAAGGGGGTTTAGTGAATAACATTTTAAAGGTCACCTTACCAAAGGAGATTTTTCACCTTCCTTTAATAAAAGGAAGTTGTTCCTGGAAACTTAAGGAGGGAGCAATTGGTCGTTAAAGTTATTTAGCATTCCTTGAAGGACACTTCCTTAAATTTAAAGTAGGTCCTTAGTTTTCTTGAAATTTAAGGGAGTTTTCAAGGTCTCTTTTAAGGAAGGAGGCTTTGTAAAACTGAGATTTTTTAAAGGAGGGAGAAAGTCAAGAAAATCTTTGAATTTAAGGTGACCTTTATCTTAAGGAGGCTTCATAAAACTATATTCACATCAGTTGACAAAAATTTGATTCATAGGCATTTCTAGCTGAATGTTTCTGAGGAGCCTGAATTCTCAATGACACTTGATCAGAGAACCCTTGTTTCTGGATGGCTGTGACTCTAGGAGTCAGGCATGAATATTCAGGTTCTCAAGGTCCCTGTATGTACGCTTGATGAATGGTTGAGTCAGAAGGTTGTTCATCCTGGGCAGAGACAGTGGTACCTGCACCGATAGGCTGACTAGATCCCAGAACCAGGGCATGATGAGCCACCCCAGAGCAATCAGAATCATCCTGTGACACCCATGGTCTAACACCTTGGTGACCTCCTTGTCCAGAATTTCCATTGGAAGAAAGGCATTAGCATACAGATCCTATCAGTGAAGGCTCAATGTGTCCCCCTTCTAAGCTATATGATCCAGAACAGGGGATGCAAATTTGGGAAGCTTGCGGTTGAACCTGGAAGAGATCCACCTTACCACCTTGCGCACAAGTGGTGAAACACCTGGAGAAGAGACCACTTTGTCTGAATATGTGTCTGGACAGCTTGTCCGCTATCACATTCAAATGGCCTGGGTGGGCTAGCAGTCTCCAAAAGAGGACACAAAGAGAGGCGAATCTCTGCCCCCATCCCCCCAACCACTGTTGTGTTGTCTGTTGCTACCAGAATGGTCCGGCCCCAACACAGTATGACTGCTTTCAGATCTAGACAATTTATGCGTAATTTGCCCTCTGGTTCTGACCAAACACCTTTTGCAGAGCAGTCTCCTAAATGTGCCCCCAGCCGTCGTTTGATGCGCCTGTAAACAGCTGCTGAGTGTGTTTAAGGGGGTGCAGAGGTTGACCACAAATCACAAAATTTTCGTCTACCACCACAACAAGTGAGGATGCAGAGATTGGGGCAGAAGAATGATCTTTTCCAAGGATTCTGGGACATGCCAATTATACTTCAGGTGCCACTGTATGGGTCTCATATGAAGACATCCCAAAATAACCTGCTTTTCTGTGGTTGTCAACAGACCTATCGGGGCATGAACTACCTGGACAGGAGTCCTGCCCCATGAGGGTCCATATTTTCTGAGACAGGGTGTCTCACCTCTCTGGGTTGGGCTTCACTAAACCTTGGGAGAGGTTGAACTGATATCTTACAAAGTTTAACACTTGTTGGGGAATCATTTCTGACTTTGTTATGTTGACAACCTAGCCCAGATCTTGGAACAGGGCCAAAAGGGTCTCAATATGTTGTCTGCAAGTTTCCTGAGAAGGGAGAAAAGTAACCAGTCATCGAGGTACTGGTGGATCCTTAAACCCCTGGCCTGAGATATGAGCTTCATTTCTTTTATAACTCTTTTTTTGAACTCCAGAGGAGATGTGAACTGGTACGTCTGACCATTTAGACGAAAGCTCAGATATATCCTTCGACTTATTGGGAGGTGAAAGCAAGCATCGCTGATGTCCGAGGAGGTGACCCATTTTCCTTGTTGAATGGAGAGTCTTAATATTTCTGGGGTTTCCATCTTAAAAGTAGCTGTTTGCAGATAAAATTTCAGAGAGGTCAGATTAAAGATGGGCCTCCACTTCTTGTTAGGTTTGGGGACCAGGGAAAACTAGTTGTAGTAGGCTAGGTAGATCGAACCACGACCTTTTCTACGGCCCACTTTTCCATCAGGGAATGCAAAGCCTCCTTCAAGTAAAGGTTATTGATGGTCTCACCTTGTGACCTTGTCAGAGGTGGACTCATTTGGAAAGGTAGATTGTACACCTCTCACAAAATTGAAACCACCCTAGGATTTGAACCCAGGGCCTACCAGATCTGCCAAATATTTGCAGTCTGCCTCCAATAAAAAAATTTCCTGCAGGATTATGAACATTTGTTACAGTGCGGGCAGAAACACAATGGTCAACAAAATAAACATATTTGATGTGCTTTTATTCTTGTCATTTGTACTGCAGGCCTTATGCCTTTCTTTTGCGGCCGCCCTTGTGAAGGAACAAAATGTACAGAAATCACAAGACTAAGAGAACACACACATTGTTTTGCAACTTGACTTTGACTTAGAAATCTAAATTGAGTCAGGCCTACTGCACAGTGGTTTTGTTGACCTATTGTTTCGCCCCATGGCCTGCTTTGTGGAACCACTTCCAGGCCATCACCCCAGACTCTGCTACATCCCCTTGAAAGTTGACACCATGGCTGATTTATGCTTCTTCATACTGTAAGGCTTGTATTGGTAATTCTGTCTTCATGTAGCAAACTGTGGAGTACCCGTACCGGGTCCCGGAGCCATGCTGATAAACTCAAACTTCAAAATATCCTGCTTTGTTATACACAACACCACATCAGGAAACAAGCCATATCGAAACATAAGTCCGTTTCATAGCTGATTCCATGTGTCTGGTGATAGACCTGGTTTAAGATGGTATAGATATGAGTCACATCAAAACCATGTTGGCCAGATGAACAAAGAGACAGTCTGCTAGATGTTGAAGTGCTGTGCCCATAACAATGCAAACATTTTGACGAAAAGCCAAGTAGTCTTTCAAATCCTGTAAGGTCCCAGCCACTTTCTTGGAAGATTTACCCTTACTAAGTCTGGCTTGCAAAAAGAAAGGTCAGGTTCTTGGAAGTCCTGTCCTGTAGCTCACTCGTACAGCAACTGCACCTGGCTGCATGGTTTACTACAAAGCTACCCTCTCTGGCACATCTCTGGCATGTCGTAAAGATTTCAGTGAGAAAGGATGTGAGGCTGGTCCAGTAGGGACATAAGCCGACGTATTTGCTATCCAGGAACACTGAAAGTTGAGTTTGGCTTCTGTATTTCTCCAGCTGAACACTGTCCTACTGAGGTGGTGAGGGCCATTCGGTTTAATGATATGTTGGGTATACAATTTGGATTGTGATTTGGGGGTTTGAGAAACTGGTCCTTCAATCCTTCTGAGTTCTGAGACCAGGACGGGTAACCCTCAGCTACTGTAGCATTCAAACATTCAAGGTTTTGACGCATAACTGGTTCATTTGGTATGTCTACTACTGTGACCTAATCTGTAACCCACTCGCTTAGGAACACAGAGGACGTGGGTTCAAACCCAGGTACAGGCAGATACATAGTGGCTTGGATGACCACTTAAAATGCACAAAGAATTATTTGGGAATAAGCACATCCAGTGCAGGAGAATTACATATGGGCATTGACCTTGCCATCTTGTGCAAAGCATGAACTACATATGTGGCGATAGAACACCCCTACATGGTGTTGAGTAGCATCTTTAAAATGTTTCCTATGCCTGACAACAGGAGAATCTTCAAAATCCGATTCAGAGTAAACAACACCACTAATATTTAACCCAATACTATCATCAGTACTAGCACTTTCAGTATCAGACCCGGTTTTTGACCCTGAAACCTGACCCGGTATTGGCTGAGAGGCAAACTCGTTCAAAAATGCACTGTCATTCTCCAACTGAATCTGTACTGGAATCTCAACCTTTTTACGCAAATTGTAAGGGCTACCTGTTACTTTGTGCTTCTGTTTCACTGCCATTAGGAGCTGTGTAGATCAGAACAGTGGTTGTTGAATAATAAAAATAATAAATAAATTCAAAAAATTTTTTTTTAAAAACTAACATCAAATTTTCTAGAAATAAATGCTTCTTCTTCAACTGCCAGTTCAAATCTGACATTATAACCTTCAAACACATAGGGTTTAAAACCTTGGCCAATCAGGATCGACTATGTGGCCACTGTCCACTCTATTATACAATAGGGGTGATCAAAAAGTAGGGGTGAAGGAATGATTAAGGTTGGCACCTAAATGCCAACCCGCAATGATATTCTCTGTAAATGTCGAGCCTAATGCCCTTGCCTGTTAGACATCCTGAAGGAATACCAAAAGTGCTTCCAGCAATGCCTACAACTTATCTGAACATTTCTATTGTACACTATAGATTAGAAGTATAATCATCCATTGTCATAACAATTGTTCTGCTGCTTCATGAAGTAACTTTTCACAACTGGGACACACAAAAAAACTCTATTTTTAAAGTTTAGGTCCAGTTGCACGAAGTTCTTGTTGTCAAAATATCCATTGATACAAGTGCAAGTTATGCATGTACTAACTTTAGGCAATTTGCATGCAGACAGTCCCAAAGATTTTAATTCATTTTTGTTGTCACTTCAGCTTCAATATTTGGTCTACAAAAGTGCAGGGCCCGTATTCACTAACATGGATCAAGCTGAGCGAAAAATCAGCTCAAGATCAGATCAAGATCAAGCAAAATGGCTCAGCTGATCTTTCGCTCAAGTCGGTATTCACAAAAGAAGGATCAGCTGAGCCAAAAATTTTGAAAAATTTCACATAGCAACGCATAAGTTAATTACTTTTATATGTTTTAAAGAGCCTTTTTATGCCTGAATTTCCACAAAATATACATAATTATAAAGACCGGAAGTGCGCAGACAACAAAAATCCCTGCAGTGCGCACATTGTTTCCGTGAAATTATACACGTATAATTGTACTCTGGCCATTCCGTTAAGCGATTATTTACCCTGCACTGGGAAACGTCTGGTAAATTGTTGCATGAAAAATAGATAATTAATTGGATCAGAAATTCTTTTTTAATGTAACAGTTTGACTTAAATAATTTTAGAAAGCAAATTGTCTGTCTTACACTATAAATGTGTTGAAATAGTGAAATAAAGTTTGAGAGATTTAGGGATTCTCGTTTATGTTTCACCATGAATGTTTACAAGGTGGAACAGCCAAAACAATAAAACGGCAAAAATAGTGCAACACAAAAAAAAGGTTATGTAGCCATATTCATTTCAGTTATGATATAAAAAAGGCTAAATGCGGTCTTTATAATAGAAATAAAGTCCTCAGTTTTGTGATTTATAACCTCATATAATTCACAAATTTCCGGTGAATAACGGACTCGCGCTAAACGCTTGTCCGTTATTCGCCGGAAATTTGTGAATTATATGGGGTTATAAATCACAAAACCTCGGACTTTATTTCTACAATACAAATTTGGTTCATTATTTTTTTTCACTGAAAATTTTTTAAATATTTCATATTTAATCCAAAAATTTAGGCTCCGCCCACTTTTGATCCAGAAAAAACAACAAAATCTGACCTATTTTATACATCAATATAAGCATACTTAAACAGGAAAAAAGTATTAAAAACTTAATAATTAACAATATAAAGGATTCAAGATTATTAACCAATGATTTATTTTTCATATGTTTGCTATTTTAGTTGATTATAAAGCTACAAAGTTTGATCCAAAACTTAATCCATCAACATAGGTGGATCAAAGGTAAGCCAAAAGTTGAGCCAAAAATCAGCTCAATTTCTTTGTGAATACTAACTTGATCCTGATCCATTTTTCCGCTCAAGTTAAGCCAAAAATCAGCTCAAGTTGAGCTTGATCCCTTTTGTGAATACGGCCCCAGGAGTATTACAAATGTTGTTAAATATTCTTTGTTCAGAGACGCAGTACTTACATGAGTTCTGGCAGGTAATGTACTCAAGATAGTCATAATAAGCTGTCAGTTCATTATCCCTTGATGAATCACAGAGAAACAATCCAAGAAAAAACTGCACACAGATAACAGCCTCAGCCATTTCTTCTTGAAGGAAACTACAAGACACAACAACCAAAACTAATGATCAATAAAATATGCAACTATAAATGTCTTTTAACAAGAAAATGTTTTTAGGGACAATAATGTAATTTCTACTAAAAATTAGCGCCCCAAGTTGGGACAATTTGCATATGAGCATTTCTGAAGATATTTTAATTATTTATGGTTTCCTTGGTAGGCGGTAGTACACCGACGGTAATTGTGTAGCATTAAATATTCTTTCTTCCGTTTTGTGCCAATATGAGGTTTATGCTATGATACAGCACAAAGCTATAGGCTTGTTAAAATTATAGTTTACTTCTCGTATTCAAGACACATTGTTTACAAAGAAAAAAAAAGAATGGACAAAAACACCAATACAAGTAATAAAGGGTCGGCACAACATGTGATTTCCCCAAGTGATAACAGATACGTCTTTTCCAACTGAAAGGATAAGCTATTGTTTTGCCCCCAACTGCTAAGATCCATACAGAGCACTTGTAATGCAAAGACCAAACATCAGCTGACAATTAATCAGTTGACAAGTACAACTCACTTGACAAGATATGGGACAAGATAACTCCATATTTATAGAAGAGCATACCAAGTAAGTTTCTATAGCATAAAGATAAGTCGCTATACCCTAAAGATAAGTTGTAGCAGCCTAAATACTAGTCGTACTTGTAACTCAGTCATTGCTTATGATTTATCTAATATTCATTTATTTGGGTTTTAATGTCACATTCAGAATTGTGTAAGTCATATCACAACGGGTGGGCAGAAGAAACCAGTACATACCGTTTGTCAAGATTCTGTACTGTAAACTCCTGACCATCGGTAAGAAACTACAATCTTTCCCTCATTGGGTTCGGGTTTTGAACCGCTGACCTCAGAGGTGGGAAGCGAGTGTAATACCACTGTGCCACTGTGGCCCCAAGATTGCTGATTAACTACTCAGGACAGAAATACTCACTCAAAAAGGTTTTTAATACATGCTTTAAACTAGGGACGTGGGTCCTAAGGCGTAAGTGATAAGCAATATGTGGTATGGCCAAAAGGATTACTCTGGGGACTATATCAATTGGAAGGTTGGGACTCAAACTCGTCAGAGTGAAACTAAGGTATTAATGATTATCATAATCATAGAATGTTACAGGTTTACATTACACTAATGGTTTTTATAAACCTGTAACACATAAGATGACGTCAGTGATGGAGATTAAGCGCTATAAAAGTCCACATTAGATTAGATTAGATTAGACGTCATCTAAGAGCTAAACGCTAAATGACAACTTTGTATTCGACATTTAGTAATGTATTTTTTTGTATAGTTTTTGAACACCGTGGATTAACAGAAGGATGAATTTTAAGTTGCTCACCCACATGGCCTGACAGTTTGTGGACAACGTTGTCAACTTTAGATGGCATCCGACAATGACTTAATATCCCAGACTTTGTGTTCCAGCCACCCCATGCCCGGGCAAGTATTTTTATCAAATCAGTGTGACAGCACTAGTGAGTCCCAATTAGATATAAGTGGACTTATTAATGATTCAGATAGAGAAAATAAATTTTAACAGGTTCAGTCCACATACCCTGGTCATGTGCCAGGGCAGTCGGATCTGTCACACGAAATGAGATTAATAAAGACATTCCGGCACAACTGCATACATTGGGCAAAATATAATTAATATTGAGAAAACTCCGATGAAGATAACTAATGACAGAGGCCATTAAGATAGCATTTCAATGAAAAACAACGGAATGGCCATTATATACTAGCACTTTATGAAACAATGCATATAAGTGATCTATTTTACACCCTGTCACTAGAATCAGAAGAGTAAGATATTGTAACTTCTGACCAAAAATCACATCTCCCCTAGTGAGATGCCTTGTAACATCAAAAGCTGCAGACGAGTGTGGAAAGACATTTGATAACCTCATAAAGGAAAAGAAACAAAACAAGTATAAAGCTCTACCTACAATTGGATCTTGCAATTTCATACAAACTGTTACAATCTGCTGTTTTTAAGTGTAATTGGGAAAGTGGCAGTGAACAGTGTTTTCTGAGCTCCTGGATAATGGTATTTTTATGTGGTAACTAAGTGGGTTATCACCATGAATTTTGAGGATAAGATATATTAATATTCAAGAATCAAGGGGAGCAACTTTTGATTGAATTTTAAAGTTTAATTCAAAGTAAAATTTGTGTTTTAAAAATTAAATAACTGATTATGTAGCTGGTGGATGTGTCAGTTTTTCCAGTGATTTGGGTTCACAGTTATTAAGTGCCACACCAACAATTACCATGACTTAATTAAAGTCAGAAGGACAATTGGAAACTAATTGGTAACGACCAGAAGAGAGGTTTGTGTGAGGACTCTATTAATGGGCCCTTTTTAACTTATATTTACACATTTAACACAATGGCTGGAAGAAGTGTGCACAAATTTAGAAAATTTAGTGCAGGGGCCCCAGCACAAAAAGATCCCCAAAAGACACCATGACCAGGTTTCACCATTGTCTCCAGAACTCTCACTAGCCTGTATCAAGTCTACAGTACAAGGAGAATTGAAATTCCTTCATGACAAATTTGCAAATGTGACCCAAACTCTAGACTTTTATCATAAACAGTCCAGTCAAGACAAAATAATTAGGTTATGCAGTGACTTAGGGATACAAGTTGAGAACAATGACATTGTCAGGGCCCATTGTACTGGTCAGAAAAGACGGAATACTCAGCCAATTATTGTGAGACTCTATCAGTTTAAGGTCAAGCAAAGGGTCTTGAAAGCTAAACCCAAATTCTGGGAAATTGGAATAATCGTAGTTGAGGATTTTTCATCTGAAATACTGGAGCGACGGAAATCTTTCAAGCCCATTTTGAATGCTGCTTTCAATTCTGATGGACAGTACAAGGCTCGGCTTGTTGTACATAAACTGCTCTTAAATGGCAGAAATACCTACACTCCCAAGCGAACTTCAGCTACAGTATACCTCTACTGTCTCAAGGAACAACATCACTGGGTTCTTTTCTGAAATTCTCCTCTATCCAATCATCACAAAAGTGATTTCGTCATTGACGGCCATACATTCTCCTTCAACGAACAATACTTCATGTACCGCAAGCCTTCCTATTTAAATGACAAGGACACTGCCCAGGACATACTCGACACACAAAACCCCAAGCGGGCTAAATCCCTGGGCAAACAGATGAAAAATTTTAAGCTGGGTGCTTGAAGACTGGTATGCGATGACTATATGAAGAAAGGACTAAAGGAGAAATTTGGGCAAAACAAACATCTTGGAGACTTCCTTCTGAAGACAGGGTCCACGTCATTGGCAGAGGCTAACCCCCATGATGAATATTGGGGGGTGGGACTCCCACTGAAGGACGACTGCATATGGAGTAAGAAGGAGTGGAAGGGGAGAAATATACTGGGCTGCCTCCTGGAAGAGATAAGGAACTCGCTCAAAACACACCCATGATCATTGTGCTTCAAACCACAAAAGTTAATCACTAATTTTGTCTAACTCTGATTTTTATGTCAGCTATTTTTGCGTAAAGATAAAGAAACATTGAAGCCATCACCTAAGCATTTTTCTTTTTTTCTTGTTTTGCAAAATCCTGATTACTTCCTTTCATATGTTACTACAGTTCATAAATCAACACTTATCACCATCTTTCATCAGTATATTTTGGCTAACTAAGATGGACACTATCAATATCAGTTAATCAGTGTATCAATTGCCTTTGTTTAGACTCATGCATTTTGTGTCATCAATGAAATGTAATGCTTTGGTCAACTTTATACATTATGTCAAACTCCTGTCAACTGTCAATGAACATGCCGAAGCATCGTAACTAACATTAGCTGATCATTGAGTTGGATCAGTGCAGGCTCTCTTATGGTATCAGTTGTTTACTAGTTTATTAGTGTTACATTTTTTACAGCAATTAATACTTCACCTGTTATTACAGGACAGAAATTAACATTTATCAGCATCTATTTTATATCAGCAGTTGTGCCAACAAAGATGAACACTATCAATTTCAGCTAATCACTGTGTTAACTGTCTTTGTTAAAACCCATGCATTTTGTGCTATCAATGAATTCCAATGCTTTTAGTCAACTAAAGATATTGTGTGAAACTCATGTCATTGCACAAACTGAAGTATTGTACATGTATTAACATTAGCTGATCATTAGGATTTATTATTGCAGACTCTCTCATGGTAACAGTTGTCTACTAGTTTATTAGTGTTACACTTTTTACAGTTTCATTACAGTTTAGTAGTTGCTATGCTTGAAATTATTAAAATAATTAATACGTCCATTTAATGAAGGTTAATGTGATGTTATTGGTAACCCGTACAAAACATCATCATATTTTAGATAAGACCTTTATTGTATCTTGTGTTTCGAAGTCCTGTACTATATTTGTAAATCAACATGTTTAAATGTTTGCTATTCCCTTTCTTTTTTATGTTCTCTTTTTTATTACCTTTCTTGTCCATCATTATTTGTACTAAATTGTATTTTCTGGTATATTCTACATTTACATTTTTGTATGTTATACTTTTCAACTGTTTCATTCACCACCATCAACTTTTTTTGCTGCACAGATCAATCACTATTGATAGGCCCTGTCAAAGAACTGGGTGTGTAATCACTCCAATTTAATATCACTTTTATAATACCTACAGAAAAATAAATTTCAGAAGTGTGTAAAGGGTCACAGTGTAAAGTCACTTTAATTAACTTTAAATGTGCAATTTGCCTGATATTGTATGTGATAACTAGCCACTACTGTATTTCGACAGTGTAAGTGATCTGTCTCATCAGAGGCTGGAGAGTGTGTGTAACCCTACCCCCTAAGGTACTTTTTGGAAAGTGCAAATTGCACTGCCTGTTTGCACCGGTGCTAGGTACACTTTTTTGCACCTCTATGTGGTGCAAGGTGTGTAAGTGCTGAAAAGTGTTATTAAGTGCTGTATAATAATTAATGGGGGGATCCTTTAGAAAATTTTTATTTCTAATATTTTTAAATGGTTGAAATACTTATATTGGATTGTATTCTGCCCATTTCTAAAGAATATTTTTACTTCCGGTTACTAGATGTCTCATTGTGTACCCAGACATGAAGTGTGTTAATCTTAGTGTTATTTACACTTTTTACAGATTGGTGTGTGGGAGAGACTCAAGAAGTTCAATATGCCAGTTTCATCAGGAGTAGGATGTTTCTTATTTTCATCTTACTCAGCACTAACCTCATGGGTGGTGGTTATAATGCTGGTGATGGGGCGACATGTTGCATTTTATGATAAGAGTTTGGCCAGGGGAATAAAAAAAGTGGTGGCTCTGATTTGTTAATTGGAACCCAATGGCTTGTTTAACAGCTCAGCTACTTTGTGTGTGTAACCACACTTGATTAATTATTATGAAAACACAGATATTAAAACCACATGATTACATTCATAGATTTTAATATATTCTTCACATATTATGTATATGTGATCATAATTAATAAATACATTTATAATCTATTAGTTAAGGTGTGTGTTTAATAAAAATAACTAATCAATACAATGAAATGTTGTTTGATTTCACAAGTTATGACTATAATAAATTTTAATTTATTTAGTTTCTCAAGTAATGTTGAACTCAGGCATCATTTAATTAATTTAGAGTCTATTTTTGGACTTGTATATTAATTTAAACCAGACTTGATGTTCCTGATTGGTCAAGTTTGGGAACCATGAGTTGTGCTCTGATCTTCTGTGGAATCATCAGTGATGGCCTTATAGGTTTCATTGCACACATTGAAATCATTTGTTGATTTTCATCCTCAGAATAAGGGAACCTCGTTTGATTTGCTTTAGACGCACTATGTTGAATTTTAAGCAATCCAATTTGGCTGGTGGGTTCTTTGGGGGTGTTCAAATTCGGCTTAGTCATCACTATATCACTACCCACTGTAATTGGTTATATTGTAGTGAGATAGTAATTAGAGCTCTAACTTGTGCAATTGGTTCACTCTCTCAGTGACTCTATGGCAAAAGTGAATTGGTTACTATGCTTGTGATGTCATATTACTATGCACAATGACTTATGTAATATCCTCACGTTTATCAGTTCTATTAATACCTGGGCTTCCGGGGATTCCCCTTTAGCTCAGCTGGTTAAAGAGCTAGACTTGTGTTTATTTCTGTGTGTAATGAGAAGGCTGTGAGTTCGAGACACAGCAGAACCAATCAATAATTTCTCCCTTCCCACTACATGGTTAGATGCCTAAAGATCCTTCCCTCTCAAAGCCAAGCGAGTAAAGTGTAATAATGTAGTCATGTAAGACCTGAGGACAGGTCTTTCCTTGGAGGGGTGGTATGTAATATCCTCACGTATATCAGTTCTATTAATACCTGGGCTTCCGGGGATTCCCCTTTAACTCAGCTGGTTAAAGAGCTAGACTTGTGTTTATTTCTGTGTGTAATGAGAAGGCTGTGAGTTCGAGACACAGCAGAACCAATCAATAATTTCTCCCTTCCCACTACACTTATTACATCATATGAGTCTCGTAATGACGTCACAAAATACGCAAGAGCCCATTTATTCAACATTAGAACCCCTAACATACCTTAAGGAACTAACCCCCACTGTAACCTAATACCTTATGATGTCTATGTTTGGAGGATAAGCATTTCTTGGACACCCTCAAAAATGAGGCTAGAGAATCACGACCAGGTATTCTATCAAAAGAAACTAGGTTTGATAGTTACATTGGACATACAGTTATCAACCTGTCCAACACCACCTTAGATCAGAATCAGATCAAAGCATTAGAAAAGGGACTCACCTTTTGTCCCACACCTGGCCCACCTGACAAATCACAAATTTGGTTAGATTTTAAAGAATTCCACAGGAGATTAGAACTGGTAGAATTCTTTAATAGGGATAAGAAAGACATTAAAGACCCAATTGAAGACCAAAGTACCATTGCTTTCATGAATCAAAATGCCCAAGAAGACCCTAATGATTCAGATCCTGAAACAGCCAAGAACTTGGAAATTCAGAAAAATTTTAAGCCCAAATCAGGGTGGAGACCTTATCCACCAAACAGAACTCTGGAAATATTTCAAAGATTGGTCAAACAGGAAATACTCAAAAGTAAACCCAAGAAAACCAAACACAACAACCTTACTAAACAAGAAATGTATGAACACAAAGCTTCAGTACAAAGAGATGGACAAATCACACCAGTGTCCCTCCACTTTAAGAGTGAGGGTCACACCCACAAGGACATGAAGTTCTCAGTGCTAGAATGGTGCACACCTAAGTTTGAGGCATCCAACACAGCCAGACGCAGAAGGCTTGAGCTATCTTGGATATTCAAAATACACTGTTTAG
The DNA here is from genome assembly GCA_964017235.1 of Sabellastarte sp. h YS-2021. Lineage (NCBI taxonomy): Eukaryota > Metazoa > Annelida > Polychaeta > Sabellida > Sabellidae > Sabellastarte > Sabellastarte sp. h YS-2021. The sequence goes on from OZ024937.1 coordinate 80,871,132, forward strand.
CCCCCATAGGCATCAACCAATTTGTATGACTCCTTTAGATATTATCCTGACTACCTTGCACTCAGTAGTCAACCTTTCTTGTTCTTCACCTTTGATTTTTGTTTTATCCAAAGTATTTTTACATTCATTACTTTCTATTTTATCCATTTTTTCCTATTTGTTGCAACTGTTGCAAGATCTGGGAGTTAATAACTGATTGAACTTTCAAATCAGCCGAGAAATCATTGGAATGATTCTATGAATTGTGACAGGGGTTATTCTTACCAGTCATTCTATCTGAATCTCTGACTAGAGCATCACAGTCAAGATCACTATCAGAACCATCCTGTGAATCCGACATGTTGAAACTAATGTCATTTGATGATGCTTTATGATTTATCAAATCAGTCAAAAAACATCCGCTACTTGAATCTCTTGGGAGTTTGCAAGGTACCTTTTTTATTGGACCTAAGATTGTACATAACGAGTGCCAATAAATACTAAAATACAATATACAACTACTGCAACCGCATATGCATTACCAACTTTATGACAACAATTGCACCAACATTGGAAAGTTATTCAAATGTATAACAAGGACAAAGATTGAATAAAACATAATGTTAATATAAAATACTAAAATACACATAAAAAGAAAACCATACAGTAACCAGCTGCCACGTGTACTGTTCATATGGTTCCAAGTGATTTAATATCATATGTGTCCTCGTTGCTTCCCAATGTTGAAACGAAAGAGTGCATATGGAAAATCAGAGAGGTCCCACGCTGGTCAGTCTTGACCAATAAGGGTTACATATGCAAATTTGGTGTGCATACTAGTACAGAAAGAAGGGAAGCTGAAATGAGTTTGATGGCACCCAAATGCCATACCACATCCTTTAAGTGCATCAAATTTATATTTCTGTACAATGTTGTGTAAAATAAATAAAGAAGTTTTGACATATTAGGTGACAAAAAACAGTCAATCCAAGGGTCAAAGGCAAACATGAAGAAGTCTAAATAGGACTATTTCACCTTAGTAAGTCTATTAAGGAAGATCCAGGTGCAGCATACAAAATCAAAAGTCATGACACTGATGCTGTAATGTTATTTTTGTTACAGGTCAGTCATTTCCCAGAAACTCTAAAGGTCAGGATGGATGTTGGACTTCGGAATTAATTATCATTGTATTAATTCAATGTTTTTGTTAAACGTGCTTAATTTAATTCATTTTTCAAGTTCCATTTAGTGTCAGTATGATTTAAGCTTAATCATACGAGAATTTGGCATTTGGGGTTATTTAACACAAGATGTTAGTTAGGTCCAGCTTAGAAAGCATTAAGTATATATGTTGAGACAATAGTTTCAAGTAAGGAAGTGCTAGAAGACAGAAAGTATAATTTTTCTCAATTGTGTAAGCCCAATTTGAGATGGTTGACACTACAAAAGGGGTTGAGCTGATTTGCTTCAATCTGTTTCAGTCCACCTTTTGAGCTGGGTCAAAATTTACCCTTGTCCACCTGGGGTGTGAGCTTAACATCTGTTTTAATCTGAGTTAACAGTATTGCAAATGTAATAAGTAAATTACATTTTTATAAGTTAATACCCTATCCAATGGACAATTGCTAATCCGGTCGGCGCAGACCAGCCCGCCAAACACCAGAAAAAGACATCCTGTGTCTTCACCGGCCGGCCGGTCAGTCCCAGTACTGGGCACTCGCAAGGTGGCGCATCGTACTTCCTTCCTCTCTAGACAGAGTGACGTCATAACATCTTTTTCGTTGTCTAAACCTATTAGACCCCTAGTAAGCTGATAGTGGGGTCGGTGGGAGGGTCTTGTGTGTCCATTGGATAGGGTATTTACTTACTAAATTTGCAATTTTATTGCATTAATACATCCTATCCAATGGACAATTGCTGAATAACTACCGCTTGGTCGGTGGGTAAGTTACTAGGGACTTATGTGAACTCACAATAGCAAATTTTAACCTACGGTCTAGGCTGACTTTGTCAGGAGACCTATAGGCCCAGGGTTGACCTTAAGGTCAGGAAACCCTGTAAGGCCATCGTCGGTTGCCGGCAGCCAGTTACCCGGGGCTATACCGACATCGCCCCACCCCCCCTTTTTAGTAGACCTGCTCTGAGGTAGGGGAAGAGAGGGATGAGTTCAGTCCCAGAATGCAAATAAACCTCCTGAAGGAAACATGCCACACTTAATTTTTTTATACTATGTACATGTAGAACTGTTTACACTTTGTACATATATACAAATCTCCTCAATCTAAGGGCCACTTGTGGATCTGCTGAGCAGCCAATACCGAGCCCAATTGGTAAAGCTCTGAGTCAGCCCAAGCCACACCCTTCAGACAGAACTGTGTGAAGGTATAATGCGACTTCAGTGGCAGGCTGACAAGATTGGATCTAAGGAGACTCCTGACTGGAAGACCTTAGGAGCAGCTAAGGCCCTGACATCATGGCCTTTAACCTGATGTAAAGTGTGGGCCTCCTGGTCAGCTCATAACATAGGATCACAGTCTGCTTGATCCAAGAGGAGATAAAGGCAGGTGAGATGTCTTTGTCGAAACCTTTCTTAAAGGAGACAAAAACCACCTCCTTATTCTGCCTGAGGTCCTGTCCAAATAGTAGCATAATGCTCTGACTGGAGAGAGGGACCTGTCAGACTTGAGGGACCTATCCAGAGTTGGGGCCAGGGCTGGTATAACCACTGGGGCCACACTGTTTGGACCCTCATTGGCCAGCTGATACTTTGAAAGAAAGCTGGGTGATGGGTACAGGGACACCTTTGACCAGTCAGATTGGTGTCTAATATTTCTGTTCTGCCAAGCATGAATCTCACTTCTATGCTTGCCCGACCCAAGGGCTAAGAGGAAAACTGTCTTGAAGGTCAAATGCTTCAGAGATGCCTCTTTAATTGGTTCAAAAGGAACTGTGGAAACTATCCAGGAGACGAGTGAGATTTTCATCTTTGCTGATATTAATGGGTGAATTTCCCAGCTTATCAGCAATTGCTGACCTGTAACCATCAATGGTACTGGGCTGTAACTTCCTGTCCTGACACAGGTGCATAAGGAAGTCAGCTACTGACTTTACAGGGGGTGCCCTGAAGTCCACGTGATGAGTGAGGCACCACTTTGTAAAAAGTGGCCCACTTTGCCTCATAGACTGATCTGGTTGATCCCCTTTGAGGAGCCTCAATTCTTGCTGCCACTGCTGCAGAGAAACCCTGCTCCTTGATTGCTGAGGCTCTAGGAGCCATGCGTGGAGATTTAGATTTGTCAGATTTCTGTGAGGGATCTGATTAAAGGGCTGTGTCAACAGATTGGGCAGGCGCAATGGGATCTGACTGGACATGGCCACTAGGTCCCAACACCAAGGCATGTTGGGCCACCCTGGAGCGATTAGAATGATTCTCTTGCATGGGGAGTCCTGCAACTTCTCCACCACTTTGCCTGGCTGCTGGCGGGAAGGCATATGCGCCCAGATCCTCCCATGGCAGACTTAGCGCATCCACTGCTGTAGCCAGGGGATCCGGTACGGTGACACAAACAGAAGCAACTTGTTGTTGAACCTCGTGGCAAATAGGTCTAATTGAGACCAGTGCCACCTGCTGCATATTGCTTGGAAGATCTCTGGAGGGAGAGACCACTCTGTTTGGATGGTCTGGCCTAGTCTGGATAGCTTGTCTGCTACCACGTTCTGCCGGCCTGGAATGTGTCGGCCTTTGAGAGTCACTTGTTTCCTGGAACACCAGGTCAAGATTCTCCATAATAGGGCACAAAGCGGGCCCGACCTCATGCCTCCTTCCTTGTTTATGTAGGACACCACTGTAGTGTTGTCGCTTGCCACAAGTACTATCTTGTCGGTACAGAGGTCTTGAAACTCTTTCAAGGCTAGAGAGTTCTGTTTTTAGTTCCAGATAGTTTATATGCAACTTGCTTTCTGGCAGTGACCAGGACCCTCTTGCAGTGTGTTCGTTTAAGTGAGCGCCCCACCCTTCTTTTGATGCGTCTGTAAAAATTTACAGAGCATGTTTTATTGGGTGTAATGGTTGGCCTGTGAGAACATTGTCTTCGCTTAGCCACCATTGTAAGTGGGGATGCAGGGACCTGAGAATTCGGATCACTTTTTCTAGTGATTCTGGTACCCTCCAGATGATTTTGAGATGCCACTGTATGGGTCTCACGTGCAGTTGGCCTAGGTGAACTTGCTTTTCTGTGGCTGTTAGCAAACCTATCAGGGACATGAACTGCCGGACCGGACAGGCTGGTAGTGAGAGTACTTCTAGTATTTTGTCCTGGAAGTTTTGCCAACGGTCCGGTGTAGGTAGGACCCGACCGGCACTGAGGTCGAACTGGTAGCCTACAAAATCGAATATCTGCTTGGGCTCCAGTTCTGACTTTTCTAAATTCACCAGCCAACCTAGTTCTTGACATATTTTTACTATATCCCGAGTATGCTGGAGACAAGCCTGGTAGGATCTGGCTCTCACCAACCAGTCATCTAGGTACTGGTGGATTCTTATACCCTTGTGCATGGCCATCAGTTTCACCTCCTTTGCTACAACAGTAAACTCTGCTGTGGACCGAAAGGCAGGGCTTTGAACTTGTATGTGCAACCCTGTACATTTTGTTTTGTTTTTTTTTGTCCATAAGCTGATGTAATGTCTGCAACCCGTAGAGGTTCCTGTGGGGATTGACATAGCAGCTTATGATGTTCAGGGGCCTTGTAAGCCTGGTCTGGTCTGGAAAGGGAGGGTGTAGCCCTCCTTCACAATTGAACTACCTAGGGTCCAGCTCCCAAGGTTTTTTAAGTTCCAAAAGGTGATTTAGTCTGGCCCCTTCAGGTAAACTTTAGTGCAACATTTGGGACATTTGGTAGACTGAAAAAACATTTACTGTCCCTCTGGACACTGGTCCGGCCTGATGACAATGAAACCAGTTAACAGTCGATCTGTTCTTGCTGTGGTCCAGTGCGATGGGGCTGAAACAACTCTTCACATTTTACAGACTCTTCGTCCCAGGCCAGCCGCCTGTAAGGTGGAGCATGTACACATTGTCATTTGTATGATGGCTGACCCCTGACCAGACACAATGAAAACTTGTAGTCTGAAAACTTCTCTGTAGCCTGTGATACTCTGTAACCAGTAAAAAACTGGTAGGCTTGGCTGACCATTGAATTTAGTTACTGGTCTACTAACTAGGTGATCCCTAGGTGGGCCTGCTGGTCGCTTCCGGTATTCTGAGACCAGTATTGAAAAGGGGGAAGACAGTAATTGCACCTGATAGCAGGTTGGTAGTCTCTGTAACTGGCTAGTGTGAAGCAAAACTGCTCAGTGAAAACTGTATAGCCGGTAACCGGTTGGTGAGCTCTGTGACCGGTTGAAGCAGTTTCTGTGTAGGAAAAACTATTATTAACATTATTAGGTCTGTCATCAGTCTTAGGACGGTGAACAGGCTGCTGATGAGGAGTGGCCAGCTGGTAGAAGACCTTTGGGTTGGTGATTCTTGGTGCTGGTTGGTAATAGGCAGGAAGGCTCTGTAACCGGCTAATGTGAAGCAAGCTGTTCAGTGTAGGCTGTGTGGCCGGTCGGTAGACTCTGTAACCAGTCGACTCTGTAACCAGTTGTTGAAGCAATTGTACAAGGCGGTGTAGCTGGTACCCGGTCGGTACACTGTAACCAGTTGTTAAAGCAACTGTACAAGGCTGTGTAGCCGGTACCCAGTCGGTACATTCTGTAACCAGTTGCTGAAGCAAGTTTACAACTATCTTTTGCACGTTTCCTCCATTAATTAAAGTATTTCTTTTAAGCGTACGTCTTATTTGTAGATTTGACAGTTGCTGGGAAAGCCCTTGTTGGCGGCATGTCACGTGACTAGCTTGCTGGTCGGAAGTACACACAATTGGCTGATTGGAGATGACATCAGTGGTCACGTTCTTTGTGTGATACTTAACCGGAAACTTTACAGTATTCTGACTGTCCACAAAACCCCACTACCAACAACAAGGCTGGGTCTGCAAAGCAGGGACTGGAATCACAGTAGACGTGAGTTCTGAAGAACGCACTACTGACTTTCTTGGTCGGTGAATCATGTGACCAGCTTCAGGATCTGGTCGGTGAATCACGGGACCAGCTTTGTGGAGATGACATCAGAGGTCGCGTTCTTTTGAGTTGGCCGGTCGGCCGACACTTTAAAAGCAGAGAAGCCTGGACCAGTGCACTCTGGAGGTGAAAGTCCTGGTCGGTTCTTCTTTCTCAGCTGGCTGTGTACTCAAACCAGTGTCCTGGCCATCCACTGCCCTTATTACTGGCACACGTGCCATGTCCACAAGGGTGGGACTGAGAGTGACTGAAGATGAAATTCTTTCGTAATAAAACCAGTGACCTGGCCATCCACAACCTCCACTACCGACAACAAAGTCGGGTCTGTAAGGGAGGGACTGATATCACCGCTCTGAAGAAATCTGAAGAAAGCATCTCTTGCTTCTGTTAAAAAACACAAAATACTCGAGCTGGCTGGTGTGACTGATGCCTTACAGCAGTCGGTACCAGTGCACTCTGAAGAAATCTGAAGAATGCATCTCTTCTTTGGGGGAATTCCGTCTATGTTAAATACTGCATAGACTCAGGTTTTCCGTGATTGTAGCTGGAAGGTTACAGAAGGTACATTCAAACAAAAGACACGGATAAAAATACCTTGTAAGTAGTATATCCATTATTTTTCTTAATATTGTCGATCTGCCCCTGACAACACAATGGTTGAATGGGAGAAAACTAGCAAAATGGCTGCCTTCATATTTCTCATCGCTTACTGCCCTATCATCAACACTAAATTGAGTCAGCTAGGGAACGTTTCCAGCAGATTTCTTAATAGACTAAATAATAAGGTTGAAAATCCATCATAATGCAAACTTTTTCCTTTACAAACTCTGGAGATGTTGAAAAAAAAAACATCTGCACAGTACACGTGCCAAACAAAAAAGATGCTAGGACTTCACTCTGTCTTGACAGGAAGGAAGTACGATGCGCCACCTTGCGAGTGCACAGTACTGGGACTGGCCAGCCGGTGGAGACACAGGACGTCTTTTTCTGGCGTTTGGCAGGCCGGTCTGCGACGACCGCATTAGCAATTGTCCATTGGATAGGATGTATTAACGCAATAAATGTAAATTTTCCGATTTGAAAATCGGGTCACTCTCGACTCATCCTATTCGACCCATTACTTGTATATTATCTGTTACTTCATCCTCAATACTTCTCAAGTTATAAGTGATTTACTGCATGAACTCATGAATTTTAATGCATTAAAAATTATTTTAAAAATTCATAAAAAAATTTAAAAAGTTAAAAAAAGATCTAGGCCTGATACTTGTGGTCTAGTGCATATATTGCAAGATAAGAGAGAAATCCGTGCAATAGTCAATGAGAAAATTGTGATAAAGTGTTGAAATTTTCACACTTTGGGTGGTAGTACCTCTCTTCTAATGGCTCTGGGGAACAAACTAACAGACAGATCTGCATGCCTTTAACAATTTATCATCCTCGATATTTGAACGTGATGCCATGATTTAGCACACCTACATTCCCCAAGCAATGACCTTTCAAAGAATCAACTTCCTACACCGTACAGTTTCTTAGTTATGGAAAGTCAGATTTTGAAAGTTAAGGTCACTGTGATAAACTTAAATGTTTAATCAAGGTCACACCATGATGTGGCATGCCAGCACCTCCTAACCAATGTCCCCACCAAGTTTCAACTTCCTGCACCTTAGGTTTCTGAGATATAGCCAGGACAAGATTTTCAAGGTCTCATGGCTGCCCGATTCATATCATAGGGCCAAAGCTATCAGGCGTCAATTTGAGCACATGTGGTTTAAGGATAGGTCTCAGCTGAGCAGAAGTAGATTACGCAGATTGCCAGGTGCAATGCAATCATAAATAGTGATAAGGCTGAATGCTACAGCATCATCATTAGTGACAACAGCCATGACCCAAAGAAGCTATGGCATGCACTTCGACATGTCTTCTTCAATCAAAAAATCAAGAGGATTCGTGACATGTTCACAGCCTCTTCCACAACAGTCATACCACCAATGTGTACACCTCCCAGCCTATCTCGCTTCAGTGAGGTCTCAGAGAACCAGTTTTTTATCCAGTGCCCACTTTCCTTTTGAAAGATTGTGTGGAAATTTTACTTCCGTCAATCACAAAACTTGTCAATCTGTCGTTAGCTGAGAGTGTGTTTCCAAAAAACTTCAAGAAGGCGGTTGCCACTCCCCTCATTAAGAAAGCATCACTTGCAAGTGAAGATTTGCAAAATTATCGACCAGTATCAGCCAATCTTGATAAACCAAGGCAATCTGCATACAAATGTGATCATTCCACCAAAACCGCCCAGCTGCATATAAAACACAAGATCCTTCTCGCACTATCAAGGGGGTGAGCCTACTGCATTGGTTTTATTGGATCTGTCGGCTGCATTTGACGCAATTGACCACATTACTCTTCTTAATTGCCTTTAGTCATAGTTTCGTGTGTGCAGCACGGCCTTGAAGCGGTTCACGTTCTATCTCCGCCAGTTTCCAAGCAAAATAAAATTGGGTCAATCCTCTCTGAATTGCGTGAGCTGCTGTTTGGAGTACCACAAGGCCCTGTCCTTGGTCCTCTGCTGTTATCGTTACACACCACTCCTTGGAGTAGGGTTACTGGAATGCATCCTGACATTAAATACCACGTCTATGCAGATGATAGCCAGTTGTTTATTCATATGTCTCAGAAAAATGCAGCCCTGGCTTTTGACAAGCTGAATTCATGTCTTCTGGATGTGCAAGAAATGGATGTCATCAAGTATGCTCAAATTAAACCCTGACAAAACGGAGTTTATCATCTTTAGATCCCATACACACGAAATTAGATCCCTATCTCCCAGTTAGGATATTTGGTAATTTCATGCATCCAGCAGTTGTTGTGAAGAACCTTGGTGTCTGGTTTGATGCCAATTTCTCCTTTGCTGATCAGGTCCGCCAAATTTGTAAGACATGCTTCATTCAGATTTGTGATCTCAGGCGGGTTTTACAGTACTTGACTGATGAGGCTGCTATCCTGGCAGCTAATGCCTTGGTGAGTAGTCGCCTTGATTACTGCAACTCTCTATTCAGGAATCTGTCCAGTCTCAACATGTGCAAACTGCAGTGTATTCAAAACAAACTTGCTAGGATTGTCACATACTGAAACAAGTACAAATGGCTATCTCCTATTCTCAAACTACTCCATTGGATTCCAGTTGAATTTTGCCGTATCTTCAAAACTGCCACTCTACAAGTTTCTTTATGGTGGTCTTCCCAGTTACTTTGATCCTCTTTTGTCTACTCTTTGTGGAAGATATAGTGCAAGATACAACCATCCAGATAAAACATTCTTGGAGATTCCTCAATTCTGTCCGTAAATAAAAAACACTTTAGCCATAGGTTTGCTTCTGATGCTCCCACAGTTTGGAATGATTTGCCTGATGAGGTCCAGTATGCCCAACTCTGCCCGTTTCAGAAAATCGTATCTTTTCATAAAGGCAATCCCAACTTAGCATATACTCTATCCGGAGTCACCGTGGTACTGGACATGACAATGGCTATGGATAGATGATTTTTTGGAAATGGATTTTGTCTGGCAGAGATTAACTGCCATAAAAGTACAGAATAGAAGCAACTTCCTACTCCTTATGCTTTCCAAGATATAGCCTGGACAAGAAAGGTCAAGGTAACTAAAGAATGATCAACAGTCAAATCAAGGTCATAAAATGATGTTAAACACCTATAGCAACCAATGTCCCTGCCAAGTATCATTATCCTACAACAAATAGCTTTTGATATAGTCCAAACAAGCTTTTTCCCACCACATGCCCACCCATCTGGATGCCACAAGTAGTGCATACTAGTCAAGATAGTACACTAACACCAATCAAGCAGCAGCAAGTACTTTATAACTTTCACACTTCAGATCAGGCTGGGATAGATTTAAGCAGTGGGTGGTTCTATACTCTATTTTGCTCCCAGTAATAAATACAAGAAATGCAATAATTTTGACAGAGTTTAAATGTTTAATGAAATTTAATATCCGGGTGATGAAACATTGAAATTCTAACACAACATTTGAACAAGGTAATGTTTTTCTAAGTGGGTGAGGGACAATTCTAAGAAAAATTTTAAGAATAAGACTAATTCTAAGAGTAAGAATCTTTGTGAATACAGGCCCAGGTCATTACTCTGGTCTCTGGAGGAGAGGGGCAAGGGTATTGTAACTGGGAATATACATCTATTTGTCTTTGCAGAACTCTTACATCATACATCGGATCTGGGTAATAATTTCACACAAGGTGGCTCTGTCCTTAAAAACATTCAGATCCGGATCTAGATTTTTGTCCCAATTTTTCAAACATTTCACACTTCACCTAAAAAGTGACAGCACACAAAACAATATACAAGACACAAAGTAGGTATATATAGTGGGATCATTAAGTGCAAACCAGTAAATGGGAAAGAAATAAGATGATGACAGTGAGAGCCTCTTTTTAAATTTCAAACAGCTCAACCAAGGATGTATCTTCTGCGAGATTCAGTTTGTCTCATAGGAAATGAAGCTTGGTATTATTTGGGAGCTGGCGCCCTGACCTGCGATTAGAACCAGGCTTGTAACTTTGCTCCGACTACTGTGGTCATGGGTTCTAGCTCATGGCGATATGTGGGACGTATCTTCTGTGTTGAATATAAAATCAAAATACTGATCCTTGTCTGGTGAAAGCTAAATTGGGTCGTCCAAGCAGAATAGCTTTAAAACTATTTGACACACAGCTCAAATTGGCACAAACATGATGCATACAAATTCAGCCTGTAGCCAACCTGGTTCATTGCTACAAAACTAGAGCATTGTGAACCTGTTTTAATTGGTTGTGTACCATTTTAGGGTGCCAATTTCATCAATACATATTTCTCTAATATATTCAGGTTAACTTGCAGAAAACCAGCGCTCCCAGTTTGTTTTCAATGGAGCAGTTCCCTAGACAAATCAATTTGGAACTAGAGGAATGCTTTTGCTAACAAAAGCGAAGCATCCCTGAAAGTTTAAAATGCTTTGTGGTTTTAATAAGCATGCTGTAAAGCTAAGAATGCACAAAGCTGCGCCGTATGCTTTCCCAATACCTCTTACATTCTGAAGCTATAAAAGCAACGATAAAGGCGATATAAGGCAAAAACTCCAAAGCAGCTATTTATGACCCCAGTTTGGCCCATAACGGGGGCGTTGGGGGGTAAAACTGACCGGCTATTTAGACTCTCCACATATGCTTTCCCAATACCTCTTAATACATTCTGAAAGTATAAAAGCAACAATAAAGGAGATATAAGGCAAAACTCCAAAGCAACTATTTTATGACCCCAGTTTGACCCATAAGGGGGAGCCAGGGGTAAAACTGACCGGCTATTTAGACTCTCCACATATGCTTTCCCAATACCTCTTAATACATTCTGAAGGTATAAAAGCAACAATAAAGGAGATATAAGGCAAAACTCCAAAGCAACTATTTTATGACCCCAGTTTGACCCATAAGGGGGGGTCGGGGAATAAAACTGACTGGCTATTTAGATTCTCCACATATGCTTTCCTAATACCTCTTAATACATTCTGAAGCTATAAAAGCAACAATAAAGGAGATATAAGGCAAAACCTCCAAAGCGGCTATTTATGATCCCAGTCCGGCCCATAAGGGGGGTCGGGGGTAAAACTGACCAGCTATTTAGACTCTCCACATATGCTTTCCCAATACCTCTTAATACATTCTGAAGGTATAAAAGCAACAATAAAGGAGATATAAGGCAAAACTCCAAAGCAACTATTTTATGACCCCAGTTTGACCCATAAGGGGGGGTCGGGGGATAAAACTGACCGGCTATTTAGATTCTCCACATATGCTTTCCCAATACCTCTTAATACATTCTGAAGCTATAAAAGCAACGATAAAGGAGATATAAGGCAAAAACTCCAAAGCAGCTATTTATGACCCCAGTTTGGCCCATAAGGGGGGGGGTCGGGGGGTAAAACTGACCGGCTATTTAGACTCTCCACATATGCTTTCCCAATACCTCTTAATACATTCTGAAGCTATAAAAGCAACAATAAAGGAGATATAAGGCAAAAACTCAAAATCAGCTGTTTTATGACCCCAGTTTGACCCATAAGGGGGGGCCGTGGGGTAAAACTGACTGGCTATTTAGACTCTCCACATATGGTTTCCTATTACCTCCCAGTATATTTTATGGCTCTAAATGCAATACTTAAGAAGATAATAGGGGGGGTTGACGTAAATTTAAGGCTTTCAGATTGGAATGTGTCAGAAAATCACTCATAAATGAGACATTTTTCAAGGGATTGCTCCCAAAACCTAATCAGCTCGTGTTTTCGATAGTATGAACAGGTGTGTCAAATTATAAGGCTGTGTAGCAAGTAGTTTTTCTTGAACTGCGATGACGGGGGGTGTACTTCAAAAAAATGTTTTTGATCATGTGACCTTCATAAAGGTCAAATTTAAGCATGCAGAAAAATTTTCTCACGCCTAAGGTATATAACTGCCAAATATGGTTTGAAACCTTCTAATAATAAGGGAGATATTGAAGGGAGACCATAATGCGGCGGCGGTGAGGAAACTGAGGTGAAAACAAATAAGCGCCCTTTCAGGGACGCTTAATTATGTTGTATACAGAGTATCATCCGGATCTTTCCCAAATTCTACCCAGATAAAAACTTCATAAAGATGCATTTTTGTAGTAATCACAAACAACCAAGTTCGAAACATAACCTCCTATCAGAGACAATTATTACGCAGTGTTTATTTCCCAGTACTGTCATACATATCACCATAATAAATCAATAACTTAGGCCAAGGTTACTTTTTGCTCAAGAACACAAGACTATTTTTGTGATATTTTATCATTATTTCTGTCTCCATCAACAACATACAAATACACGGTCAGAAATCAACTTTCTTGTTTTTAAGATTTCACAGAATTCATATTTAATGTACAGAGAATCTTTGTCGGAAGAATGGACATATTATTAAGGTACATTTTAACAATTTCTCTGCACGGAATCCGACAGACTTTTGTTGAGAATTTTTAATATTATAAATTACAATAAATCAATAAATTAGGGCATACTGCAGTCAATTAAGTTTAAAATGCAAGTTGTCCTCACTTTTATTAGAAGTTCAATTTCAAAAGTACAAGTGGAAATAAGGCGTTCATTCATTGCCACAGTTGATGGTCATTTATGCTCTGCTATACCAGGTTGGCTGAGGCAACAAGTTTGGCTTTAAATCACTTCTGAGATCATGGGATTTAAATCCAGCTACTGACAATATGTAGATTTTACTAAGGGTCTGACACAACTCTAGCTGTTAAAAAAATAGTATCAGAGATGCCCATACCCAATAGCCTTGGTGAAATAGTTTTCAACACTATGAGATATAGAAGTAGTGAAACAGTACAAAGATAGGGATACTTTCAGAGCAATGTCAGCTATATAGAAGTCCAAATAATGTTTAAAAATAGAGAAAATAACATCTAAGAGAAAGAAAATGTATGTAAAGATAAAGAATTAAAACAAGACAATTCAATGACAAGATGACAGCATAAATCAGTAAACTAAAAATTATGATGCACACCTATAACCCCAACCAATGTCCCTACTCAATATCAACTTTCTGTCACACCATAACATTGCACACCCACACCCCTATTCAATGTCCCTACCAAGTATCAACTTCCTACACCTTACGGATTCTGAGATATGGCCCAGACAAGATTTTCAAATTCAAGGTCACTACGGCAAGGTCAACGGTCAAATCAAGGTCACACCGTGATGTTGCACACCTACACCCCCTAACCAATTACCCTACCAAGTATCAACTTCCTATACCTTCTGGTTTCCGAGATATAGCCCAGACAAGATTTTATAGGTCTAGGTCACTACGGCAAGGTCAAATCAAGGTCACACCATGATGCTGCACACCTACACATCCTAACCAATGACCATACCAAGTATCAACTTCCTATACCTTATGGTTTCCGAAATATAGCCCAGACAAGATTTTATAGGTCACGGTCACTACAGCAAGGTCAAATCAAGGTCACAAAATGACGTTTCACACCTACACCCCCTAACCAATGTCTCGACTAAGTATTCACTTCCTACACTTCCTTTCCGAAATATAACCCAGACAAGATTTTATAGGTCAAGGTAAATACAGCAAGGTCAAATCAAGGATACACCATGACGTACCACACCTACATCCCCTAATCAATGTCCCTACCAAGTAACACTGGGGTTCACACTTTGGCAAATGACTAAACCAGAAACGAAGGTTACAAGGATTGCTGTAAAACATGAACAAAATGCTGATCTGTCATTGTATGGGAAGTTTATTATTACCATTTGCCAAAGTTATTTACAAAGTAACTTATCCTCTTTTTAAATGGAACTGTGTATCCATTATGCTTATCTCTGCTTTAGCAGGGTGATATTTTTGTACATGGACTGATATTATAAATGTCTTGTTATATCTTATTACAAATGCTTTTAGATTAATAAATTTTAATCCCAATTTCATTATTATTGCTGTGGGGGGACTTGTGGAATGTTCCTCTTTTTAAACTTTCTTAATACATAGAGGGGCTTTGTCAACAATATTTTCTACACCAATTTCCTGAAAATGAAACTCCTCCAATTCCAGAACACCAACAGAATGGCATTAATAAAACAAATCATATTCTTCAAAACTGCTGTGAAAGCTGAAATATTTTCAAAAATTATTCCAGACATCATAAAAGATTATCATCTCTGTAGATTTATCATCTGGTTCTCACACTTTTTAAAGTATTCAGAAAACATTTTTTGTGCTCACAATAGAGGTAACAGTTACTTCGATAACACAGTCTCAATTCTGAGATAATGAGGCTACCAAGTCATCCATAGAAAGTGTACGAAATGAACACCTGACCCCCTGTCCAACAGTGGTAACTATTCTCACAGACCTGTACCTTTCTAGTGTTACAAGTCCTGATGTCCTGTAACTTAAGGAAACTGTTCATTTATATTTTTCAATTGCTAAAAAACATGGAGACTAGGGCCATCACAAGATAGTTTTTTGAAGAAAATTAATTCATTTATTCTTCAGCACTTTGACACTTGGTCAATTTTGAAATACAACATTGATCTAACCTGCATCAAAATGGGGACTGACAACTTTTTCTACGGATATCCAACATTTTCGATTTTGGTAAAAATAACGAATTTCGCAAAGAATATTTGGGAACCGGTTATTGAAAACGTCATCATTTTAGGCCATCTCATGGCTAATACTTCATCAAAACAACAAAAAATATATATATTTTGTAAATTATGTCACATTTTTACTTTATAGTGAGCAAAAATCATATTTACATACATTATAATATCTTGCAAAAGCTATTTCCAATTTCAAGTTCTGCCTCATGTACGCCATGCGAATAATTTTACTGCAAACTGACAAGCATACGAAATACTGGATTTCGTTCATTTCAAAGCCCCGGTAACCGGTTTTGATTTCTGTAAAGGTCCCACCACTACTTTCCGGTGAACTTCATACACTGTCCACACCAATTAATATGACAGTCTCTCTATCTTTGATCCATCAAAACTCCTACCCAAGCAAATCACTGCATTTGAGGGGTACCCTCTATTCAAGCTGGCTTGAAATGCTACACAGACTGCTGCTTTTATGCTAGTCCCCAAAATATACAGTAAAATAAATAAACGAATGTGAAACATGCCACAGTGTGTGAAATCAGTAAGACGTTAAGACAAAATAGTCCAAAATTGTGTGCTAATCTGGCATCTGGGGAGACCAGTGGCCTAATTATGACACACTTGCCTCACTGGAGAATTCCGCACTTATTACTCTAGAGAATTAACTGAACACAATGAAAGCTGGTGATGTTCCCTTCTGACAGCATTTTTTTATGCTACAACACTAATGTTTTGGTGTCACTTGTCCGGGTGACAAATCTGTCGCATGACCTCTGTGCCCAGGTCCATGATTTGCAGGTATTCATCTGCGCCATCTGTCAATCTCTTGTCCACCACCTGAATATAATTTAAAAACACAAATGCAAGACTATTGTTTCTTGATGACACATGGTTATTCTCTTTGTTCAGTGTCATACACACTGTATAAATCATATCACAAAACAGGTAGTAGAGGGGACACCTATCACATATTTGTGCTACACAAATTTATGTCTAACTGGAACCACCAGTGATGGAGATTCTAAAATGACAAAATGATTTTTTTCTCAGGCCAAATAATAGCAATCAAATTCTTTGGATATTGGAGTAGTGGATGTGTGAGTTAGATAACAGATAGTTATTAAACTGGAAATAAATAACATCGAACTGAGCCCTTAATATCAAGGAAAAGGAGAAAAGGGTAAAATAAAACTCAAAGCAAAGTAGCGTCCGTCTCATGCTGCTCCTTATTATGTTACAGATTTAGAAAACTGCAACTCACAGCGATTTTCTCAAAGATGGCAGACTTCTGTTTGTCATCCAATTCATCTAGTGGAAGCATGAGATCGTGGAGTTGTGTCAAAATCTGAACTCCGGAGTGACCCTCCAACATCAGATCCTACAAAACAACTCACAAGTTAATGTTCTCACAAAAACAGTCATCTTTAAAGTTTCGGGTAATATAATTGAATTCTACTTAGAAGAATCTCACAGTAGAAACTTACTTCTGTTTAAGTAGAGTTTCCAGGTAACCTACTCTTAGCTTTACTCACTTTTACTGTGGACTCCAATTTTTCATAGGAATCTGAATGACAGACTTTGAACAGATCCTGTACAGTGTCTTCTGGTATCACGCCTACAAAACACAGAACAACCTATGTCCTTGTATAAATTCTCCCAAATTCTGTCCCCTGAATATGCAAATTTATTAAAATTTTTTTCACTATGTTAAACAACTATACCAATATCTAAATGGTACATTAGTCAACAACATTAAACTGACCCAGACTATAAAATATGCTGCTTCAGTACTTTGTGGTCACAGTAGTCAAGTGGCAGTATACTCGCCCTCCACCTCTAACTAGTTACAATAAGTTCAAATCTCAGTCAGTCATCAACCCAAGTAAGTACTGTTAACCAGTTCCTAAGAATGCGTGGGAATACCTTATGTTGGTGGCAATCTTTGGCAGACTCTTTCAAACACATTGAAGCATGAGCAGATTCAAATAAGAGAGACTTAACTACATAAATCACAAGAGAAATGTACCTGCCACCTCATACACATCAGCTTTTGTAAGTGTCTGACCCTGTTTAAAGCGAGCACAGCTCTGTAGGTAGGTGATGGCTTTACGCATGTCACCCTCTGATGTATGCAGCACACCTTCGATAGCCTGGAAAGAAAACAGCTTGGATGTTTATGCTTTTGCAAGTTGCAATTAACTTATTTATGTTTAATATGCGATATTTTCAGCCAAATATACAGAATTAAGGATGGGTACATTGCCAGGGCACCAACGCAAAACCGTATCCATTCCAAAACAATCAATCAGTGCCTGTGAACAGGCTCTGTGTCAGCTGTGTGTTTTGAGTTTCCGAGTAGAAGAGAAAGAAGAAAAGGACACAAAACTTTTGCCCTGCACATTGTATTCAGACGTAAAGTACCAAGTAAACTGTTAAGGTGTAAAAAGTAGGTGAATAATATATTTAAACAAAATACTGTACATGCAATAGTTTTCAAGTTACAACTGATTTACTCAACAGTGAGAACCTGAAAGTAGCTATTGCTCATCTATGTCACGAGCTACAGGCTTGCAACTTTACTATGTTATAGAAGTGTTGTGAACGGTAAACCGGTATATCGCATTTCGTTTCGTTTAGGTAGAAATGACGAAATCCGCAAAGAATATTTAAGTACCGGTTATTGAAAACGTCATTATATTAGGCTTTCTACTGGTTAATATTTCGTCAAAACAATAAAGAACATATATATTTCAGGAAATAACTTACATTTTCGCTTTATATTCATGGTAAATGAAGTTTACGAACTTCAAATATCTCGTGAATGCATATTTCCTATTGAGAATATAGCTCATGTACGCTCGCATAAAACTTTTTATCATATCTCTGTAAACTTTCGAAATCCCGGATTTTGTTCGGTTTCAAAGCCCCGAAAACCGGTTTTTATTTTCAGAACTGGTCTGACCACTATGTTATAGCTATCCTCAAAGTAGGTGAATAAAATATTTAAATAAAATTCTCTAAATGCAATAATTTTAGAGATATAACTGATTTACCCATCAGTGAGAACCTCAATGTAGCTATTACTCAGCTATGCAATGAGTTACATGTCTGCTATTTCACTATGTCAAAGCTGACCCAAAAGTAAGTGAATAACATATTCAAAGAAAACACTCTAAATGCATTAGTTTTCAAGTTACAACTCATTTACTCAACAGTGAGAACTCCAAAGTAGCTACTGCTGAGCTATGCTATGAGCTACAGGTCTGCAATTTCAATATGTTATAGCTGACTGAAAAGTAGGTGAATAACTTATTTAAAGAAAATACTGTAAATGCCACAGTTTTTCAGTTACAACTGATTTACTCAACAGTGACAACCTGAAAGTAGCTATAGACCATTCCACAGTGTCAATCAAAATACCGCAAATCGGCAAATATCCTGTTTACAAGTCTTTTACCACAACGACAACAGTCAAATCACAGTATTCCTAAGGTCAAGGACAGGCGCCATTTTGACTTACAAAAACGTGACCATTTTTAGGGCAATATTTGTAAATATTATTGCTTTCTGATAATAGAATAAAAAGAAACCACAGTGTAATTTGATAAAAAGATTATATCACCAATCCTACCTACTTTAAAATGTCTGCAATGCATATATATGTTCCCAAGCTGCCATTGTTTACATATTACTGCAATGCACGAGGATTTGTTTTGATCAATAAATTGTTTATTTTTAAATTTTTGTCACAATAAAACAAATATACTTTATCATATAATTTCTTATTCTATGCTCCATCCAATCATTTATAATACGTGTTTTTTCTCGTACATCTTGAAATACTCAATGTTTACGTTTGATTTCCAGCCATTTTCGCCATTTGTTTGTCAAAGTCTGACATGAAGACGGTAAACCAGGAAGTGGGCGTGGCCTATGGAATGATCTATTGCTCAGCAAATGCTATAGCATGCGGTCTACAATTTCACTATATTATAGCTGTCCCCAAAGTAGGTTAATAACATGTTTAAACAAAATTCTCTAAATGCAATACTTTTTGAGATATAACTGATATACTCAACAGTGAGAACCTCAAAGTAGCCATTACTCAGCTACACAATGAGCTACAGGTCTGCTATTTCACTATGTTATAGCTGACCCGAAAGTAGGTGAATAACATATTTAAAGAAAACACTCTAAATGCAATAGTTTTCAAGTTATAAGTGATTTACTCAACAGTGAGAAGCTCAAAGTAGCTATTACTCAGTTATGCAATGAGCTACAGGTCTGAAATTTTACTATGCTATAGCTGACCCAAAAGTAGCTGAATAATATATTTATACAAAATTCTGTATAGGCAATAGTCTTGAAGTTACAAGCAATTTTACCCATTATGAAAGGTACTGAAAAGTCAGAAAGTAGCTATTACTCACTTGGCTATTGGGATAGACACCCAAGTTACTCACCATGTTGTAGCTATGGAAAAAGTAGCTGAATAACATATTTCAACAAAATGCGCTAAATGCAATACTTTTCAAGTTATAAGTGATTTAGTGCATGATTTCATAAATTTTAATGCATTAAAATTATTTTAAAAATTCATAAAAAACTAAGTAACAAAGATCCAGGTTTGATACTCACACAAGGGAATCTACTAGTGGCCTAGTTTATATATGCAAGATAAGAGAAAAATCCCTGCAATAGTACATGAGAAAAATGTGATAAAGTGTTGAAATTTTCACATTTTGGGTGGGGGGTACCTCACTTGTAATGGCTCTGGGAAACAGACGAACAAACAGATCTACATGCCTTGAACACTTTTTCATCCTCAATAGTTAAGGTATCTTTTAAACAAGAGGGTCAAAGATGCCCCAAAAGGCGGGTTGCGCAGGCAGCAATAAGGTTAGCGACTGCTGTAATTACATTTAGAAACAAGGAAAGAAATGTTAGGTCACCCAGTTAAGGTGAATGTGTTAGACGTGCTAAGAAACGTAAAACTTGTAATCTAGGTTACATAATTGTATCTATGCTATAAACAGACAAACGAAAGGACGGAATTACACAAATTTCGAAAGCAACTCAGCTATGATAGTGATGTATCTCCCTGTCTAGTTTGAAGTTGATTGGACACAGTGTTTTCGAGTTAGAGTCCGGAAACAGAAATGTTGACGAACAGACAAATGGACAAAAAACAGACAAACGAACGGACAGAATTACTCCAATTTCGAAAGGAACCTAGCTATGATGGTGATCTATCTCCCTGTCAAGTTTGAATTCGATTGGACAAACCGTTTTCGAGATAGAGTCTGGAAACGAAAAATGTGGATGGACAGACGGACGTCGGACACATCAATCTAATAGGTGGGTTGGTTACACACAACCCACCTAAAAATTTCATCAAAATCTGTCCATAAGTTTTTGAGTTATCTTGTTCACAAACGCACAAACAAACTCACAAACCCACAAACAAACCCAGGCGAAAACATAACCTCCTTGGCGGAGGTAAATATAAAATTCTACAGGTTATAAATGTACCCAAACCGAACAAGACATCAACATTACAATACAGACATGTATTAATTCTACCTTTACCATGTATTACATCACACAAGTTATATATCACAAGAAATGAAAACAATGAAGAAGATTACAATTCATATATTTAGCACTTTAGTACACTAAATTAAACAGTTAACTCCCACTGAAATATGCACCTAATCTCAGACAAAATACCCCAGACAAAAGTTTCTGCAAAAGTAGATAGCTTTTAGCCATTCATGACTGGGGCATACTGTTGCATACAAAATGTGTGTAACTTGACTAAATGCAGAATGAAAACAACAAACTATCTGGCAATTTAATTACCCTGTTATTCTGTGAAGGACTTGTAAAGTAAAAACAAGACAAATGAACGGACGGATTTACACCAATTTCGAAAGGAACCTAGCTATGATGGTGATGTATGTCCCTGTGAAGTTTGAATTAGATTGGAGTAACCGTTTTCGAGTTAGAGTCCGGAAACAAAAATGTGGACGGACAGATGGATGGACAGAAAAACGGACAAAAACGAAGAAACGGACGGAAAAACGGACAAACAAACAGACGGAATTTCACCAATTTCGAAAGGAACCTAGCTATGATGGTGATCTATCTCCCTGTGAAGTTTGAATTTGATTGGTCAAACCGTTTTAAAGTTAGAGTCCGGAAACGAAAATGTGGACAAACAGATGGATGGACAGACAAACGGACAAACGAACACACGGAATTTCACCAATTTCGAAAGGAACCTAGCTATGATGGTGATCTATCTCCCTGTGAAGTTTGAATTTGATTGGTCAAACCGTTTTAAAGTTAGAGTCCGGAAACGAAAATGTGGACAAACAGATGGATGGACAGACAAACGGACGAAAAACGGACAAACGAACACACAGAATTTCACCAATTTCGAAAGGAACCTAGCTATGATGGTGATCTATCTCCCTGTGAAGTTTGAATTTGATTGGTCAAACCGTTTTAAAGTTAGAGTCCGGAAACGAAAAATGTGGACGGACAGACGGACAGACAGACAGACGGACAGACGGACGTCGGACACATCAATCTAATAGGCGGGTTGGTTACACGCAACCCGCCTAAAAATAGCATCAGAGATGCCCGTACCCCACAGCCTGGGGAAATATTTTTCAACACCATGAGATATAGAAGTAGTGAAACAGTACAAAGTTCAAGATACTTTGAGAGCAGTGTCAGTTACATTAAGGTCCAAATAATGCTTAAGCAGAGAAAATAATATCTAAGGAAAAGAAATGTATGTAAAACTAGAAATAGGACGCCCTGTTGATAGTAGATGCGAATAGAAACAGGATAGCATAGAAGAACACACATTATCAAGTGTAATGTCCACCCCATGAACCTTGTGCCAAAATTGTACAGTAGTCTTACAAGACCCTGTTTCATTTGTAAAATATATCAATGATGCTTAAATATTTATTAGTGTAGATGTAAATTATTTCAGCTTCATGCCTTTTTGCATTGGTTGGGTCGAAAATTTTGACGAAATCACTCTATCTTGCACGGTTAAGGAGATAGAAGCAAATTCCTGTTTTTCTATTTTTGGCAAAAATTTGAAAATTCAAAATGGCCGCCATTTTTGGGAAAAGGAAAATTTTTTGAAAATTGGCAAGAGTACATTTCTTAGATACCCTATGGTTCGAAAATTTCGACGAAATCGCTCTATCTCGCATGGTTAAGGAGACAGAAGCAATTTTGCGTTTTTCCATTTTTGGCAAAAATTCGAAAATTCAAAATGGCCGCCATTTTTGGGGAGGGGAAAATTTTTTGAAAATTGCAAAGAGTACATTCCTTAGATACCCTGTGGGTCGAAAATTTCGACGAAATCGCTCTATCTCGCATGGTTAAGGAGATAGAAGCAAATTTGTGTTTTGCCATTTTTGGCAAAAATTCGAAAATTCAAAATGGCCGCCATTTTTAGGGAGGGGAAAATTTTTTGAAAATTGCAAAGAGTACATTCCTTAGATACCCTGTGGGTCGAAAATTTCGACGAAATCGCTCTATCTCGCATGGTTTAGGAGATATGAGCACATTTGCCTTTTTCAGTATTGAAAATAGCTAATTACTCATTTATTTAATTAATTACTCACTCATCTATGATGCAATTCCCCCCAAAAGCAATCCCATACAAGCTATTAACCCAATGAACCTCCATACCAAATTTCAGAAAGCTAGGCTTAATAGCATTCCTTAAAATGTCTGGAAACCAAAGAGCTACTCAAAAGTAGCAAAGTAGCTATTACTCAGTTAGCTATAGAGCTATCATCACCAAAAGCAATCCCATACAAGCTATTAACCCAATAAACCTGCATGCCAAATTTGGTAAAGATAGGATAAGAACTGTTGCCTAAAATGTCTGGAAACCAAGTGGGACGCCGGACGGCGGAAAAAGCAAAAATAATATGTCCACCCCCCAGTGGGGTGGACATAATGAAGTATTAAAACAAGACAATAATAAAATGACAGCATTTATCAGTTAACCAAAAATGGCCGAATTATGGTTTGGATGTTTTGAATATTACCCATGCATACAGAAGTGGCAATACATTCAATGAATGCTTATGTGTGGTGTTGGAGAAAAGCCTGTGGCTTACTTGATGAAATTCCATCTGCAAAAGAACTAGCAAATGGAAATTCTTAATGAATTCTAATATGACTTTAACAGTGCTTAATCTGCATAAACAGACAGACCCAAAGGTGCAACAAGATTTTAAAGGTCAATACAGCAAAGTCGAAGGTCAATCAGTGTCATACCATGAGATGGCACACCTAAAACCCTCAACCAATGTCCCTACCAAGTATAAACTTCCTACACCTCACAGTCTCTGAGATATAGCCTGGAAAAGATTTTATAGGTCAAGGTCACTACAGCAAGGTCAAACGTCAAATCAAGGTCACACTATGACGTAGCACACCTACACCCCCTAACCAATATCAACTTCCTACACCTCTTACGGTTTCCAAGATATAGCCCGGACCAGGTTTTATAGGTCAAGTTCACTACGGCAAGGTCAAAGGTCAAATCAAGGTCACACCATGACGTTGCACACCTACTACCCCCAACCAATGTCCTCACCAAGTATTAGCTTCCTACACCTGACAGTTTCCGAAAGTCAGCTGACATAAAAAGATGGGTCCTGGTACACCCCCACTGAAATCAGAATAAATGTTCCCAAAAGTTAAAAAATATGAGTGCAACTTCATCAGATTTAGTGTTATGTAAATGCAATATAGTATTCTATAACTAGGCCCCTGATGGCCAGATTTGCTCTATTTTCCTCAGGTCAGTTTTGTTAAACTGCAAAATATTCACCACTTTCTACATAAAATAATTTTCACAGCAAATCTATGATACTCACATCGTCTTCATAGTTCACGTTTTCCTTGTCACAGATATCTTTAAGCTTTGTTCTGAGGATATCAGCTGCCAGGGGCTTGAATCGGAACTTTGCACAGCGTGAAGTGATGGGTTCAATGATACGGCTCACATAGTTACAGATCAGACAAAAACGGGTCGTCCTGGACTCTTTTTCCATTGTCCGTCTTAATGCAGCCTGTTGATACAATAAATGAAAGACATCTGTGCAAAACATTTAAGTTTTATCAAAAACTTTCTTGGGCTTGTAACAAACAAAATCCAGTATTTTAAGAATTTTGATTATTTTGAAAAAGTCTTCACAACATTGTTAATTCACATCTTACTGAGAACAGTTTGTAAAGCAATGGATCAGAGGTGTTACTAAATGGTAACAAACCTAAAGAGTAAGGGGAAATGTAAAGAACAACTTCAAATGTAACAAATTAACAGGACCCATGAGATCATGTCAAATAGGGCAGGGTCGGTAACACTGGTATCTCGAGACAAACTCAATTGAATATCATGATGACACTTTACAACAGGCATTTTGAATATCAGTACATACTATTGTGAGAAAATGTAAAATTTCAGAAATTTATCAGAAATTATAAACTTTTATTTTTTTGTATTTTTGTATATTTTAGTACTTCTATGGCGATTTCTTTCAGAATAACTGTCAATGTTTTGTTTTCATGAATTTTACTTCCTGTCAGTGGATCTATGCCATTGTGGATATACTAGAACAAATTTTTTTTCAGTATCCTGGTATTGGTACGGTTTCACATTGCAGGCTACCGAAATGGAAAATCTGCTACTGACCCTCCCCTTATGTCAAATGTATAAACTTTTATGTAGTTGAAGAAGAGGAAAAATCTTACAGATTTGTCTGGGGGTAAACCATTGTGTACGGATTTTACCCGTAGAGCATTGAGAAACTTTTAAGACCCCCCAAAAATGTAACAGCATTGCCATGGCAACAGGATATTCCCAAAACCTCATCGGCTCTAGATTGTCCTAAGTTAGACATATCCTGAAAATTAGTTGTAAATCCATGAAAGGGATTAGACTGTGGAATACCCCCCAAAAAAGTTTAAAATCCAAAAATCATAAAAGCTTTGCCAGATACTCCCCAAAACCTAATCAGCTATAGATATTTTTGAATTAAACATATCCTGAACATTTAGTGTAACCTATACATGGGTCCTGGGGCTGGTTTCACAAAGCCTCCTTTGTTTTTTCCTTCCTTAAAGTAAAGGAAGGGGGATTTCTAACCTTTGGCAAGGCTTCCCTTAAATTCTGTTTCACAAAGCCTCCTTTATTCCACCTTACCAAAGATTTTCCTTAAAACAAAGGAAGGGTGATTCCCTGTATAACCACACTGCTTGGAATTTCCCCTCCATTACTTATATAACCTTCACACAATTTATTTTAAATATTAACAGAGTAAATTGCATTTTAGCATTTTAACTATTTTAAACTTGGTACATTTGGTACATTTTAATTTTCAGATACATTATTTGTATTTTTATTTCTTTTGGGAGTTGTTTCCAAAACCTATAACCACACCAATGTTTTTCTTTCACTGTAAGTACATGTGTACTTGTGCACTTATTTTGTAGCTAAATTACCTTATGGAGGCAATGTCCTTATTGTAACACTGTTAAAGATCAGTAAAGTCAGGAAATCTGTATTTTACTATATTTTAATAAATTTTGTAAAATGCAGAATGATTGTGATTATATTTTGCAAATTAATACAGTAGGTCACATGAAAAGTTGAAAGGGGCCCTTTATGTTGAAAGAAACTCCATGAATATGTTTCTCACTTCAAAACTTTGAACATCAATTTTTCAAGAATTAAACAACCAAATTGTATGAAATAAACAGCAAAACATTGTTTGTGGACGTAGGTTTGACAATAATGTTTCAAGTTCTATATATTTAGGTGGATTCACCTTAAAATGTTCATTAAAGTTAATAAACGTTCCTTGAAGGACACTTCCTTAAATCTAAGGTAGGTCCTTAGCTTCCTTGAAATTCAAGGGAGTTTTCAAGGTCTCCTTTAAGGAAGGAGGCTTTGTGAAACTGAGATTTTTTAAAGGAGGGAGAAAATCAAGGAAATCCTAGAATTTAAGGTGAGCTTTATCTTAAGGAGGCTTCGTGAAACCGGCCCCAGGTTGTGGAACACCCTAAAACTTTATGGCCGTTATCATTGACACGGTGGCTTGGACAGCACAGAGGACAAGTATAAACCCAGTCTTTATGGGCCGAGGTTAAAATGGCTATGGAAATAAATTACACATAAGATTCTTGATGAAGTCATTGGGGTTTTATTCTACCCTGACAAGATATTTCTATTCTTGAAGAATTTTGTTAACATTTCTAAAGGGCATTGATACATAAATTTATATTAATTGAACAAATATTGTGAATAATAGATAGATGAAATTTAGTTGGGAAAAAATTAAGCCACACAAATCATGGCCCAATATTATTGAGGTACTTGTAATATCTGACTTTATTCTAAATTTTATATAAAGTTTAAAAAAATACTTTGCAAATCTAAGATATCAAAGTTAGAAATTGCAATCACAAAACCTTGATTTTACGAGTTGGGATTGATGATGAAGTCACAAAACAAAAGCACAAAAATAGCGAGTGTAAATTTACCTGAGCTGCTGAAGTCATGGAGTCTGCCTCATCTAAAATCACTATTTTGAAAGGAGGGCAGGGCTTGCCACTGAAATATGACCAAACACAAGGTCAAACAAGGGCAGGATTAAAATACTTCTTTTGGTAAACATGAAACTGGGAATGAAGTCAATTTCATAAGAGATATGAAAATCTAATCAGCTGATCATGCTTGGCCATTACAACTTTAGTTTGACACTAGAATATTCATAAAACAGTAAGAGTCATTTTAAAAAGGTTTTCAGTAGGGAAATTAAACTTTGGCAGAGTGGAAACAAGTTCATAAAACTGCCAGATTATAGGTCAGATAATTTCTTATATCCTTGATACTACTGCTCCCAACATTCAAGCAGATTTGTCTACCTGAAAATACATTTTACCATATTATTCTTTATTTTCACAGTTATTTACCACTTTAATTTCAATGCATTTGTTTACATCATCCACAGTGTTTCTTCATTGCAAAAATAAACTACATATGTGCAGACTTTATGCATTTCTCAAATAGCCTGAAATAAAGGATACTCAATATTTCAAAGGTATTCAATGTAAATATTATGTTTTATTAAGTGTGTTTCTGTTCCTGGTTTGTTTTAAAATTGGTTTTACAATATTATATTGTAAAATGATGTTCACAAAATGCATCTTTCTACGACTGTGCATCTCCCCGAGTTGAAATGGTACCTCTTGTTGGTTACAACTAAAATATGATACATTCCCTGACTCAGAACGGTCACAAAACAACAGATACCCAGCCACATGTTTCTCCCTGCGCCATATCCCTATACTCCAGACAGAATGGCAGTGTAAAGATATTGGTCAAAGGTAGTGTGGAAGACGGTAAAGTGGAAACCTATTTGCTGACTGAAAGATACTGATCTGGTTACGTTTTGTTTTTTTTAACCAAAACCGGTTTCATCACATATTCATTATTTTACCTTAAGTTTACTAAAATATTCAACTACAACAAATACTTCACAGCATTTTGCAATATTTTACCAATATATTGGACGTTCTTTCCTCAAAAGTCTTCAAAAGGCACATCACGGTTGATTACTTATATGCAAGTTATAGCTCATGTACTCATTTGAGAACTTATGTCTTTGAGTTTACCAGATCAAACGTACCCGGTTTTTCGCAGAATTTCCACTTTCGGTAACCGGTTCTAAAATTCGCATTCAATCACAACACTAGTCAAAGGTCAAAGTTGGGGTTTATCATCCGATTCAACAGCCACTGTAAAGGATTGGATTTAGATTTATTTGTTTTACGTCGCGTTCAACAGCCAGGGTCATAGTTTACATGTGGAGGAAACCAGTGCATACTGCACTGTAAACCACCGGGCATCGAAAGTAACTACCAACTTTTCAACATGAAGCGCCCGGCCCGAGATTCAAACCGGCGGCCTCAAAGGTTGGAGGCAAGAACTCTAACCGCTACACCACCGAGCCCCCTCTGTAAAGGATGGGTAACAGGTAACGGCAATATATTCTACAGAACATACTCAGGCCTCATCCCACTGGCTGTCAACTGTGAAAACTTCTTCACTTTTTCTCTCACCACGTTAATTCCTCGCTCGTCTGATGCATTCAGCTCCAAAACCCTGTCTTTGAAAATATCCCTACAAAAAAAAATTTATGAACAAACTCAAGTGAAATAGTTTATTTTGTATATATCTGTGACAACCATGAAAATTTTAATTTTGTTGAGCAAAACCTATAAAAATAGAACCTTTTCTGATGTTGGAATTTCAAAGCAGGCTTTTCTGTATATACCCAACTTAGTGTTGGTATCGAATAATAATATATATATCGATATCAAATCATCTTTTTACTTTCTGTATCAATCGATATTGAAATATCGGGTCATGGATGTTTTCCGAGAGAGAGCTTCCAAACGCTTTCACAAGTTTTAGTAGTTTCCCGAAACCTAAACAAATATGGCGTTTCCCCTTTAGCGGTAAGTGGGATTTGACAAAAATGACAGGAAAACCAATATATTTCTCAAATTTTATATTTTATTTGAATGGAAAACAGCTTCATTGCATCTATTAAGTGCTATGTTTCGATATTGATATTGTACCCTACATTATCGATATCAGTATATTTAGCATGGATTGATAAATATTTCAATATCAATAAACAATGCCAGCACTAACCCAACTTCACCTTACAGAGATGATGTCGAATACTAATTATAATTATTATTTATTTTTGTCTTACACAAATACCAATGTGCATAAATACCAAAAAAAAAACAAACAAGAGGGTCAAAGATGCCCCAAAAGGCGGGTTGCGCAGGCAGCACTAAGGTTAGCGACTGCTGTAATTACATTTAGAAACAAGGAAAGAAATGTTAGGTCACCCAGTTAAGGTAAATGTGTTAGACGTCCTAAGAAATGTAAAACTTGTAATCTAGGTTACATAATTGTATCTATGTTATAAACGGACAAATGGATCAACAGAATTACACCAATTTCAAAATCAACTTATTTATGATGGTGATGTATCTCCCTGTCAAGTTTGAATTCGACTGGACAAAGCATTTTCAAGTTAGAGTCCAGAAACGGAAATGTTGACGGACAAACGGAAAAACGAACGGACAGAATTACACCAATTTCGAAAGGAACCTAGCTATGATGGTGATCTATCTCCCTGTCAAGTTTGAATTCGATTGGACACATACTTCCATGAAATGCACATACATATAGCTGTCACAAATTAACCTTCCAAAAAAAAAAAAAAAATTATATATTCCCTTGCAATAAAATGGTACTCAATACAACTAATGGTAGTATTTGAATATTACTATATCTTTAATTTCCTTCATTTACTAAAGCTGAAATCAAGTTCAACTTGCTACTAACAGGTGGTGCTTGATTTGCAGAAATCTCTGACAATTCCGCAACTAGTTGTAACCCAAAGGTTGACTTACCCAAAGAGCTCCTTTGCTGCTGCCAATATTGTGGATGTTTTACCAGTACCAGGTGGACCATAAAACAACAAGTTGGGTAACTGAAACAAGTGCAACACGTCATGAGTAAATTGTTTAATCAATTTCAGATTTCATTGGTTGTTCAAGCATTTAATATATTTAATAATCTCCAATAATATCAGAATGGATATTTGAGCATCTTAATTTCATTGCCTATTTAAACAGCCAAGTTTTATATCAGGAATAGGAGTGCATTGGTGGTTTATGTTACATTGTAGTACTCCGCAAAGCATTACAATTTCTGGATACCAGAAAAAGTTGTGTTCTAGTACACAGTGTAGGAAATTCGCTGAAAATTGCTACAGGCCCGCAGGACCTGCTACACCAGAAAGCAGCAGGCAAGGATTGAAAGTTGCAGGTCCTGCAGTTAATTTGAATGATTTTATATTTTTCTTTCTTTTTTTCAACTTAGATTTGTAGCAATTAACTCACAGTAGTGGTGTGAACGGTAAACCGGTATACCGCATTTCGTTTCGTTTAGGATCCAAGTAAGATTCAAGTAAAAAGATATAAGAGAAATACAAGAGAGATAAATAGTATCAGATATCTTCGTAGAGACATTAAAAAGCATCAGATATGCAAGATCAAAGGTCAAATCCAGGTCACACATAACCCTTGACCAATGTCCCTACCAAATATCAACTTCCTACACCTTATGGTTTCCAAAATATAGCCCAGACAAGGCATTATAGGTCAAGGTCACTACGGCAAGGTCAAAGGTCACACCATGACGTTTTACATCTACACCCCCTAACTAATGTCCCTACCAAGTATCAACTTCCTACGCCTTACAGTTTCCGAGATATAGCCCGGACAAGATTTTAGAGGTCAATGTCACTACGGCGAGGTCAAAGGTCAAATCAAGGTCACGCCATGACGTTGCACA
Organism: Sabellastarte sp. h YS-2021; assembly: GCA_964017235.1. NCBI lineage: Eukaryota > Metazoa > Annelida > Polychaeta > Sabellida > Sabellidae > Sabellastarte > Sabellastarte sp. h YS-2021. The sequence goes on from OZ024937.1 coordinate 80,901,953, forward strand.
CCTAACACCCCCTAACCAATATCCCTACCAAGTATCAACTTCCTACACCTTACGGTTTCCGAGATATAGCTCGGACAAAATTTTCAAACTCAAGGTCACCACAGCAAGGTCAAATCAAGGTCAGACCATGACGTTGCACACCTACACCCCCTAACCAATGTCCCTACCAAGTATCAACTTCCTACGCCTTACGGTTTCTAAGATACAGCCCGGACAAACTTTTTCCCACCGCCCGCCCATCCGGACACCATGGGTGAAAACAATCTACAAAATCTACAAAAAATATGAGATAAAAATTTGGTAATTTCTTCACATTTAGGGCTTGTTTCTAATATTATCAGTTCTCCCAAAAGTCTAAGTCCTGAAGATCCAGACACCAGTGGTAAGGTGTAGGGCAGGGTCAGTAGCATTTTTCCATTTCGGTATTCCGCCAGTGAGAATCCATACCGACTGCAGGATACCTATAAAAAATTGTATTCTAGCATACCGTAAATGACCTATTTAGCGCATCCGCCCTTGTAACCGCACCCTACCTCTTTTTCCCGATGACAGTCCACAATATCCACATATTTTTTTATATATTGTACGTATTTTTACTTAATAAATTGACATTTTTATCACGACTTTCGAGTTTGTTTTCATCTACCGCCATATTTACAGGAAGTGGGTATTTCTAAATGTCGAAACACCGTTTTTCTACCGGATTGACCGAAACTTCATCCCGGAAAGTGTTTCATGATGGGTGCGCTAAAAGGGACATTTTTTCCCCAACAAATATTGAATAAAAATAGACTTTGCTTAGCGCACTGTGCGCTAAATAGGTCATTTACGGTATCCCCAATCAAATAGGCCCACTAACAGGAAGTAAAATTCATAAAAACAAAATAAAGTAGTTTCTGAGATAGAAACCACTATAGAAGTAGGGCAGGGTAGGTAACAGATTTTCCATTTCAGTATCCCGGGTTAAATCATACCGATCCCGGGATACCGAAAGAAACTGCGTTCTAGCATATCCCAAATTGAATAGGCCCACTAACCAGAAGTAAGATTCGCTAAAAAAAACATTGTAGTTCTTCTGAAAGAAATCACTATAAAAGTGTTGAGAAATATAAAAATAGGCCAAGGCCTGCTGCTTACTGCTTGCTGCTTACTTCGACGAAATCGCTCTATCTCGCACGGTTAAGGACATAGAAGCAATTTTGTGTTTTGCCATTTTTGGCAAAAATTCGAAAATTCAAAAAGGCCACCATTTTTGGGGAGGGGAAAATTTTTTGAAAATTGCCAAGAGTACATTCCTTAGATACCCTGTGGGTTGAAAATTCCGACGAAATCGCTCATCTCGCACGGTTTAGGAGATAGAAGCAATTTTGTGTTTTTCCATTTTAGGCAAAAATTCAAAAATTCATAATGGCCGCCATTTTTGGGGAGGGGAAAATTTTTTGAAAATTGCCAAGAGTACATTCCTTAGATACCCTGTGGGTTGAAAATTCCGACGAAATCGCTCATCTTGCACGGTTTAGGAGATAGAAGCAATTTTGTGGTTTTCCATTTTAGGCAAAAATTCGAAAATTTAAAATGGCCGCCATTTTTGGGGAGGGGAAATTTTTTTGAAAATTGCCAAGAGTACATTCCTTAGATACCCTGTGGGTTGAAAATTTCGACGAAATCGCTCTATCTCGCACGGTTAAGGAGATAGAAGCAATTTTGTGTTTTGCCATTTTGGGCAAAAATTCAAAATGGCCGCCATTTTGGGGAGGGGAAAATTTTTTGAAAATTGCCAAGAGTACATTTCTTAGATACCCTGTGGGTCGAAAATTTCGACGAAATCGCTCTATCTTGCACAGTTAAGGAGATAGAAGGAATTTTGTGTTTTTCCATTTTTGGCAAAAATTCACAATGGCCGCCATTTTTGGAAAGGGGAAAATTTTTTGAAAATTGGCAAGAGTACATTTCTTAGATACCCTGTGGGTTGAAAATTTCGACGAAATCGCTCTATCTTGCACGGTTAAGGAGATAGAAGGAATTTTGTGTTTTTCCATTTTTGGCAAAAATTCAAAATGGCCGCCATTTTTGAGGAGGGGAAATTTTTTTCAAAATTGGCAAGAGTACACTTTTTATTTACCCTGTGGGTCGAAAATTTCGACGAAATCGCTCTATCTCACACGGTTTAGGAGATAGAAGCAATTTTGTGTTTTGCCATTTCTGGCAAAAATTCGAAAATTCAAAATGGCCGCCATTTTTGGAGGGGAAAATTTTTTTTGAAAATTGCCAAGAGTACAGTCCATAGATACCCTATGGGTCGAAAATTTCGACGAAATCGCTCTATCTCGCATGGTTAAGGAGACAGAAGCAATTTTGCGTTTTTCCATTTTTGGCAAAAATTCGAAAATTCAAAATGGCCGCCATTTTTGGGGAGGGGAAATTTTTTTGAAAATTGCCATGAGTACGTTCCTGCGATACCCCGTGGGTCGAAAATTTCGACGAAATCGCTCTATCTCGCACGGTTAAGGAGATACAAGCAATTTTGTGTTTTTCCATTTTTGGCAAAAAATCGAAAATTCAAAATGGCCGCCATTTTTGGGGAGGGGAAAATTTGAAAATTCCAAAAGAGTACGCTCCTTAGAAATCCCAGGGATCGAAAATTTCGACGAAATCGCTCTATCTCGCACCGTTTCTGAGATAAACACGTTTTTGTTTTTTCAGCGTTAAGAAAAATCGAGACAGTTAGTAAATTATTAATAAGTCAGCCATTTTGTATTGGATCACTTCGAAAAGTTATTGATTTCCAGACATGTATATAACGAACCTACTTGCAAAATTTCATGTGAATAGGTGAAGCGCTTTTTAAGTTATCATCCAGACAAGCACACCCTTTTGAAAAACATGTTTTTGGTCATGTGACCTTCTCTGATTGGTTGAAAAACATACAATGAGGAAAAATGATAGTCCTCTACCCAAGGAAGCTCCATAACAAATTTCAAAGAAATCGGTGCAGTAGTTTCTGAGGAGAAGAGGCTGGAAAAAATTGTTGACGACAACAACAACGAAGACGACACCAGGCCATGCCATTAGCTTACTGCCGTTGGCCAGTAAGCTAAAAATATGGGATAAAAGTTTGTAATTTCTTCAGATTTTTTGGTTTGTTTCTAATACTTCACGTTTTCTCATAATATTATACACTGATATTCAAAATACCGGCTGTAAAGTGTCACCATGGTGTTGAAGTGAATTGGTCTCGATACCGAGATACCGGTGTTTCCAATACTGCCCTATACAGAAGTGCTAAAATATGCAAGAATATGAGATAAAAGATCATAATTTCTTTAGATTTGAAGTTTGTTTCTAATATCTTACATTTTCTGACAATATGATATACTGACATTCGAAATGTCAGAAGCACAGTGTCCAGTGTTTGACATTAACAGAAATTGGGTGCTGGTACACAGGACCAGTAACTTTTTGTAACTGCTGGTCCTTAAGATAAATTAGTGGTCCTTACTTTGAAAAACAAAAACATTATTTTCCACATCTTTTTATTAAAATATCTCAATATTCAAGTAATTCTCAACCATAGAAAAAGTTATATGGACATATAAAATGTTTCAAGCTTTCTATGGTATTGAAGAGATCATACAAGAGTTATCAGATATGGACATGAACATTTTAAAAACTTTTTCTATGGTTGAGAATTACTTGAATAGAGATAAAATCAGTAAAAGGTCTAGAATTCTTTGCTACTGCATGGGCACACCGAAAAAGTTTATCTAATTTATTAAAAGTTGCTTTGTTCATCAACTCAATGCATTTCTCGGCAGGAGAAGCTCCAATCAACCCCACCTTCCTGTCTAGCTCACTCTGGGCTATTTTATGACCCTCAGTTTTTCCATGATCCTTAAGAACATCATGCTTAACATTTTTGCAACTACTAGTCACAAAAGGTCCCCCTATATATTTTGAATATTTGTCAGGAACACTGATGGACTCCTTAACCTTAGATTTGCTGAGGCTTGAGAAAGTGGATCGATATGGCTTACAATACATAAGTCCATCTGTCCATGTGTCTGATCATACATCTCTGAGCCAGGGAAACTCTTTCTGCCAAGTATCTTTAAATTTTCTTTCATGCTTATTTTTGTCATAATCATTTTGACAGATTCCCTTAACTCATCACTGGTTTTCATTTTCTTTGCTTCTGGCTTTGAAACATTTAAAAATTTCCACATGGTTTATCAGTAATGCTATTTTAGTTTGACCCTATTGAAATATAGACACAAACCAGTTCACAAAGCAGACAAAGCACACATGGGCACCAATACAGTATTCAACTATAAATAACAAGTATAGACCATATAAATGACCAAACAATGAAATGAAGTCATAAACCTTCTGACAATATGTCACAGTCACTCACCAAACCTATGCAAAACTCCTGCAAAGTTGGCGGGAACGACGCTATAAAACCAGCTATATAACCACGTTTCCCACAAAATTCCCCAAATAAATAGTTCTCGAAACAATCATGAGGTGGCGCCATGAAGGAAGTGATGAAATCCAATATCGCCGCGGATGAAGCAATCGAGTTTGAAACTAGAAATAGGCCGCCCTGTTGATAGTAGATGCGAATAGAAACAGGATAGCATAGAAGAACACACATTATCATGTGTAATGTCCACCCATGAACCTTTTGCCCAAATTGTACAGTAGTCTTACAAGACCCTGTTTCATTTGTAAAATATATCAATGATGCTTAAATATTTGATAGTGTAGATGTAATTTATTTCAGCTTCATGCCTTTTTGCATTGGTTGGGTTGAAAATTTTGACGAAATCACTCTATCTTGCACGGTTAAGAAGATAGAAGCCAATTCCTGTTTTTCTATTTTTGGCAAAAATTTGAAAATTCAAAATGGCCGCCATTATTGGGAAAAGGAAATTTTTTTGAAAATTGCCAAGAGTACATTTCTTAGATACCCTATGGGTCGAAAATTTCAACAAAATAACTCTATTTTGCACGGTTAAGGCCAGTTTGTGTTTTTCCATTTTGGGCAAAAATTCGAAAATTCAAAATGGCTGCCATTTTTGGGGAGGGGAAAATTTTTTGAAAATTGCAAAGATTACATTCCTTAGATACCCTGTGGGTTGAAAATTTCGACGAAATCGCTCTATCTCGCATGGTTAAGGAGATAGAAGCAAATTTGTGTTTTGCCATTTTTGGCAAAAATTTGAAAATTCAAAATGGCCGCCATTTTAGGGGAGGGGAAAATTTTTTAGAAATTACCAAGAGTACAATGCTCAGATACCCTGTGGGTCGAAAATTTTGACGAAATCACTCTATCTGGCACGGTTAAGGAGATAGAAGCAAATTTGTGTTTTGCCATTTTTGGCAAAAATTCGAAAATTCAAAATGGCCGCCATTTTTGGGGAGGGGAAAATTTTTGGAAAATTGCAAAGATTGCATTCCTTAGATACCCTGTGGGTCGAAAATTTCGACGAAATCGCTCTATCTCGCACGGTTAAGGAGATAGAAGCAAATTTGTGTTTTGCCATTTTTGGCAAAAATTCGAAAATTCAAAATGGCCGCCATTTTTGGGGAGGGGAAAATTTTTTGAAAATTGCAAATATTACATTCCTTAGATACCCTGTGGGTCGAAAATTTCGATGAAATCGCTCTATCTCGCACGGTTAAGGAGATAGAAGCAAATTTGTGTTTTGCCATTTTTGGCAAAAATTCGAAAATTCAAAATGGCCGCCATTTTTGGGGAGGGGAAAATTTTTGGAAAATTGCAAAGATTGCATTCCTTAGATACTCTGTGGGTCGAAAATTTCGACGAAATCGCTCTATCTCGCACGGTTAAGGAGATAGAAGCAAATTTGTGTTTTGCAATTTTTGGCAAAAATTCGAAAATTCAAAATGGCCGCCATTTTTGGGGAGGGGAAAATTTTTTGAAAATTGCAAAGATTGCATTCCTTAGATACCCTGTGGGTCGAAAATTTCGACGAAATCGCTCTATCTCGCACGGTTAAGGAGATAGAAGCAAATTTGTGTTTTGCCATTTTTGGCAAAAATTCGAAAATTCAAAATGGCCGCCATTTTTGGGGAGGGGAAAATATTTTGAAAATTGCAAAGATTGCATTGCTTAGATACCCTGTGCGTCGAAAATTTTGCCGAAATCGCTCTATCTCGCACGGTTAAGGAGATAGAAGCAAATTAGTGTTTTGCCATTTTTGGCAAAAATTCGAAAATTCAAAATGGCCGCCATTTTTGGGGAGGGGAAAATTTTTGGAAAATTGCAAAGATTGCATTCCTTAGATCCCCTGTGGGTCGAAAATTTTGCCGAAATCGCTCTATCTCGCACGGTTAAGGAGATAGAAGCAAATTTGTGTTTTGCCATTTTTGGCAAAAATTCGAAAATTCAAAATGGCCGCCATTTTTGGGGAGGGGAAATTTTTTTGAAAATTGCAAATATTACATTCCTTAGATACCCTGTGGGTCGAAAATTTCGACGAAATCGCTCTATCTCGCACGGTTAAGGAGATAGAAGCAAATTTGTGTTTTGCCATTTTTGGCAAAAATTCGAAAATTCAAAATGGCCGCCATTTTTGGGGAGGGGAAAATTTTTGGAAAATTGCAAAGATTGCATTCCTTAGATACCCTGTGGGTCGAAAATTTCGACGAAATCGCTCTATCTCGCACGGTTAAGGAGATAGAAGCAAATTTGTGTTTTGCCATTTTTGGCAAAAATTCGAAAATTCAAAATGGCCGCCATTTTTGGGGAGGGGAAAATTTTTTGAAAATTGCAAATATTACATTCCTTAGATACCCTGTGGGTCGAAAATTTCGACGAAATCGCTCTATCTCGCACGGTTAAGGAGATAGAAGCAAATTTGTGTTTTGCCATTTTTGGCAAAAATTCAAAAATTCAAAATGGCCGCCATTTTTGGGGAGGGGGAAATATTTTGAAAATTGCAAAGATTGCATTGGTTAGATACCCTGTGTGTCGAAAATTTTGCCGAAATCGCTCTATCTCGCACGGTTAAGGAGATAGAAGCAAATTTGTGTTTTGCCATTTTTGGCAAAAATTCGAAAATTCAAAATGGCCGCCATTTTTGGGGAGGGGAAATTTTTTTGAAAATTGCAAATATTACATTCCTTAGATACCCTGTGGGTCGAAAATTTCGATGAAATCGCTCTATCTCGCACGGTTAAGGAGATAGAAGCAAATTTGTGTTTTGCCATTTTTGGCAAAAATTCGAAAATTCAAAATGGCCGCCATTTTTGGGGAGGGGAAAATTTTTGGAAAATTGCAAAGATTGCATTCCTTAGATACCCTGTGGGTCGAAAATTTCGACGAAATCGCTCTATCTCGCACGGTTAAGGAGATAGAAGCAAATTTGTGTTTTGCCATTTTTGGCAAAAATTCGAAAATTCAAAATGGCCGCCATTTTTGGGGAGGGGAAAATTTTTTGAAAATTGCAAAGATTGCATTCCTTAGATACCCTGTGGGTCGAAAATTTCGACGAAATCGCTCTATCTCGCACGGTTAAGGAGATAGAAGCAAATTTGTGTTTTGCCATTTTTGGCAAAAATTCGAAAATTCAAAATGGCCGCCATTTTTGGGGAGGGGAAAATATTTTGAAAATTGCAAAGATTGCATTGCTTAGATACCCTGTGCGTCGAAAATTTTGCCGAAATCGCTCTATCTCGCACGGTTAAGGAGATAGAAGCAAATTAGTGTTTTGCCATTTTTGGCAAAAATTCGAAAATTCAAAATGGCCGCCATTTTTGGGGAGGGGAAAATTTTTGGAAAATTGCAAAGATTGCATTCCTTAGATCCCCTGTGGGTCGAAAATTTTGCCGAAATCGCTCTATCTCGCACGGTTAAGGAGATAGAAGCAAATTTGTGTTTTGCCATTTTTGGCAAAAATTCGAAAATTCAAAATGGCCGCCATTTTTGGGGAGGGGAAATTTTTTTGAAAATTGCAAATATTACATTCCTTAGATACCCTGTGGGTCGAAAATTTCGACGAAATCGCTCTATCTCGCACGGTTAAGGAGATAGAAGCAAATTTGTGTTTTGCCATTTTTGGCAAAAATTCGAAAATTCAAAATGGCCGCCATTTTTGGGGAGGGGAAAATTTTTGGAAAATTGCAAAGATTGCATTCCTTAGATACCCTGTGGGTCGAAAATTTCGACGAAATCGCTCTATCTCGCACGGTTAAGGAGATAGAAGCAAATTTGTGTTTTGCCATTTTTGGCAAAAATTCGAAAATTCAAAATGGCCGCCATTTTTGGGGAGGGGAAAATTTTTTGAAAATTGCAAATATTACATTCCTTAGATACCCTGTGGGTCGAAAATTTCGACGAAATCGCTCTATCTCGCACGGTTAAGGAGATAGAAGCAAATTTGTGTTTTGCCATTTTTGGCAAAAATTCAAAATGGCCGCCATTTTTGGGGAGGGGAAAATATTTTGAAAATTGCATAGATTGCATTGCTTAGATACCCTGTGTGTCGAAAATTTTGCCGAAATCGCTCTATCTCGCACGGTTAAGGAGATAGAAGCAAATTAGTGTTTTGCCATTTTTGGCAAAAATTCGAAAATTCAAAATGGCCGCCATTTTTGGGGAGGGGAAAATTTTTGGAAAATTGCAAAGATTGCATTCCTTAGATCCCCTGTGGGTCGAAAATTTTGCCGAAATCGCTCTATCTCGCACGGTTAAGGAGATAGAAGCAAATTTGTGTTTTGCCATTTTTGGCAAAAATTCGAAAATTCAAAATGGCCGCCATTTTTGGGGAGGGGAAATTTTTTTGAAAATTGCAAATATTACATTCCTTAGATACCCTGTGGGTCGAAAATTTCGACGAAATCGCTCTATCTCGCACGGTTAAGGAGATAGAAGCAAATTTGTGTTTTGCCATTTTTGGCAAAAATTCGAAAATTCAAAATGGCCGCCATTTTTGGGGAGGGGAAAATTTTTGGAAAATTGCAAATATTACATTCCTTAGATACCCTGTGGGTCGAAAATTTCGACGAAATCGCTCTATCTCGCACGGTTAAGGAGATAGAAGCAAATTTGTGTTTTGCCATTTTTGGCAAAAATTCGAAAATTCAAAATGGCCGCCATTTTTGGGGAGGGGAAAATTTTTTGAAAATTGCAAAGAGTACACTGCTCAGATACCCTGCGGGTCGAAAATTTTGCCGAAATCGCTCTATCTCGCACGGTTAAGGAGATAGAAGCAAATTACTCAAAAGTAGTACTGAAAATACACAATGAAGTACCTAAATGGCTATTACTCATGTACTGACAAAGCTATCAGTCCCAAATGCAATACCAAGCGAGCTATGGACATAACAATCTTGTATTCAAAATTGTAGTAAAATATCTTTAATTATTTTGGCTTAAATGCACGGAAACCAATGGGTACTGAAAATAGCTGTACTTAAGTATTACTCAGTAAGCAAAAGAGGTACAACAGCCAAAAGCAATCCCAAGCAAGCTACTGACCCAATAAGCCTGCATACCAAATTTGGTGACAATAGCTCTAATACTTTTCCTTTAAATGAGCGGAAACCATGCGTGACGCCGGACATCGGACGCCGGACGCCGGACATCGGACATCGGACATCGGACATCGGACGGCGAAAAAAGCAAAAATAATATATCCACCCCCCAGGGGGGTGGACATAATAAAATTGCTCCATTTACACTAGGTAGCCGATGATTTTAAAATATTTATTCTTATTTTAACAAAATCCACTAGCCAATCAGACCAGTAAGTTTTAAAATTCGCTAGTCCTTTGCAATTTCTACTGGCCATGGGCCTGCGGGATAGTGTTACTGTCAAACGCTGACAGTGTCGTCACGATATTCAAGTGAACTGGTCTCAATACCAAGATAGCAGTGTTACCAACCCTGCCCCAGTAAGGTATCATCACAGTATTTTAGTGAAATGGTCTTGACAAAAAAGAACACCAATGCTACCAAGTACCAAATGTGTCCTTCTCAGGAAAAGCCCTCTCTGCATCTCACTGACAAAGCTTTAAACATAGAGGCTCACATTTTCTGAGCCATAATTTAAAATGCAAGATGTATTTGTGCAGTAAATTTGTATTGTATCTCACGTACAGCTAAATTACAAATATTTAACCAAGTTTTTTATGTATTTTAAACTTTTTATTGTTTTCATATAACATCGGCCACAAAAAAAGTGACTTACATCATTGCTTTGCATGGATTTCTTTAGCACCGCAGTCACTTCATCCTGATAGGCAACATCATCTACACATTTTGGCCGACTGAAAAACCACAACCGTTGAAAAAATGTAAACTCAGCAGGAATTTTTAGCAACAAGGGTTCTGTTTACATGAATGAATATGCTTCAACATTTCAATGTTGATCAAAACTATAAAAGAATATCAAAGGCAATATTTGAATAATCAGTCATGACATTTGGTGAATATTCACATATTTTTAAATTTTATTCTGTCTTAAGGTAAGGCTACATTACCCCAGAATAGTTAAACTTGGTTCAGAAACCAAGTACAAAGTAGCAGGCTAGATACTCCACAAAACATACACAGTTTTTACACACAAAAAACAATACCCCGACAGCTCAAGGGCTGTGGGGTAAAAATTATATGGTCAACTCACGCATCAGTAATTCCTCAGCCAGTTAAAAAGCCACTTGTTTAGAGTTGCATACCCTCCACCATAGTATATTTCCCCTTGCGGGCACTAAATTAAATTTTAACATTTGAACTAGACCTAGCGCATCGGAAAACCGATGCAAATTGTATCCACCGTAAAGACAATGCACCAAAACCTCTAGGACCAATAATAAGCAAGTTATAAGCACTTTTAAGTTTGGCTGTCCTCGTTTGACCTTCAAGGAGGGGCCCAAGGTCAAATCCGACCACGCCAGAAGATTCCCAGCCCATGATTTCCTATATGTTGGTTTACCATCCGAAACATATAGGACCAATAATAAGCGAGTTATAAGCACTTTTAAGTTTGGCTGTCCTCATTTGACCTTCAAGGAGGGGCCCAAGGTCAAATCCGACCACACCAGAAGATTCCCAGCCCATGATTTTCTATATGTTGGTTTACCATCCCAAACCTCTAGTAGGACCAATAATAAGCGAGTTATAGGCACTTTTACCTTTGGCTATCCTCGTTTGACCTTCAAGGAGGGGCCCAAGGTCAAATCCGACCACACCAGAAGATTCCCAGCCCATGATTTCCTATATGCTGGTTTACCATGCCAAACCTCTAGGACCAATAATAAGCGAGTTATAAGCACTTTTAAGTTTGGCTGTCCTCGTTTGACCTTCAAGGAGGGGCCCAAGGTCAAATGCGACCACGCCAGAACATTCCCAGCCCATGATTTCCTATATGTTGGTTTACCATCCCAAACATCTAGGACCAATAATAAGTGAGTTATAGGCACTTTTACCTTTGGCTATCCTCGTTTGACCTTCAAGGAGGGGCCCAAGGTCAAATCCGACCACACCAGAAGATTCCCAGCCCATGATTTCCTATATGCTGGTTTACCATGCCAAACCTCTAGGACCAATAATAAGCGAGTTATCAGCACTTTTAAGTTTGGCTGTCCTCACTTGACCTTGAAGGAGGGGCCCAAGGTCAAATCCGACCACACCAGAAGATTCCCAGCCCATGATTTCCTATATGTTGGTTTACCATCCCAAACCTCTATCACCAATAATAAGCAAGTTATAAGCACTTTTAAGTTTGGCTGCCCTCATTTGACCTTGAAGGAGGGGCCCAAGGTCAAATCTGATCACACCAGAAGATTCCCAGCCCATGATTTCCTATATGTTGGTTTACCATCCCAAACCTCTAGGACCGATAATAAGCGAGTTATAAGCACTTTTAAGTTTGGCTATCCTCGTTTGACCTTGAAGGAGAGGTCCATGGTCAAATCTGACCACATCAGAAGATTCGCAGCACATGATTTCCTATATGTTGGTTTACCATCCCAAACCTCTAGGATCGATAATAAGCGAGTTATAAGCACTTTTAAGTTTGGCTATCCTCATTTGACCTTGAAGGAGGGGTCCAAGGTCAAATCTGACCACATCAGAAGATTCGCAGCACATGATTTCCTATAGGTTGGCTTCACATTGCAAACCTCTAGGACCAATAATAAGGGAGATATAGGCACTTTTAAAGTCCTCTATGTGGGTTACTTAGGCACTCCGTGGATGACCTTGAGTTAGGAGCTTCAAGGTCAAATGTGTGCAAGGTTGTAGAGGACATGTATATGTGTCATACATATCACCTATGAAGAGATTCAACCTTCTACCTATGAGGAACAGCCAGTAGAAAAATGTAGATTATTTTCAAAGAAATGCCTGTGGCGGCCATCTTGTTTTTCAGAATGAGGCTATTTTCCTTCCCAGAGAAGCTTACCCCCCAATGAAGATATCCTGCAAATTTGGTGAACCTAGCTGCTGTTGTTTTCCTCTTAGAGCGTTAACGCCGAAAATCTCTCTACGTGCGGCGGCGGCGTAGCGAACGCTAAACCAAAGTACCAATAATTGCCAAATGTAGTAAAATATGGCAGAAGGTCTGAATCAGTCAAATATGTCCATATTTATTATTATAGTGGTCGGACCGGTTCTGAAAATTAAAACCGGTTTCCGGGGCTTTGAAACCGAACGAAATCCGGGATTTCAAAAGTGTGCAGAGATATGGTAACAAATTTTACGCGAGCGCACATGAGGAATATTTTCAATAGGACACATGGATTCGCGAGATATTTTGAAGCTTGTAAACTTCATTTACCGTAATATAAAGTAAAAATGTAAGGTGTTTCCTCAAATAAATACGTTCTTTATTGTTTTGATGAAGTATTAACCAGCAGAAAGCCTAATATAATGACGTTTTCAATTACCGGTACTTAAATATTCCTTCGTCATTTCTACCTAAACGAAACGAAATGCGGTATACTGGTTTACCGTTCACACCACTAGCATATTATCACATAAAATAAGGTAAAATCCAACAACAGACACCTTTTCTTTATTGTTTATGCATTCGCGTAAAACCGGAAGCACCATATACCTCTTATATCGCCCAGTTCCTGCATTTAGAGCATTTTGCAAAAATATGTTCAGCTGCTTTCTCTGTACCTACAAGATGGTCCCTGTTTTCTGCTTTTTACAGTGACAAAAATGAGTAAACAGCATTTTTCTGTGTAAATGTTAGGTACAGTACTTTGGTCAGAGATTTTATTTAGCCACTCTTAGATGTTCTATGTAATGGCCCATTTTCAGAGCTGTAGTTCCACAGATAACTTTTTTGTTCATGGGAAAATACTTGTAACTTCAGCACTATTAAATTTAGACTTTTTTGACTGGGGTTAATTATTTTGGCTTAGTTTCTTGTGTCCACCATAAGTTTGATGCTTTTGCAGATCTAGGTCAATAACTAGAGTATTGCTTCGCAAGAGAAAAAGAAATTGTTTTTGCACAGCAAAAACAAAGCGCCCAATGAGTATTAATCAGTTTGTAGAAATGACTGTCTTCCTGTGTTTAATATGTTTTCCATTTATGACAGAATGCAAGGTTTCCTATATATATGAAACTGGTTTGTTTATTTTTTTTATTTTTTTTTTATTTTTTTTTTTTTTTTGTTTTATGCAGAAATTCAAAATGGCCACCAAAAGTGGCAGGAAAACAATGCCAGTAGACTCTGCAGCTACCCTGTGGGTCAAAAATTTCATCGAAATCGCTCTATCTCGCTCCATTTCTGAAGTGGTTTTTTTTGCGTCTAAATTTGAGAAATTCAAGATGGCCGCCAAAAGTGGCGGGAAAACAATTTCTGCATGTGATTACATGTAGTTACACCTGATGCATCGAAGGTGTAATGCATTGAAAGGATCACTAATCGTCCCAGCACTACCTGATATGGGTGACTGTATTATTAAGTTTAGAATGATAATGTAACTTTTTAAAGCTATAAACTATATTTTCATGCTCCATTAACATGCTGAACCTGTGTAAGGTCCTCAATACGAGTAGATATATACACACTGTGTGGCCAAAGGGTTCAATTTCTAGGGCTGGGACGGGTGCTGAAAAAGGGCACCGAGTACTCGCCCTCCGACAACAGCCCCGAATTCGAGTAACCGCAAGATTTAGTATCTACCATTCAAAGTTTTCTATAAACAAAAAATAGTCGGTTCTGGAAACAAAACATTTGAAGAAAAACATCTTCTATATGACCAGATATGGAGTAAATTACACGTTTTCAAGCGAAAATAACAACTTTAATTGATATTATGTGACGGAAATGCTGAAATGTAGAATATTTTACAGAAGTGTTTCATTACGTGGGCGATAATACAATACCTCGCAAGTAACCGAGTATTTAAAATGGACTCGAGTACTAGCAAACGTCGACTGGTCTATCGAGGCTTGAGTATCCGTTCACAGCCCTATCAATTTCAGCAAATTTTTTTTGTTTTTTTTTTTTTGCTAATTGATACTCAATTGGCTCTCAACCGGTCAAATATGGCCCAATTGATCTGAAATTTCACTGCTGCATAGATTTTGATGTGAGGAATGTGTTTGCCAAATCTTGTGGAACTATATGTTGCACTTCCTGAGAAAATCTGGTGAAAATAAAGCAGTGTTCGCTCTGGCCAAAAATTAAAGCGAGACGCACCTGTCTCCCTTCACTTCAAAAGGCAAGACAACTGTGAAAAAATGTGAGGCATGCTTTGCGTCAAGATATTCTGGAATATTTAGTCAGAAATTTCAGATTGCATAAAATCCTCTTTATTTAAATAATAAAAAAATATGTACAGCGGATGCTAAACTAAAAGTTCCAATTGATTAAATAATGCTATTTTTATTTGTTAGTTTTTAAAATTTCACTTCAAAATCACATCTGAGCCTTATTGGCTGGGTGCTACTGTTTTTGATGTTGTTATTTGGATTCATCAAATAAAATAAACTACATTTCTTCTAGGGGTGTCACGACTAACCGACTAATCCACAACGGTTAGAATAGTGCTATATACCGGTTTCGTATTTTAAAGTAAGAATAATCGCTTAATGTAGTGAAATATGGCAGAAGGTCTAAATCCATAAAATATATCCATATTGTCACATAAAATAAGCTAAAATCCCAAAACAGCCACGTTTTCTGTACTGTTTATGCATTCACGTAAAACCGGAAGTGCCATATACCTCTTATATCGCCCACTTCCTGTCTGAAATAAACGAAGCAGAAGTTGCAGGAAAACAGCAAATTTATTAATTGTTGAAGGTTATATACATATATTTTCATTTTATTTCACATATTTATTGTTTTCAATGCTTCTCACAATATGAAACTTAAGATTTTTGGTTGTTTTATTAATTCGACGGTTATTCGGTGTCGGCACGAATAGTACTTTCCGATTAGTCAACATGAAATATTTGGAGTCGTGACGTCCCTAATTTCTTCTCTTTTTTTTTGAATATTTTTATTTGGTCTCTTCCGATAATAGACGAATTTCTTTGGTCAGTAATTGTTTCGACTGTTTTGCCTGCGAAAATATATGCAGAATACAGGAGAGTAAAAAATTTGACAAAAAGCACTGAGATCTCGCGAGAATACCCGAACTTTCGCATGAATTACTGTCAGCTGGATGTATCAAATAAAATAAACTCATTTTTATGTTTTTCTCACATATTTCTATGAGGAAATATGTAGGCCGTTGCTTCCGATAATATACAAATTTCTTTGGTCAGTAGTTGTTTCGAATGTTTCCTGTGATAATATATGCTGAAGACAAGTTAAAATTCGACAAAAACCACTGAAATCTCATGAGAATACCTGAATTATCGCATGAATTACTGTAAGCTGGATGCATTAAATAAAATAAACTCACTTCCATGTCTTTCTCACCTATTTCTATGAGGAAATATGTACGTTGCCGCTTCTGATAATAGACGAATTTCTTTGGTCAGTAGGTGTTTCGACTGTTTCCTGTGATACTATATGCTGAAGACGAGTTAAAAATTCGACAAAAAGCACTGAAATCTCGTGAGAATACCTGTATTCTCGTGTGAATTACAGTTAGTTGGATGTACTAAATAAAATAAACTCGCTTCCATGTCTTTCTCACCTATTTCTATGAGGAAATCTGTATGTCGTTGCTTCCAATAACAGACGAATTTCTTCGGCTAAGTTTGAGTGTTTAGCCTGTTAGCGACAGTGCAGACGTGTTGGTGAGTTGGTTTTGCGACAACTCGCCCCAGAGTGTGAACAAACTCGCGCTCGAGAGCGAACACTGATAAAGTATAAGAAACCATGTTACCTTGATAAAGATTAAAGGTCAAATTTGTACCTGCCGAAATTTTGTTTCCAAGCCTATAGATAATAGCGAAAAATCGATATATTCAACTTAGAAAATTCTGCTACACCAGTGTAGGCTGTCTGAAAACGGGGTAAAACCAATAAACCTCTATTTATTTATTTGGGGTTTCACATCGCTTTCAACACTGTACAGGTCATATGACAACGGGTAGTTGGAAGGGCAGAGGAAACCAGTACATACACTTGGTCAAGGTTCTGTACTGTAAACTGCCAACCAACGACAAACAACTACCAGCTTTCCCACTTGAGGTAAAACCAATAAACCTCTATTTATTTATTTGGGGTTTCACATCGCTTTCAACACTGTACAGGTCATATGACAACGGGTAGTTGGAAGGGCAGAGGAAACCAGTACATACACTTGGTCAAGGTTCTGTACTGTAAACTGCCAACCAACGACAAACAACTACCAGCTTTCCCACTTGAGGTTGGGCCGGGAACTGAACCATGATCTCAGAGGTGGGAAGCGAGAGTCTTACCACTCTGCCACCATGGCCACCCAATAAACGTGTAACTCTAATTACATAAAATACTGTATATTGACTAGTGCTGTAACGAGTTGACCAAAACTCGAGTCGTAACTCGGTGGGCGATATTTGGGGACCACATCAATTTACGCAATTTAAACTCGAGTTTTTAAGAAATAAATTATGATATACTAATCTTGTTATAAAACCAGCACTTTTGCAATTTATCTAACCATAAAGACAAAAAATCAATGAGCAATGGTCGTTTTTTTATTTCCCTTATTTACATGGCTGTTCCATAAAGTGCTCATACATATCTGCACAATTTAACCGGCAACAAAATATATTCCTTGCAATAAAATGGTACTAAATACGTTAATGGTGGATCCCTTGATGACAATATTTGTACATTATTATTTTATTTATATTTGTATCATTTCTTGAGTTCAACTCGAGTTCAACTCGCATCTAACAGGCGAGCGTCGATCTACAGAAATTGCTAATGCTAACAGCTCTAATATTGACTATATGTCACAATATATAAGTGGCAAGAAGCAATCTGTAGTATGTTGTGCTGTACTTACTATTTATCTACCCATGGTTTCAAGACTTCCTTGTGCTTTTTCTCTTTCTTTGTTCCAGAGGTGGTTGGTTTGTCTGCAGTTTTCAGTGAGCCTCCTTTCAGAAATGCATGCATAATGGTTGATTGACTTGTGGCCAGTGATGTAGATCAAATATAGACTGGAACAGAAGATACAGAACTGAAAATATTAATACTTTTTTTCAGGTAAACTTTCTTTTAGTTAGTTGTAAGTATACGGCTTCCCGTCATAACTTGGCACACCTTGAACACAAAACCCTTATTTGTAGCTACTGTCTGCTGAATATCGTAGATTTTTATTGATATAACATGCATTGACACAAGGGCAAACTATAGTGGCGGTGGCCCAATTCACGCCCGGGTACCAATTCAGGCCCACCCTCAATTTTCTTGAAGATTTCATAGAGAAGATGTTTACCACATCATAGATAATCATCAAATTGATCATATACATTTGTAATTTATTGTTTAACTGTGATTGTTTTGGATAAATTTAGGGGTGGGCGTGAATAGGTATACGGGCGTGAATTGGTCCACCACCACTAAATGTAACTGTGTAAATGTATTTTAACAACAAAAAGTCAAAACAATAAACATTTCAGAAGGGTTTTTAAGGAGCGATAATATAATTTCTACATGAAAGCAGCATCCCAACTTGGCACAATTTGCATATGGAAATTGTCGATAATATTTAAATTATCCAAGTGACTCCTGTCACAGTATCGTGGTTTGAAGTTTTTGTCTAAAGTCACGGCATCGCAAATAATACTATCAATTCGCACATATAAAATATGTTAGGAAACCCCACACAATACCGTGACATCATGAATATTTATAAGTACGTAGTCCATAAATTTTGATCTTCAAGTAAAGTATTGTTAAAAATGCCATGGAATGGTCAAATATTTCCTACGCATATCTAAAATATTCATGAGCTGTATAGTCCATCTAGTATTTGATCTTAAAGCAGAAAATGTTGTTAAAAAACCACCATGGAAATCCGTGACCCCATGAATATTAATGAGTTGTCCTTGAATTTTGATCAAGTGAAGTTCTACATACATTGACGGGAAACCCTACGGAACCCAGTCACCTCATATCCATATGTTCTAAAAATATACTGCTTATAAATTAACTGAGTTGTTGAAATTCATTGATTTTTAGTGGGATGTTGTGACTTTAGACAATAACTTCAAACCACGATGCAGTGACAGGAGTCACTTCGTTAAATTATTCGGCAAGGTTATGTCCAGGGATGTCCCGATATGCAACATATTGGCTATATGTCGGGAAGTGCTAAAGTGTGAGAACTGGGAAGTGCTTCATCTAGGGAAGTGCTTTATATCACTGGATGCCTTGTTTTAGGATTGTAGCAATATTTTACAAAATGAAAGCCTCAAAAGGATCAAATACTTTAAACTCAGAACTCACGGCAGTATCACCAACTCATTAATATTCATGAGAAGATATGAGGTCATGGATTTCCCGGCTTTTTCTAACAATATTTTATAAAATGGAAGCTTCAATGAAGATCAAATACCTTAAACTTGGTAATTCACGGCAGTAGCATCAACACATTAATATTCACAAGAAGATATGAGGTCGCAGATTTCCCGGGTTTTTCTAAAAATATTTTATAAAATGGCAGCTTCAATGAAGATCAAATACCTTAAAGTCGAGAATTCATGGCAGTAGCATCAACTCATTAATATTCATGAGAAGATATGAGGTTACAGATTTCCCGGAAAACTAACGATAAAAAATCAACCAATGAAATTATGTCCCGTAAATATCGGAATGTCCCTTGATTCAACCACTGCGTAAATTATTCAGAGTGTCTTCGGAACCGACAAGGACGGGTCACAATTCTTTTAATTTCAGAACCGTCACGTTCATATTATAACTATATTTGATGTGTAGATACATAAAACCAGGAAACCAGTCTACTTTTCATCTGCAAAGGTGATTAATTTCATTAACCAATGAAATAATTTGTTACTGAAACCTCACTCAGACCAAGTATAACTTTTCGTCTGCAAACGTGATGAATTTCATTAACCAATGAAACATTTTGTTACTGAAACCTCACTTATAATTGAGACCAAGTATAACAAAGTTTGTATATTTTTCTACAAAATAGCTTCAAAACTAAAGATATTCTAAAATGTAATGTTAGAATAGAAATTTTGCGGTTCTGATTTTGTTATGAAAACATTTATAAAATATATCAAGGGTAAAGACATATTTCTTTAAACACTGTGGCTTCAGAACAGTCACTGACGGATCGGAAAACAATCCCTTTCAGAACCGCCAATGGAAATGGCTCACAAATTATTTGCTTTAAGACCCGTTTTAAAGAAAAATGTCTTTACCCTTGATATAGTTTATAAATCTTTTCATAACAAAATTGGAACCGCAAAATTTCTATTCTAACATGACATATTAGAATATCTTTAGTTTTGAAGCTATTTTGTAGAAAAATATACAAACTTTGTTATACTTGGTCTCAAGTGAGGTTTCAGTAACAAATTTTTTCATTGGTTAATGAAATTAATCACATTTGCAGACCAAAAGTTATACTTGAACCTCTCGAGTGAGGTTTCAGTAACAAATTATTTCATTGGTTAATGAAATTAATCACGTTTGCAGATGAAAAGTAGACTGGTCTCGCCCCTGGTTTTATGTATCTATTTTCATCGACAGCATGCTTTAATTCAACAGCCACACATCAAATAGTTATAATATGAACGTGACGGTTCTGAAATTAAAAAAATTGTGACCCGTCCTTGTCGGTTCCGAAGACACTCTGTTCTTTAAAACGGGTCTTAAAGCAAATAATTTATAATCTTATGAGCCATTTCCATTGGCGGTTCTGAAAGGGATTGTTTTCCGATCCGTCAGTGACTGTTCTGAAGCCACAGTGTAAATTATTTCTGCAGTCAGTTCCACTTCCTTATTTGTTTAGCGGAACTTTGTGTGTGGCCGATAAACTACAAGTGTTACTTAATATTTTAACATCTGCTTTGTGCCAAGTTAAGGTTGTGCATTATATGGTGCCAAGCAGTAGAGTGTTAGTGGTGGTGGACCAGTTCACGCCCGGGTACCAATTCACGCCCACCCCTAAATTTATCCAAAACAATCACAGTTAAACAATAAATTACAAATGTATATGATCAATTTGATGATTATCTATAATGTGGTAAACATCTTCTTTATGAAAAATCATAAATCTTCAAGAAAATTTAGGGTGGGCGTGAATTGGTACCCGGGCGTGAACTGGTCCACCACCACTAGGAATTGTCCTGCGATTTTCCAGATGGATTTAAGTAGGAACTTCACCTGTCCTTTTTTCTTCACCCGTATCCGTGTCGGTTATTGCCCGTATCCGTGATACCCTAGATCTTTTGGTATAAAACAGTGTACTAGATGTCCGTGTCCGTGAAGAACGAATTTTTTCCTTCCTAATCATGGACACGGATGAGTTCACTGTTTCATACCAAATGATCCAGGGTATCACGGGTACGGACAATCACGGATACGGGTGAAGAAAAAAGGACAGGTGAAGTTCCTACTTAAGTGTGTATTTTGTCATTTTTATGATGTTTCAGCCATAATTAATTCCCGCTCAAACACTGCATTTTAGAAAAAATATATATACGGATGGCTCTGACCCTCGCCATTGCGGAGCGTCAGAAATATCAACAGCATAACGCGACGGGACAAAAACTCGGTCTACAGTACCTGCATTTGTGCTCAAATGGGCGATAATTTGAAAAAAATTATAACTGGGTTAAAAAGAGCTAGTCTTGCACTGAGTTGAAAAATACAACGGATAAGAAAAATTAAAATCATACTTACCTTTACAAATCGGTTAAATTTCTGACACATAAACACAAGAAAGGGTCTTAAACAACCTCCCGCCTTCTTTACAAAACTTTGTGGTAGTTGCTAAATTACAAGCTGGTATTCGTGTTTATTTCCGGTGACTGCAAGACACTAGATATCGAAAAGGGATTATCAACATAATTTCAAAACCACCAACCCTATTACACACGTGTTGCAAAATAATTTTAAGTTTAGACTTACAAATGTATATAATGTGACATGCATTTAACATGATGAACTAGAAAACATAACCACAAATGCTTTTTAAATAAAAGTGTACACCCATATTGGACCTGTGAAGGTCAAAATGGGTATATTAAGCCTACAAGGGGGGCTCATTATTATCACATACAATAGCCATTTTATAACTCTGAAAAGGTAATGTTAATTTTTTGTGAATAATGTATTAAAATTAAGTTTGCTGTATATCTCACTAAGTAATAAGTTTGGTCTTGCATTCCACAAATGTTTTTTCACTAATAATGTTTACATGGGACCCATAAAGGCCATTCATGGGTACATATTCACAAGGCACCCTCATCGGTTCCATATTAAATATCATTTTGAAACCCAACTAAAATCTAGTAATATGTGTTGAGAATATTATGTTTCAATTACACTAATTACACATTTCTAGTTATCTAACTTATCTAGTTAATTCATTACTTTAATGTACCACAAACACCTTTTTCATGTATAAGAGTACGGAAATTCTAAGTCTACAGTTGTGGTGGAAATTCTATAAAATTTTAGTTTCTCTTAGTTTAACTCAAGGTGTCACCCAGCAAGCATGATCATATGGGGCCTATGTGGGCTATAGGCGGGCAAATAGCAATATGGGTCCTATAAAGGATATATATGGGCATAGAATGCCCAAAGGGGCCCATATTGGTCCCATTTATATAAAAATACTTAATATTCCCTAAATAGTACAAAATGAGGAAAATAAAACAGATTTAATAATAGATTCATTTGGCATCATGTTGATTTGGACTTCGTAAAGAGTGGTAAACAATACAAACATTTATTATCACAATGTTTAATATGGGCCCCAGAATGGACTTTTATGGATGATTTACTGGTATAAGGATCCCAGATAGGTCCCATATATAAATCCTAGAGGAAAAATGTAAATATATATAACAAGTGTTCTTTATTAACTTCTCATCTGATTTTGAATGAAAAAAATCCAAAAATAAAAAAGGTCCTATTTGAGAAAAACAACTCGCCACAAAAGCTTTTTAAATAAAAGTGTACACGCATATTGGTTGGACCTGTGAAGGTCAAAAATGGGTATAATATTCTCACAAGGGACCCTCATTATTATCACATACAATAGCCATTTTATAGCTCTGTAAATGTATTGTCAAGTTTTTGTAAAAAAATGTATTAAATTAAATTTGTTGTATATCTCACCAATTAATAATCTAGTGGTTTATATTACCTTAATGTACCACAAACACCTTTTTCATGTATAAGAGTACAGAAATCCTAAGTCTACAGTTGTGGAAATTCTGTAAAATTTTAGTTTCTCTTAGTTTAACTCAAGGGTTCATTAATAGGTCCAACCCCCTATCTCATGCAATACAGATATGTTTATCTTTTCACACAGATAGTATTTTGAGGCAGTGCTAGGAAAATGGGAAAACACCCCATGGTGTGAAACAGGGTAGCCTTTCGCCACTAGGATACAAATTACAGTACAATTTAAAGATTATAAATATGTGTGAGAAATCTATGAAATATGTAAAAATTGTGTAAATAAGGCTAAAATAATAAACTATGATATTTTTGGTGGGGATTCATAATGAAAAAAATCTTTATTAATCAAATAATGCATGTGCTTAATTATATCAGTTAACTGAGGATTTCATCATGTGTTTTACTTGTGTCTTGACGAGGCTATGTAGCTGTTTTAGCTTGGGCCATCTGGAAAAAGGGTTTGGTTGAATCATTAAGTGATGAGTTTCTGATACACATTTCTGTATTCTGTATAAGACAAGCTTAGACACAAATGTGGTACATCATAAGATTTTGAACTTGAAATGATTTGAATTACATTCTGGAAATTGGATAATAGTATAGTATGAATCAAGATTGTATTGTGCATTATTTACAAAGGCTTCATGAAAGTGTATTAAAATATTAGACAGAATATGTGGGCAAAGTGTGAAGGAAATTGCGGACTGTTCACACAGATCAACTCATTTTTGAGCTTCTATTACATGCGAGCTGGACTACAAATGGACCTTGTGTTGGTAGTGCACATTTAAAAACTGAGCCGGTCCATACATCTGAACCTATATGTAGGACCAATAAGAACCTGGATGCAGTTTACCATATAGTGCCCTTGTCAGACCCACATATAACCCATATACAGAGCCCATACTGGTCCCATCACCAAACCATTTGCAAAAACCCTCTGGGCCCCATGTTCAAATTACAAGTTGGACCCATGTGGGACCCATTTATTTCACAATAAAGGCCCCATATGGGGCCCATATATGACCCTTATTGATAAACCATATTGGTCCTACCAGAAAACCGTTTGCAAAAACTGACTGGGGCACATATAGGGCACCCACAAAGGCCCCATATAAGAACCCATTTGGGACCCTTGTTGGTCTCATATGTAGTGCTGGCTGGGCATTTATAGGTCTCCCCCAATCTCATGCAGTACAGCTATGTTTATCTTTTCCTACAGATAGTACTTTGAGGCAGTGCTAGGAAAAAAAGGAAAACACTCTATGGTGTGAAACGGGGTAGCCTTTCTTCACCAGGATGCAAATTACAGTATAATTTAAAGATTATTAATATATGTGAGAAATCTATGAAATTTGTAAAAATTGTGTAAATAAGGTTAAATTAATAAACTATGATATTTTAGGTGGGGATTCATAATGAAAAAATCTATATTAATCAAATAATGTGTGTGTTTAAGTATATCAGTTAACTGCGGATTTCATCATGTGTTTCACTTGTGTCTTGACAAGGCTATATAGCTGTTTTAGCTTGGGACATCTGAAAAAAGGGTTTGGGTGAATCATTAAGTGATGAGTTTCTGATATACATTTCTGTATTCTGTATAAGACAAGCTTGGACACAAATGTGATGCATCATAAGATTTTAAACTTGAAATGAAATATTTTGAATTACATTCTAGAAAATGGATAATACCAGTAGTACAGTATGAATCAAGATGATGTTGTGGATTATTTTCAAAGGCTTTATTAAAGTGTATTACAATACTTCCAGGTGAAATATTAGACAGAAAATGTGGGCAAAGTGTGGAAACTGGGGACTGTTCAAACAGATCCAAACAGTTGCAACAACTCATTTTTGAGCTTGTTATATGCAAGCTGAACTGCAAATGGAACTTATGTGTCGGTGATACACATTTAAAAACTGAGCCGATCCATACATATGAACCTATATGTAGGACCAATAAAGGACCTTGATCCAGTTTTTCAAAAAGTACCCTTGTCAGACCCACATATGACCCATATATAGAGCCAATACTGGTCCCATCACCAAACCATTTGCAAAAACCATCTGGGCCCCATGTTCAAATTACAAGTTGGGCCTATGTGGGACCCATTTATTTTTTACAATAGAGGCCCCATATGGGGCCCGTATATGACCCATATCGATAAACCATATTGGTCCCATCAAAAAACCATTTGCAAAAACTGACTGGGGCCCATATAAGGAACCCACAAAGGCCCCATATAACAACCCGTTTGGCACCCTTGTTGGTCTCATATGTAATGCTGGCTGGGCAATCATGGCTAATGTCAATGGGTGATTGCTAAAATTATTCCTCTTTCCTCTGCCAAGTGAAATTCATCTAACACAGTAGTTGTGCAGTATGTATTTATTTATTTATTTGGGGTTTTACGTCGCTTTCAACACTGTACAGGTCATATCACGACGGGTAGTTGGAAGGGCAGAGGAAACCAGTACATACAGTTCGTTAGGGTTCTGTACTGTAAACTGCCGACCAACGGCAAGCAACTACCAGCTTTCCCACATGAGGCAGTGCCGGGAATCGAACCCCGGCCTCAGAGGTGGGAGGCGAGAGTGTTACCACTCTGCCACCGTGGCCCCTCAGTTGTGCAGTAAATCTAAGCAATAGTTGTCACATCTACCAGTACGTATTTCACTATATATAGGTATGTTTGGTGTATCGTACTGTGAAGAATGACAAATGAATTACTAATATCTCATACCCAGCAGGCACACGCCTTGAAATGTCGTTGATTTAGAGTTGAAAACAGATCTTGACGTTGAAATCTGCATTATCAACTATTAAATCTAAGTTAGTTTTCTGACATGAAAAAGTAGTGGTATTTTGACCAGAAATCATGGTGATTTTTGGTTCAAAAATTGACACTGACACAATTTCAACACTATTTCAAAGCTGGATTTTTGACTGGAAAAGTAGTGATACTTCATGAAAAAATCACCACTAAATCAAGTTTGGTTTTTCGACATGAAATCTTAGTCATTTTTTTTAACAGAAAACAGGTTGAATATTAGGAAATGAATGACTAGTGATCGTTGATTGAAAATTCTTTTTCTAGAGGGTGATATAGTGATTGAGTCTAACTTTTTCAAAGAACTATTATTGCAATAGTTTTTGAATTTGTAGGCATTTGTAAAGCAAAGACTAATTTTTAAAGATTATAAAGATGATAAAGATTATGTGTGCATGTACTTGTACATTTTTATCCATTCCCCTTATTAATTTATAGCAACTCACAACAAAACTGATGCACCCAAATATAATTTTATAATTTATAATTATATTTTGATTAATGCAATTCCTGATAACTGAAAAAAAAGCATTTTGAAGTCAAACTTATCTTAAATAAAAAATGAGAAATTCAAACTTATTCATCAAAAGTTAGGAATTTGAATTTGTTTCTCAAATTCTCTCACACACAAATAACCAGTTTTCAGTTTGCAAGTTTACACTGAAAACTTGTCTATACAGAGAACCTAAGCTATAACATTTTATCACACAATAATGAGGTCATGGGAGTTCCTGGTTTTTCTTATCTGTACCCTGTTACAGAGAACGTTAAGCCTGTGACTAAAAGTAATTAGATAACAGAGCAGTGGTGGAGGTGGGGTTTACCCTTGCTCAATTGCATGCATGGTGTTTACTTCTTTAGGTCTGTTTTTTATGGTCAGAACTGACAACTAATTAAGGTGGGGAGAAATGGGTGGAGTTCTAATACTGTGACTATTCTTGTGTGTTTTTTTCAGTTTATATGACAAAGTTTTCTGAGACACAAGCATCTGAACTGAGCATTGTGGCTTTGATACATGATTATAGCTTGTTTATAATTACAATATAATTATAGCCAACTTAATAACACATTTAAAAGAAACTGATTGGATAAAATACTGAAGATATAAATAATGTCACAATTGTTTGTTATTCACAGAGAAAAAAAATATTTTAAAATTTCACAAAAAGAATTTTAATTGAAGGCACTGAATAACACCAGTCCTATTAATAACATAAAAATGGATATCTAGTTGGAAAATATGGATTTACATATCTTGAGCAATTATATTTGAAAGCTGATGCAAAATTATGTGTTATTACAATGTCATCAGAAATAGAATATTGAATATACAATGAAAACATGTCATCTTGGAAAGAATTAAATACTTTGAAGTTGTATCCAAACTGTAAAATATGCATATGGATAGTTATTGTATAATATTATTAAGAAGCTATAATTATGAAACATAAGCTACAATGA
Source organism: Sabellastarte sp. h YS-2021 (assembly GCA_964017235.1). Classification (NCBI taxonomy): domain Eukaryota; kingdom Metazoa; phylum Annelida; class Polychaeta; order Sabellida; family Sabellidae; genus Sabellastarte; species Sabellastarte sp. h YS-2021. Next base: position 80,929,074 of record OZ024937.1, read on the forward strand.
TTCAAATAAAGAAGACAGTGTAAACAACCTGATTTCACCCATTGAATTCAACCCTATTTCATACATTGGATTCAACCAAAAACAGTTTGCAAAATCTACATATATTTCAACCAGATTTCACCCATTGAATTCAACCTGATTTCACCAATTGAAATCAACCTGATTTCACTGGTTGGATCCAACCAAAAACGGTTTGCAAAATCTACACGTATTTCAACCAGATTTCACCCCCTGAATTCAACCTAATTTCACCGATTGAATTCAACCTGAGTTCAATGGTTGGCTCCAACCAATAACGGTTTGCAAAATCTACATGTATTTCAACCAGATTTCACCCCCTGAATTCAACCTGATTTCACCGATTGAATTCAACCTGATTTCATAGGTTGGATCCAACCAAAAATGGTTTGCAAAATCTATACATATTTCAACCAGATTTCTACGTTGGATTCAACCAGATTTTAAAGTTGTGTGCCTGCTGGGTAGATACTAGGAAGATATGGATCAAAAACCTGACCGGGCACCAGTCTGCTTTGACAATAAAGAGACTGCTATCGCCTACGATGGCCTCCAGCTATTAATGCTGCATTTTTTTGTGCAACGTGAGGCAGTGTGCAATACATGTGAAATGGTTCTTTGCATTTTTAACCGCAATTTTTACGGGATGTGAACTTGTAAGTACCAGTGCTGAATAGCCAAAAGAATGCATCACTAATATCCGTCATGTATCGGGAAATCTCGATCGTTATTTTAATTATTTATATGCATTCAAAATATTTTTACCATATATTACGGTACTATTAACATCAAATATTGCCAATGAAATTTAAAAATATTTTGGGAAGACAACAGTCTCAGAAGATAGTATGTATTTTTGGGTGATAATAGAAGATCGACAACACTTAAACTGATGCTCATTTTTTATTTATCACAAATGCGGTTTAATTATTGTGCCATATCATTACGTAGCCAAAGGGAGATATTGTGTTAAAATGTGCAACAACTGTGTTAACTAGAAATATATTATATTTATTTTTTTTCCTGAGTATTGCTAGGTGTAACTACAGAAGCCTAGTACCTAAAATAGTGTGCGATACCTGACCCTATATTGCAGAGTAGCAGTCAGGAGCCAGACTAATCAAAAACAAAATGAACCCCAGAAAGCAACTGGAGGCACTGGTCTCCAATGGGGTGCATTTCTGGGGGTCCAGAATATGATACTGATCTTTCCCAAAATTTAATCGCTTCCTTTATTGACGAGGCCCTACCAACATAAAAAATCATCAGTCTTTTCATTACTTTTCTAGTAATTGCAAACAAAGACAAAGAAATACCCACTAAAACATAACCTCCATGGTTGAGGTTATAAATTAACAAGTCACCAAAAATATTGTTTTATTTACATGCAGATACAATACATCTTGTACACAGGTGTCGACATCAATCAACAATGATCAGCATTCAGGAAACACAGCTTTATTCCAGCAATATAAAAGAGCAATTTGGTGAATAATTACTCTGGTTGAAAGCCAGGGGCTGCTCTTCTCTGATTGGTCTGCTCAAACTTTTTCCATGGTTATGTGACAGGAGGTTTCAAAACAAACCTTTGTATACAAACATATATGCACATGTACTTATCTTAATTTATTCTCTTATTAAAACAATGTATGGATTCATAAAATATATAGGTTTCATGATGAATGCAATAAAGAACATATTTAGTGAATAAAAGTAGGTTGTACAAATTAGGGAGTACACTTTTAAGTCAGAAATCATTTTCATGTAGGTTAAGAATTGGTCCTGACACGAATGTATGAATTTTCAACACCACATTTAAGCTAGATGACCTACATGTAAACGTAACTATATTCTACCTTTAATCAAGTGTAGTTTTCTGACACAAACAAGGCCGAAAAGTCTTTTGTTCTACCTGGGCGAGCTGCACAGATACTCATCACTTTGTACCCCAATTCATGAAAGTCTGGAGACAAAAAAAGTTATTCCTAGAAGCGAGAGCTTGAGAAAAGTAGTCATATTTTAGAAGGTAATTAGCATGCAGAATATGGGAAAATGCATAACTGGTGGAGGTTCATTGTTTCAAGAGATAGCTTTTAATTATAAGTTAGATAGTAAATTACACTATATCTGCTTCATGTTTTGTGGTTTAAGTTTCAAAAAATAAACTTTGGGGGTTCTCATCTTTCACAAAAGTAATTAATAGGACAGTTTAAACAGCACATTGACAGGCATATTTTAGTTATGCGTCACGATCAATGACTCCTATCTGTAACAACTGTTATCGCTTGTTTTTATGTATATACTAGTAATTGTTATCTCTATGAAGTACTCTGAAGTTATCTAAATTTTATTTGGCTAGATTTATTACATGTATTAGAATGGGGTCGTTGGTTGAAATGGTAATATCTATGTTAATGTGACATCTTTCTCAATCTATAATCATAATTGTCATAAATTAACTGTTGGCATATATTGACATACGTCTAAATTATTTATCTAATCAAATTTACTGACTAATATTATTAATATGGAATTTCTTTCAAAATGAAATGTATGCAAACTGTTTTAGATGTTAAAAATTTAAGATTATTTTCATCAGCTCATTTCCACCGTATTGAGACATAGTTGAAGTTTCCTTTTAATGAGGCCATGTTTCTGATAGAAATATCACAACAAAAAGAGACTTATCAAAGGTAGATGGCACTAAAATGACATGACTATTGATATTAAAAATTGAAAAAGTAAAGGGTGGTTCTATATTCAAGGATTGTTGGGATACAGGATGAAAGAATGATTAAACAGATGTCAAAGTAGAAATCCATCCTGATCATCCCAGTTTTTATACTGACTATATGATTTGCATGTGGAGCCATATTGACTGATCACGATCAAACTTAGACCCACCCTATTTTTATCCAAACCTATCCTGACCTATCTGACATTGCCCTGATCACAATACAATGTAATGCAACAGTGGTACTACAGAACGTGAAAAGAGAGAAAGAATATTTGAGAAAGTGTAGGTTTTATCTTTATCTTTGGACAAAGATTTCACTCAGTTGTGTTGCCATGGTGTCTACAAATGGCAGACTACAAATTAATTTGGGTTGCCCTTGACTGCAGAGGGTTAGGCTGACATGGAAAATTTTTAACTTGTGTCAACTAAAGAAAAAACTGGGAACAGATCCCTATATGACAAAACCGAGATGTGAGCTACTGGTTGAAGACCTAAGAGACTCGCAAAGTAGCAATGAGATATACTTATACTACTACTTTCTGAATGAGGGAACAGCACCATGGCAAGATGGACGAATGGGGGAAAATAGCCTGATTCTTAACCTAGGACCAACCTAACTCTGAAGCTAATAATCACTCCTTTCAGGACTAATATAAGGTCATTTGCAGGACCACCAAACACTCCAAAAAGTAATATTTAAGCTGTTTAAACCTACTATCTCACCCAACCAATTAAACTACGTCCAATAACACTTACCACCAAAATCCATGGTTCAAGACCCATTTGCAAAAGGATGATATTACTTTTAATCGTCGTTTATTTAGGTTGTATTTCCAAATTGGAGATCAATGGGTCTGGGCTCAATACATCTGGGGATACCCAGATAGCATGCCGCCGTCGGACCGACGTTGGCTGTTGGTCGCAAGGTCGGCAGATTTTGCCGACGTTGGGCCGACGGCTGCCTGCCAACCCCAACTCTGGTTATATGTCTATACATTTTGCCGACGTTGGGCCGACGTTGGGCCAACGGTGGATTTTTATTCAAGATGGCGGTGGGCAATAATAGGGGATTTTGTGAAACTTAGTAAAAAATTATTTATAATGGTATATCTAAAAATCATATTTCAGTGAGCCCACAAATTTTAGCCAACTATTTCATAATTTTAGAAATAAAAATAACATTCTCATTATAAATTCACACTGAAAAAGTTATTTGTGGACAATTTGATTGGTTGATGCTATACAATGAGTAATTTTTTTCGGTGGCTTGCCGACGTTGGGCCAACGTTGGGCCGCCGGTCAAAAAGCCGTTGGGCCGACGTCGGCAGCCATCGTCGGGCCGACGGATGTGCCGACGTTGGCCCGACGTTGGCCCGACGTCAGCATGCTATCTGGGTAGGGTCTTCTATATTACATAGCCACCAATTGACACCGAAAATCGAAGAAGGACATGCATCTTTTATGGCCTTGGAACTTTGAACTTTATTTGAATTAAAATAGAAGAAGTAATTTGGTTTGTTACCACTGGACCAGATTTTTTTTGTGTGTGATATTTTTGAGGGTACAGTGTTATGTTCGATGCTTTGGGATAAGCACTTATAATTGATTTAAGATATCAGCGTCTTGAAAAGGACCTTTTATGTGGATATGGACTACTCTAATCTGCACTGGAGACTCATAGAGCTACTGTGGTTGTGGCTGCCTCTGCTGAGGTTGCAAAGGAAGTTAAGACGTTGATGCTGTGGGTTCCATATGTGTCGGTGTCAGTATGTCGGTGGTGCCCTATGTTGTCTTGGTTGTTGGTATGTACAACTGTGTAATATCTGTAATTCCAATGCCTGATGCTAGATGTCTGAGACGACCTGATGCCGTGGAATGTTGTGTGGTGGAAACTAATGCTGCCAATGGAGCTCTGCTGCTCCTGCTGCTGTGGTTGAAGTGTCTGTTTGATGGCTATACAAAAAGTTGTGACATTGAAGGCTGCCCCTTTTTTGCGTGTATTCTCCAATTACTCTATTTCAGGAATTTACCACACTAGAATCTTACCATTTCGTTGTATGAAAATCTGGAAAGCCAGAATTAGAAAAAAAATAAGGCCAAAAGAGGTTTCAGTCTACTATCGCGAGCCGTAAATCCATCAGAGACACAAGTAGTGCACTGTGACAGTAATCCATCCAAGTACTAACGCAGCCCATTGCAGTGATGAGGCAGGTACTCATCACACTACGCCAGAGTTAATAAAAGTCCGGAAAAAAACCCGAAAAAGGGATTCCTAGAAGCGTGAGCCTCACGGGAGCTCATGCTTAAAAATTTAGTTAAACATAACAAGAGTCTCGCAATAGATCTCATGACAAGACAAGAAATGTGGTAAACCATATTAAACCCAAAACAAGCAATAATGACAAAAATTGGCAACGATTTTAAGGTTAAGAAACCAAAAGCACAAACTCAGAAAAGTAGAATAATGTCAGGTTATCAAAATCATACATTATGACTCAGCAAAAATAAAAAAAAAATGGTGAAAAAAACCCAATGCAAAACGGTCACATTAATGGAAGCACATATCAAGACAAACACTCTAAAATTTCTGTTCATACCACTGTCACTCGCTCTAAAACTCGAAATATGGCCAATTTATGGTACAATAAATATTGGCCGTTAATTGAACAAACAATATGATCAATGCCATGGCAACACCAGTCCCGTTGAGAGTGTGTTCAGTACAGAAAACCAGTGTCCCACTGGCAAGGTGGCTGATCAAGTGAATGATTTCACAGAAAAAGAAAGTCCAATATGTCAACAGTCAATTTAACAATGAACACAATAAACTTTTGAAAAAAAACATAGAAATATCAGCGGGCTTGATGAGAGAAAACTTCTTCCTGTGACAAAAGGGTGAGTGGAAAAATTGCTTCATTGCAAAATATACACTATACACTATTCTGTTGATGGATATGTCACGACGCTCTATGCCAAACTAAAAAGACCGGTATGAGACAAATACGACTTCAACCTTAGATTTGTAAATAGCCATAAAAGTCGACTCAACTCTGCCACCAAGTCATTTTTTTTAAGACTGGCAGTGTCAAAACATACCACTTGTTGAACTGAAACTCCCTACCAAATTAAGTTAGAAACCCAGTTTAGGGGATGCCCTGAGTGACAATAAGTATATAAAAAGAAAAGGTATCCACAAATTACTGGGCCCCTAACTAGAAATTTATTTTCAGTTGAATCTGGATGCCTGGGATAAAAAAACTTAAAGTGTTACTGGAATAAACAATTGCCACTATTATTATATCTTGGATTTTCTCTCGACTTTGACCAGAAATCAGACAAAAATTTATTTATGTATTTATTTGGGTTTTAACATCACTTTCAACACACTGTATTGGTCATATCATGACAGGTAGTTTCATGGGCAGAGGAAACCAGTACATACAGTTGGTCAAGGTTCTGTACTGTAAACTGCCGACCAACAGCACGCAACTGTCAACTTTCCCACTTGAGGTCGGGCCAGGATTCTGATCTCAGAAGTGGGAGGCGAGAGTGTTACCAGAAATCAAACAAAAAACAAACTGACACAAAGCCAGCTACGAAAAATATTGAGGATATACAGATATACAAACCTTCGGCACAATATTTGGCCCTTTCAAAGAACCCACATACATAATCTACACTTATCACCATTAGAGAGAAACTAGATTCATCCAATAGAAGATTTCTTACAGATTTGAGTTACGCTATAGGTACCTCGGTCGACAGACGTGTAAGCAAGGACACCCATTTAGAAACAGAATTCATACCTTCTCAAGCATGCATTGTATCACAACAGAAATTCTAAAATTGGACAAAGGTTGTCATGTATAAAATAGATATCTTGAAGGCATGTAGGCATGTGTGAATAGACCCCCCAGACTCTCCTATTTTTAGACATGGTTCCACAATTTGTCAGCGCTTTGGCAATACTGTGTTCTTCAACATGGCTAGCAAAAAGTTTTTTTTGTGACCTTATACAATCATGACATCAAAGGGACATGAAGTTGTTAGCAAGGCTAATAGCGCTTTTGATTACATTGTTCATTTTACCATGTTAATTAAACCCCATGTACTTTAAATATACTTTCAATTTCAATTTCTTCAATATAGATATATTTGGTGAAGGTAAGCTTGAAAACCGATGGTTAAACGTTGATAGATAATCCTGTAGATCCCCACAATTATGCCTGTGAACAAAGACGCCTTGACCTCAGATCAAGGTCAGAAATCCTTTCTATACATTATATTGCCGATTTAAACAGTCTCAGGCTACACATGGCTTTTGTCCTGAAAATTAAGTAAGTTCAGACCACCTAAAATGAAATTGAAAGAAGTTCTCAGCTTTAAGTATTCAATTCTGAGTGATGATTTTAATTGTTGTGTTGTTTCTAATTGCTTAGGTGGCCACTGATTTGTAAATGTAAATACATTAGTATTTGTGTATATCTAGAATGAAAAAATAACCCAATTTGCACCTTGTCAATTTCCTCATCTCTCAAGCTCAGAGTACTGAGGTGTCTTTAACTCAAAATTGATGTTTCTCCTTGTATTTAAGTTATTTTCTCTGACAAATTGGAATTTTGTATAGCAGGTAGGTCCACCAAATTGTAATCTTTATAAAATATATTTGCAGTATTCTAGTTACAATTTTGGAAGTCTTTTACAGAAGTTGTGGCATGGCCACAATGGCTGTGTTTTACAGAAGTTAGGCAGTGATGGGCTACGTTAGTACTGGGATGGGTTACCGTTTCAGTGCTCTACTCGTGTTTATGGTGGCTTTGCGCTTGCGCTAGGGGACCAAACCCCTTTCAGCCTTGTTTTTCTATGTTTTCTGCACATGTTTCAAATGGATTCAAAAGTATTTAAGGATGCTGTCATGGCTTTGTGTTAACCATTTCGATAAGAGTGAATTCATAATCTTTCATAATGATCCTGTTTATATTTTTTACTATTTATGTTAAAGATTAAGTATGTGAACTGCTATAATAATCAAACAAATGGCTCCCCTTGTTTACATCCAGGGCAAATACTTATAAATTCAGCCAAATGCAGACAAAAATCCACTTTGTAACAATGTTGCTTTAATGTCAGTATTGGATGACTTTATCCACCTTTAGAATTTGTTCGAAATACCCATAAAATATAGAGTTTTGTATTTACCTTTCAATGATATCCAATAAATCGACGATGATAAGTGCCTGTTCAGAATAGTACATTATATCATATTCACCACAACCCTTCCAGGCACAAGTCCTATCTACTTACAAATGTGTTTGAAAGTTTTACAATGGTTTCATTTGACTAGGTTTTGCTACTGAAGACAGTATTTAAATGACACAAGGCAATGATAGACAACGTTAATTGTTTCTGAACTGTCTTTATTTTCCAGGCTTAGGCAGGCAAGTGATGCTGCATTGTCTACACGACAAAGGCTTGTGCCTTTTAAAAGCTGTAGTTTAAGATTCAGAGAATTACAAAATCAAATTATGTTCAAAAATCAAATATAAATAATTCAGCAAGTAATCCATCTATTCCAGGAAACATATTAAGTTTCACAATTGTGAAAACTATGTTCAGCTATTCAAGTTGTAGCTCTCATTCTAGGGATTTATCCTGTGATTCAGATAGCTTGTTAAATTTCATGGCAAGGCTTAAACTTTTATGATGTACAGTGGCCAAGATTCTGCTGGCAAACCATCAAGCAATTATAGATATCCAGCTACTTTCTGTTGCAATTTAAGGGCTGAAGATTTCGACATTTGAATGTTTGAAAAGTGATCAGGTTACCATTTCTATCTAAAATATTAAAATTATCAGTTGCGTGAAATGATATAAATTGATATAATAAAAAAATCTTCATTTCCAAAAGCTTCTTAGATTCAAGTCTTTCTTTTATGTCTTAGTATTCCTATAGAAGCCCATTTGGAAATATAGCAGGTTAGAAATCATCGTTAAATACAAGATAAAGTCTGTACATATGACAGATGCAAAGCCAGTTTCATATAATGGGTACTATAATCTTTTGAAATACATAAACCTCTGGTGAATGCTTCTTGATAGGAGGTGGTTTGTGGTCCAGTAAAGGTAAAGCCTCAACCCTTTTCCAGAGGTTGGGGCTGTATTGTGGTTGTCCATGTTTTAAGTTTCTAGTAACATCTGAACTCTATCAGAACTACATAGGATCATAATGAATTGTCACATCACGACAATAAACATGTCCATACATACTTTTCTCAGCTCCATTTTACCTTCACTTTTTATGGCCATAATTTGTTTGTTTGAGGGTGTAAGAAAGCCAACTTACTGTAATATTTAGACATTGTACATACTTACAGCACTAGCGGATCCAGGGGTGGGGGGTTGGGGGGGGGGGTTCAGGCGGTTTGAACCCCCCCCCCCCCCCCCCTTGAAAAATAATGTAAAGGGGTTCAACCCAAAGTACAAAATTATTTCTTGACAGTGGTGTTAAATTTACAGGAAATGCACTCTATTTTTACCAAAAATTAATTTTTTTCCAGGGGTCATGCCCCCTGACCCCCTTAGTTATAATATGTCAAATGTGAACCCCCACCTTACTCAATGTGAATCCCCACCTTACTCGATGTGAACCCCGACCTTACATAAAAGCTGGATCCGCCCCTGTACAGGTAAGTTATATTCTTTTGTCTAAATCCTGGACTGTATAGACAGTTCTATGTCTAATCTACCCACTCTATGGTGAGCAAACTAGTCCCAAATGTATCAATAGCAAAAGTAATACATCAGTTCCAATTTAAAAAATAATTATTACAATGATTTTAGTTGAGTGCTAATATTTGGTAAAATATGAAGCTATAAAACAAATGATAAGTAAATGAAGGAAATAATATACAACAGACGACAAAAAATAAACAATAAAAACTGTGAGATGTCAATGCCCTTAAGATCGTCATTCTATTGCAAATGACATTTCAGCAACATTTCCAGATCTTGTGTCTTTTGCAGTTACCCAAAATTCAGTGACTGCAAATAATAGGTCCAGAATGACTTCACAGCGGTTGGTGTCACTGTTTGGGGGTGTACACAACTTCAAGGTTCCAATTCTTTTGAATAGACGTTGGTCAAGATTTTCCATTTGTTCACATTTGTTTACATCAAGGCAAAGTATCCCGAAGGATAATGATTTGCAGTTGGGTTGACTTGGTGTGAATGTTTTTGAAATCTTAAAGCCACATTTGATTGGTTCACCTTGGACCACACATATATCAAAAACATCTGAGATGTACTCTCTGATAGGTGTTTGCCTTTGTTTCGGCGCATTATTCAGTCTCATGTTCCATTCTGGTTCCATTCCAATACCATATGTTTTATTCAGAAAATGTCTACATGTGAGGTCTGAATTGTGGCCATAGAGAACAGCACCCTGGATGATGGCAAGGTGAGGGTCATGTGGAACAATAATGTCAATACCTCCCATAAAGAATGTTGACTCTAATTCAGAATGCAAGAAGGGTGTAAATGTTTGATCGGTGGTCACCAAAAAAATTGCAGATATGTCATTGCAGTTTAGTTTGACTGCGTTCTTAACATTGCAAGTAATTTCTGCTATGACAGGATGTACAATACCCTGTATACAAGATTCCTTCAAAAACATGTACCCATTCCGAAAATATACTCCCTGGTCTTGGTATTTTTCAGTGACACTGTCAATTGTGGAACCAGTAAGCAATTCATATTTTTTAGTGAGATTATAATTACATTCAAACTTTGTATCTCCTTTCCTCCACAAATGAACTGAAGTTCTGATGGATTTCAAGTGATGAGAATATGCTGATCTATACTGATCTATTGATGTGCATCCCAAAATCGGATAAAGAAATCTGCAAAGATTGTTCTCAATATCTTTACAACCCCCATCAAATGTTAAATTAAATATTTCTCGTTCACTGTATCTGTTTAAAGTTTCATACCCAACTATTTCTGTCATGACATCTGGAAAATAATAATAAAACATATAGAGTATACGCTACATTCTGAGAAAATATTTATGGTTTTTTTTTCGTCTTTGTTGAGCAATTGTATTTAACAATGTTTCATGATAGTATGTAAGTTTATATTTTATACCTTACTTTGCCAAAATATGATGGAATTTTAGCAAGACTTTAGCTGTTGCCTTCTTTGCCAGGTATTTATAAAATTTGTGAACTATTGGGCTCAACATTAACGTTAATTCTTGAAATCATTTACTTCATATCATATTTGCAACTGTATTCGTAAATGTTTATTCCATAAAATTTTACCGTGTAATTGTAAGTTGATCATACGGGCGTAAATACTGTTTTTCCTGAGGACTGGATACATATTAACTTAAGTATGTATGGAATGAAGTAAGAAGCTTATTTTGGTTACTTATTTTGTGTTGTAAAATTAATTTAACATACCACTAAGTTTGACCAGAACATACTTCATTCCATCAAAAAATTCAAGTCGCTTTCTCTTGTCGTCATTGCCATGCAGTTGCAAACCTATGTCTCTTGTTTCTCTAAACCAAGATATCCCAGCATCCATGTCTGACAGCAGATCTATGTTGTCGGCATCTGGTTCATGGCATAAACCTGCCTGGAAGCAAATTATATAAAATGTACAGCCTTATATATTTATAGAAATTATATTTATAGTTATAGAAGAAAATGTATTCTACCCAGGCTGAAGTCCATATTTTGAATGTAAATTAATTGACAGCTTTGCATTTTATTCTTTTACAAACAGATTGTCAAATGACATACACTACAATTAATAACAGAAGTAAGTGGTGTTATATTTGTTTCATTGTTTTATAGTTTAAGAAATCATTTTTATCATCAGCCATTTTATTGAAAACCAGAAATACCAGTGAAAGTCCAGGGATTCACTGGTGGGCAGGCATTTACTGGTAGAAAATCACTATATTTTTATTCTTTTTTCTTTCCAAACATCACTCATACATGAATATTAAAAAAAAACATGTCTACAAAGATAACTATTTAGACTATTAGGATAAAATCTGGTAATTTATGTTTGACACAAAATCATTCCAACTAGATAAAACACTAACATTAAAACATTAAATTCTTGATTCATTGAGCAATTTTGTTTCTGAATTTGTGCAATTAAAGCTTGAAGTTGACATCAATATGTTACATATTTATTATATCTATCAATAATTTTAATAAATGCTAATTTTTGTCATAAAGACGTGTAAATGTTATAATCATTTGAAAAAATTGCAAATTACCACAAACTGTAACATTGCCACTTTCCTTGTTGAACACGTTTTGCTTTGCATCAATTTTTTATTCAATATTTGTACTATTAAACTTACAGAAAACTATGAAATATAATACCAGCTTACTATAAATGCAGCTTTTCTAACAAATCTTTGACCAGAATCTGAAGTATTCACTGGAGTGATTATGATCCACTTAATATTATCCTTTGTATCTGGTGCACCTAGTAACAACATATTAAAATTATTTTAATTAAGGAAGATCACTTGTATTTTTTTACAAGAAAAAAAATCCACCTGTTTAAAGATTTTACAAATTGAAAATTTAAGTCCCATGATTTTGTGGACAAAGTTTCTCTTTGTTTATCCAAGCTATGTAACATTGTGGTTGGATAAATTTCAGGTAAATATGAGTTAAAATGACAGATTTTAAGTAACTGAGATTTAATTTTATTGTAATTCATGTATGACCATGTGAAATGAATATTACTAACGAGTGACGTTCCTTCTAATTGTTTTAAAATTTTATCTTTCAGATATTTGATTACAATTACAAATAACTGAATTGCAGGAAATCCGTAACCATCTTCTGACTGTACATTTGTCATTTCTGTGATATCCTGGAAAATATATAAAGTGAAATATACTTCAGAATGTCCAACCAATGAAAACACGGTGAATCATTCAATGTTTATGGTAAACTTGACCCTTCTACAAACTCGGAACATACAAAGCCAACCTTATGGAATGCAGCACTTCATGGAAAAAACTCCAGTGGTTTGTTGGAAACTAGTTCTTGTATAACTAACTCAGTGTCTTTTTGAAACAATCGGGTGGAGAGAAAGTTGTGTGTAAAAAAATAAAAAATATAGAAAATAGAAATTACATAATAATTAACATTTGTGAATGATTGGTTATTATCATGCCTCTATCTTGCAAAATGTCTATATAAATAAAGGTACAAATAATATGCAAATAGAAAGCAATGTTTATGCATGGCACATTTTTAAGTAACAAATGTTTTTGCAAAAGTTAGCCTAAGCCAGTGTAACTTGTCCCAATGGAAATGAAGGAACACAAAACATTTTTGACTACTCACTTGAGCAAGTGTGTTCAGAGTGAAATTTCGAAATAAATGAAAAGTTTGTCTTCCTTGACCTTGGTTCTGTGTTTCATGTCTATAAAGCAAGTTGAAAACTTTCATTTAAACTCACAATTGGTGAATTAGAGGAAGATTCTATCCACAACTTTTTATCAAACATTGAAATTAAAATGAATCGGTTTTGTTGCTGAAAGATAAATTTAACTGTTTCTATTCACATTTAAAAGAATAATATAAGACGAAGAAGAGAGAGAGTGTAATAAACAAAGCAATCTCACTTTTGTTCAGCATCAAAACCAAACTCTGCATTCTGTCCATTATCATCTATCACCACAGACGTAGGATTTTGGTAATGACCTCCAGTATTGAACATACATATATCTCCTGGGTCATGAATAAAAGAAAAGGCAATGCGACTGTATTGCTCCCCTATCTCCAATGCACATACCATAACATAGATGCTGAAATAAAAGAATCAATCGCTGTGCTATTAAACTTTAATAACAGTGTGAATACGTTTGACATGATTCCCTTGGCAATATAGTTTTTATTTAGCATTATTTTATCTGTTCCAACTTTGATTTTTCATTTAAGTTAATGGCCAATTTGCAAAATTTATTTTGAATTTGATAGAAAGTAAATCTTCACCTCTCGTTCATCATGATTTGTTCCTGTCTTATCTGAAGCCTTGTTTCAATTCCCAGTTGCAAAGTAGATCTACAAAAAGGTAATACCAAGGCAAAATAATTGGCATAATATGCACAAAGAACAGGGCTAAAATAGAAAGGATAATACAAGACATGATACGTTAATCCATAAAACCTTAGTGTATATAATACACACATTGGCAATATTTCCACTCTGCTGTGCAGTAAAATTTCTAAAGGACAAAAAGAGTCATTAGGTAAATGTGGGTCTAGCGACCCTTGTGCTGTCAGTTATTAGGTTATACTGCAATGTTATCTCTTCGAAATAAACGGAAAAAATAGGAAGAGACATCTTATTTTAAAATAATTATAAGATAACTGAATAACTGATTTTACTGACTTCAAAGTATGCACATGAAAGAACAAGAGAGCAACGCTGTTGTATCGTGTGCTTTTATAAAATTATATTCAGATTTTAAAAAATTTATAACACATTAATCTGTAAATTTTTGAAAAATTCATAATCCCCATTTTTTGGTAAAATGATTTTAAAATACAGGTGCGTACAGAAATACTGGTTTGCAGTATGGGTCGTTTTTGAAATTACAGAAAGAACTAAGTCTTTGGTGGCTTAGTGGTTAGCAATTGTGGCATCTAGTCACATTCAATCACCTCTTTGTGGGTTCAACTCCCATAAGTGGCAATGCTGAAGACCTGACCCAATGTGACTCTGGCTGTTGAATGGGACATAAAACCCCAACTTTACAGAAAAGGCTTACCACAAAACAAACAGAGAAATCATATTTATTAAAAAATTATCTCATAAAAGTTGAATAATTTATATATATATATATATGATGTATACCCTTACCCATCATATTCTCGCATTAACACCAACACAGGGGTTATCCCTGCAATAGCTTGCTAAAAATATTGTTATGCTTGTATGAATATAAGGGTGAATTCTATCTTTCACATAATTTCACATTCGTCAGTTGTATTGTTAAGAGTTATAAGAGCTAGTAGATTATAAGTTATAAGAGCCAGCAAATTTATTGCTTGCAAGGCCACTATGACTTATCCTGTAAAAATAGGGGCAAATCACACGATTTTGTCTCAAGTGACGAAATAAATCCCATGACTAGAAAGATCAGCCTGCAAACTTGGGTCTGACCACTATCAGTCATAAAGTTGACACAAAATAATAGGCTTCAGTAATTATTGTGCAGTACTTGTGCAACAAATTTCTTTACTTTGGATAATATCAGACCCAGTTTTACAGAAGAGTGGATTATAATAGTTGTAAGACCATACAGAAAACCAAAGTTAAGTCATAGCAACAAAAGATCAGTTACCGGCAATTTAAAAAGCACCAGACCATTCATGATAAAATTGCATTTAAACATGTTCAAGAAATGAAAAGAGTGACCATGAATACCCTACTGAATTTTTACCTGAAAAAGGAAGTCATACATGCAGTAAGATTATGCCACAATTTTGGGACAGTCAAGAAGCAAAGTTCTGAGAGTGCAACCCCCTGTTTTTGAGCACTATACACACCCACTGTCTTTTGAAGTCCAAAATTGTCAGCACAATCAGTCAGCTTCATCCTTTTAAATCCACATATCCTTATATTAAATCATTTAGTTACTAATATTTAGATTGAATTGTGTATTAAACAGAAATACCGAATGGGGATTTCTCTTATTGTCTGATTATATACTACAAGGTAAAACTATCATCTGTGTTGCCTGGGGCATCACGGTTGTCAGTACCTTTCCCCCAGGTAGTTTGGATTCATCTTAAAATTTCAGTGTATCCATCTTGTACTATGTGTAGCATTAGCAGGTAGCTACGTGACCAATTTGAATAAGCTAATCTGAATGCTTGGTCTGTTTTCCCTTCAGAAGGTGGTGTGAAATGTACCAGTTTATGTGTAGTAGCTAGAGTGGAAGGGCTATTATTATTTCACTTCCCACCCACCCTAGACCAAGCTTCTGTCCCGTCGCCAATTGCTGTTAATATTTCTGATGGTTTGTAATGGCGAGGGACAGAGTTCACATGTACCTGTTTTCTGTGTAAATGGTTTGTAATGGCGAGGGACAGAGTTCACATGTACCTGTTTTCTGTGTAAATTTTGAACGGCATATTTGTACACATTACCACAAGTATAAAGTGCTATTTGGTTTCTTTAAGGTATGTACATGTGCTGTTCACTTATATTTCATGCCAATCAAACTGGCATGTATATATTTCAACCTATTTTCAAAATGTAAAAAAACCTTTATCATTACATAGTTCCCTACAAAAAAACTCCTGGCATCTAAAAATAGTTTAATTTATCAGCATATGGATTGGAAATTGGATACAGCTATAATAGACATAACAATAACTTTTAAAGTGAATGCAATAATTCTCCACAGTTCAAAATTTACACAAAAAACAAGTACATGTGAGCTCTGTCCCTCGCCATTGTGTCCATCAGTATATCAAAAGCAATTGGCGACGGGACAGAAACTCGGTCTACACCCACCCTTGCCTTATGTAATCAGTTTATTGAGTCTAGTCAATATCATGTTGTTTTAATATTATTTCTTGTTTTATGCATTTCAGTGTACGTGCAGAGATTTTTTTCTATGTGTGTAAGTTAGAATATGTGTACTACTTAGGAATGGACTTAAGGTCACCTTTTTATCTCCTCAAAGGTTCACAAAACAAACAGACAAACAAACGGTCATGAATGTAATATCTCCTTGACAAAAGTCATAATAAAAAGACATTATGCATTCATAAAATTTAAGGCAATTTTACAATGATTAGTGATATTAGGATCACGAAGGCAGAGCTCAGAGTTGTCTATTTCTATTCTAACATGACATTTTAGAAGATCTTATAAAAATTAGTTTTGAAGCTATTTTGTAGAAAAATATATGAATATTCTGTAAAGATTTTTTTATCGAAGGGTGCAGTTGAATTATTGGAAGAGCCACAAAATAAGATAGCCCCTTTTCCTTTGTTAAACGTCCTTAACTCTTTCGCCGCGATTGTCGACGAAAGTCGACATATATTAAAAAGCGCGACGTTAACGTAACTTTCAAACATGTCGTCGCGGAATTGTTTTCGTGTGTAGCGAATGAGAAAACAGGATTTTTTTCATTGGCCAAGTCCTTGCCCAATGAAAGTGTTAGATTTTCTTTGCTTTTTCATTGGCCGACGGCTATCCAATAGAATTTGAGTATTTGTTGATTGACAGGCTCTCTGCTGGAGATATGGAATGATGACTGTAAGTATATATTGGTTCATTGGCGAATGAGAAAATAGGATTTTTTTCATTAGCTAAGCCTATGTTCAATGAAATATAAGTAAGAAATAATATATTATCTTTGAAAAAGTATATTTTTGCATTAAAGATTTAAAATTGTTATTGAACTGCATTTTATTTTTTCATGAAAAACTTAAGTTATTGTAAACATATTGTGAACTTACATAACAACTTTCATGACAACATTTTTATCAGTCTTTTTAAAATACTTAACTGTTTATTTTTTTTTTGTTCTATTGTATCAGTTTCAGTTTTAATATTTTTACTGTTTCTACTAGTTTTAAAACTTATTTAAGTGTTTATCAGTTTCAGTTTTAATATTTTACTGTTTCCATTAGTTCCAAAACTTAATTAAGTGTTTATCAGTTTTAGTTTTAATATTATTACTGTCTTCACTAGTTCAAAAACTTAATTATGTGCTTATCAGTTTTATTTTTTGTATTTTACTGTTCTCACTAGTTACAAAATTTAATTATGTGTTTATCAGTTTCATTTTTTATATTTTTACTGTTTCCACTAGTTTCCAAAACTTAATTAAGTGTTTATCAGTTTTAGTTTTAACAGTGTTATTTTTTACTCGCTCCAAAACATGCGACCTGCTGCTCGGCGATAATCAGCAATTGTATGATAAAGTTCATGGCATTTATAGAAGCACATTGGCAGATCGCATTGGGCACATTTATAATTTGTTTGTACTCTCTTCCATCCAGTTTTCTTTCTATCACTGCACACAATGCAGTCAGGCTTGTATTTAGGGTCATTGAATTTTCCAATGAAGTGTCGTTCATTCAGCCTACAAAGTACTTGTGGTGGATTAGGCCTTCCCCTCCTTGTGTCGGGTCTGTCATGGTTCTGAAGAAGACCTTCAATCACTTTCTCTCTGAATTTCCTTTGGCTCATAGGCTCTAGGCCTGCTTCTTTAGTCGCCTTTGTATATATGATGTAGCCATTTACCAGTGCAACTTCTCTAATCCTGTGATAAATGGTGAAATACCATTTGGAACTTTTGTGTGGAAAAGCATAGGTTCCAAGCTTTTGGTCCATAATGTCCACCCCAGCCATATGTTGATTGTAAACTTCCGCAATGACAGGCTTTTCCACAGTCCTATATCCTTGCCCTCTAGCCCTAATCCTTTTGTCAACTGTGTCATTGGTGTGAATATTCGATAGAAAATGGACACGTTTGGTGTCACGCCAAGCACATGCAACTAGGTTGTGACATCTCATAAATTTTGGCTCATCACCTTTATTCAGAGGGAGGGTGGCTGGGTAGAGTCCACGTGGCATATTCTTTCTGGTATATCTCACAGTGCCACAAGCACCCGTTACACAGTCCTCGAGTTTTTGAAAAAGTTTGGGTGACGAATAATAATTGTCCATGAATATGACATGTCCCTTGTTCAAGAAACCATCAAGTAATTTGAGGCAAATAGTTTCAGTCACATTGAAACTTTCCTCAGTTGCAACACTTCCTTGACCACCATAGGTGATAAATTTCAAGGCATACCCTGTTTTACTTTCACACAGAGCAAACTGCTTTATTCCCCATCTGACAGGTTTGCTTGGCAAATACTGCTTCATGTGCAGGCGACCCTTGAATTTTATGATACTTTCATCAATGGACAATTCTCTGGTGGGCCCATAAACTTCGGTATACCGTGGTTCACAAATGTTCAAAAGGTCCCTTACCTTCCACAGAGGATCATAATTTTCCTGTCCACGAATTGGCCTATCTATGGTGTTATCAGCAAAATGTAAGAATGACGAGATAATCTCAAATCTGTCTCTAGTCATTACCTTTGTAAAAGGTGTATGAATCAGCCAATAAGATGACCAGTAGTCCTCTATTTCATTTTTCTGACAAAGACCCATAGCAATTTGAAGGGCAACGTAAGCATGAAGTTCATTCACTGTGGTTTCTGTCCAAGAATTGAATCTCGAGCGAGCAGAAAATTCAACAGGCTGGTCAAAAAATTGCAAAGAGTACAAATTAGTTTGCTCACACATCAGTTCAAATGCTTCATCAGGGAAAAACAGCTTGAAATAGTCCAATGGGGAAAAGTCAGAAGTATCCACAAGCACACCCCTACGACCAGTGAAATTTGGTAACCAGTTATTCTGAAATGTGTTTTCATTGTACCAGTCCCAATCGAACACATGTTGTTCATTTTGCCTTTGATTTTCATTATCATTTTGGACATCTTGGACATTTTGGACAGCTTGGACATTTTGGACAGCTTGGACAGCTTGGACAGCCTGGACAGCTTGGACAGCTTGGACATCTTGGACAGCTTGGACATCTTGGACAGCTTGGACATCTTGGACAGCTTGGACATCTTGGACAGCTTGGACAGCTTGGACATCTTGGACAGCTTGGACAGCTTGGACATCTTGGACAGCTTGGACAGCTTGGACATCTTGGACATCTTGGACAGCTTGGACAGCTTGGACAGCTTGGACAGCCTGGACAGCTTGGACAGCTTGGACATCTTGGACAGCTTGGACATTTTGGACAGCCTGGACATCTGCCTTAGTCCTCTTTCTCTTCTTTTTCTGTCTGACAGTCTTCTTCCTTTTGGGATTTTCAGATCTTTTCTTTGTAGTGAAGCTGGTGTCGTCATCAAATGATTCGACTCCTTTTAAAATAAATAAAAAAAAACAGTAAGTATTTTTAAAAATTTTATATTTGTTAACATATAACACATACAAGACAACAATTGTTACAAATAAACACAAGAAGATAGGACAATGTACACTTGGAAAAAATTATTACACTATATATTTACAAAATATATTTCTTAAAGATAGTACAAAAGTTTGAATAATTTGGAATTTGATTTGAATATAAATTACACTGCAGATTAAACAATTAGCATGTAACACGAAAACTCCACAGTAAATATTTTTATCTGTCAATTATTCTCAAAATATTTTGGCATCAAAATATGTTGCAAAACTAAAAATATTTATTTATGTTCTGTAACTATCAAAAATAAAAATAAAATATACCAAATTAATCAATATTATGTGAACACCTTGGAATAACTATAATTAATCAAATAAATGAAGAATATAACATGCTTTTTAGACATTATAAATGACATTATAAATATGTACTTTTATATTTATATAATTATTTATTTATTATTTATATATTTATCATACATATATTTTATTTATTTCACCTACCAAGCTCTGCTTCTGTAGATGCTCCATCCCACCCACTATCTAAACTGTCAAAATTATCATGAAACAAATCACTATCACTTTCGCTGTCTTGAAGCACTAAATTTCTTGCCTCTTTTACAGAATAGTGTCTTTTGGGCATTTTAATTCTCTATGCGACGCCAACATATATATTTTACACCTTGTTTACACAAATAAATGACGTATTTCAGACGTCATTCTTACGGTTTAAAATTTCGTACGTCACGGCGACTGTTGTCGACTTTCGCGCTTCAAAGAAAAGTCGATGAAAGGCGACTGCCGCGTTTTATACGCATTTTACTACGAGAAACTCGCGGCGAAAGAGTTAAACTTTAGCAGATTCATGTCAGTATATTCTATGTTCAAATGTAAAAATCCCTGAATATCGTATTTACTATTCTTTGTCAATTTGATTAAAAAAATCCAAGCTGTTACTTCAAGTTCAGCTTCAATAAAATAGAACTCATGATGTTATGCGGGGTTTTACAGAGCAATTTTTCGTGTCTTAGCCAATCAGAATCGCGGACACAACCATGTCATGTTAGAATCTCATTTTGCAGTGCAGTGCATTAAAATTTCTTGTGGCCGTAAAACATGGTTGATATAATGATGGGATTTTGTGGGGCATAAAATGTGTGTCTAGCGACCATTACCCTGTTATTAATGTGATTAATGCTATGTCATAGTGTTATCTCTGTGAAATATATAACCGTATCGACTTTACAGTATACAAATAAATGAGCAAACACTGTTGTAATTTGTGACTTTTTATAAAGATTTCTCAAAGATTTTTTCAGCAATAACTCTTGAATTGTAAATTAAAAAAATAAAAATATAAATTACCATTTGTCGGTGTAATTATTTTAAGGTACAGACATGTATAGACATTTTGGTTCATAGTATGGCTCGCTAGCGGATCCAGGGGGGTTCAGGGGGTTCGAACCCCCCCTTGAAAAATAATGTAAAGAGGTTCAACCCAAAGTACAAAATTATTTCTTGAGAATTGTGTTAAATTTACAGGAAATGCACTCTATTTTACCAAAACCTAATTTTTCCGGGGGGCCCGACCCCCCTAGTTATGGTATGTTTGATGTGAACCCTCATCTTACTCTGATGTGAACCCCCACCTTACTTAAAAGCTGGATCCGCCCCTGTGGCTCATTATTTGAAATTATGAAAAAAAGTGTTTTTAACAAAATAAATACAGAAAACATATTTATTGTGATGAGAAAATATCTCTTAAAATTTATAATTTAAACATATATCTCCGTGCATTTTTATATATTTAAATGTCTTAATGGTTGTTTAAATATAAAGAGAGAAGTTATTTATCTTTTACTCCAATTTGCATTCATCAGTTGTCATAAGAGCTGGGAGGTTTACCACTTGAAAGACTGCTATGGCTTATCGTGTAAAGTGGGCAGGAAACTGAAAAACCATGTGACTGTGTTTCAAGTGATGAAATTAATCCTATAACTAGAAAGATCGGTCTTCCAACCAAGTTCTGACCACTATGACTAATAAAGATAACACAAAATAATATGCCTATATATGTATTGTGCAGCACTTGCAAGACTTGTAAAACAGATTTTCACTTTGATAAGAGCAATCCGCCCCATTTTTA
Source organism: Sabellastarte sp. h YS-2021 (assembly GCA_964017235.1). Taxonomy (NCBI): domain Eukaryota; kingdom Metazoa; phylum Annelida; class Polychaeta; order Sabellida; family Sabellidae; genus Sabellastarte; species Sabellastarte sp. h YS-2021. The sequence continues at coordinate 80,951,014 of OZ024937.1, forward strand.
CAGAAGCTTGGATAATAATAGTTGCCACACCATATAGATAAATCATCACAAACCAAAGCTAAGTCATAGCCACCTAAAAAAAACGTCACTGGCAATTTAGAAAGCACCGGAACATTCAGTACAAAAATGCTTTTAAATATGTTTAAGAAATGAAAAGAGTAGCCATAATTATGCCTAGACTTTTTTTACAAAAAAGTCAGGGGCAGTCAGGAAGCAAATTACTAAGGGTGAAACCTCCCTGTTACAGACCTTGTACACATCCACTATCTTTTGCAGTCCAAAATTGATGCCTGTTATCTGTAAATGTCATTCTGATATCATAAAAACACGGATTCAAAGGGATCTTTATCTTAGCTAGATCTTTCAGCATTTATTTTATTTTAATTGAATATTCATTTGACTTTTGTGACAGATTTTCCCATGATAATTTTTTTCCTGAAAGCAATATTATCGTACTCAATAAAAAGCATATACACCTTGAGTACAAAGGTCTAAAACATGGCCAACCAGTGTATGTTAGTGACAAACTGCATCTGTACACCTCGGTTAGAAATACTAGGCACTGTCCCTGAAAACTGAAGGTTCTTCGTGTCCACTTTTTCGACAATACAGTCCCTCAAATGTTTAGGTTTATCATAACACTTGCTGGAACTTTGTTCCTCTTCATATAAGAACCAGTTTCTCATTAACACCATTCAAGGAACATCTCTAAGACCCATCTCATAAGTATAGTATTTTCCTATAGGCGCACCAAAACACTGGAAAATATTGACCTTTATTGTCATTTGACTATTACACCTCCTTTTTAAAATTTGCAATTGTTTCTTTTTTCTTTGTTTCTGACTCTTCATCTGTAAATCTCGAAATTCATATTGGTTCATATGATTAAATAAGGTCTGTCTAATTGTGGCTCAATCCTCCTTAAAGATAATGCATCCGGATCTAGAATCCAGAAATGTTTATGTGGTTTTTCAACCTCACACTTGTGTTAGGCTTGTTAGTTTAATGCACACAATCCTTATTTGCATTTGGATATTGTGCATGCAAAACATTAAATAAAAGTAGACATACACGCATCTTACATTACACACCATAACTTCTATTATGTGACCACCTTACCTTTCCTCTCTTTGACGAATTTGTTCTTTAAAATTTTCAACTTGCTCCTCCAGCTCTTCTTTGTCATTCTTCAGTGATTGCATGTTAGCTTCATCCCTTTAAATCCACAAATTATTTGATTTAAGCATTTAGTTATTAGTACTTAGATCGAATTATGCATAAAGCAGAAAACCCATTGAATCCTTCTCATATTGTCTGATTACATACCACAAGACAAAAATACACCCATAAATATCCATCCAACCATACTCAACCGTATATGCATAAATATGTTTGCTTTACTTCCAAGACATATTTAAAAGTAAAAATCCAAGTTTTTCGTAGTAGGCTTGTATGCTACCTGATTGCATTACTTGCCTATTTAACAAAGGGGGCAGGTCAGTTGCCTATTTCATGAAATGGGCAATTTCATGCAATTACTGAATGATTACCATACCTTTCACTCATTTCATCAAGTTTGTCTTGTAAGTCTTCTATTTGCTTCTGGAGCTCTACTCTTTCATTCATCAGTGATTTAATGGTAGATCCATCCCTTTAAATACAGAGACCATTTTATTAAAATCTTAAGCTATACTTATGCATTAAACCAATAAAAATATTGAATCTTTTTCATTTTGTCTCCTAAAACTATGCATGCAGTCTACCATCATAAGCAGTACTAATGTATTTGTACATGTTAGCTGTTATTTCAAAAACACTTGGAAATAAAAATCCAGCTTCTTGGCGTGTAATATATATGGATCTGATTTCATGAAATGTTGTCAATCTTGATCACACATCACAACATGCATTGGGTTATTACCTTACCTTTCCATCCTTTCACCAAGTTGCTCTTCCAGATCTTCTATTTGCTTCTTGAGCTCTCTTCTTTCATTGATCAGTGATTTTATGTCACCACCATCCCTTTAAATCCACAGATTATTTCAAAAGGTAATGTCATTACACAAATGAATAAAGCAGAAGACAACTATTTTTCTCAGATAGTCTCACCATACACTGCAAGAGACAACTGCACCCATTATCAGCCATCCTTAAATGTGCCACTGTATTTCTATATATCTGTTAAATGTTATTCAAAACTATTTAAAAATAAAAATCCAGCATAAGAGATTGGCTATGTAGCCTACCTATGTGATTTACATGTGCTTTTTTAAAGCATAACAAGGGGCCACGGTGGCAGGGTGGAAACACTCTCGCCTCCCACCTCTGAGGCCGGGGTTCGATCCCCGCATGGGCTCAAGTGGGAAAGCTGGTAGAGGCTTGCCGTTGGTCGGCAGTTTACAGTACAGAACCCTAACGAACTCTATGTACTGGTTTCCTCTGCCCTTCCTACTACCCGTCGTGATATGACCTGTGCAGTGTTGAAAGCTACGTTAAACCCCAAATAAATAAATTAAAGCATAACAAATATTTTCTCCAATTTCAAGGAGCTACCTTTAATATTTGACTTGCAAGGACTGTGTACCATATTCATATGTGACGTAACAGTTAAGATTACATAACCCTTACTTTACAAGAGAAAGGAAGTTTGTGACTTGTTCCATTTGTGGCCGTTTTCTGCTGTTGTATGCAGTCATGTTGATGATCAAGGACTTCAATTGCATCATTAAATCTGATTCACCAGAACGCATGAAAAACAGGACAGGACTTTTCTTGGGGTTTTTCTTCCATGCCTCCAGAGTCATTCCACATGTCCGCATCCACCTATCTTCTCCTTGTATGTCAGCTAATAATTAAATAAGACATATGAATAAATACTGTCAAACTGACCTTTGGTGAAACAATTAACCCAATTTTACAACTTGTTACGTAGTTATTTTGTTAGCAAATCAGTTAGGAATGTTTATAAATGTTTTTTCATGATTATTTTGCTTGAAATCTAAGTTACAAGAATGTATAGGAAGTACTGTTGGTCTTCTCACCTATTGTGGGACAAAGCTCTTGTCCCTCACATCCATAGTCTAGTAGAACCTTGAACACCAATCCAAGGGCAAATGTGTCAATCGATGCTGTGTATTTCAAATGACCATCTATTTTAGAAAAAAATTCTGGTGCCCTGAATGCAAGTGCTCCAGCATCTGTTGACAGGACTTCATGCAGCGATTGAACCTTTCGAGAAAGGCCAAAGTCACATATTTTAACAATATGTCTTGCATTTGATGATTTCAGAAGTATATTTCTCAAACTTATATCTCTGTGGACTATTGGAACCTTCAAACTGTGCAGATAGGTTATCCCTGAAGCACATTCATACATGATATTGAGCTTTTCATCCAAGGAAGGATTTGATGATTTCAGATATTTTTCCAAGTCTTGCTCACAATGTTCTAAAACTATCCACCAGCTTGTTTCATCTTCATACACATTTAGTAGCTGTACTATATTATTATGCTTGACTGACATGAGATTCTGTATTTCTTGCAATGTACTTTTTTTAGATGCTCAGCAATATCAATTTTTTTTATAGCTACAGGACTTCCATCCTTTTTCTGAGAACCTTTGTACACAATGCCATAAGCTCCACTGCCAAGGGAAGCCCGCATGTCCACTCGATACTCTCCAATGTCCATCTCTGGGGAAAGGAAAAGAAAGAAACTATATACAATAACATAAAAAACAAAAATGACTGCATGATATTTACTTCATTTACTCTTTAGAGTATAGTTTATGGCCTTGCAATATCAATGGTCAATCGAGTACCTGTAAAAGATAATATATGAACCACATAGAATAATATCTCTAAAGCCTCAAATAAAATAAACTTTTGGTAACATTAAAAACGTACTTCACTGGTTTGTTTGGCACCCTTCAGTAAAATGTTTGAATCCAGTTTTTGACATAAACCCAGTGTGTGAACATAGTCTCTGTGAGATGATAGTCATTATAGTGCTAAATGGAATATAGAATATATTTAAAAATATAGACTGGAACTGCGTCAAAACATCTTGACAAAGAAGCCTTTTGGGTTTTAATTTTGTCCAAACTGTCTTGTACATGGGCGAATGATTGCTTGTTTATTAGGTGTGGTGTGTAGGTGTTAAAATATTATATTTTTACTTCTTACCATTCTCTTGATAACAATGATTGTTAAAACCAAGTAGGAAATCAAAACTGGAAAACAATAAAAATTATATGTTTACTTCTTACCATAACATATTATATTTATACTTCTTACCATGGTCTTGATAACAATGATTGTTAAAACCAAGTAGGAAATCAAAATTAAAGAACAATAAACATTGTTATACCATGTGACAACTTAAAATCAAAGATATCCACAGAAATGTTAAGATACTAAAATTTTGCGAAACTTTTTGCAATTCTAATACATTACATTTACAAATCTAGGATGCTGAATGTATTAACGTATCTATGGTAATTTAAATATAAGTAAATATACTTGCCTGTCCAACTGAATTTCCCTGCACCTAATAGACTATTTCATTTACTAAAAGCATATTTGACACAGACACACACACTGCTGAGTGAAAACAGCAATACTAAGACAACATACCTGGTCCGTCCATATTTCAGTCATTTTTTCATATATAAACTATGTGAATATTTATGCCAAATAAAGCATATATGCAACTATAGCGATGGCTTATGGGTTTCAAAACTACATTACTGATAAAAAGTTTTATATATCTGGCCCGTGGTAGCATGAAGTAATCTATTGAAACTAGATTCCAACTGGCTGAATCTGAATAGGAAAACCATGTTTTTTTTTCGTAACCAAACCATAAGCTGGACTATGATAACCTTACACATTTTGAACTGTGGTGAACAAAAGTACATTTACTAAAGATGGTAGATATTTTATGACACTTGCAAGAATATTTGCAAAAATATATTTAAAATGTTTTGTATTATAATTATTAATATTGGTAATATTATACAAGGCTGTTAAAGTCAATGATTAATTAAACTATTCTTCTGGTTACCTTATGTTTTCACAAAAACAAATGCATAGAATCTTTCTCATGTTTGACTAATTAAGGAGTACAAATAAAGTGTCGGTAAATAGGACGGTTTTATGTGTGTCAATATGAATACAGGTGTACATATATATATCTTACGCCTTGTCCAGTAATTTGCTCATTTTGAGAATGAACAAAAAGTTTTTATTTCTTGAAATGGACAATTTACTTAACAAGGTCTTGTCCATTTCATTATCAATTAAATACTTAGGCTTTGAAACGTTTTCTTTTATGTATGGCATTGCCCAGAGTGTGAAATGGGTAAAAGAATATTGGATAAACTACATATTTCAGGAAATGGGTAAAGTTTTGTCCATTTCAAGCATAGGGCACTTTTGCAGATTGGGCTTCACGTAAGCATTGTAAGCACACATAGACAGTGTTGACAAGATACACTTTTCACTCTGAAACTAAGGATATAATGCAATATTTAAATAAGGATTTGTGTTGAGTGTAATATTTAGTGGCAAAGGTTTATATAGCTCTTGAATCAAACAGACAAAATATATACAGAGGGGACACATTGCCCCAGCCATGTTGTTACAGTAAACAGACCCAAAATGGGAAATTATAATTTATTTACAATTTACAACTATACTAGTTTATATATACAATTACAATAAGGATAACGGACCAAATTTGATAAACAGATAAATGAGAAAAAAGCTAGTTCGTAAAATATCTATATTTTTTAAGAGTTTGCCTTAAATTTCTTTTTAGGACCATAGCCTTTAGAAAGTATCTGATACGTGGATCCTAAAAAAATGGCTAAGTGTAGGCCAAATAACCCCATTTTAGTCTTGATAGCCGAAATATGATTGGCCATTGCTGATGGTGAGATGGCATTTGCATGCAGAACTTGTATGTAGCTAATAAGGACAACAGAGGTTAATATTGTAATATTTAATTAATGTTGCAACATTTTCATGAATATTGCAAATGAAGGAAAAAGATGAAACATTCCAGTATCAGTCTTTTGAGTTTATAAGAACATGATCAGGCAACAAATGTTTTATTTCACTTCTGCTTGTGGGGTTAGTATCCACCTTGACAGTAAATCTGCAATAATGATTGACTTACGTGGTGTGTGTGTCCTTGAGGTCAATGTCTCTGGAGGCACACGGCATTGGATATTCCTGGCTATGGCTGCCACTGTAAGATCCCTGGTCTTACCAGAGTTGAGGACTTGGACCACAGCCTGGTTAACACAGGCTATTGAAATTTTTCTGTTAGCCCATTGGTCTTTCCAGACTCTGAGTGCAAGTAAGATATTTGACATTTCTAAATGACATACGTTAAAATTGTTATAGCTCTGGGACTGTATTCATGAAAGTACTTATCTTAGTCTTAAATCTAAGACTTTTGTCATAACTTTGGACAAAAATTTGTTAGGACATTTGTCTTAGTCTTAGAGCAATTCACCAAATGTTTGAGTCTTAGTCTTATCTTTGGTCATTACTCTATGACTGGGCGGGGGTGGTCTTAAATATGGCCGCCATGTCATGTTTTTCACTTCAAAATTTCATATGGATAAAATTGATTTTAATAGACTTTCCACATCTCTGTAAAGTATTTTCTTTTATGTTTTAAAGTGATTTGAAGGTTTTCAGCTGCAAAACATATCCCTTTCTGATCCATGTCTTAACAGCAAGTGGAGAAGTTTTACAATGTATATCAACACATTTAGAGAAATACATATCTACAAGTTTGCTGTACATAACAAATATTTAACACATATCCATTGAAAAAATATCTACAGTGAATACATATTGATTAATGTACATATGCCACTTTGAAAGTTTTTTGTATTATTTTATGAATTATTTTTTATCCTTTTGGTTGCACTATTTATATTATTTTTTTAGTCAAAATATATAACAAGATTCGAAAAGTATGTTCTTTATAAAAAGGTAATTAACTACACTTGTCATGTAACTGACATGAAATATATAAATACTTGAAGATGTTTCTTTTTCCCCAAGAAATATGCTTTGTTTACTGACCTTGACATAATGAAACACTGTTATAACATGATTTGATAAGTACAGTTTCCATTAATTGATTTTTATCAAAATGGCACATGCAATTTCAAACCAACAGCTCACTAGGTTTACATTCCCTGGTATAAACCAATCAAATTAATCAAACTCCATGAAGGACAGCATTTCAGTGTTCATGCCAGTGCAAAGTATACGCACTTAAGATATTAGTAGTGTGGAAGTAATTGTCAAACAACAAGGAATTTTTTCAGTGTTTATGTGTTCTACAAAATATCACATCTTTAAAAATAGTTGTAAAAACAATGTGATTATATCCTTCAATGTTTATTTGTAAAGGAAGTATAACTCTATAATATAGTTGTAAAAACTGTTTCGATATATTTTGCCCAATGCTTTTGTAAACAGCAAAATATCATTAAAATTGACAATGTGGATGCCTTCTTTTTAACTGGACATGTTTGATTTTTTCTTGCAGAAAAATGTGTTGCACAAAATTGGGAAACCACTTTTCAGTGCTTGTAATATTATTGTAGCATTGTATTTTGGTTTTCTTTTTGAAGTGTTAATTAGAATTTAAAGTTTTTCTCTAAAAGTTCTATTATTTGATTGAAAAAATGTATGAGAAATGAATATTGATAAGTTGATATGCTTTGCGCCTTTTAGGAGGCAAGATAATTTGTGAGTATTGATGTTATCTTGTTGATTTGATGTTTATCTTGTTATTTGCACACAGATGCGTTATTTATGTTTAATTATCTTGTTAGTTTACTATCTCAAAATGTGATGTCTGAAATTCCTGCAACAGTGGTTAACCACAGTGGTTATATGAAAAATTAGTCTTAACCTATTCCTAAGTTTATGACATTTGTATTGTATGGCTATTGTATGTCTATTGTATGGTGTGCCCCAGGGCTCTGTCTTGGGGCCGATCCTTTTCTCATTGTACACTACTCCCCTAAGTAAAGTTATTCAAAATCATCCTGGCATATGTTTCCACTTTTATGCAGATGACACGCAGTTATACATTCATCTCACACACAAGCATGCCACTCTGGCCTTTGAACGGCTTAAAAACTGCTTGAATGATGTCAGAAAGTGGCTCTCTGTAAACAAGCTTAAACTTAATCCAGATAAGACAGAGTTTATTCTGTTCGGTTCAAAAAATGTCCGTACAAAACTTGGCAGATTTTTCCCAGTTAATATACTTGGTACCCCATTGTCACCTGCTGAGGCAACTAGGAACCTTGGTGTCTGGTTTGATTCTAATTTTTCCTTCTCTTGCCATGTTTGGAATATCTGTAAGAGTTGTTTTGTTCATATCAGGGATTTAAAATGACTCAGAGGGTATATTACACGTGAAGCTGCTCTTTTGGCTGCAAATGCCTTGGTTGGAAGTCGACTTGACTACTGTAATGCCCTATCAGAAGTCTCTCTGCTCTTGACCTTCATAGGCTCCAATGTGTTCTGAACAGTCTAGCTAGAATTGTGGCAAATACCACTAAGTACTCACATATCACTCCGGTAAGAAAGAGTCTTCATTGGTTGCCTATCACGCATCAATCTGTATTCAAGACGGCCCCATTGGTGTACAAGTTTATACATAGTGGCCAGCCAAAATACTTCAAACCTTTCCTTAAACCTAGACAGAGTATGTACAGAACGTGCAGAAGTCAATCTGAGGGTGTTTTGCTTGAGGTTCCACATTTTGCATTAATACATAAGTCAAAAAAGCATTTTGGCCTTGGCTTTGCATATGATGCTCCGATGATTTGGAATGATCTCCCTGATGATGTACGCTCAGCTAAATCTCTCTCCTCATTCAGGAAGAAGTTGAAAACTTACCTCTTTGAAAGAGCCTACCCACCCTAGTTTTTTTTCCTCAGTTTTCATTTCATCTTTCTCCATCGTGCCGACCCCTGAAATGTCTATGATTTAATGATTACGATCTCTGATTTTTGTCCTTATGTGTCTTAGAGTCTGTCAATAGATAGAGATTAAGTGCTATAAAAGTACTATTAGAATTAGAATTTGTCTTGGCTAAGACTTGCTATGTGAATACTGATTTATGACAATTCTTAGCTAAGACAAAAATCTTAGATTTAAGACTGGACTAAGCCTAAGATAAGACTAAGATTAAGACCTTTCATGAATATGGCCCCAAGGGGATACTAAGGGTATGCACCTGTTTGCCCCATCTGGCCCCAGACCTTGTAGGCTTGTGTCTAACCCAATGGATATAGTGATTGGCCTGTGGTTGAAAAAGGTGGTACCATTAAATGTTGGTGAAAATTTCAGGAACCAGTTGATGTCCCTTTTTTCCACAGTTAGGGAGGGTGGAAGCTTTATCTTCCGTGAAATGTAAAAATGCAAGCAAACATGTATGAACACACTTTGAAATGTACAAGGGACTGCAGATGCTTTTTGGTACAGTCAGATTTATGATGACATGAGCGATACAAGTGTAAAATTTACTTGTAATTTGTCATCAGGTGTTGCTAAGGTGAAGGTTTTTGTATCCACTAAAATACCCAGGCAGTTTATCGAGGTACTTAAGGTGGCCAATTTCTTTTGAGAGACTTCAAAACCTAGTTGGTGCAATAAGGAATACAAGGCATCAAATGAAGCATCAATACGGCTTGGTATGTCAATCCCTATGATGTTGTCAATATAGTTGATGACGTCAAAGTGACGTCGACACATAATATGGCTCATAGCATTGCTTAAGCACTGAAAAATGGCACTTCTGTTCAGATATCCAAACAGCAGACATGTGTCGAGGTATGATGTGTTGACATGACGTAGGCCTAGGAGGTCATAATCCCTTGAATACAATTTGACATGTTGAAAAGCTTGACTAAGGTTAATTTTGTACAGCGTGCATCCTTTGCCCAGGGTCAGATAAGTGTATTTCTGTATTGACAGATTTGCCCTGAGGGAAAAAAGAGATCAATTATAACCCTGTGATGTGGGGCATTAGGCTTTTTCCTTGTCATGAAGGCTATACATGAAAATTAGAGAGGAGGTTGATTAAATGGATCTACAATAGCTCCCTGGCTTATCTCCTCTTTTAGATATGTCTCAACATCACGGGATAGGCTTTTGCTGAAAAATTATTTTCATAAAAGCTTTTAAAACCTATCTATCAAAATCCAAAGGAAATCCAAATCTTATGAGACTAACTACTTGCTTATCCAAGTACTCTTGTTTATTTATTTATTTGGGGTTCTACGTCGCTTTCAACACTGTACAGGTCATATCACGACGGGTAGTTGGAAGGGCAGATGAAACCAGTACATAGAGTTCGCTAGAGTTCTGTACTGTAAACTGCCGACCAACGGCAAACAACTACCAGCTTTCCAACTTGAGGCCGTGAAGGGGATCGAACCCCGGTCTCAGAGGGGGGAGGCGAGAGTGTTACCACTCTGCCACTGTGGCCCCCCCAAGTACTCTTGTAGGAGACTATCCCACACATCTGTTTTTATTTGTGATTTTACTGTGATTTGAGCCTTATTAAAGTAATAGTCCCTTGATTTTTTTTATAATATGATGCAATGAGAGTTGATCTTTGTCTGAGGTATAGGGTTTTGTCTGAGATGGGGGATGTAAGTCCCCCAAGGGGATATAGCCAAATTTCAATTTATTCTGTGCAACCCACTGTCTTAATGTGCAACAGCTAGCTAATTTACTTCTGTAATTTTGTTTTTGTTTGAGTAGGAGATCATATTTTGTGTCTACCCTTGCTTGTTGATCTGATGCATAATTGGTTACACTAACACAAATATTGTTATTATTGACGCCCACTATGACAGTGTTACTAGATGCATCAACAGCATGCACAAGTTGACAATTTTTCATTGGGTAGAGGTTTTACCATGAGCGCCTTTATAGTCTGAGGCTGTCACTGAGATCGTAGTTTCAGGAGCCAGTTTATTTTGGGGGTTAGACTTAACACGCCCTCCCTGACCCAGAGTATCATTTGCTGACGCATTCCTATCTTTTGAGACACATTTAATGGTTTTTGACTACTATCCGGGTTTTTTTTACGCAAGGGAAGTGAAGGTGGATTATCAGCCCTGAATGAATCAGTGACTTGTGAAACAATTTCATCTCCCAGGTACAAAGTGGAAAACCTGTTTTTGCATGGCACTTTGTAGTTGTTTTCACTTACCTTGAAGGTTTTTACTTTTTGACTTTGTATATAATTATTAACCTTGATGCCATTGTAATTGACACAACTAACTGTGGCAGAGGCTTGAGGCCTTTTAGGGTTAGACGATGACTTAGGGTTCCTGGTTGTAGGTTCTTTGTGTCTTACCTTTTTCTGATTATGAACCCTTAGACTGACCATTTTCATGACTTGGGAAAAGGTAAGACATTGAACCTATAATAATCAGATTTCCAGTTGGTACTTTCCACATTGTCATAATGGGTACTTACTTATTACCCTACTGTTGATTTTTTGTCACATGTTTTGTGAGATGAGTGAGATGATACGTTAGGACCACTTTTATGCCCATTAGGCAGACTTTTCAAGTCATTTTCTTGCCCATTAGGCATACATACAGAGTCACGATCAAGGTTTTCAACTGCATTACTGCAGTGCCTTACTCGTTTTTTTTTATCAGTGTTCGTTTTTGTCTTCTTACCTAAAGTATAACAATGACTACATATATATTTGTAAAGTTGATCACCAGTCGTGCTGTCACCCCTTTGGGAGCATTTTCAATTTTGGTATTACTTGCATGGAATTTCTTGTGGTCTATTGGTTTATTATTCTTTTTGTTAATGGGATTCAAAGTATTGATAGCTACTTTCTGGGCATGAGCCCTTCTAATTCTATCTCTGCCACATGTCAAGTAGCCTTATCTTGTTCCATCCTGCATAATAGCAGTGCAAGGGCACCTTTGGCGGATGCCCAACCAAAGTCCTGCGCATCTTTCATCGACTCAGTGACATATTCTAACATGGCATATTAAACTCTGATTCCTCTAGTATTATTGCACAAAAATCTGCTACCCATTGAAATACTGACAAGGGTTTATAGCTTATCCTGTTTTTTGAGGTTCCTGCCAAGACAAAGTTCTGGGGCCATGGGACCTGGCATTTTAGAGAAATCTGCTCATCCAAACCCTCTGAGATTTTGACGTACCTTTCTCATTGAGGCTTGTGAGCTGCTGCAGTCTTTGGTCTACTACTTGCTGAATGCCGTATGAGCCCTAAAGAAATTTGGCAGCAGGGATTATAGTGTCATCCTCAGTGTCACTAGAATCCACATCCCAACTATGAGAAGAGGAAGCCACCAGAGAAGTTACAAGTACCAAGCCACCACCAAATGTCCCCTGCATCTGTTCCTCTGTCCTATCTATGTGCTTTTCTACAGCTTCAAACCTGGAACCGACAGCAGAAAAGGTGTTAACTATGCTTTTGTTAGCATTATCCTGATTAGTAGACATGTTGACATTGTCACCCCTATCTATTACTGATTCAGATTGTTTATGTTGACATTTTGCTATTTATAGGCCTTTTGTGCTGACCCCCCACCCAGAGCAATGGAACACCTTAGGCATATTACACACTGGTATCAATAGATTATACAATATAACATGAGAGGTATAAAGTTAAAAATAGTTACCATAGGACATTGAAACAAACTCTAGAAATGATTACAGCTACAAAGAAACATTAAAAACAAATTGATAAAAGAAAAAGTTACCATTACAAATGATTACACAACCAGTCACACACTGTACCTGTATGTTATTTATTCAAGATAGTTTACAATACCGTTACAAGATTGTTCCATCTACTGGGGTTCACAACAATATGACAGCAACACTTCAAGAAACAGTTTAACATAATGTAATTTAATGCATAAAAAATAAATGATTTAAAAAATTTTCTTATACAAATTGCAATGACGTCTGCCTAGCTTGACTTCCCCTTCAAGAGTGACACATGGTTTAACTTTAAGCCGGAATATTGAAGCTAAGTTCAGCCCATTCATAGGTAACTTCTGACTTAAGTAACAGACAGAAATTCATTGATTCCCCAGTTAAATATAATAGATTTTATTATACTAAAATCATTTTCCACAAAGGTTATTCAACAATAACTAGTTAATAGGCATAAAGCAGGGTAGTGTTAAAAAATTAGGATTACCATGACGTTTAAAGAAAAGTTACAACAGAGAAAAGTTTTAAGTTTTTCAAAAGTCCTGTTACGATAACATGACCATGGCATTGTCACAATTATAATTAAACGTTCCCAAAAGTTGTGGTTTCTTTAACCATTGTTGATAACATATGTGCACCCAATAAACACAAATCAATGAATACAAGAAAGTAGTCAATTCATTGATTTACAGTTGTGGTAATTAAATTTCCTCACCGGAACAATGACTCCCACTTTGATTTGATGTTTGTAAGACACATCACTTGCACTTTTAAATAAAATGCTTTTAGAAGAGGAATGGCTAAAAATGAAAAGATTATTGTTTCGTCAGTTAAACAAAAGGTTGTAGATCAAGGAAATTGGGACACTGCATGCGGTACATCCCGCCATTAGAAGTAGTTGTATTTGGCGGCAGAAATGCCTCCCATGTCACCCCATTTTGTCCGAGTTGTTTACACTATAGGAGTTATAATTCACCTTAATAGGTGTTGTGCAGAATGCAGATGTCCTTTATCTACCATCTGAGATTCGTAGGCAGCCTTGTGACACAGTGGCAAAACGTCCAATACCTCCACTCACACTGTGTTGCTCTGTTACACAGGGAAGGGAACCTAATCAGAATCCTATGTACACTGTGGACCACACCTTCAGTTGCTGTAGCAAGAAATTCATACACACATGTGTGGATCGTCTGCATACAGAAACATAACAACGGCCTGAAAAATGGGTCTGTATCAGGATATTGTGTCTTCATAACGTTAGAATTGTCAATGCCACAAACAGGTAAAATATCGACATGCTCTAGGTTTGGCAATGTATCAAACGCAATTTGACCCATTAACCGTTGTGTTTTGTCGATTGTATATTAATTTTCCAAGTTTCTTGTTTCAATTTTTGTTTGTTTGTTTGTTAAGAAGTTCCCTATTTATAAAGTGTTTATGTCTGCCAATGTAGAAATTTGTTTTTTATCTTTTACTAGAATTTTCCAGCAGACTAGGATTTTTACCTACGAATTAATCTTGACTGTAATTCATGGTTTATTTTTCCTGCTCATAGCCAACTGAACCCTGTTACTGACTGTTTCTTTGGGGCAGTTAAAAGCCCATTTTATTTTAGCTCAAACTGTATCAAATCGCGACCATGGTAATTTCTTTTAAGCATGACTTATTATGTGGTAACCACTAGAAGATCATTTGAGTGTGACTTACTATGTGGTGATCATCATATCTTGCAAGCCTGACAGCCTCATCATCACCCCTTAATCATCAATGCCTGGGTCTGACTCTGGCAAATGCTAATGACAAATATGTGCGAATAGTAAATTCTTCAATATTCTTGGTGCATTCTTCATTGCTTTTCAACCTTATTCATCTTCCACTGACTTGTGTTGACAACAACCTGATGCTCAAAATTATGGCAGCTTTTTGTCACCTTTGGAAATTGCCATGACAACTCAACACAATCCGTGGCATATTCTTTATTGCGTAACTGTGTTCTCAGGAGGGTGCTGATGAGTTGTACTAGTGTCTTGTTTTCAGTAAATTCACCAGATATTCTCCATGTTCTCATCTCACCCTTTCTTGTGGTGGAAGAGTCTTCACAGGTCACATTCATTGTCAGATCTCTGTAGCTAATTCATGGGGTGATTGGAGCAAAATCACCAGATATCTGCACTAGTTCATGGGGTATTCTTAGTATAGTTGTTCTTTGTTGAGGTGTAATCTCAGGACAGTCAAGGATAGTTGAATAACTTTTTAGAAATCTGAAATTTTTTATCGGGTAACCACATTTTATAGCCTGTTTTTTTGGCACATTTAAAATAACCTGTATTCTACTTTATTTACCAAGATGATCATATATCGCTCTGCAGTTTGTGACCTGCGCATAAATGGTGATCACTCTATGATATGGTGAAGACTTCTTCTTTTCTTGTGATAAACAGCTGATGTGGTGACCACTACATCAACTCATGTTCACCTTATCATCTGGTGCTAGCTAGATGACTCCATATAATTTACTGATCACAATATTGATAAGATGACATCTTAGTTGCCAGCTCAATCAGTGGAGATTTTGTAAAAATATTTTGGCTAACAATAACATTGGTCACGTTTGATACAGTTCTGTTTGCTTTTCCACGTTTTGTAAGCTTCCCTCACAAGGTAGCACTCCACTTTAAATTTCAATGTTGATTTGACAAACTTTTAGTCACATTTTAAAATTAATGATTTAGTTATTAATTGGAAACATATCAAAACTGGAAACAAAGAATTGCAACATTAAGCGCATTGTTTGGAGATATTTAAGACATTGATTGAACTGAATGGTTGGAGACACCACTGCACTGAGACTTCCAGACAACTTTAAAGAAAGACTAGAGGAATAAGGAACTTCAACTCCTATATTAAAAATCACAAAGAGGTGGTTCAGAAACTGTATTTTTCAAAAAGGAAATTCAGTGGCCACAGAACTCTATTTTGGGGGACGATTCCAGGATTTCATATGACAGTTTGTTAATAAACTAATGGGTTTCTGGATTTTCTATCATCAACAGAAGTGATAAAGATCCCCAGACAAAACAAAATATGTCAGAGTATTTGTCCAAAATTATGGATGATAGGCATAACTTTTTAGAAAATAGAAAATAATGGTCAAATTTATTTTCATGTGTATAATAGGTGCTTTGGTAACAGGACAAAAATATGTGTAACACGGCCCTGTTAAGGGCCTGTTTAGGCAGTTGTCATCTACCTTAATTTTATAGGCTTAATGAATTAGTCTCTCAACCTCCACCAATCAGCATTATGGTTACATCTCACCTGACTGATTTTGAAAGTTTGGGTTACTTTGAATTTGGAAGCCATACGGTAAACAGTGAGGAAGGAAAATTTTGAAACAAGAAATCGTTTTATCTACATTTTAGTACATTTACATATTGAATTTTATGAATAATTTGTGTGTGTGCATTGTATGAGGATGCCCGGGAATAACAAGAAGACCCCTTTTTCAAATACAAGGAAGAGGGTGACGGCATTAGCACGGGCCAGAATTTTGACAAAAAAGGTCAGGAAGAACATTTCTGAGGACAATAGTGGATCATATTTGCAGGATCCAGTAAGTACTGTTCATTTAAACCAGCCGGGTCCTTCATCAAATTCTTCCAATGACCAAATTTTGTCACTATTGATGAAATTGGATGAATCCAATAAAGCACGTACGGCCCGCATGGACAAAATGGAACAGAGACCATCATTAGATTCAACCCCAGTTATACAACGGTCTCAGGGTCTCGATCACCAGGTCTCGAACAATGTTGTGGGTCAAAATCATCCTTCAGCTCTTCCCCTTCAGTCAGTTATGTTCCAGGATGCAGCATTAAGGGGAGATTTGAACCAGAGACAGCTTTCTTCGGAGCACATCATCCCCAACATCGCGAATGCACATTTATTCAACCCAACGGGCCACTCTGCAATCAACCAACCAACGGCGCAGTCGGACGTAAGCAGGCAAGACGCTATACTCTCTAGTGTGGACGTGCTCAGGCGTATACCTACAATCTCAGACAGAGTTTCTAGTGTACTAGCATCCTACGAGCAGCAGAATCGCCAGGAGGCAGCAAAGAAATCGGGGCATTATAACACTGTTGATATAGCTACAGTCCCTCCTCATTTACGTTGGCCAAATGAGGGTTGCCATGCCGTTAATGGTAGGAAGAAGTCGACTTATGACGAACTCTCGCTGCCCCAATGGGTGTCAGGTCAGCTCACAAATATTTATAACATTCAAGATCCTGTTCTTGTCAAGCAGGCCTTACTCCAGGCTATCATGGCCACTCGAGATGCCACATCCCTTCCATGGCCAGCAGTGCAAGGTGCATGGGCGGCATCCATGCACAAAATTGAGGAGGGCACCCTTAACTGGGCAAATACCACACAATGGTCGCTTAATAGGTTAAGTGCATCGCAATTGGCAATGACGAACATTACTACAGGACCACAGGGACGAAAGCAGTGCAAATATTACAATGAGGGATCATGCTCCCATGATGGAAGTCATGGAAACTACACACATACATGTTCGTTTTGTAGCAGACAGGGTCGTCAGTCAGCTCACCCAGAGATTAAATGCTCTTTTAAAGTCACAAACTCTATGAAATCAACTACAGGGAATCAGTAGGGGCGGGGACAACCACTCGGACTTAGGGACACAGTGAAAACTTTGGGGGGTAGGGAAGCAATGGTTAATGATAGCAAAAAGGACACAATAAATCTCTCTGATTTGATAAAAACAAATGATACAGTTGAAATTAGCGACGGGTTTAGCTGTAATGAGTCTGCTAACAATGTCAAAGTTATTACTGAAACACAATTGGTTATAAACAATGATAATGTGTTATGTAATGATGTTTTATGTTGCTTTTCAGAGCACACCTGTTCGACAGGTAGGTCTAACCATGACCAGGGAACCAGGGATATGGCTGAACATCCATTTTCTTTTCAGGAAACCACGATGAATTCAGTTCTGGAACCTAGAGCTAACCATAAGGGTGATGGAACATATATTTCATGTACTAACACTATTCATACTACCAAGCAATCGTATAACAATGTGGAAATCGAACAAGTGAGACCTAGGCATGTTACCAATCAGTATAATTATGATATAGGTGACACTATTAATGACATGCACAAGGTGTCAAATGGTTATGTCATGGTACATTTCATGAATTGGTTATGGTATCACAAACAGATGAATAGTTTTGTTTACATTGTGTACATTGAAAACCTTGTAAACCAGTGCAAAAAAGGCAAATTCTATTATTTTCAAGCGGACAAGTGCCAAAATGTCACCATATTTCATTGTCACCATGTACCACAAGGTTTATTGACGATAACACACTCGTCTTGGTGGATAATAGACAGAGGTAATGTAAACGTGTGTTGTCAAAATACTGAATTATTGCCAAGTACTGAGGTAGATCCACAAGTAGCATTTGAAAATTTCCAAAAAGACTGTGTAGTGCAACAGTATTTTCATATGTCATATGAAAAGTGCATGGAATGTATTATTGATGCACTTATAGGTTATCAAAGTAAAATTATTGAGTATACAGTGATAAATAGTAAGAACATATTGGAGAAGGGCAACAGTGATGAGGTACGTACTTCAAGTAACAGCAGTCATGTATGCACTTCAACTAACCCGGTACTAACAGTAAGTAGCAACACTTCAGTCGACTGTTCATTGTCTATTGACCTCAAGGCGATGCTTGATAACAATGCTGGTCAGGGTACAGTGGGCCGGGATATATTCTTTCCAAATAAGAGCTATGGTCATCTGACTTTTAGAAGTGAATATCGCGCCTTCATTGGCCCTGATAGACAACCTGTTGTGATTGAGAATATTCACCAATATTTGAGTATTGCTGAAACCATCAAAGACACTGGGGTTCCTAATTATATCTCAGCCAGGATACCCATAAAATCGGATCTGAACCTGGATGCTTGGGAGCATCATTTATGGGATTACCCAGATAAGAGATTATTACAATATCTGAAATTCGGATTCTCTTTGTCCTTGGCTAAACCTGATGAATTATGTAACAATGACATTATCAATCACTACTCAGCTTTGCAATACCCTGATCAAGTCCGGCAATATATTAATAAAGAAATGGACTTAGGGGCTATTTTGGGTCCCCTTAGTCAGCCCCCTTCTGATCATTTCCATTGTTCCCCCCTCTTAACCAGACCTAAAGATATCACTGATAGGAGAATCATTTTGAACTTATCTTATCCTCATGGCAAGTCTGTCAATGATTTCGTAGATAAGGAATTATTTGATGGTAGTAAGTTCGCACTCAAACTACCCACCATTGATGACATAGTCTCAGAACTTAATCATCTCGGTAGTGAGGCCCTCTTAGCTAAGATCGATGTAGCTCGAGCTTTCAGGAACTTGAGGGTGGATCCTGCTGACTCCGTGAAATTTGGGATTAATAGGATAATGAATATTTCCTGGATTCTGGGATCGCATTTGGCTGGATACACGGGACGTCGGCATTTCAAATGGTCTCTGACGCCATCACTTACATCATGGCTAAGCGTCATCACAAAGTTCTGGCCTATATTGATGACTACATCATCATAGCACCCCCAGAGACTGCTAAACAGGCTTTTGAGGAGTTACATCAACTACTTAATGACCTAGGTCTTCCCATAAACCAGAAGAAAGTAGGTGCCCCATGTAGGGCCTTGACCTGCTTAGGAATTTGTGTCAACTTAGATAACAACACTTTAAGTATTGATGAGACAAAACTTCAATCTATTTTAGACGAGTGCCAAAAATTTGTGTCTAAGAAACACACCACCAAGAAGGCCCTCCAGTGCTTGTTAGGCAAACTTATTTATGTGCACAAATGTGTCAAACCTGAGAGGTTGTTCATTAACAGGATGCTGACTCTGTTAAGAAAAAATGCACATAGGAATAAGATCACTCTTGACAGGGATTTTTGCAAAGATCTGAACTGGTTTTTGACCTTCCTCCCACAATTTAACGGCATTACATGCATTAACAAGACTGTCATACCGGAAGACCACACCCTGCATGTTGATGCATCTCTTACTGGTCTTGGTGGGGTATGGTCTAATAGAGTGTATGCATCCCCCATCATACAGTTAACTTACTTTGACCTTAAGATAGTGCATTTGGAGATGCTCAACATTTTGTTGCCTCTCAGGAAATGGAAACAATTTTGGCTACACTCAACAGTAAAAATTTTTGCGATAATAAGGCAGTAGTCCAAGTGGTAGAGTCTGGAAAAACCAAAGACCCATACTTAGCCGCCTGCATCCGCAACATATGGTTGCTCACAGCAACTTATGACATCAATCTTATGGTTCAACACATTCGAGGTACACACAATGTGATTGCTGACTGTTTATCCAGGTTATATTCTGATAAACCCACTAACCTTCATTTAATTAACATGTTACAGGAAAATTATGTTTGGGACAAAGTACTTACTGAGGACCTCAAGTTGGATTTTTCTATATAATTTCAAGTGCTTCTATCCAGTCTAACTCCTTATTGGACAGTGCATGGCAGAAAGTTCAGCTTGCTTATAGACCTTCTACTATGGCAGCCCACCAGAGGCATTTCAGAACTTTTATGGCCTTCATCATGTTCATGGAACTCCTAGTTAACATTAGTCTTCACAACATACTTACTTTTTTGGAGTACTTATTCCAGAATAACATTTCTCCCAAAGTTATTAGAAACTATTTGTCCTCTGTTCGCCTCATGGCGTCTAAATACAATATCCCACAAACTGCACTAGATCATTATGCCATTTCTAATTACATTAGATCTATATCAATCAATTCAGCCTTCAGACCCACCCCCAGGGGTATTTTTGACCTCACTACATTGTATCATATCTCCATTTCATGTGACATCCTGGATGACCCAATTTTATACAGGGCCATCTTCCTTACTTCATTCTATGGATTCTTACATATGTCCAACATTACCCCTCATAGTACTAAGCAATTCAGCAAACACAGGCATTTTCTCAGACAGGACCTCATTTTTGCTCATCCAGGAGCCCATTTAATTATTAAATGGACCAAGACCCTCCAAGACCACAAAGCACGCCACATCATTCAACTTCCTCTCTCAAAAATTCTTTGCCCTGTCAGGGCCCTCACAAAAATGGTCCAATCAAGACCTCTCTCTCCCGACTCTCCATTATTTGCAAATAACTTTCCCTCATTTTTACAAGTAATTGACTCTCACATTTGGGACTCCCTTAAGAAGGTCTTGGTCCACAGAAATATTCCACTGCAAGGTCATAGTTTTCACACCTTTAGAAGGTCAGGGGCGACTTTAACATTCGATAACAATGTATCACTCCAAAACATTCAAGCTCATGGGTTGTGGCGTAGCACTGCAGTATGGACATACCTTCAAAACGCATCTTTAGCCCCTTCTATTATACCCAACACTTTTGCATCCCTTGTCTCCTCCAGCTTCTGATGGGTTTGGTGTTTTTAAACTTGTAAACCCATTTACAATTTTAAACAGCTCTGAAGTGTTGTATATAGCATACTAACATGTATAATAAAGAAATCTCAACATGTCTTTCATTGTCTTCAACTATCTGGTTTTGGGTTTGAACCTTGGCAACTGCCCCCACTCACTGCAGGACTGTAGAAACATGCCAAAAAGTGAGTAAGGAGTCAAAAGGATATCAAAAATAATGCAGTCAATGTATATACCAGGGTATTTCCGAATAATGAAATCAAGCATATTCAAAATGCTTAAAGTGTAAACTGGAGAAATGATTGGTACACGTTTTCTGGCATATGTTATGGAAGCATTGTAAAGAGAAGTCTTAAACAAACAGACATTAGATGTTAATTCTGTGACTTGTACTAAGGTAGCACAATAGAGAATCCAAATACAATGCCCCTCAAAAGCTTGCGCCACAAGAAAAGTGTTTTCCCAAACCAAACTGGGCACATGGGAAATTCTAAGTTAACTAAAGCATCTCAAAGTAAACGTGGGAAATTTAGTGATGCACCTGTCAAAGTTATGGCTGTTGTTTTGACCCTATTATTGTGGAGAACAGATTCAAGGTGTTAACAAATATTGATGCCATTCAAATGAGTGAAGCATGTGTTGGGAAAATCAAGTTGATCACAAATTTGGACTTAAAGTTTTACCAAAGGTGATTGCAATACCAATCACATTTCTTTTGTTCAAAATGGGAAACAAAACAGAGTTGGATTGAAAACATGACGGGTATGTGAAAAATCAATGTGTTAACAACCCATCCAAACACATAATATGGTCTGGGATAAATCTATGATTATGCATGTTCTGACCAAAACACAGATCCAAAATACACCACTCAAATCACTTACCAATTTTAAGACAGTGGGATGAACAAATAACTAAAAATATGGATTTATTTCTCTAGAAGGCCTGGTGCTTCCTGAAAGTGGCAAAAGAAATCCTAGTATCTTGAATATAATAAATATGCATGAAAAGTCACCTGTACACATATAACGTTTTGAGGTCTCAGATAGATGTATGCTACTAGGATGCCTTCTCACTCACTTATGGGGTCCCCCAAGGCTCTGTCCTTCGTCCTCTCCTGTTTACTTTTTACACTTCCCCCAGCCATTACTGGTAGCCATTAGGACTTGGACTGGGGCATGGTCAGGTCAAACAACAAAAACTTTTTTATTTATTTAGATTAACGTCACTTTAAACACTGTACAGGCCATATCATAACTGTTAGTCTTATTTGGAGAGGAAACCAGTACATACATTAACTCAAGGTTTTGAACTGTGTAAACTGCCGATCATTGGTAAGCATCTACCAACTTTCCCACATAGAGTCTAGGGTTTAAAGGTTGGGAGGCGAGTGTGTTACCACTAGACCACCATGGCCCCTCTCAAACAGTATCAATCCACTGTGATAACTAAGTTGTGTTAAGCGTGTTAAGAACTGGAAAGACCTATGATCTCACTTTAACTGCTATGGCTAGCAATACTTTAATGGGAACAGTCATTCAAGATATAAATCTTAGAACCACCCGTAACCAAAGGTAAAAGTAATCAAGTGGCAGATAATCTTTCTAGCTGGTTTACTAGTAAAATCCACCGAAGAAGTGTATACCAGTTAGTAGATAACCCAAATTCGATCAAAGTCATATTTAAAGCTCTGGAAATTAACTGATCCATATACAGGTGTCCTCAGTCAGATGGAAGTATTTCGTCCAGAGCTACATTTCCTAAATGAAATTCTTTTGGAATGACAACATATATGGTGCTCACTGCAGGAGAAATCATATTTTCTGTTAAAAGTGAAAAAGTTAAGGTACTAAGGCCATATATTTGTTCTTATGCTAGGACATTAAATGTTTGAGATGTCTCATTGGTTTTTAAACCACCGCCAAGGAGGTTTATGTATTTGCATTTGTCTATTTGTTTGTCTGTTATCAAAGTAACAAGTGATTAAAAAGTTGTGGATGGATTTGCATGAAATTTTCAGGCAATATCAACATTGGCACACGAAACAGATGGTTAAATTTTGGTGGTGATCCTTATTACTGTCTGAATTGAGGATTTTTGAAAAAAAAAATTTTGTTCTTCCTTCCATTTATAAGCCACAGTGGACATAGTGGGCCTTTGAGGAGGTTGCTGCTCTCCAGTTCTCTCCAGTGCAGTTCTAGTTGTTCATGTTATTCCAGGGTTCCAGGGAAAATCTGTTTGTTATTTGTTAAATAATCAGCAACATATCGTCTTTCCTTGGAATGGAGATTTGATATTTCTTTCATTTGTCCATTAGTCTAACCTATAAAGGATCCTTTATTCTAAAGAGCCTTCTCCTTAGTTTTCCAATTTAATTGTTTAGCAGCAGTGTCTGACAATACAGTCATTGCAGTCATATTGCAAAAACTATCATTTGTTCACAGTCCGGATTCAGATCATCTTAAGTAGGACCGATTCATGAGTAGACTCCACTTTGAGTGAAAATATGATCTAGATCCAATGGACTTTAATTAATTTGGATATAGACAGTAAAACCAAATTACTTTTCAGCAATATCACAAAATTTGCACGAGTCACTGAAAACTGGTCATCACATCGAGAGTTAATCTTCACACATTGGGATCTATCCATCCCTTGGTCCTCCTCCAAGATTATCCAATCGATGATCCTGACCTGAATAAATATCTACAGATTATTTCCTGTTTCTTTAGCACTAACCTGAAGCAAGGGTTTGTGCATGCCCAGGATTTATTTATTTGATTTATTTGGGATTGAATGTTGCTTTCAACACCGTGTATGTGATATCCGGACAGTTAGTTTTATGGGCAGAGGAAACCAGTACATACAGTTGGTCAAGGTTCTGCACTGTTAACTGCTGATCAGTGGTAAGAAACTACTATCTTTTGTTATATGAGCCGCAGAAGATATGTAATTGTTGAATCAATTACCTTTTGTGCCCTTTATGAATTTACAGGGAATGGGTCTTTCTGCCAACTTGATAATGGACTGCCGATCTCAGAATTAGCAGGTGAGTGTGTTACTACTACACCACTGTGGCCCCTGTGCATTCCAAGGAACTGCTCTTGTTAAATACAATGTGCATTGTTCAAAACATCATTTTATAGTGTCCTCAATTATAGCAAATCTGCTGCTGATGCATGTTTAGATCTGTATTTGTATTAATTAAACCATCATAAGTACTATTTAACACAATACTGAATATTTATTTTACGACATCAGAGACTGTGGACCAATGAATGATATCAGCCTCTACACTGCCAAAAAGCCCACAGAGTCTAATAGTGAGGTATAAACTAAAGGCTTTTCATTTATGATTTCTTCAGAACACCACATAATGGATGACTTCAGAGGTCAGAAAAAGCAGCTCACATTACTTGGTTCAGATTGCACATTGGAAATCACTCAACAATCACAAACTGCCAATTTCCCTACTTAAGACAGAATTCAGAAACCCACATTGTTAGATATCCGAAATAAACGTGTGTTCCACATCACCATTATTTTCCTAAAATCATGTAGAATCTTTCTCTTTTAGTGCATAATCATAATCTCTGAAAAAAAGTTGCCGAAAAAAAATTCACCTGATTCAACTAAAACTTAAAATTTAATTTATCTGGAAATTTCGAACTACTTATTTCGAACTACCATATGATCAGAGGGTACTACAAAAAATGTATAAAAATATGTCCACTGTGTAAATCTAGTCTTATAATGCAAATAAATTACAGAAAACAGGTGCACAAACAATAAGAGAATCATTTTGGTTTTAAAATATCCACAATGTTTTATCGGTGCATTTCTTAGTGTGTGTTGTATTGTATAGTATGTAATTCCTAGCATATGTTGTATTGTATTGTGTTGACTTTTGACCTTTCCATTTTAGTTTTCCGCAAAAACTAGCCAAGTGACCATATTTAATTTGAAAGTTGAAGGGGGCACACGCCCCATCTTAAAGTTTATAATTTTAAAAGTTGTTTCCCTCTAACCCACCCTTGTCACCGACCACGTTCTAACTGTGAGTTTGTAGTTTCAGATGCATGCAAAAGTTGAGTCATGGAAATTGAACCAAAGGTGTCAACATACAGGCGTCAAGTTTATGACGCCCACCGAAAATCAGTTGGGCAGGTGTTCAATGTAATTGAAGTTAATAAGCAGTCAGGGAGCTTATAGTCTATAACAAGTAATAGTCAGACGTCAGAAGAATGACGCAAGAATACAGCCACGTCAACTCTGAAGCACACTTTCTACTTCTTCTTCAAGTAGGCAGGCCTCAGCAAAGAAGTCCCTTGCTGCGCAGATGCCTAAAAAGGGGGCCCAGACATTCTGTTCACGTGGATGGTGCCTGTCTCCAAGGACACAATAATCTGTTTTATTTTTTTTGTCAATAGTTATCACGATTAAAAGTTTGATTTGTGTATCATATTGTGTGCTTCAGTTGCTTGATGAAGTTTTAAAGAATTGCAGTATAAGTTAACAAGTTACTTAGCTTGCTCCACAGGACCTGTAACTATAGAATAGTTAAGAGGCGGGTAAATTTCGCAACCAGTTAAATGATTAAAACATGTACATGTATATTAACTTAAATGGCAATCATAACACTGGATCAGTTGTAGATTGGTGAATTAGCGATTAATGGCACATGGAAACCAAATTTAGTGGAAGTAAGAGTATTTGGCATAAATGGATCACATTGCAAAATCCATGTCCTTAAAGATCAGTGTCAAAATGTTCAAAAGTTTTCACAATACATGTACTGGCATATAATAGACCATAATGTCATGAATGGTAGCATTATGTAAAGGTACAAAGGTATGGACGTTCACAATAATAAATTATTCATTGCCCAATAGTAAAGTCATAAATTTTACCATGTAACATATGGGGAGTCAGACCTCAGCTTTTTTTAGGGTGGGTCGAATTGCTCGACTCTGTAGGGTCTTTTTATAAATGGTTCTTACCTAGATGCTGGGGTGCCTCATTTTAGTTCTTATATTCATAAAGTTGGGGGGTGGGGATATATTTCCCCCCAACTTTTTGCAATAGAAAAAAACTCAATTTTGAAGTTTATGTAAATTTTTCGTTACTGTGTGTTTATTGGACCTATCCAGTCCAATGATTATACACCCTCCTTAAATCTGGGGATTAACCTTGCAAATATAGATCTTAAAAGAAAAGGCCACAGGTTCTGGAAATGTGTAGTCAAGATATTAGAAAAATCTTTCAAATGCAGAAGTGATTATATATATTTCTATACCCAGACAAGGTCGTGGAAACTTAGGATTGATGTCAGTTACACTGTCGTCACAAAAAATTCCTTTGGTAAAGGAAAGTAAAAACATTTTAATTGGACCATTTGAATTTGTATTTTACCTACATGCAATACACTCAGTAAAATTAACCAAAATAGTTGGTGTCGAGTCGGTGTCGAGTCGGTGCCAACTAGTTCCTCACCCCCCCACCCCCCCAACCAAACATTTATTCCTATGCCTCTGTATGTTTTATTTTGTCATTTTATGTTTACATATATACTCATCTTGAATATTGCCGTGTTATCTAAAATATACATTAAATTTACAAATGCTATAGGCGTCAAGGGGTGTACTTACATTTCAATAACTAACATTAAAAAACCCTTAATGTGTAGCTCTCATCCTAGTTTTAAGCCACCTTAAAGTCATAACTTATTTTATACCAACCTTAAACTGAAATGTCAGTGTAATTGCAAAGCTAATCTTAAAGTCCTAGTTTATTTGGCCTTAGACTCGGGTTTTAATTTTGGTAACCTTATTCTTATGTAATGGTGTATATTGCATTGTGTATGTTACAATTGTAAATAATAACTAGAATAAATATTTTAGTCCACTGGTGTCTTTCAATGTCCTAATGTCACCTTATAACACTGATATGACCTTGGAAGACAATGTATCCATAATGTTTTATCGATGCATTTCTTAGTATGTGTTGTTTGCATAGTATGTATTTCCTAGCATGTTTTGTATTGTATAGTATGTATTTTTTAACATTATCCTTTAAGGTTGTTTCAAAGACCTACAGGAATGGAAACAGTAATTTCTGTTTATGTTTCTGTTATTTATATCATAATTACACTTGATTCCTTTTGTTGATCTTAGTGAGCAAAATTAAATAAAACAAACATGTTTATTTTTCGTTCAATATAGGAAGCAATTACATGTATATACATTTGGCTCTACAAATTAAACCCACTTTTGTGCCATAACCATTGTTAGGTGGATTAATATCCACAAAACATAACAACAGAAACCTGAAACATGAAAATATGAAATCTCACACAGTTTCAAATCATTCTCAGTTTTATGTTACATTTCTGTTCCCATTTCTGTGAGTGTGTGAAAGTCTTTATACAGACAACAATTGCCTAGTCATATATAAGTTTTCATTTCAGTACAAGACTTTCATTTCTATTTTTATTTCAGCATTTCTGTAGCATTGACATTTCAGGTAACTTGAATATTTCCATTTAGTTTCTATGTTACCTAAACAAAGCACAGCTGTTCCATTACTATTTCAGGCAACGGGAGTATTGTTATTTCACTTCTGTTATAGGTATGCACTAGTTTACAAGCTAGTTCCTACTGATGGTCCACATTGAAATGCAGGGATTGCAGAGGACAGGAGTCTTCAGTAGATAGACTTTCACCTCTACTTTACCTCTACTCAACTTTTCTTGGCTTACCTTAAGTGATCAGATGATTCCCATTGTTTATATATCTTTTTTTTTTGTTTTTCATGTCTCAGGACTTTCATTGATTATACACTCGTATAGTTCACATGTGATGTTTCTGTTTCCCTGCACGTGCATATAGACCAAATGACATTTTTGCCTTATTTCTTTATTGTTTTCGCATAAAAAACACAAGAAATCCTGTAAACACGATTTGTCAATGTAATGAATACACAAGAACAGAATATACAAATTCTCACAAAACTTAAAAAAACAATATCAATCAGCAAACCAAAGCACTTTATATGACAAAGGTAAAGTTATAAGAGTCATAACAGAATAATACACAACAGTATATTATTAAATACCTTTTTAAAGAAACAATACAAACTCTATCTAAAACATCAATTATGTATGTACACAGAAAAGCTAATTAAGTTCTCTTTAGCTCACCATGCTGTTTTATCAGCATACAATATACAAATGACATCATACTTATTAAAACATTCCACACAGATAATATTCACTCATTTATTATATTTCATCTTGATGTGAAGACAATGTATTTATTTCCTTACTCTGTACGCACTGTTGTTTCACCTGCGATGCCTGATCCCAAATGTTTGGCACTTACCCAAAACTCGGTCCCAGCAAACAGAAACTCAACTAGCACCTCTCTGCCAGTCACACATACAGTCTGTGGTATAAAGAGAGTCAGGGAACCAACCTTTTGAAAGTGATTGCTGTCAACATATTCAACATCATCCAGAACACTTCTGTAGGTGCGGAAGATACCCAGTGACACCAGCTGTTGGTTTTGATGATTCATTTGTAAGGTTTTGGAAATTTTTTCACCACACATCTTGCTTTCACCACCAATAACAAAAGGCCAAAAAACATCTGCACAATATTCTTTGCCAAACCTCTTGGTCTTCTTCTTGAAAACACTGTGAATGCTGACATCAAACTCTGGTTCAATGCTTACACCATATGCATGTGCCACGATATACTTTGAAGTCAGCTTGGAGTTATGTCCAAAAAGTACCGCTCCTTTGACTGCTGCTGCTTTTGGTTCTATGGGTAAAATGACCTGTATACCTTGTTCTGACACATTTTTCTTCAGGTCTGATTCCAGCCATTCTGAAAACCCACCTGCTAAAATAACTGCCGACACTTGATCCAACTTCACATCTTGCAGTGAACTCTTCACGCTTGCAATTACACCTTCTTTTGTTGGGGCAGTAAGTTCCATTGTGCAGGCTTGACTAATACATAGTTTTCCATGTTTAAATGACACTCGTTCATCAGAGTAACTGTTGATTACATCATGAATGTTGCGACCAGTATAAGTTTTAGACAATTCGAAGAACATATATGGAATTTCGATATTGACCTTTTCTGTGTTCTTGGTTGAATAAAGCAACCAAACATCTGTCATTTTATTCCATATAGTTTGACACTCTGATTTAAGTACATTAATAAAATGGTTGCCAAATATTTTTCTCATGAGGTTCTCAAAATTCTGAGAAATGGTGGCTGCACCGAAATGAATTTCTGTTGGCTCAATAAGTTGTCTCGTACAGTGCTTGTTTAAAACTTCATGAGCTGCTATGGATGTGACATCTGTAAGTTTTATAAAGCATATTATCAAATCTTTTGATGTATTAACCTAATTTTATTAATGTAGATATAAGAATTGATTATGAATACGTCATCCTCAACAACTACTAAAAACAGCCATATATATTGCAACACAATTCTATTTAAAGATATTCTTACCATCTATGTTGATGTAAAGATATTTTATTCCAATTGGCAAGTGCCGTATTGTGCTTTCAGAAGTATGTCTGTTCTTGACTGCTTCATTAGCCCATGCTGTTGCAGCACTGGCCTCTTCCACAAAAAGTAACTTGGTGTCTGGGCAACCTGCCTTTAGATTAAACCAGTACAATGTTAAAGGTATCCAACTAATTTATAGAATCTTCAGTTTAATCTTCTTTTATACGAGGCATAATCTTCACTGCCCAATGAACGGATTTCGATATATTTTAATTACAGAGCAGCAGAGATCAAAACAACATATTACCAGTTCTGTTTAAAAATCAGTAAAGATTTCAGATCTGGCCAGTTACAAGAAACTAAAATGTCAAGTCGGTTATAGACAGTTGAGATATTCTATAAATCGGAAAACTAAAATATATCTATTACTCATGTTTTCTTGCAATTTCGGAAACTGGGTGATAAAGCTGACACAAAGAATGGGATGGTATTTTATTTGGTTTATTATACAACCGCTTTGACATTTCATAAATTGGCTGTCACTTCTGTGACTGTAGGTTCAAATCTAAGCCTTGGCTATAATCTATATGACACCGTAAGACCTTGTTGAAATGTATGTAAAACCCCAATTTTGACTTTAAGTCACATTAACAAAAGTTGTTCCCTTACCAATTTTTGTCTCAGTAAAACAAAGTGTGCCTAATGGTTTAGGAAACTTGTCACTTTCATATTTTAACTCTTTTTATGTTAATAATTTATAACCAATTTTAGGCCTCATCATCTGAATGACAATTGCTCTAAAATACTAAAAATAAACTTGAGACAACTTCCAATATATATTCTCATCAAACTTTTTTTGGCTAAATTTTTTCATTAATTGTTATGGTTTACTTGTCCATTTTGATGGATATTCTTATAAATATCATTGCCTCAGATACCAGAATAACAACAAAGCAAGTGGGGATATATAATATTTTATTTACACTATAAAATACTAATATTTATATACAATCCATTTATAAACAACTACTGAATATTCATGAATGGTAATACATAATTTATGAGTTCACTAATAAAACATAATTCATGAGGTTATGAATGACAGTTTAAGGCCATCTTACCTTGAATGAATTTAAGGACCCGGACACCCCAGGTACAGAAAAGTTAATGAATTTGGGTGAAGTTAAGGTCACCCTAAAGTTTGAGATAAGAGGAGTTATAAAAGAAGGTGGCCATAAGGTCACCTTAAAGTTGAAATAAGGAAGGTAAGGTGGCCTTAAAGTGGAGTACCTTACTTAAAGTTTTGAAAAAGGAAATCTAGATGCGATATAAATTCTACAAATGATTTATAGGAAGTATATGGGACAATAATACTATAAAGTTCTTGTCCATAAAGTGCCCCACTTCCAAGTTCCACAATGGTCACAAATATTAATAGGTTATTAGTTAAAGAATAAATTACAAGACTAGAAGTGTTTTAAATAAACACATCACAGAGACAAATATGATTATTAAGAAACTAAAACGAAGGAGTGTAAAACACCAATTGGTAGTATGAGCATATTTACGTATAAGTTACTAATAAAGTGGTGTGTATAAAATGTTACTGTACACTAACACTAACGCTACTGTAGCCGTGGGTGATACCCCTCATATAAAACCTTAAAGAGTGCATATTCATAAATTTAATATGTACACTTACAAGTCTTTAGACAACATTAATATAACATTCTATCTGTGTACACTAATAAATAAGGAAAGGAGACTAAGTTAGCTTAACTTCAGTCTATACAGCTGACAACAGGTTATCATATTTTCTCCAGTGAAACTGACTATGACATATGACCATGTATACATGCATCTGTGATAATTATATTTTAGCCAGTTTAAAACTACCAATCGATATTATAAAATCCGACCAAAACATTTTCCACCACAGAAGGACTAAAGGTCAACCATTTGACCTGTGAAATGTATACAAGTTTCTAACATTGGTTAAGTACTTAAGATACAGTTATAAAATGGTCAAGTCACAAGACAAGACAGTAGTAATTTAAAACACCTGAGGTTAGGTGTGTAGGTTCCACAAATTTGAACTTATTTTAAGATACATTTGCACTTGGGTAACTGTTTGTGATACAATTTTAAAATATTTTTAGCAACTAGCCAAATAAAATGTATATTATTTAACACAGACAGTACCAACCAGAAGTGTACTAAAATTTTATGATTCAAGGTAAATTGGTTACATGAAGCAGTTTTACAATTTATTCCATGTGAAAGATTTAAATCATGTGTAACATAGCTTGTTACGAAGACCGCAATACAAGTTAATTTCTATGACATTAGAAAGTTATGGTTAACATGTTAACATAAGGTTATAACATAATCTATTTAAACTTCTATGACATAAGATCACAATTACAAAAGTATGAACTCAGAGGACCATAAAGCATCATTGCTTTATGTTAAAACAAATTATGATACGTTACCATTAAAATTTTTTATCAACCACTGAGGTAGCTAAGCATTAAGTTTAACCTATGTACGTTATCATAAATTTCACACAATAATAAAAATACCATTTCATATACACCATTACATCTACATTGTTAAACTCAATAAAAAGCACCAACAGACGAACCATGCGACCCAGTGAGAGGGAGGTCACAGACCTACATAACACAATGTCATTTTACAAACACAACTTGTCACCAAAATAACATAAAGCGACTTTACTTTGTTTACCACATCAGCTAACACTAAATAAACCAAGAGATCAGAATAATTTAGAAATTTTGTATTGCCGCAGCAATGTCCTACTAAAATTTTTAAAATAAACTACTGTAACAGGTACAACACACACTGTGTCCGCCCGGGCTGTGGTCGTGAAGCCTCGTGGAGCAGCGGAGGCAGGAGTGGGGAACAGCTGAGCAAAGTGATGTGCAGATGTGGGGAAGTGAGACCCACCCAATGGCTAGGGTGGGGATGAGAGACGCTGGGGATGAAGTAGCAGCTAGCTGAAGCTAGGTTATAGCTGAATGTAACGCTGTTGATGAGGTGGTTGGAAACCGGATGCAAAGACCCTGACAATGCAAGGGCTGCCCCAGGGGCCCGCTACACTGGCCACATATGACATCAGGACCCAGCCGAAGCTGAGCAGCCAGGAGCCGGGCATTAGTACATAAGGACAGCCCTGCAGGGCCACATCTGGTCCAACCTGAAAATACAAATAACAAGTTTAATTTTTTGACAATGGTGTGAGGGAGGGTTAGTGGGATTTTTTACAACTTGTTACAAAGGCGTCCTCTCCCAATGACTTCCCTCTCAAGAGTGACTGGCAATGTGCTTTTTGGCGGGAGGGTTTGACCCAAGGTCAAAGGTCAACCAATGAAATTTATTTGTGTCAGAACAAGAAGCAACTTTAAATATCTGCTGCAATGAAATGTGTACAACTTTTATGTTTTACACCCCCACATTGCCTCAGATACCAGAATAACAACAAAGCAAGTGGGGATATATAATATTTTATTTACACTATAAAATACTAATATTTATATACAATCCATTTATAAACAACTACTGAATATTCATGAATGGTAATACATAATTTATGAGTTCACTAATAAAACATAATTCATGAGGTTATGAATGACAGTTTAAGGCCATCTTACCTTGAATGAATTTAAGGACCCGGACACCCCAGGTACAGAAAAGTTAATGAATTTGGGTGAAGTTAAGGTCACCCTAAAGTTTGAGATAAGAGGAGTTATAAAAGAAGGTGGCCATAAGGTCACCTTAAAGTTGAAATAAGGAAGGTAAGGTGGCCTTAAAGTGGAGTACCTTACTTAAAGTTTTGAAAAAGGAAATCTAGATGCGATATAAATTCTACAAATGATTTATAGGAAGTATATGGGACAATAATACTATAAAGTTCTTGTCCATAAAGTGCCCCAAACCCCAGCTAGGAGGTAGGGATATGTAGGTGTTTTTGGAAGGCCAGGGCGACCTGTCCAGAGGTGTTATGGTCGAGGGTAAATATAACGCAAGGCATGTTTCTTCCACTTAAATTAATCAATTTATGCTTGAGGTACATTATTTGGATGTAATTAAACATTTCAAATCATTGTTAGAGTTTTACAATTTTATGTCAACATATTGAAAAAAGTTTGTGTAAATTAGATAAACTTTCCTGGTAAGTACTATGTAAATATTATCATGTTCATTCAAATTTATTGGCATATTGAGCTACAAATGTGTGATTCCAGCAAGAAGTCTTTATTTACCTTAACTGCAGCATGCTTCAGAAGTGTTATGCCAGGAAAATGTAAAGGAACTGGGGTTACTATGACCCACTGGATATTATCCAAGTAGCTGCCCCTACAACATAGCAGTTAAAAACACAACAGCATTGCACCGTAGAATTGGTAAACTATTGAAGTTATGCCATAATATGGAAACTAAATGAACGAGTTGTATTATATATAATTATAATCTTCAGAAATATCCAGGACACATTTCTTTCAAAAAACAATATGAAATAAGATATATCAAACATTTCTTATGGGCAATGTACTTTTTATCAAGACTGTCACTTTGCATGATTAACCCTATACATACCGACATGTTTTACAACCTATTTATAGCATGTGGGGTCATAAATGACCCCATGTATATTTTTGAGGATTTGCCAATGAAAGTTAAATTTTTGAGTAATGTATTTACTTTACTAACTATAGTAAAGTTAGTCAGTGTAAAATAAGGCTTTTTACATGTATTTATCTGGTATTAATACTCAATTATCAGAACAGTATTGCAAATGTAGATGGAAAATGTATAGTTTTTGGCGGTAACGTGGCAAATTATGTATGCATATACTCATTGGGTAATTTATATGTCTTTGAGGTTACAGAAGTGACTAAGGTTTCTTTAATTAATTGCATGTTTTTATATACTACTGATAGAAGATAATGGTGTTTAGAACAATTATTTTCTTGATTATTTTTCATGAATATATAACCATGCTAAGACAAGTCGTTACGTTAATAACATCAAATTGTGAATTTACTTTTGATAATTAATTTCTTGAATAACCAAAAAAAGGTGTGGATTTACAATCAAGTATCATTTTGGACATTATTGAGAACTTGTGTATCAATTTAAACATTATGAAGAACTACACCCTGGAATATTTCGTTCAGGGCATATTTGATTGCTGGAGTTGAACATGGACAGCTCTTTTAAGAATATCTTCCCTGACATTTCTCTTGGTTGTGCAGACAGGTTACATAACTATTTTAACCTAGAATATATCTTTTCTGCACTAGTTTGTTTTGAATAGAGTACAGGAAAGTTATCATGATTAAATTTCTATGACAACTGACAAAATACATTTTTCCTATCCACCTCCATTTCCCCCATTACCCCAGCATACCTTTTCTCAAAATCTTCCATACCTTCTACATTGCTGGCTGTTATTTGTATTTCAGCCACTTTTCAATTTGGCAAGACAAAAATATATTTCTACTAAGTATTATTAGATGATATTTTGTACAAATTATTTTATTTTAGAGGGGTCATTAATTACCCCAAGAGTAATTACCATGTTCTTTTGTGCATATTTCATACATGAATCCGTTAGTCTTGGTTTTTGAAATATTGGTGAAAGAGTAACAAATTCATAAAATATGAAGAAAATTGAATGTATTGAAATTTTATCAAGCATTTTTAGTGTGCGGGGTCACAAAAGACGCCACACGGTATGAATAGGGTTAAACATTTTACATGTAATTTTTCTTTTAGCTTTATGCAATTTCATGCTGTTCTAACGGGGCTCCAAAAGCTACTTTTCTGTGAAAGCAGGATATATAAGATTATTTTTACCTTCTACGTTCTGACAGCATCTGCAAGAATGCAGTTATCATAAATTTGATAGCAAAAGCAACTATGCTCTTCACAGAAAGTTTATACCCATCAGTGGCTTCCATTTGAGTATTTATGTTGACATCCTGTTAAATAAAATTGCAAATAAATATTTTGCTTAATCTATTTAGTAAAACATTATTTTGAATACTGGTTATTTTCTAATTTTACAAGATTTATATACAGGCATAAAATACCATGCAGCCACTGTGTTACTAATGTTATATGAAATTTACATTTTGTTTATTATACATGCCACTATATCAGTGCATGTTTTGTGTAAACGCATACTCTGTTCATCAATACTGGGATGGGGTTCGGAAATAAGTGATATCCTTCATGATTTTCTTTGTTCAATAGCTCGGCATATCTACAACAGAAATGAAATTTACATTTCAGAATCAAGCATTCCTTCTGCATATATTTAAAGAAAAACCCATATACATGAATTATATCACAATGCTGGCTATCTGTGCTTTACACAGGAGAGTAGCCAAATACCACAGAATCTGGTTGACATTATGAAACTTCCAGGGGTGTATGAATAATTACAAAGGCTAAATAGCACATGCAATAGTATGACTGGTATATTAGTTACCTATGTTCAGCCTGATATCCAAAACAAATGGGTTCATCAAGAGGACCAATTAAAATCTTAGTGATGTTCTGTAACCCATGGTACATATCTCCTGTAGAGCTGTTCATGCATTTTACATCTTCTGGATTGCATCGAAATGAAAATCCACAAGTCGTATATGTGCTTCCCAAATGTATACCGCAAACAATTGCTTCTATCTCATTTTTCTTCTGATCTAGGGCGATACTACAGGAAAAAAAACATATTGATGATATTAATCAAACATTTATAAAGTGACGGCAACAAACATAATTTTATAAAAGCTTTTCTGCAGCTAAATTCAATAGTGCTTAACCATTTCGCATGACATGTCTTATGATTTTATGAGTGAATGGTGATATCATTAAGAAATTATCCCACTGAAGAAGTAGTAAGGTATGAGGGAAGAAATCAAACTGTTCTATTTCGAGAAACAGAACAAAAATTCCATGGGGAAACCAGGGGCCCAATGGGCAGGTGGTTAAAAAATTCATATCCAGCTGGCAAAGTGGACAGCATGGCCCGGTGAGGGACCTCATGGTGTAATTTGTGACCTTAAATCTGTTGGTATTCTGGAAAAGCCTCAATTTGACTTGCTGACCTTTGATCACTAATTGTTTGGAGTTTATATTTCATTGATTTACCTCCAAATGCTTGGACATAATTAACCTTGACGCAAATGTTTTTGGATCAAGAAAGTTTTAATCCAGTTAATTTTATTGTGCAAAGTTCTGATTATTTTAGTGTAACAGGATTATATTAAAATGCCTAGTTCCAACAATGTAGGGGTAGTTAACAGGAAAAAATGTCACAGCTTCCGTTAGGGCCAGGACTTTACCTAACAACACAGCAGAACCACAGCAGTGGACACAGGTGAATCTTATCTGTGCGCTGCAAGGGCTGTAGGTAACAAACCATTTACATCTCAAGCCCGACCTTCTGCTTCAGAGGCATCGACTAATGATGTTATTCCAACAATATTACAAAAGCTGGATGACTTGAATAAGAAACTGTCACAACGCTTGGACTAGGCGGAGCATAAATCTTTCATCTCCACCCCTGTTAAATACTACAGACGTTTCGTTATCGACCTTATAGAGAAAGGAACTACAACATTCTCCCTAAGTGGGACCTATCAGTCACCACGACAGGGCTCAAGGTGCGTCATTGCCCACCACAGGGAACACACAGGAACACCAGCAGCTTGGCTCAGGAGCCGTTAGTGTCATTAGAAGCTAATCAGGATGCTGTACTACCCATTATGAAGACATTGCAACGTATGCCTAATGATGTGCTGGTCTCCTATAAGGCCCGAGCACAACTTGACTCGCTTCAAGGTAAGAGCAATGTTAAGTCTGGTAGGTATAATTCTGTATTACTGTTGTCCCATTGGCCCAGCGGAGGTTTTCAGGACAGCATTGGTAAGAAAAGGGCTCTGTATGGGGTGCTATCAATGCCACAATGGATGGCCGGGCAACTTACCAATATCTACAATATTCTTGATCACTCACTAGCTAAACAGGCCTTATTGCAGGTTATCTACTCTATCAAATATGCCACATCCCTACCTTGGGCACCTGTCAGGTACAAGAGGGCACCCTAGAATGGGGTGACGCCACTCAGTGGGCTATCAACAGGCTAAGTTCCTCCTAGAAATCTATGGCCAACGCCCAAATATCTTCACAGCACACACAAGAAAATCTGCAAGGTTTACAATGATGTTTCCTGAACTCACAATCGGCACCATGTGCAATACTCCCATTTCTGCAGCTTTTGCCAGTGTCAGGGCAAGTCTACTGCCTATCCTGAGTCTAAGTTTTTTGCTAAATCTAGAGGAGCAAATAAACAACAGGCTAATTCAAATAGTTGGGGGGCAAGTTACCGCAAACTTTGTCAAGACTAAGTTATTGCTTAATTGTATACAGATGTTATTTTCAATGATTGTAATTTATCCTCGTCAAAAATCCTGTTTCAAATGTTGTGCATTTATTCCCCAGAGACGGTTGTTATAAAACA
This sequence comes from Sabellastarte sp. h YS-2021, assembly GCA_964017235.1. Taxonomy (NCBI): domain Eukaryota; kingdom Metazoa; phylum Annelida; class Polychaeta; order Sabellida; family Sabellidae; genus Sabellastarte; species Sabellastarte sp. h YS-2021. The sequence goes on from OZ024937.1 coordinate 80,989,405, forward strand.
AATTGACAGTTTTTAAAATAAACCTCTTATTGTATATAAGCATCAAACTGAGTATATTGCTTCTGTTATGTCTGATGTGGGCAGAGGGGTGATTACAATCACCCTGTGATCGATCAGTTGGGAATAGTCCTTCAGAACATTGCTATACATAATTTTCCTCACCAAGGACTTAAGGAATTTTAATGGCTATCCATTACATGACGTCCAACTGACAAATCGGCACCACTTTGATTGCAACAATGAGTCCATTGCTACTCTAGTATTTTTACAAGGGGTCAAAAAGAGGACAAAAAAGGCAGCTTTTATTTTATTTATTCCAGTCATTACGACCACAAGGTATTGTTTCATGTGTGTACTGGCCCACCAAGTGAGTACTTCTAAATAGTAGGTTCAGTTGTATTGCCACTGTTTAAAAGTTACAATTCTGTGGTACTTCCTCACAAATATACAAAGGAAGCCAAAAGTGATTCCAGAACAGTGTCTGGTGATTTTATCAAAGAATGTTAAATGCAAAAATACTTTGGATTGTCATATACTGAGTATATAGAACTGATAATTGATAATTGTATTACATCGCAGGACACAAAACCAGACACAGATAGGTTTTCTGGTTGGGACAATGATGAATCACCATCTGTTGGGAATACACATATTGTCAATGGTCTCACCTGTGATGAGTGTGATGCTGGCGTTAGTTCACTCTCATGTTGTCAGTTCTGATGACATGCATTATCTTGCTAACTGTTCTGACATCATCTTTGTTTCACGAACTAGGGGTCACTTGTTCCACCAAGCAACTCACTTTCAGTTTATAGGACCTGACTGGGAGCCAGTGGCTTTCACTGATAATGACCAATATTTGCATGCAGCTCAGGTAATAACAGACACTGGCATTTCTAACTACAAGAAGTCGTACCAAAAATCCCTAATGCCCCTGTTCCACGAAAGGACTAAGCCCCGATCCTGTCTGTGAAACTTAATCATGGACAGTCGGTGAAAAAAAGATAAAATGGGTGAGAATACTGAATCTGTATTGAAGCCTGGGATTAAGTTCAGATCGGCCTCAGGAAGCCTGAGGAGGCCCCAGAAGGCCCCACACAGTCCCCGACTGTTCTGGGAATAAGAACTGACTAAGCCAGTTTTCTGGTCGGTTTGAACCACGATCTTGTCGTAGTCATACCGACTGGATCCCACAACGCCTCAGGACTCCTGGGACTAAGCCCCGACTAACCCCCGATTAAGTCCCGGCTTCCTGAGGCGTCCTGAGGCCTCCTCAGTCTTCCCCAGACCAATGTGGCCGATTCTTGTTTTGCAAGAAAACTGGATTTTCTGGGTGTATATATATATAAATTCCGTGATCTAATCATCATTACTTTTCTAGGAACACAGCAGGATGCCACCTTTCAATAGAAGACAGCTTCAGCAACAATTTAGGGCTTTTTAAGTTTTTATTTAGTTACATATAATGATGTATTTTCTATTTCTAAGTCGACCACAGCAACCACCACCAGCACCACCACCACCTGCCAGACAGAGACCTAGAAGAAGGCACAACATGTCGGTCAGACCATGGCTAATACAGAGAGAGGAGAGGGGGGCCTACCACAGCATTATGGCTGACCTGTATGCCACAGACATTCCAGGATTCACCAATTACATGAGGATGACCCCAGAATTCTTATAAATGATAAAGACCAGACTGGAACCACGTATAGCCAGGCAGGCCACCAACTACAAAGCAGTGTTGGAGAAAAGTTAGCCCTCACCATCAGATATCTGGCTACTGGAGAGTCATACACATCATTATCCTGTCAGTTCAGGATTGGCAGATCCACCATCTCCAAGTTTCTACCAGAGGTCTGCAGGACCATCCAGGATGTGTTCACCAGAGAGTACCTCAGATGTCCTACTACTCCAGATGAGTGGAAAGAACTGGAAAGGGAACTCAGGATCAGGTGGAATGTTCCACATGCCCTGGGAGCCCTTGATGGAAAGCATGTGGCCCTGAAGAAACCCAAGAACACTGGAGCCCTGTACCACAACTATAAGGGATTCTTTTCAGTAGTAATGTTAGCCTTGGTTGATGGACAGTACAAGTTCAGATGGGTTGATGCAGGTACAGCTGGATCTTGCTTAGACGCCCAGATATCAATGCCTGCAGCTGAAGAGGAAGACTGATGATGGCAGCATAGGCTTCCCTGACCAAGCACCTATAACCCAGGGTGGTAGAGATGTCCCCTACTTCATTCTGGCAGATGATGCGTTTGCCCTGAAGACCTGACTGATGAAACCCTATGGTAGAAGGATGTTAACCATAGAGGAAAGGATTGCCAACTACAGAATGTGCCTGGTGACTGTCGATTGACTGGTGGTGCTGCTGGTGGTGGTCCAGACAGAAACCCTGCTAGAGAAGCCAAAAGAGTGAGGGATTACCTCAAGAACTACTTCAATAATGAGGGAGCAGTGGCCTGGCAAGATGGCAGAATATAACTGCAACTGCAGTAACCAGTCCTTTTCAGGACTAATAACCAGTCCTTTTCAGGATTAATAACCAGTCCTTTTCAGGACTAATAACCAGTCCTTTTTGGACTACCAAATATTCCAAAAACAATTAATCAGCTGTGTTTGTTCCAAATAACCCAACCAATTGCAAACATCAGTCTGACAAACATACAAACCCAATGCCAAACATAAGTCCCACAAATAGACAAACAGATAAACCCAATGCCAAACATAAGTCCCACAAACAGACAAACCCAATGCCAAACATAAGTCCAACAAACAGACAAACAGACAAACCCAATGCCAAACATAAGTTTTACAAAAATCAGACAAATGCAATGCAAAACATAAGTCCCCCAACAGGCAAACAAACAAACCCAATGTCCAACATAACTTGCTAAATGGAATAAATATTGCATACATTTTTAAAGCTACACCCTAATTTCAGTTATATTTCTCTTGTCTTCTGGAAAAATAACTGAAACTAAAAGTTTTTCCTTTGTTGGGAATCTCAAAATAAATTTTTTTTCTTCTACTTCTACAAATATAACCACCGAAATGGATAACAAGCAGTTTAATAATTGTTTTTGGAATATTTGGGTGGCCCTGAAAAGGGCCTAGGCAGATCAAAGACCCACCCTGACTGTATGGCTACTGAGGAGGCTGCTGCTGTGGAGGCGGTGCTGGGGTGGTGATAGTGAAGAGCTGCTGCTGCTGCTGAGGCTGCTCAATAATCTGTGTTGATGTCAGATCTGGTAGCTGGCTTAGTATTCCACTTAAGTTGTGTCTACTGCCCTCGTCCTGTACTGTGACCACTGATGGAGGGTCTCCAAAGCCAATGGGGCTGGGTGTGTAGTAGACGTAACTGCTGCTTGCTGCTGCTTGGGTGGAACTAGACACCTGTTGAGTGGTTGTTGGCAGTATCCCGACCCTCTGGGACTCTGTGGTAATAGTGGCTGATCTCCAGGGTAGTGCTTGACGTCTACGATTGCTCTTTATGGTTTCAATGTCTCTAAAAATCCTGCGCTTGAGGTCATCAAACTCCTTTTGGGTCATTTTCAGCCTCTGATGCCACGTAGTCAAAGAAAGGCTGCCTGTTTGACTGTCTGTAGAAACTGGTGTAGATGTAAATATTGGTTGACACCTACTCTCCCTCAGGACAATGGACTCAAGATGTTTTGTATCAGTAGTAGATCCACGAGATTCGTCCTGCCTGCTGGTGTTGGGACTGGCCTCGAACCCAGAACTTCTGCTGGCCCCCTTGCATCTGATGTGGGTCTTAAGTAAAACCATCTGCTGGTAGACCCAGGACTGTCATCTCCCTTGGGGCTTGGCCAGATTGTAGCTTGGACAGCTTGCCATAATGAGTTTTCTGGGATTCGCACCACCTTCTGACATCAAAGGGCTGGAGCTTCAGTTCTGCAGAGATTTCTTCCCAGAGAGCCTCCTTCCTCTCTCTGTCATGGAAATGTGCATGCTCCTTGTCGTACAGCTCTGGGTGCTGCTTCACAAACTCCACAATTGCAGTTTCTTGGCTGTCAGTGAATGTAGCACAGACCCTGTCTCTCTTGGCTGCTGAGTGGCACTCTGAATCTTCCTCACACCTCTCATCTTCTTCGCAAGCTTCTTCAGTAACTTCTAAACATTCTCCTGTCTCCTCTATCCCCTCCTCTCTCCTCTCCTCAGTCCTTTCCTCTGTCCTCTCCTCCAACTCTCCAACTCCCTTCTCACTCTCCTCTTGCCTCTCATACATCTTCTTCTTTCCTCTCTTTCCTCCTTTCTCTTTCCTCATAACTCCAGTCAATATCAAAAAGAGTTAAAAAACTAAAATGTGTCACCTAACTGTAAAATTTGCCCTAAGCTCAAGTATATCATAAAATATTTAAAAAACTGAAAACCCCTACAAAACAGTGACACACGTCTCTCAGTAACCAACCAGTCAGTAACAATGAGAACGTGTGCGTGGCCACTTATATAGTCCCAGACCCCCCTCTTGCCTCGTTTTAATTTCCGACGCGTGGAAAATGGTCGGTTTTTCAATTGGTACTTAGTCCCAGGCCACCTGGGGTGTCCTCAGACCGTCGCAGACTAAATTTGTGTGGTCCCAGGTGGCCTGAGGAGGCCAGCTTGGATCGGTTGGGGTCGGCTTCTCTTAATCGAGGCTTAGTTCCAGACCTAGATTTTTTAGTTGCAGGACACCTCAGACAATCTTAGGCTTCCGGGGACTAATGCAACTGATTCCTTTTCACACGAATGATATGGACTGACAACAGGCTTCCTGGGACTAAGCTAGGGACGCCTGGGACTAAGGGTTGCAGGAGGCCTGAGACAACATAGGGCTGTGTAAATTTGGGTCTGAGGAGGCCTGAGGAAGGCTGGGACTGGACATTTTGTTGATGGAGGGAAATATGAAACGGTTTGAGTTGTGACAAATATCAAGCATGTTTGATTTTTCTCACGGCCCCAACTGACAACTAACGACCCTTACGGAATGCCTGGGACAAAGCCATTTTTTGAAACCGACTCCCAAAAACCCTTAATCGGGAGCCTACATAAGGAAGGAATCCCAGGGTGGCAGATATTCAGCTCAGTGAACCAACCCACTTGGTTAAAGAACATATCAAGACCTATGTCCCACAAACCAAGTCTTAAATCAGAGACACACAGGACTTTGTCTCTAAAATTAAGGAGCTAGGACCCATTCCAGAAGGAATAATTTTATGCACACTGGATGTGTTGTCTCTCTACACTAATATCCTAAATAATGAAGGAATATTAGCAGTGGCTTAAAAACTTACAAGTGACCCTTGCAAAACACCCATTGCAAAATTCATTCTTGATTTACCTAACCCCGGTTCATGAATTTCGAATTCAACGGTGAGCACCATCAGGGGGCACTGCCATGGGAACATCCTTGGCACCCAACTATGCAAAACTATTCATGGATAGGTTTGTAACCAATACCCTTTCTGAATATTGCCTTAAACCTCTCATATAGAAGAGATTTTTTGATGACATTTTCATGATTTGGACATATGATAAAGACTCGAATACTTGAACCCACTTTATCCCAATATTAAATTCACACATGAATTTAGTACCACTTATATTAAAGTTCTTGACACCACTGTGAAATATAACCACAATAGGAAACTCATTACGACCCTAAAAATAAGCCCACTGATACTTATTTGTACTTACACTATTCTAGTGCACATCCACAAAGTGTGCTCAGTAAAGGCCAACATAGTCAGTACCTGAGACTTTTGTACACTTGATTAGAATTTCAGAGATAACTCATACAAACTCACCAGATATTACCTCAAACGAGGATACCCTTTGAATTTACTGAAAAAGCACTTTCAGAAGGCTACCCCCTACACCCAGGACCAATCACTGGAGGTCAACCAGAAGGAGGACACTGACAGACTCCTGATGGTCACTACAATCAGTCCAAGAAATCCCAATGTCAGCTAACTAATTTGTAACAGCTGGAACATCATCCAGAACACTGAGGAATTGAACCCCATTTTCCCTGATAAACCAATAATGGGATTCATCATACCAGTATGTACAAGACTGGGAAAATGCACTAATTGTCCTAAAATAAATAAGGAAAAAAATCAAAAGTTTCTTTAGTAAGGAATTTTTCATTTTTCATCCCGCCCAAAACACAGATAACCTCTTAGCTTACTAATCTGATCTATATTATTAACTGCTTTTACTGTGGACCCCAATATATAGGGGAGACCAAAAGACCATTCGGACAAAGAATGCACGAACACTATAGAAATGGTCAAAACATGAGACTACAGAATTCCACCCCTGTTTCCAGACACTTTTCTGGAAAGAACCAATCAGCTAAAACATGGAGTTTTCAGTCTTGCATTGAATGGGGAATGAAACTAACCCAAATGACACCAAGAGTCATAGAGACCAGGAATTTTTCTACATTTGGGCATTCCCCATCCTCCATCCTGCAGGCATTTACATGTTTGTATGAGCTTTAGTGTCCTCTAACCATACCGCATACCCAGATGCCACTTTCTTATATCTACTATATCCATATGTATTTTTTTGTCCTTTTCGTGGAATTTAATACAGTTTCATTCTGTTAAATTTGAATTTAAAAATAGTATTAATTTCCACTTCTTAATTCTTGCTTTTATGAAACTAAACATTATTGCTGGTGTTAAAGAGACCCCCAGAATTCTCTTATTTTCTTAATAACGTATTTGATTAAGACTACCATCTTGATCAAATAATTTTGTATTAATTTATTGTCTAAAGCGACAATTTTACATGTTAATTATTAGCACTTTGCTCTGGATTTATAATACTGAAACATTTTACTGTGAAAAACACAAATTTCTTGGCTATAATCTGGGATATTCTCAACCTCTAGCATTGATCAATAGAAGTAACACTTTCAACACATATGACACTACATGTCGTGGCCATTCTCACACATTTACAAACTGTAAAATATAATGAATCACAAGTTTTAGCATAGACCTGAGAGATTAATCCCAAACATTACTGATAGTTGCAGTCCAATCACACATGGGCAAAAGGCAGAATTTTGAGCCAACTGGAAACTACCATAGTACTCAGGATAGTAGCCTCTCCTAGATCTAAATTACTTTTAGTCTTATTTTGGCCGATCCCCTTGATTCTTTCATAAAGAAGATCGACAGGATAATCCATCAGTAAATTAAATTTATCCTACTTTATTTGATGTGGCTCTTAATTTTAAGATTTCTCAAAAAATAATCAAAATAATTAACTTATCTCATATTCACACTTACTTAATGCATAACTCTTACATTAAATTATCCAGCTAGGTACCTTTTGCTAACTTTTCTGGATCCTCAGGCGTGATCTCTAGAATTTTTCTGACTACTCCTCAGGAGCACAAGGGGTGTGATCCTCCTTTAAGAGGAGCCAAGAGGTGCCATTTTCCCACCTTAAATGTGAATTTGGAAATCTCGCCACTGGCCTCTGATGAGAATATTAGTATTCAGAATAGTCAACTGTATAAGGAGATAAGGCACAGGAGTCTTAGTTCACTGACACATTGACTTTTTAAAGTTTCCGATATTTCTGTTTCATTGTGTTTGGATATCTGACTTGACCTATGACCTCGCCAATCTTGTTCATAGGGGTATGACCCAGGATTAAACAGATACTCTACATGACCTCATTGGGGTCACTAATGATTTATGGATTTATGCCTCCATCTCTGGGTTTGAATCCAAAAACTGATGAAGAGTCTGTCCTTATTAGTGAAAAAGGGACATATAAACCAGACTTAAATTACACCAAATTCAAATGACTTCTCCTGTACAACTGACCAATATAGTGCATTCCTGGTATATAAAGGAACTTGTACATGCTTAATGTATGTAACATTAACTGTGACTAAGTGGAATTGATATTTTCCTTTATTAATTTTCAATTATTTCTTTAGCGTTTGTGGTTTTTCACGTTTTAATAGTCAATATATTTCATATGGGTACACAAGGAGCCATAAAACCTTGCATAGAATATGGCATATGTATATAGATACAGCGTAGCAATTTCTAATTTGTTACCTGGTTTGAAGGTCAGTAAGTTCCTCTTCTTGTCGTTCCAAATGCTTCTGTAGTCGCATAATGTTTTCTGCCACTGCATTGCAATTTGAAATATGTCTACAAAATATAAATGTCATTCTTCATGTGTAAAATTGCGCCTTAAATTTCCACATTATATTATCAGGATCTTTGTTTGGTGACCCTGGATAACCCACTGGGAAACTCTCTTATGTTGGTTTTCACACTGGATGATTATCTCGTATGTGTGGGGTTGACTGGGATATCAGTTGGTGTAGCCTTTTGAGAGATTGTTGTGTTGATTCCTGTTGACAATTTATTAAAACTACTTCATATACTCTGGAACTTTTATTTTATTGACATCCATTTTATAACTCAGAATTGTTCACAATAATTTGATTATAAAGTTCACTTCATATCCACGATTATATATCTTTTACCATCTATTTTGTAATTCACTTAAATATAATATGATAGTTACTTATTTAATCCTTTCTTTGTTTTGAATTTATTTCAAGTTCTATTTACAAGTATGTCAGACTGTCAGTCCTGCTTAGTGATAGTTGTAGCTTAGCTGATTGAAGAAAGCTAGACACGCTGCACACTACTTTGTATTTAGGTGTTTCTAGTCTGCTTGTAACGTGGGTTATATATTTTGGATGATACGCTGAAAATTGCACTGATGTAATCATTACAGTATCGATACAATTATTTGCTGAAGATACATTGAGCATAGTACATTGATGGTTAATGACATTACAACATAAAGAAATGTTATATCTTGTCAGTGTGACTAATTAAAGTTTTTAAAAATATTCTTATTGTCAGCTAAGTAAAAAAACCCTCTTCATTGATCAATTTGGACTCCCATTGATCAATTTGGACTCCAAGATATGTCATCAGATTACTCATTCTATAATATTGATTTTATTACAAGTGTAATGTATGATCATAAGCCTAGTTAATGATTAGTGTTGCTACAGCTTATTAAACATAAAAGCAAAACGCCAAAGACTAATTACAAACAGTTGAAACCAAAACTTAGATAATTGGCCAAAAATGTTTACACAACAAAAATGAAACAGATATCTATTGCATAATGTGTAAATTAAATATTTTCATTGTATAATTTTTCTCTGATCTGGCATAAAACTGACATAACTGTATAACTGTAAAAACGTTACTGTGGATCTTTTCATTCCAACTTTACCTTAACTGAGTAAGAAAAGTTAACACTGTTTCCATTTCCGGTCGGTCACTGCTTTCCACAGCAGTCATACTGATAATCAAAGATTTCAGCCGCATCATTCTGTCAGATTCATCTGAATGAACTAAAAACAGAACTGGTCTCTTCCTGCTGTTTTTCTTGCATGCTGCAAGTGTCATTCCATAAGTCATCATCCAACTTTCTTCCCCTTCAATGTCAGCTGATAAATGATAAAATTGGAGACAAAATGGACCAATTGTTAGCCCCCCAAACTTTGTATATTTTTCATTCGCATTTGACATTCCAAATATATTTTAAAAGAACTATTCAACCGTATGCATTGCCCTATTTTATGTATATTAATTTATATATCTGTTGAAAAAGACTGCACAAGTTGTGTGCTTCATGCACTAAATCTAAACATTTACAGCCTTGTACATTGCAAAATACAGAAAATACAGACTAATCAAACAATGTTATCTATTGTAGAGACAAATGGCAAAAGATCATACCAACCATATAAATAACAAAATGATATGTTATACTCACCTACCGTGGTACTGTGGGACAAACATTTTTTGTATACATTTATAATCCAGAAGAACCTTGAACACCATTCCAAGGGCAAATGTGTCACACAAATCACATGAGTAACATAATAATGATATGATATACTCACCTACTGTGGGATAAAAATTTTGTGATCGACATCTGTAATCAAGAAGAACTTTGAACACTAGACCAAGGGCAAATGTGTCAACTGATGCTGTGTACTGCAATTTACCATCTATTTTTGCAAAAAATTCTGGTGCCAAAAAGGCAAGTGTTCCACGATCAGATGTCATTATCTCTTGCTGTGATTTTATGTTACGGGAAAGTCCGAAGTCACATATTTTGACCACAGGTGAGTTATCTAGATCATAGTGCAGCAGTATATTCTTCAATTTGATATCTCTGTGGACTATCGGTTCCTTCATATTGTGAAGGTAACTTATACCTGAAGCACATTGCTGCATTATGACAAGCTTCCTTCTAAAATCAGGGTTTGATGATCTTAGGTATTTTTCCAAATCTTGTTCACAGTATTCTAAGACTATCCACCAGCATACATCATCTTCAAACACATTGAGTAGTTGCACTATATTATTGTGTTTGACTGACATAAGACTATGTATTTCTTGCAGTGTACTTTTATCTAGATGGTCCGCAATCTCTATCTTTTTTATTGCTACAGGACTTCCATCTGTTTTCAGAGAACCTTTGTAGACAATGCCATAAGATCCCTCCCCTAGTGAGGTCTGTAAGTCCACATGATATTCACCAATATCCATCCCTTGGGAAAAAAGAAAATATACCAAAAATACTGGAAAAACCTTTCAGTTGCCGGATATATTATTCTATCATTCTTTGAGAGAGCAGTTTATGATTATGAAACATAAGTAAATGAACAAGTAAATGAAGAAATAAATGTATACACTAGAAGAAAGAATACTTATAAAAAAACATATAATTCATTTTGTAATACAATATATTCCATTGATCTGTTAGGAAATGTCGCATTGTTGAGTTCAGTGTTTATCATACCACAATGTGTTATAAGACATAAATTTTAGACTAGACTTTTCTAAGTTGTTTTTAGAGTAAACAAGAAGCAACTTGATAATAAATTTCTTTCCAAGTACATATTGTTTAATCAATTGTGCATTCACTTTTTGTTATATGACCACGTACTGTTATAAAAGGGCCTAAAAATTGTAATGTTACTGTTTATCCCACCTAATTATATGATCTTTTTTGCCTTAAAATTGCTAGATATAAAGCACATGTGCTGCATAGTTTTATATTTTATTTCACTCAGAAAACTTAATAAAAGGTATATGAATTTAGAAATATATCAACGTAATCACATATTTAATTTGCCCGGATTTGTTTTAGATTGGTATTATATCAGCTTTAAATGTGTAAGATCATGCCATAGGGTTAATTTGATTGGGAAAACTTTAAATACATTTTGCTTCCACTGACAGCAGTTTCATATTTATGTTGTAAGATTCAGTGGTTCTTCTGTTTATATAATTGTTTTATGACTACCATAGTTCAAATTAGACTTAAACAGAATGATATTCTTCATTTAAGCAATAGGATCCCAAGTGTCATGTCGAAAAAAAGTGTTTAGTGGCAAAATTCCAAAGAAATATATGCGGTAAGCTCAGCTGGACATTATGCCTGTACCTGATATCAGATCTAGAACTACGTCAGATAAGATATACTGTAAATGTGCAAACATATTTTGTTCAAGGATTTTCAAGTATAAATCTAAGTGGTACATATGTACCTATAGGTACAATTTTGTTCCATACATGTGAGATCTGCATCGCATCAGACGCTTTCTCTCTTATGATGTGTCAATAATGGTGGCTAATGCATTGGTCAGTAGTCGTCTGGATTATTGTAATTCTCTGTTTCGCAGTTTGTCCTCTAAGAATATCACAAGGCTTCAGAATATCCAAAATTGCTTGGCACGCTTTGTCTCTGGGGTGTCCAGATTTTCTCATGTCTCTCCAATCCTAAAGTCTCTTCACTGGCTTCCTGTTCAACAACGTATCATTTTTAAAACCCTGTTACTCACGTATAAGTTCCTCACTACTGGAAAGCCGAAATATTTTGCCCCATATTTGTCTTTATATACATCTGCTGTTAAAACAAGGCGCAGTAATCCAGAAAAAAATGTTCCTCAATGTACCCTTTTACAGTTCCTCAGTTCACAAGTCCAAGGTTCATTTCAATAAGTCATTTTCATATGATGCTCCAAAACTCTGGAATGATTTGCCTCTGGAAATTCGAACTGCTCCAACGCTATCATGTTTCAAAAGGCGACTTAAAACCTACTTGTTTCAGAAGTCTTTCCCTCCTTAGCTTTCTCTCGCTACCGAACACCGATGATCCCCTGGTGACGACATTGCTATGGTTTTCGACATATGATTCTTACATTATGATTGGATGGTGTGCCTTAGAATCCGCAAGTATCGGAGATTAAGCACATGGATACCTGATACCTGATACCTGACATATGAGAGGAATTTTAGTATGTTTATGTGAAGTATGTGTAGTGTCTTGGGTTTGTAAAATTTTCTCTACAGAGGACTCAGATTTTATGTATATGCCTTCTTAGCCTGAAGTCAATACAGAGTACTAAAATGTTACTATTTGCCTTCTTTCCCCGAAACCAATACATTATACAAAATAATCAGAATGGTAAATCTATACTATACTAGTACATGTATAATGGGACTGGCTAATATACGGCTGAATTGAATAGCAATGAGTGTTCATTATGTTTGTTAGAAATATATAGGACCTAGTATGAAATCAAACCTACAAGGAGTAAAAGCCCTAAGACACCGAGCAAACTTTTTCTAAAATGATATTAGGTGCAATATCATTCGGAACACAATGTTGATGAAGGAATGAGAAGTATCTGTGATAAATTTAAATAAAAGTAATATAAAGTTATCTGCCAAACTGAATTTTCTTATATACAATAACATTTACATAAAATATATTATTAAAAACATATACAATCATAAATGCATTAACATTGTATACACAGGTGGTAAAATAATACAATAAAAGTATAAAAACATACCTGGCCCATTTATGTTTTCAGTCCACTTTTAAACATTTAATACATTATGTGGATGTATTTAAACTAGCTAAATCATATATACACACATTGCAACGGCTTGTGGATGTATGGCTTATACCACTTATGTACTTCTGCAGACTAAATTACTTATAAAAAGATTTATGTTTAATCAGTAGTAACCCTGTGGAGTTGTAGATTGAAGCTCGATTCCAACTCACTGAAACTGAATGGGGAAAAACATATTTCTCCTTTTCGAAACTAAATAATAAGTTGGACCATGATAGTCTTATATAGATCTATATTTACTCTACTTACTGTATATTGAACAATAGATATTGTTTGATACTTGATAACATCAAATATCTAAAATGTTTTGTATTTACAGTATTTTATATTGGTAATCTCAAAGTCAATGCTTTAATTTAACAATTTATTTGGTTACCTTTTCTTTTCACGATGCATGAAGCCTTATTTCATGTTTGGCTAACATAGACATACAGTGATACTTTTTTGTCAAATACATGTACGTGCGTATGTATATATCTAATGCTCAATCCATGCAATTGCCCATTTCATGAAATGGATAATTTATTTTAAAAACTGTCTTAAATACCTCATTTCTATTAAAATACTTTGATGAAACCTTTTTTTCCTTCAAGGCATGTCCATTTTATGAAATGGGAAGTGAATACTGGATAAAGTCCTCATTTTATGAAATGGGCAAGTCAATCGCTGCTTTTTATGAAATGGGCAAATGTAAGGCCTATTTCACACAATGGACAATTTCGCAAATTGGGTTTATCATAAGAAGCTCTAGACATTTATAATCAAAACAAATACAGTTTTGAAAAAATCATTTTGGTATCTCTAAAACCAATATATATAGCAATTAATTTTATGCTCATGGTAATACATAGTGACAAATGTTTATGTGTTCCTCTTAAAATACAGAAATGACATTTAGAAGTATTTATATGACAATAACATATATATAAAAAATCCATATATATCTATATTTTAGACTTTTTAAAAGCAAATGAAATCGGCTAAGGAGTAAAGCAAATATATAATTTTTAGACATTCCATAATAAACAATTTTAAATTTTCCCCAAATCCGCTATTATTGCTCGCTGCAATCTTGAATAAAAAGCCACGGTTGGCCCAATGATGGCAAAATATAGAGATATCTAACCTGAGAAGAGGTTGGCAAGCCACTGTTGGCCTAACGGTGGCAAAATCTGCTGACCATGTGGCCAATAGCCAGTGTTGGGCCAACGTTGGTCTGACTGCGGAATGCCATCTGGGATCTTGTCAGTAACTATAAACTTTTTAAGGAACTGGAGCAATGTTTACAGAGTCGGTTAGGATCGGTTGTAGTTTCCCGGCTTGTCACGGTGGATTGGCAAAATATCAAACATATTTAATATTTCACCGACTCACCCAAAATCTGTATCCGGACCTCCGCCCACCTTGAAACCGTCCTGTCATGAGTCTCTACAGCTTGTTGAAGACATTTCCCATCTTGCCCTGCACTGTAACCATCTTGTTTGCAAGGACTTCCCAGCCCGTCATGGTTCAGTACCAGGACACCATCTCCTGACAGGCCATACACACAAACTGACCGTACTTAAAAGGAAACTGGCCTGTCATAAACATTACCAACCTGACTTGGTCACTTCCCATCAAGATAGAAAGTCTCCAAGTCTTTGAGCATAGAGTCGGTAACGTCTTAGCAGGACAAGCCAGGAACACATCATGACAAGCTGTAAACAGAAACCCACAAGGCAACAGACAAGCCGGTTTCATTTTACCAACCCACAGCTTGTTGGTTATGAAATCTATGACTATATAAGGTGAATCAGTTTGTGCAATGCATCATTTGGAATCTGGCATCTGACAGATTACATCTGGCAGCATTTAAGATAAGGCTTTTGGGTTTTTTTTACAAATTAACTGGGATTTAGTCTTGAGATACAAGATGGGCTGACTTGTATTTTGACTTTTGTTTTTTTTTGACAAACACTACCTATACAAAGAAATGTGGGTCCTTGAAAGGGCAGAAGAGTGAGGAAGATAGAAATCCCCACAGACACACCTACAGAGTTTGAGTTGGGGGATACTGATGATATACAGAAGAGAGAGGAGAGGGGGGTGAGAGAGGAAAAAAAGAATTTTTGGGGGGTAAAACAAATGAAATGGGGTAAGGAGTAAAGCAAATATAACTTTGGCCCACCCAAAAATAAAAATAGAAAATGAAAACACTTTTAAAAAGCTTTGGAATTTGGGGTGAATATTGGGCCTTTGGATCTGACCTATTGACTTTTGACCTTTGAAAAATTTTTGAAGTTCCCCTTGAATTTTGAGATTAGAAATATCTTGCAAATTTAAATATTTAGACATATTTTGAAAAATTCTTTCAAGGTTTATAAATTTTCGCTTTTAATGGGAAACATCTAATAATCAAACATCAACTGAAAAAAGGAAAATTGAATGCTACCATTTCCCACAATATTGGAAATAACACCTCCAGGTTCAAATATGGATTGTTAAACACAAGATCAATTAGGAATAAAACTGAAGTTATTCATGAATTGGTAATTGACAAAGACTTTGATTGCTTGGCTATCACAGAAACATGGCTTTCATCAAGTGATATAGAATCAGATATTGTGAAAAGTTTTACACCTGAAGGATATTCTTTCCTTCATTCTGCTCGGTCACAATGCAAAGCAGGAGGGGGTATTGGATTGTTGTACAAAAGCTCAATGAGTGTTAAAGAAGTTACCAGCGAGAGTAATTTTAAAACTTTTGAGCATCAGGAGTTTCAGCTAAATTTAAGGTCTTCCACAGTGTGTGTCACCATGCTCTATCGACCTCCACCAAGTGCGGCAAATGGATTTACTTTTAACTCATTTATAGATGAATTCAGTGACTATCTGGCTTCTTTTTCCAGCTCTTCTAAATCTGTCTTTATCATGGGGGATTTCAATATACATTTTGATGACAGTAATAATCACCAAACACAGTCTTTCTCAGCCCTCTTATCCAGTGTAAATTTGCAACAACTGGTAAAAACTTCAACACATATTAAAGGTCACTGTTTAGACTTAATCATTGCTTGAGAAGATGACCAACTGCTTGGGCCAATATCTGTCAGCAATCCAGGTATTTCAGATCACCTATTACTTTCTGGGTTCTTACTGGACAAAAAACCTGACCCGGTCAAGAAGTTTCTCAGATATTGTAAACTTAAAGACATAGATATGGATGTTTTGAATAGCGATTTACAGAAATTAAGCTTTCCTGAAGAATCGCTTGATTCTATGGTACAAAGATATAATGTCAGTTTATCTGAAACTCTGCAAAATAATGCTCCACTTATCGAGAAATATGTTAGAATCAGACCTAACACAGCTTAGTTTAATAGTCATATCCGGCATGCAAAAGTCATGAAGAGGAGGTTGGAAAGAAAATACAGAAAATCAGGACTAGAAGCTGACTTGGAGAAATATAAAGAACAATGTAATACAGTTAAGCTTCTCTTGACAAAATACAAAACAGAATTTTATTCCTGCAAAATTAATCAAAGTAGGAATGATATAAAAAAGCTGTATGATTTGTCTAAAACATTACTAGGTGAAGTTAAGCAACCCAAACTTCCTGAAAGTGACTCAGATCGACTATTGGCCGAGACATTTAATAAATTCTTCGTTGACAAAATTCTTAAAATTAGATCAACCATCAAGAACTCTTTATCTCAGAAAGATGTTGACATCAAAGAGTACATTCACCCAAACTTAGAAGTCACTCTAAAGTCTTTCAAACCTGCGGATGAAGATGAAGTCAGAAAGATAATAAGTGCTAGTTCTAATGCTTCTGCAATCCATGACCCTTTCCCCAGCAGATTGATCAAGAATAACTTAGACACCCTGGCTCCAGTCATTACCCGTATTGTCAACAAATCCTTGGAAGAGGGAGTATTTCCATCCAACTTGAAGCATGCCAATATAACACCTCTGCTAAAAAAGGAAAACTTGGATAAAGAAATTTTGAAAAACTATAGACCTGTATCAAACTTGCCTTTCCTATCAAAGGTCATTAAAAAAATTGTTGCAGCTCGTCTCAGAACACATTTAGAGGTGAATAAATTATGGTGCAAAATGCAGTCTGCATATAGACCTTTCCATTCCACAAAGTCTGCACTTCTTTGTGTCCAAAATGACATCTTGTCTTCCTTGAACAATAAAAAGATGGTCGCCCTGGTCCTTCTTGACTTAAGTGCTGCCTCTGATGCTATTGACCATGAAAAACTTCTTCATCGTCTAGAAACTAGATTTGGCATTAATGGAACAGCACTAGACTGGTTTAGATCCTACCTCTCCAACAGAAGTCAGTGAGAATAAATAACAGCTCATCTGAAAAGATGTATCTTAATTTTGGTGTTCCTCAGGGGTCTGTCCTTGGACCAATACTCTTCACTTTATATGTTGCTCCTGTGACGGACATTGCAAATAAACATGGAGTGAGTCACATGCTATATGCAGATGATACTCAGCTATATGTTGAATTCAACAAAAGCTCAATGGCTGCATCCTTACAAAATCTGGAACTTTGCATTGATGGTATAAAATCTTGGATGTCACAAAACATCTTGAAATTGAATGAAGACAAAACTGAAGTTATTGTTTTTGGATCTAGAAAATATTTGGAAGGAATGCCTTCTATTTCTATCAGGGTAGGAGACTGTACAATCACCCCGACAAGGTCTGTTTGCAACCTAGGTGCCTATTTTGATTCACGGATGAACATGGAAGAGTTTATCATCAAAAAGTGCAGAGCCTATCAATTACAACTTCATAAAATTGCTAGAATTCGTAAATATTTGTCAAATGATACATGTTCCTGCATAATTCAAGGCCTGGTAATATCAAAACTAGACTATGCCAACTGCCTGCTTTATGGAGTAAATAAAGTCTTTTTGCACAGACTACAAATTGTACAAAATTCAGCAGCCCGAGTCATCCTCAAAATGAGAAAGTATGACCACATTAGTAGAGCAAGACAAGAACTTCACTGGCTTCCAATACAACAGCGGATTGCTTTCAGTATTCTCACTGATGTGTACAAAGCGTTACATGGCTTAACACCAACATACATCACTGACCTCATTTTGTTAGCACAACCAGCAAGATTAACAAGATCATCCAAAAATTTCAATATAGCATTTCCAGTCAAGGTTCCTAGAAACAGTTATGGAAAACGGGCTTTTGTTCATGCTGCTCCAGCTCTGTGGAACAATCTACCTGTTAGCATTAGATCTTCAAATTCACCGTTAGATTTCAGAAGACAGCTCAAAACATACTTTTTCAGACTTGCATACAATGTCTAGATCCTACAGCGCTTAGAGACGTACTAAGTGATAAGCGCTATATAAAAATCATGTGTTATGTTTATGTTATGTTAATATAACTTAGGGGAGTGTGATTTGGTTTGAAATAGTTTTGATACTTGTTGGAAATGGATGAAATAAAAGTTCTTGGAATATTTGGGTAGTCCTGAAAAGGACTCATAGATGTCCACTTCGTATGCCATCTCGGTATTTGGTTGATACATCTCACATCCTGTCCTCCTTCCCCACCAATGCACTAACATGATTGAAGTAGTCTTTCAGTATGTCTCGCTGATGTTTTAACTCCCTCAATTTATTTATTTAGGTTTTACGTCGCTTTCAACATTGTACAGTAGTGGTGGGATCGCCAGCTTAAATGAAAGATCGAGCATCACTTGTTAGAAGCGAGTTGAACTCGAGTCAAACTCGAGTAATTTTCGGGATAAAGTATTTCATTTGTTAGCGAAAATATTTTACATAACCGTACATGAGGCAAAACTTTGAACTGGAAATGGTCTTTCGCGATATAATTTAAGTTAAATCTTCATTGATTTAAGCAAGAATAAAGTAAAAATACAATATATTTTTGAAAATTTCAGATATTTCTATTGTTTTGGTGAAGTGTCAGCCTTAGATGGTGAAAATATATACGTTTTCAAAAACTCGAGTTTGACTTGCGCAAATCGATGCGACCCCCAATTATCGCCCATCGAGTTGTAACTCGAGTTTCCGTCAACTCGTCCCAGCACTATTGTACAGGTCATATCACGACGGGTAGTTTTATGGGCAGAGGAAACCAGTACATACAGTTGGTCAAGGTTCTGTACTGTAAACTGCCGACCAATGGCAAGCAACTACCAGCTTTCCCACTTGAGGTCGGTCCGGGAACCAAACTCTGATCTCAGAGGTGGGAGGCGAGAGTGTTACCACTCTGCCACCATGGCCCCTTTTAACTCCCTCAAAGGATTCCTGTAGTCATCATCTGTCACATACACCACCTGTTCATTTTTTAGACCACTACATCATTTGCTCTGGTTGGTGCCCTGTCTGCTCCGCCCTGGGATGCTCTCAGCATATTGTGCAACACCACACATGTAAAAATAATGTCTCTGGTCTTTGCTCCATGGTGCCCAGTAGTACACTGAATCTGCTCATTAATATTCCAAATGCATTCTCCACCATCCTCCTGCCTCTGGAGATCCTGTAGTGTGCTATTCTCTCTTCCCTTGCATGTTGTATTTTCTGCCATCCTCAATGTTCTCCCTAGAAAAGCTTCAATTACAAATATGTGAATTTTATGAAGATCCACTTGACCCACACTGACCCAGAGGAATCTGTATTCTGTGTCGAACAGGGCTAGCAGCACCGGAAAAAGAAGCCCTTGCAGTTGTAATAGTCACACCGAGATTTTTTGGCTTCTTTGTCGTGATATTATTCTTGTCTAGTGCCCCTACAGCATGGGGGGCATTCCATCTTGTTTTTCCAGCCTTCAGGGTCAGTAGTGCAGCACAAATACTCTTCCTGGAATTCACCAAGGATGGCTTGATCTGGGGGGCGAGTTTACAGATGGTGGTTCAGCCAACCAGCCTGCAATACTGCAAGGACGTGTAGGTTTCTCCTGCTGCCAGGTGTCTCTGCATTATTGTCAGTTTCAATTCAACTTGTAAGGGCTTCCTAAAATTGGTGATTGACTTCTGGATACAGTGGAGGATGCTTTCTTTGACAAGGTACAAAAAGGCAGGTGGCATCCTGACAAAATTCTGGTTGCCTGGGCAATTAGTCTGTATTAAGTCTGATTTGTATCGCCAGGAGGTTGCTTTAGCATCTTTTTTCTTTTCTTTAAAGTATCCAGGGACCCGGTTGTTTGGTGGCTTTCTTCTACTTGGTGGTGGATGTTGCTGTGGTTCTGGCTTTGTCAGCACAACTTGTCAGGGCTAGGAATTGATTTTTTTGCGTTTTAGATAGCCCAATTAATGTTTACAATATTCTGAGGCATTGTAAGCCAGACAGGATTTGATATTAAATAGTTTAATTTTGCATTGGTTGAATTGTGCCATACCACCTAGATAGACCAGCCAGGACACTCTGCTTGCCTGGGATGTGTACAACTTTTAAGTCAATATTCTGAGTACCTGACTCTGGGCCACCATTATGTTTAACATTCTTAACTAGACGATTTGGAAGTCAAGGTAGCCAAAGGGATGTTAAATGGCATATATTTGATCTCTCCAAACCATCCTAGCCCCTGAACGTTGACATCTAGTTCAATCGAAGCATCCACAAAAAATGTAATGCTATTGCAGGTGGACAAGAATTTCAGAAACCAATTAATATCTCTCTTGGCCTCCAATGAAAGGGTCACTTGGCGCCTATCCTCCATAGAGCACAATACCTCAAACAGTTTATTCAGAAAGAAGAACACATTCGCTGCCATATCAGAGGCTACCTAGGAGAGACTGAAACTGACACTTGGTACAATAATTTTCGTGGTGCCAGGAGTTATATAAACTTAAAATCTCCTGCAATTATTCAGCCGGTATAGATAAGGTAAATGGTGTCCACCAGGTTCCACAGAATTCATACCTGTGGTAGTGGAGACAAACTTTTTCTGAGATATCTCACAACCTAATTCACGAAGTAAAGAACACAGGGCAATGAATGAAGCTTCAATTTTACTTGGAAGATCTATCCCAAGGATATCATTTATGTAGTTAATGATGTCATAGTTACGATGATACATTATAAGATGCAAAACAAAGAGGTGTCTATGTACTAGTGTATGTGGAACAAACCCAGGATATCATAGTCCCTTGAGTCTAATTTAATATGTCTGAATGTGCAACTGACATCCACTTTGACCATCATACATCCTTTACCTAGGATTTTGATATGATTTGTTGTGGTGTCTGTTGCGGGTAGTTTCAATAGAAAGGGGGTATCTAAGTATTTTTCCTTGGTTATGCCAGCATTTACTGACTTGCCCATTGGGAAGCTAAGGTCAATAATGACCCTACGGTGGGGAGCATTTGGCTTTTTCCCTAGTCATGAATGGTGATATATGGAAGCTCTTAATGGGAGGGTCTTTAAATGGACCTAGTATGGCTTCATGACCTATTTCTTCTAAGTAGGCCTGAACATCCTCTGAATATAATTTGGCAGAGGTGTGATTTTTGTTATGGCTTTGTATAGGACTGGCTAAAGTAAAGGCTTAAAGTCTAAGTCTAATGGCAGCACATAATTGCTAATCCAAATAGTCTTTTAAAGGCCTATCCCAAACATCAGGGTTTAATTGTGACAACATTGTGATGAAATTGTTCAATTTTACTTGAGCTTTAGCAATGGTATAGTCCCCAGAATCCATAATGAGTTGGTGAAGGCCAAGGAGGCCTCAGAAAATTGTACTGAAAATAATTTTAGGTACCCTAAGGCTACCGAGGGGGATAAACCAAAACTTAAATTTCTTGTGTCTAGTCCAAGCCTTATGAGTGGGGCAATTGGGTAGGACATCTGTATAAGCGGGTACTTTTTTCTTGGTGGAGGAAACCAGTGCACACTGCACTGTAAACCACCAGGCATCGGCAAGTAACTACCAACTTTCCAACATGAAACACCCGGCCCGAGATTCGAACCGGCGGCCTCAGAGGTTGGAGGCAAGAACTCTAACCGCTACACCACCGAGCCCCCTATCTGGTTACTAGGGGGAGTTGTGCACCTCACAGGTGAACAACTATTAACCGAATAATAACCAGCATCAGCTGAAGGCACAACGATGGTGTCAAGATGTTCAAGTGGTGAAAATGTGTTTGAACAGGATATCTTGTTAACTTAGGCACTTACCTGGACTTTAGCCGCTCCACATTTTGCTTTCTGGTTTTGAACCTTTTGAGCAACTCTTTTAGTTGAGTGTTACAAACTTCAGAGTAAGAACCACCAGATAACAAACTAGAATTGGACTTAGTACTTTTAATACTAAGTTGCTAGTACTTGACGCTTTGAGAGTGCCATTTTCAAGACCTGTGCATAAGAGTATCTTTTGAATTTATAATATTCCAACTTCCAGTTGGTACTGTTACCTGTGTGTAAGTGACTTCTGCACAACTCTGGTATTACACTGCCTGATTCTAGAATAAGATAAACGCTTACCATTACTGTCACAAAAACTACAGATATATCTGTATAACTGGCCTCCTGTAGTGTGATCACCCTTGGGAGTGCACTCACTATTCCGGGAATACCCACAGGGCACACTATCTACATCTCCAACTTTTAACCTTTTGAACTTGCAGGATTTATAGCAACTTTTGAGCATGTGCTGACCTTAGCCTGTCAATAATTTCAGTCATAGTCCAATCTACCTTGCTCTCCTCCATTCTACAGAGAATGGGAGCATGAGCACCTTTAGCCGAAGCCCACCCAAATTTTTGAGGGTCCTCCATAATGTCAGAAACATAATCTAACATTGCATTTTTTTACTTTGGTTTGCTTCTCTTCTGTAGTAATACTACAAACTCCAGAGATTTACTGAAAGATTGACAAGCTATCATAAGTAATTCATAATAAGCCAATAAACAATTTTGGGGCCATGGAACGTGCTGTTTTACAGTTACTTGATATTTCCCCCCTCTTTGAGATTTGAACTTATCTTGTGCTTTCAGTGCTGCGAGTTCAAATTCATCTGTGATCTACTTCCTTCTGGATATTTCTGCACTGTTCAAGAACTTAGCACTGTGTCATCCCCAATGTAACTTTATCTTAGAAATTGTAGGGTAGTTAAGTGCACCCTGGCAACAGGGGACTTGATGCCAAGTGACACGTGCTGCTCTGTCCTGTCAATTATTGCTTCAATAGCTGACAATCTGGAACTGACAGAGGTAAGAAAAATTTCGCCTAAGGAATTACCATTAGAATAAGACAAATCAAGTATGACACTTGCCTTATGTCTTTTGGACATGTAAAAAGAGGTTCATTTTAAACTGATTTGTTTGGATATATAATTTTGAAATGCACCTGGGTGTTAACAAGCCAAAAAGTGTTATGTAATTCATATTATTATAGAAAAATTATATATTATAGAACTCATTTATTGGGATATTTTTGAAACTGAACAGTGGATATCAAGCAGTGTGATAATTAGGAAGCTTTGTGTGACCAACAGTGTTAGCTATGTTTAAGCATTTTTAGCAGTGTCAATGATAAGATATCTGTTCAGTGTAATCAACCTTAAGTCTGTATGGTTAAGAGCCATGTAGCCACCTGGCTTATAAGGCTCATTAATATCACTGACATGTTTCTAAAAATAAGTGGGATTCTAAGAAATACAACCTTTTTCCTAATAGGAAAATTCTCATTACCTCTGCCAAGAGATAATAGTTTCATGACAATTGGTTTGTCTGTTTGTTAGATTACTATGCAAATATTACTGGCTGAAATTTCATGAAATAATCAGAAGATGGGTCCTGGTCCAACTTAGATTACATTAAATTTTGAGAGTGATCTGGATCATTATCTCAATACAACTCATCCGGATTTTCCTGTTTATTTATTTATTTACCCATTTATTTATTTAATTATTTATTTGTTTATTTATTATAAGCCTTGGGTGACGTCCGCACTCTCCCAGTGCTCTTGTTCTAAGAATTTTTCTGAGAAAAACATCAGTTCTTAGAAAAATTCTAAGAATAAGAGTAATTCTAAGCATAAGAATCTTTGCGAATGCAGGCCCTAATTTGTAATGCAGTAGAACCCACTGGCAACTCGATACACACTAGTGACTGTATCACATAAATCGTAATTATACTTTTAAGATAAGTCTGGGCCATGGCTCCATAGATGTAACACACTCACCTCCCACCTCTGAGATCAGAGTTCGAATTTGGGTCTGACCTGATGCAGGAAAAATGATAGTTGCTTGCGGTTAGTCAGCAGTTTGCAGTATAAAAGCTTGACCAACTGTATATATTGGTTTAATCTGCTCTTCCAACTGCTCCCGCATCACAATATCACTGATAAGGTACTAGGTGTGATGTAAAACACTAAATACATAAACAAAAGATAAATCTAAATTATGTGATGTCACATGTCACATTATGTTGAGTCAGAAATTTAAAACCAATATTTGTTTGTTCTCAATTTGTTGACGCATCTCTGATCTGTTAGAGCTCTTCAGATTAAATTTGAAACTTGTTTCCTCATTCATCCCTGTGATAGACTCAAAATGGATATTCACTGCATCCCAAAGTACATTGGTGGCTTCAGCTTTACACATTATGATGAAAAATTAATTGACTTTATATTGTTTTGTTCTCCCCACGTAGACTGGGCTAGTGTAGAGTCATTATATGAGGGCATTTGGTGTTGATAGCCCTCACTTGGCCACCTATAGTCAGGGATAGCATTTGTAGTCAGTACCGGCAGTGAGGGAACTCATAAAAAACAATAGATTTCAACACATTTTGTCTTTTATTGTTAAAATTAGTTTCACTTAATTTTCTTTTACAATTCAAGCAACTTGTTAGTTCCAATGTGTGTTCTAACTAACATATAGTACTGTATTACTTATAACTTTCAAATATAAGTCAAAGTTTAAAACATAGTCTGAAAGTTAAAAAAGTTTTACTGCATTAGTACACAAAGTTAGAACATTTGCAAAGTCTTTCCAGATTATTTGTAAACTTGTCAAGAAGCATTAGTTAAATATACACCATTTACACTGTACAGTTACCTGCAGTAAGAACAAGTAAATTACACAAAGAGAAACACTAATTAATATTATAGGTGTCTACATTTAAAATAACATAAATGAAATGTGCCAGATGGACAATTGAGAGGGAAGAGCCCTTAGGTACAGGGAAGGTAGGTACTTGACCAGGGGAGGAGGCAGGGACTTCCACCTAGCACTGACAGCAGATCAGTAACTCTTACAATACAACTAAAATTCCAAAACACCTGAGTTTATATAAAGGCCAGAGGGACAGAACATAAAGTCAAAAAGAAATAAATTTAGACCCATTTTCAGACCTCAGCTAAAGGGCACCAAGCTGAAATAATCAGGGATTTTTTTCCAACAACATACCTACAAGGGCACCCACTGTCAAAGCTGTACACAAAATTTCGAATTTACCGATTCTGAAGCCAGTATTAGTTTTTTTACCAGAGCCTGGCTTGCATCGAGGTTGGGGGCCCTTACCCGATGTGCCCTCTTGCTGAGCTTCTGCATTGTCTTGAGCTAATGAATGTGGCAAAGATGAGGAAATAGTTTGGTTCTGTTCGATTGCATCACTGTTCGGAATAATCCTATCTTTGGCAACAGTTGTTGGATCATCTCCTCTTCTAATTGGGGTATCAGTTCTAGTCGACATCTTTGAAGAAGGTGTAGTTGGTGTGGGACATTCTGTTGTAGTAACATTATTTTCTGATCGTGATTCATTGTGTGACCCTTTCTCTCCTTTTGATATGGCACTACTGGTCCCTGCTTGATGTGGCAAGTTAGTCTCAGAAAAGCTATGAGTTGACTTTGGGTTTCCACACTGAGGAGTGTTAATTGGTGTAGAACTCAGGGTGGCATTGTGTTCTAACTGGTCTATACGCCTGGCCAGTTTTTGGTTGGCTTTTGCAAGCCTGGTCAGTAGGGTAATGAGGCTGGCATTGTCGAGTTGAATGTTGTCATCTTCTTCAGGGATAGATGTGTCAGGCTGGTCATGAGCGGAGTCATCAATAGGACTCTCCCCTTGTAACAAGGATTGGTTGTTGTCGGAGAGATCTTTACTCTGATTCTTTGTTCTTTCTCTTGCCCAGGCCTTGGCAGCAGCAGACTTTTCTAATGTCTCCATCTTTGATGACATCAGTGACAATTTCTTACTGAAAAAAGGTATTTGTGAAGCCAATAAGCTGTACCTAATTCAACAAAAAGAAAATAAAAACCTTAGAATTTTTTATGATATTTATGCTGTTTTATGTTATTTTTTTATTTTGGATTCAGGTCTAGAGAAAATGGTATTTCACAAATCTAGCTAATCCAAAAATCCAAATCTGAATCTGGATTGCACAGATTATGGTTGTGAAATATGCTTCATGGTTTAACCGTTTGCAAAAATTTACAAAAAAAAGCTCCAGAAATGAAAGTTATGCTGGAAATGTTTTCTCAAGCATTTATCATGAAATGTGTAACAAAGAGTATCTATTACACGTTTGAACACTATTTCTTGACAATGTCTAGCAAATTTTTGCTCTGAAAATGTTTAACAAACATTAAATAGCCACTGGTTTTCATACCCATCATTTTAAAATGTTTTTCAAATGTTTTATATGAAATGTTTTAACAGCGTTCTATCGAAAACATTTTTTGTACCCATATTTTCAGAATGTTTATTATACGTTTACCTTCAAACATTTGCGAACAAAGATGGTGGTGAGCAATAATATTGGATTTTTGAAGACATTGAAAAAAAACGTTTACCGGGTAATTAATGCAACTGAATTTGGTAGCTGGTTTAGAAATTAAGATATATAGAATCTGATGTAATTTACCCATAACATGTCGTACTGTGAAAGTGTATGAATGGAGGAAAAGGCTAATGCTTTTATTTGCATATTACATACCTATTTTCAGGCTGATATCCATCACCAACACATTCATCACGAGGATCTATCGAAAGCTTAGCATTCTTTTGTGACTCATTGTCCATACTTTCTGCAGAGTTGTCCATGCATTGTATATCTTCTGGAGTGGATCTAAATGAAAGCTCAAACGTGCTATCTGTTTTTCCCAAATGAATTCCACAGTCATTTGCTTCTGTCTCATTTTTCTCCTGATTTACGTTGATCCTACAAGAAGAAGCACATTATTTCTTGATTACTGCAATTTTAATACTATTTTTAAAATGCTTTTCTGCAGCATAACACAACAGTGCTGAATACCTTAAAACCCCTTCTGATGATTAAACGAGTGCATCATGATATCATTAAGCAAATATCCCTCTAGAGAGATAATAATACATTATCTAAGTCTAAAAACTAATCTAAATACCCTGGAGCTCAGTGGCGAGGAGGCTAATAAGTTTAAATCCAACTCATAGAAACATGTGGTAGTCATGAAGAGTCTATCCTACTATGACCTTAAAGGGGAAAATTTTCGTCCCGGGAAGAAAATCTACTCAAATTACAAAGACCATATATTTGGAGTCTTTAAAAACCAATACCAAAACTGCAGCTTACTGGGATATAACATATCACCTTTTGACAGCACTCTTTAACCCTTCCTTCCAGGCTAAAAGGACATAAGTCCTCAAGGAATTTTAGTACCCGATGAAGTTTTTCTACTGTTTTAAAGTACACAAACTTTATTTAAACTTTCAACAGCAGATTCCAACATAAGCCTCTCTGTACACACCAGGTGTTAATTATCTGATATAGGTGTACATTACAATGTACTTGCCATGCAACATTAGTTTGTTGATTTTAGCATCACACTTGACAGAAGAATGGAGGTTCTTAAATGCTCTTTGACCCTTCGACTTTGGGCTTTAACAGTTAAAATAACATTAGCCCCTAATTTGGAACTTTCTCCATTCAGTGTCCCTACTCAAAATGAAAAAAAATTGTGTTTTGACAGGTCTTACCGTCTGGATTTTATTTGTACAGCTGACAAATATGGTGCACTTCTAAGATGTAAAGCTACTTGCATGTGCTTTATTTAAGAGTTAATGTGTGATCACTAGCGTAAGGCAAAGATCATTACAATATTAAAGTGGTGTGTCTGGTTCACTGGATTTATTGATTTTATAGATATATATACCCCATTCTTTATCATTTGAATTAAGAATAAATCATGTTTGATATGCGTAAGCATATTTTAGTATGCAAATAATAAATTGATGAGAAAGCCAAAACAAGTAAAAGAATTGCCAATTTATTTTTATTTACATCAATAATATGGCATAAATATAGGTGGGATACATAAATTAATACACGTATCAATTTTTCAGTTATTACACCATTAGGAATTTATATACTGCCTTCGTTATATGGTTACCTTTAGTGTCACAATTGCATAAAATATATTGTGATTCCATTTTTGTGATAGGTCTGTCTCCATATACACCTAATATCCATAAGGATTACAAATGCAGTATTGAAAACAGATTTGAAGAATTATTAGGAATTTGTCACTGGTACATCTTTGCAGTAAAATGGGTAAACACAGTTAAATATTATGAAAGATATATTTTCAGAATAGCCATTTCTTTTCAACAGTTTTTGGAATTAATTCTGGACAGTGCTTCTTATTCATGATATTTGTCCTTGGTCAGAT
This sequence comes from Sabellastarte sp. h YS-2021, assembly GCA_964017235.1. Classification (NCBI taxonomy): domain Eukaryota; kingdom Metazoa; phylum Annelida; class Polychaeta; order Sabellida; family Sabellidae; genus Sabellastarte; species Sabellastarte sp. h YS-2021. The sequence goes on from OZ024937.1 coordinate 81,018,049, forward strand.
TTTGTAGGTGATAAATATTCAGTTTTTTTCTGGTCTTGTTGCATGTAAATATATATTTTCTATTAACTATCAGTACAAAATTCAAGTAAATTTCTATATAATACGAAAGCCCTGAAGTGCCAAAATTTCTTTTATATTAAGTTGAATATATGATAAGTATATCGTATATACAACTTAATACCTAGTATATTTGACTTAGTACCTTGCATATATGACTTATTATGCTGTATATATGACTTAGTATATTGTATATTAGACTTGCTATCTGATATATGCGACTTAATAACTTGTATGTACAACGTAATAACTCATATATTTGACTTAGTATCGCATATATATTACTTAGTATATCATATATACGACTTATTATCTTGAATATGCGAGTTAATAACTCATATAGACATCTGAATAACTCGTTTATGCAGCTTACTAACTCATATACATGACTTAATAACTCCTATATATGACTTAACAAATTGGATACACAACTTAATAACTCATATATGAGACTTAGTACCTCATATTTACAATTAAGTATCTTGTACGTTTGACTTAATAGTTCATATGCATCTGTTAATACTTCTGGCTGTCCTCTTTCTTCTATGTTATAACAACTTGTATATACAAGACAGTAAGTCAAATATTTGGCTAAATAAGTGGAATATACTAGCTTCTTTAGTCATATGTATGACAGGCTAAGTGTATATATGAGTTATCATTTCAAATATTCAAGTTACGAAGTCGTATATACAAGAAAACTAAGTCATAAATATGAGATGCTAAGTCACATATACAAATTAGTAAGTCAAATATATGAGTTATTAAGTGGTAAATATGAGATATTAAGTTGAATATACAATGTAGAAAATTGTATATACAAGATTCTAAGTTGAATGTACAAGTAATTAAGTCATTTATACGAAATGGTAAGTTGAATATACAAGATACTAACTCATATATATGAGATACTTAGTTGCATATTCGACGAAATATAAAATACATTTTGGCAGCACAGAGCTTCGGTAATATACATAAGTTGAAATGTAGCTACTGAACAGCAATAGGGAAACACCATTGATTCAATAATTAACAAAACTCATATACATGAGTAGGTGTCGGGGTGTTTTTCAACTCATAATATGCTTTGTATTTTGTTTCACATCAGGGATTTGGTAATTCATAAAAGTAAAACCTCCCATATGGATACACAAAGAAAACTGACACAACTGTTTTAAAACTGTATCGCTTGGGTCATTTGGGAAATCCGGGTGTCAGTCCTCCACCCGGGTCAGGTGTCTTATGCCAATGGGTACTGTCATAGCTTGGTGCCCAGACTAAAAACTGTGTTACAGGGTGTTGGTATCCAGTATCTTCAGCTTATGTAGCTAGTTGCATCATAATGACATCACTTCTAGGGGTTCTTGGCCTCCTTGCCTGGTTGCTCTAGCAACCAGTGTAACAAGTAACTTGATTGGATTAGCCACTCTCACTGTTGCCATTCCTAGAACTTGGGTCACATTGAGTTTGACTTTGGAACTGTCAACATGAGAAATTTTGAAACTGTGATCAGGAGTTTAGGTTGTTTTGGTTTTTATTTTAGAAGTTTTAGTGTTGTTTTTAAGTTTTAAACTGTAAGATAATGTAAATAAAACAGAACGGTCATTTAGTCAGTAACCTTTTACTATGATTGCCTTGCATTGAAGAGAACTATAAACTGATTGTGAAGTGACTTTGAACTGACGCCATCATCTGAACTGAGATTGTGTAGTCTACTTGACAGCTACAGGCTTATTTACCAGACCAGAAAGGGACGGTCTGCCCTTTTTTTGTTTTGGACGCATGCCATGGACTTTCATATGTGATAAAATCACAAATATGCCAGAAAATAAGCAGGCTTGTATGTCGTGTAAGCAGAGACTTCTCCCACACACTGGGAAGAAGTGCCGGTTTAAGAAGATCAAAGATGTGCCCATAACAATACAGAACTCTTACGATATGCTACCCTGGCCAGTAGATCTAGTGAAGCACAGACAGGGGAATTGTCTGCAGACGGACAGCAGGTGCAGATGAAAATTTTAGAACAACTGCAAAGGGTGACTGAGTAACTCGACCAAGTTGAAGATAAGATGGCTGCAGCAACACAGCATTCCATACCAGACTCCAAGTTAAGACAGTTTTCTAGAAAGCATCAGTCAGTAAAAAATGTAAAAAATCTAGCCAAATAGATAGTAGTTTGTCCTGGGACGAGTCTGACACTCCTAGTATGGAACTGCTAAGGTCGCGTAAGCTTCAAAAGAAAGTCAACAAGTGGGTCAGAGAACTCAAGCAGAATTCACTCAACTCAGGTAGTGTACAAAAATTCAAATTGCAGAGGGGGGGGGGGGGGGAGTTGAAGTCCTGGTACAGCAAAAAGTTAATTGGCCACATGAACCTATTTTAGTATAGCGTATAACTTATGATCAGTTATCATTGACCCAATGGCTCCAAGGATTTACAAAAAATGTCTCAGAAGAAAAATCCGTGTCCCATAGAGATGCCATGTTGACATACCTAGGTGACCTCATGGAAGACACTACAGACTTATTGTGGCAGGGAGCAAAGGCAGCTCATGCCGTCTTGCTCTGCAAGATGGAGCACGGAGTGGTCACTTGGGAAGACAGTGATAGAATAGACAGAATTAGAAGGGTGCATGCCCAAAACACGTCACGAGCAATAAACCAAATTGGGCCAGAAACGATTCACGCAAGCCGTGGTTCTGTAAAAGCTTTCAAATAAACACATGTACACATTCAAAAGACAACGACACTAATGGCAAATGGCACCGTCATATATGTGTGTTCTGTTTGTCACTTGGTAAGCAACTCCCACATGCGGAAAAAAATTGCCAAAACAAGACACCCTCAAAAAACGACCAGATAGCTGTCAGCCACTAGGGCGGGGCAGCTGTGAAAAAACAAGTGGTGAATAAGTACAGTGGTTAGTGACATGAAAAACAAAGAATGTGTAGCCAATAAATCTGTCAATGAAGTGAACAGAAATAGTAGTGTGAACATCACCAAAGTGCATAATGTAGCTCAGAATTGGGGTGAAACTGTCGGCAATATCGCTGGCACTCATCAAAAAGTCAATACAAGGTTCTTTTACAATTCCAAAGTCAAACCTGCAATGGTCAAAGCATATTTAGAAAAGTAGAAGTGTCAACCTGGGGGATAAAGTCATTAGATCAAAAACTTTCTGGTCAGGTTCTCGCAGTGCAGATTGCAAAGGTGTCAGGGGTGTTATTGGGCTTGAGACCTCAGACGTAAGTACCAATATTGGTGTTATTAGCAGTGGTGTTAGTACACCTATCAATGTCATTAGTAATGAAATGTCAGATCAAGCAAATGTCATGGTTTTGTCACGTGACAATGAAAGTATTGCAAAAAATGTATGTGTGAATAGTATTCACCCAAATGGCAATGATACGGTATTTGAATTGTCTCACTCCACTGATATGGCTCCAAGCTTGTGTCTGACAGAAAAGGCTGCAAGCAAGGCTGATGATCAGTGTAGTGGGGACTCATGCATATGTCAGAATGCAGTCAGTAATGACACAATTCGTGAAACACTTCTCCAAATATATGACATCAATTATGCAGGCATGGAGGACAAATTTATCACCTCAGTAATGCATGCATTTTACAAACAAATTCATAGTGATTTTGCAAATATTACTGCTCCCATATTCCAAAAATGGCATAAGTCAGGTGGACTTCACATTTGGTTTTGTCCCTCTTCAAGAGCAAGTAATGCCAGCGAACAAAGAAGTCACTGAATGCCCAGATGCATCATGGTTGCAAGTACATGGCTTGGTCAGATCCACAGGGAAACTAAATTTTCTAGGGGCCAGAATCCAGGTGAATTCGCAATTAAAAGTCTCTAAATCAGAACACCATCTGGTTAATTATTGGGCCAGACAATTACTGGAAGTAATTAGATTTGGCTTTCCCCTGGACTTTAATTGATCCTGTGAATTAGGCAACTACACTGGCAATCATGTGTCAGCATGTGAACACCCAAAGGACATTGAAGCATACATTCATGAGTTGTTGTATGGGGCCCTGGTGGGTCTATTTGCTGAGAATCACATAGTAAAGGGACATTGTTCTCCCTTCATGACATGCAATAAGCCGAATTCAGACAAGCATAGAGTGATAGTGGATCTAAGCTGACCTCAGGGTGCATTTGTAAATGTGGGCATTGATAAAACTACATATCTTGGCAGTGAATTTGCTTTGCAATTTCCAACAGAGGATGACATCACTTCTGAGCTGAAATGTCTAGGTCGTCGGGCACACTTATACAAAGTAGATGTGAGTCCTGCATTTTGTCATGTCAGGGTGGATTAAGGTGTTTATGATCTTTTGGGTCTACAATGGAATGGCCACTACGTGGATACCTGCGTGTCGTTTGGGACATGTCACGGGAGTCAAATCTTCCAGTGGCTCAGTGACACAGTTTGTTTCATCATGCGCAACAAAGGTTTCACCATAATCAACTATATAGACAATTATGTTGGAGTTGGCATTCCTAGCGTCGTGCAAGCATCTTATGAAGCTCTCATAGACCTTATTGGTAACTTGGGATTCACGATCAGTTAAAAAAAGCTAGCCGTTCCCTCTACCAAAGCTGATTGCTTAGGTGTACTCATAGATTCTGTGAATGGCACCATATCTATACCCCCAGAGAAACTTGACCATGTTAACGTCACAGTATGTCAGTGGCTTTCAAAACGTGTGGTTACAAAGTGCCAGCTACAGTCACTATTATATGACCATCAACCTTGTGACGTCATACTCCAGTTAGACGTGTGTTTTGGCTGGCTTAGGGGGCCATTGTGGTGATGACATTTATCACCTGCCCATTGAAAACAGCTACTTGCAGTGGACTATCGTGCACTTGGAGATGATCAATATATTGCTAGCAATGCGTTTCACGCTCATTGGTTGCGCAAGAAAGTACACATTTATTGTGATAATGAGGCAGTCATCACAGTGCTGTGTTCGGGCACAATGCATGATGCATTCCTTGCTGGGAACATTTGGTACACTACAGCAATTCACGACATTGATGCTCAGTTTAGTCACATTAAAGGGGTTGATAACACAGTGGCTGATCTCTTGTCTAGATGGCAGGGTAGTCCCCAGCAGGTACAACTCCTCCACTCCCATATTAAAAACCAAAATGGCTTGCAGTTTCTAAAGATATGCTAAATATTAACCCAAATTTGTAGAGTTGTGTGCATTACATTAGTAAATAAAGTGTTTTGTTGAAATGTCCCTTCAAGGACTCCATATCATTGTTTTACGTGGTATAGTTACTACACTTTGTATTTTTAGATCATGACTCATTGGCAGAACTTTCATCAAAAGCATCAGCCAGAACACATGAAGTTTTGCGCCCCAAGACACGTCAAGCCTATATGAATAAGTTTTGTGTGTTTTTGGCTTTTTGTATATTGAATAAAATGGTGTTATGTAATTTCAATGAAAAAGTGGTTCTGGCATTCTTAGAATGCCTTGTGTTGATTCATTCTTCTACCTGTGTTGTCACAAATTAAGTGTCAGCCATTAGGGCTTATTTTGTCCTTTATGATCTGTCATTTGTCATTTTTGATCATCCAAAAATTAAGTACTACATTAAATCTCTCAAAATTAACAGACCTTTGGCTGTCAAATGTCACAACCCCATAGATATTTCCTGGCACATATATATTTCTTCTCAATGTTCAAATTTTACAACTGCACCTGTATATAGAGCCATTTTCCTTACAGGTTTCTTCGGTTTTTGAGACTATCCAATCTAGCACCACATTCCTTGTCTGCTTTTGACCCCTCCAGATTGTTAACTGGTCAGGATGTGTTCTTTTCCAAAAAGTATCAAACCAGAGACAAGGTACGTTTATTACCCTTCCGAGACTTAGTAATTCCTGAATATGTCCTCACAGGGCGTTGAAATCATTGTCAAACCTCCCTATTTCAAATACCAGGGTCTTTGGGTTTGAATCCTGTCACGGATTCTAGGGTAAGAAAGACACTCAAATGCATCAACATCAACCTGGGCTTGTCCCCTGCATATTTCACTTTCAATGACTTTAGAAGATTGGGGGCAACGTTTGCTTTCAACTCTCATGTCCCTATTCAAGACATAAAAAGGCATGGGACGTGGTCCAGTGACTGCATCTGGAGGTATATACAATCCGACTACACTTCAGGAGAGGCTTTGGCAAATGCGCTTGCCCTGTCTATTGTTAATGCTTGATATTCTCATCTACTGGTTGGGCTTGAGGGATGGTTGATGTAAAGGTCATGCATCTTGGCAATTAAAGCTGATTTTAAATTATTATCTGTAACTTGTATTCTTTGTAAACCCTCTAGGGTCTCTGGCTCACAGGTTTAAGGGGACTGGGGCTCCTTAGTTTGAATCAATCAATTTGTCTTTATAAATTGTCTCTTGAGCTCTGCTTTGAGCTTTCCTTCTTTGACCTTCTGCTGTGACCCAGGGTCAATTTGGGGTCATGTAATTTTATCTTCTCAACTGTGATCAGTAATTTCTTACATTAAATTCTATTACAATTTTTATTTTTGTCAACTTGTCAGTAAATTTGTACATTAAATTTTATTATGCAATGCATTTACAGAGATGGACGATGAACTCTGACTAGTTATTATAGCATTGCAGTTATGTAATAATCTACTTAGTTTATGCATTTACTATTGTTGACATGTACATATTTTAGTAGTTTTATATATACTCTTATATACTCATAATAATAAAGAATATACATGTATTATAATAAACAGTACCCGCAGTTGGTTGTTTTTCTGACTTGGGGGTAGGGACTGTAATAGAAACACAGCCTCAAATGATCTCTCTTCACTGTATGATATAGAAATTTACAATTCGTTACCTAGTTTGAAGCTCAGGAAGTTCCTTTTCTTCTTTTTTCCAAGTGATTTCATTGCCAACCAGTATTTTCTGCCACTTCATGTTACCTGTAACATGTCTAAAACACAAAAAATTATTGTTTTTATGCTCTAAAATTTACTGTAAGTTGACATATCAAACAATATTACACATCTTAATTTGAAAACCTGTATGCTCCAGCACCTTAGTCAATCATCCCTGTCGAAATTTTTGAATCTCAACTCATTTCTGCTTCACAATGATCAATTTGAGCACTGTCATACGACAATGGATAGTGTTTCTATAATATTGGTTTGATTACAAATATAATATATCATGATATCCCTACTTCATGTATCAAGGGTTGCTGTAATTTTGAAATTCCAAAAACAAAATGAAACGGATATGTTTTGCATAATGTGTAAAACATACATTTTTATGGCACATTTATTCTGTGATCTAATATAAAGCTGAATTAACTATAAACCCTTATCTATATGACTTTTTAATTCCAACTGTACCTTAACTGTTTGAGCAAAGTTGAAACTTCTTCCATTTTTGGTCGGTCTCTGCTTTCCAAAGCAGTCATGCTGACAATCAAAGATTTCAACTGCATCAATTTGTCAGATTCGCCCGAATGAACTAAAAACAGAACTGGTCTCTTCCTGCTCTTTTTCTTGCATTCTGCAAGTGTCATTCCATAAGTCATCATCCAACTTTCCTCCCCTTTTATGTCAGCTGGCAAATGATAAAATTTGAGACAATATGGACCAATTGTCAGTTCTCTCAAATTATTTAATTTATTAATTTACATTTGTGCATTATTTCTTTTGCTTTTGAAATTAAAGGTAGTAATCAACCATAAAATGTTACAACTTTCTATATGGCAAGATACATATTAATAAAAAAGGTAATTTATTGTTTAATAAAGAAAATATAGACAAAGACCACACAAATCTCATGAGTAACATAATGATATGATATACTCACCTACTGTGGGATAAAAATTTTGTGATCCACATCTGTAATCAAGAAGAACTTTGAATACTAGACCAAGGGCAAATGTGTCAACCGATGCCGTGTACTGCAATTTACCATCTGTTTTTGAAAAAAATTCTGGTGCCATAAAGGCAAGTGTTCCACGATCAGATGTCATGATCTCTTCATGTGATTGTATATTACGGGAAAATCCAAAGTCACATATTTTGACCACAGGTCTGTTGTCTGATAATCTCATCAGTATATTCTTCAACTTAATATCTCTGTGGACTATGGGTACCTCCAGATTGTGAAGATAACTTATCCCTGAGGCACATTCATGCATTATGATAAGCTTCTGTCCAAAATTTGGGTTGGATGATAACAGATATTTTTCCAAATCTTGTTCACAATATTCTATAATTATCCACCAGCATGAATTATCTTCAAGCACACTGAGTAGCTGCACTATATTTTCATGTTTGACTGACATAAGATTCTGTATTTCTCGCAGTGTACTTTGACCCAGATGGTCCTCTATTTCTATCTTTTTAATTGCTACCGGACTTCCATCTGTTTTCTGGTAACCTTTGTAGATGGTACCATAAGATCCCTTGCCCAGGGAGGACATCAGGTCCACTTGATATTCTCCAATGTCCATTCCTGGAGAAAACAAGATACTAAACTGTAAAACATAATAAAAAGCAGGTGCCAGATATTTTCATCGGTTCCTCTTAAGCGAGAGTATACTCCATAACTATGAAACAACAGGGAATAAATTAGTATCTGTTTATCATGTTTTTTTTTAGCCAGCTACAATTTGAAAATCAGCCTTTACAAAGACTAATTATTTATATCCTCCCAACATTCAATCTTTTTGTTGTTTGCAACTGAAATGCAGTTTTACGGGTACGTTCATACCCCTACCTAAACTTTAAGAAAATGTTGAAGCTTTGGGATCTAATACTAACATTCAGAGATAAAAAGTAATGCCATTTTTCAGGCCTAGTGGCCAATATCCAAGGTCCTTATTTTGTGTTTCTGTTACCTAAAGCAAATCAGAGTATTTTCACTTCTCTGGACTCAGAATTTGATAAACAATGGAGGATAAAATATGACAGCTCACCAGTCTTATCTAATCAATCTAATTGACAACATTAATATGGCAATTATTAGTCATTTCTGTGATAACAGCGGTAAAATGGTTATATTGAATATTAAAATGGAAAATGATAAGCCTACCATTGTCAGTATTTATGCTTCATGCAAAATGAAATTTATATTTGATAAAAATGTTTATCCTAATAATCTTATTATTCTTGGAGACTTCAACATCATACATCAGATAGATCTTCTCATAACGTTGAGGGTAGAACAAAAATTGAAAGAAAATATTCAAATATCAAAATTAGAAGATACCTGAACAATTAAAAAGTAAAAGTACATGGGGAAAAGCTGGCAAGCCATCAAATAATTACAGAACAGATGTCACCTTCATGTCTGACACCTTTACACCTTGTGTAACATGAAGCCAAATTCTCACTGCACTGCGATCAGATCACAAAACACTGATAGTACAAATTAACAAAGCAAAAAATCTTAGAGGTAATGGCTATTGGAAGTTTGATATAACATATCTATAAGATAAGATCTATGTTGGACAAATCCAAAAAATCATAAATATGTTCAGAAAGGGAATTCAAAATTTTAAAAATAAATGGGACCTCATTAAAGTTTTGATCAAAGAACAGTCAATGCAATATACCATAGAAAAAACAAGCTCTAGAAAACAACATTTAACAAAATAGCAGCAATCAGAATACTAAATAGTAAAACATAAGTGTAAGGAATACAGAATAAAACAACTTAAAATGAAATTGTCATAACCTCTCCTAGAGTAAACAGTAGAAGCCCAGCTTAGATCAAGGACCAAATATATAGAAGAAAGAAGTACGGGATAGTTCCGTCATTTTGAAAAGTAAATAAACACATAACACAATAAAAATGTTAATAGACACAGAGCAGCAATAAAAACATACTTGCGCAATCATTCCTGTTTCATAAAATATATATAAATCAGAAATATTAGACATAGGTATGACTTGAAAGTACTTGAAAAATACACAGTATCAATTGTTGCTTACACAAGATTCTTGTGATAGAAAAAGATAAAACAAAAAAATACTACAGGGGTAGACGACAAATTTGTAGCCCATCTACTAAACAAAAGAATGCACAAAGTTCTTCCAAAGCTAACAAGATGCACACATAGAGAACAAAACACTTGACTCACATAGAGTCACATATACCATTTTTTTGTGATTGCTGTTGCCGCAGTTTTTACAGAAACAAAAGTTATTTGCTTTCCATCCAGAGCATACTAATAATGGTAATAATGATAGTAAAAACTCTTGGGAATTCCTTGGGTTTAAATCTGGGTTGGCCAATTGACTGTGATTGTCTCTGCACTGTCATGATGAAGATCTTGTTTTGATAAAGTTTCCAGATAGAAAAATAATTTAAAATGCTATGATTTAAGTTTTTCCCCTTTTCGTCATATGGAATAACATAAATACAAAAATATGAAAAACGTAAATACATAAGAATGTAAAGAAAAATGTAAATATGAATAATATATGTAAATAAAAAATGGATTCACATGGGGGTTGAACCCAGGTCCTTAGGATCACAAAATCAATACTCTAGACACAAAGTTACAGTGGTAGCTGTTTGTGATGTTTGAACCATATATCTTGAATTGTGCCCATTGTGACCCTGAATTTACTTGACAGGATTCCAAATGCATTCTCCGCTACCCTCCTGCCTCAAGAGATCCTGTAGTTTACTCTGACCTGGTGAGTTGTCTTCTGCTGTAGAGTTTCATAAGCGATGGTGTTGTCACCCAGCAAATAGTAATGCAAATCTGGCCCTCCGAACCTTAGCTGGCAATAAGGCTGAATTGTGGAGCTGGAGAATGAAGATATGGCTGCCTTCCGTAATTTTGTTAGAATGGACCCTGTCATGTTATGTCACTAAGGCTAAGGCGCCATAGCATTAAGAGTCCCAGGACACCTCAGACACCACAAGATTGTGTAAATTTGGATCTGAGGATGTCTCAGGAAGCCTGAGACTGGAAAATTTGTGGGTAGGGGCGAAAGTGGATCGGTTACAATCGTGAGAACTATCAAATATGTTTGATTCTTATACCGATCACAACAGATCCAAACAGACTCAAGTCGACTGTCCAGGACTCTAAAACCAACCACCAAAAACCCTTAATCGGGATCCTTAGTCTTGTGGCAGAACAGGGGCATAAAGTAATTGTCAAGCAAGGAATTTACAAAAAAATAGATCTCTTATTTTGCATGTATCTTATGGCTTTGCAGCTCGCACTGGTTTCCTGGCTTTTCCTGGCTTACTAAAAATTTCTTTGATTTTCTGTATCAACACTGAACATCATTTCCACCAATTGTCTTTGACTAAAATTTATAGAAACAAAGTAAACACAAAATGTTTTTGAAATGAATAGATGTGTCCAGATTTGTTTAGTTTAGCACCTTCACCAGCTTTACTAGTATTTCAAGTAACTCAGTTACTGGTGATGTTATTACGGTTGGTGTATGGCGATTTATGTGTAGCATTACGAGTAAGACATTTCTAGCTGGTGGCTTTATACTCTTTGCCCATTGTAGTACTTTGTTAATTCTTAACATTTCTAGTCGTTACAACTGTCAGTAGTAGTATTTGTCTAAGTGGTTCTTTATTGTGATGTTAAACATTGGTTGCTTTATAGCTAATACCAACTGCTGTTGGTTTTACTGTAAGTTTCAATATTTAAAACTTAGTTACAGCTGGCAGTTTCACACTGTAGGCCTAGGGTGTATGCCTTTTCTACTGCTCGAGTGATGTATTTGCAACTGATGGTTTGCTTTTACTGTTGGCCTATGGTTCCTATAATATTTTATGTATTTACAGCTATCAGTAGTAGGTTGACATTTGTGGTGCGTACTGGTGATTTGTAGCATTTAAGGTTTTTCACATTTGACAGTACTACTGGTTGCCAGTGTCGTGTTTTTCCTTTTTATACTTTAAGTGTTAAGTTTACAGTGTTTCTGCTGATGATGTAACTGTTGGCTTTTGATGTGTGTCTTATGTTCATGGTTACACTTTATGCATTTTTGGGTACACCTTTGTTCTGAGTTGTAGTTTATGACTCAGGGTGTACATCTTACACATATGTCAAGTAACTTATTATAAAGGTAAACACTAATCAGTCATTTCAACCTCAGTTTTACATTTTATTTTTCTGATAGTACATTTAAGAAATGTATATGTTATTAATTTTTTCTTTTAAAGTGTCAATTTCAGGTACTTTCATATGTAACTTTAGCACTCAATCTTTCAACTATTTGTTTTTTGTTCCTGCTCTAAAGTTCCCCATAGTTTGGTTACCTGAGAGGCTTTGGATATATGTTGTAAATATTACCTGTTTGTTAGTATTTCTGTTAGTTGCTACTTTCTGTTTATTGTATTTTTTAATTTTTTAAAATTTTTTTCTTTGTTATTTCTTCCTTCTTTCTTATTTTTTTCTGATCAGTGTTTTTCTTTGGCTACTTCTTTGTGTATACTTTATGCTTACATTGGTTTGCTTATTTATATATTTCTCTAAAGTTAATTTATTAGTGCTCAGTTGTGATACTTGTGATGCATTATTGTTCAATATTAAGTTAACTTATTATTTTTTATTTAATTTTGTTATGATTTGTCAGTTTGTATCTGTAATCAATTGTGTTTTTCATTCTGTACATGTGTTATTATTAGTTTACTTTGTGCTTTTTTGTGGTAAAATGAATAAAATTAATAAATGTATATTTCTGTTTTTTCCCTTGACAGCCACAGTCAGTTCCGCTGATATTGCAATCCATCAGTTAACATTAAGACAATGCTGATGTGCACTGCTTCAGACTTTGCAACATGACACTTGGTCCAGCTCAGTGGCTGCAGAGATTTTTAGTACTACCTGAATTTGGTGACCTTATTATTAGATTTGACCTTTGATTTGAGCTCTTTGGTAAATATTCATACACACATTGAGCAGTGAAAGAAAATAGCACAAAAAGATGAACTTTATAGCACTTAATACAAAATAAGATTGGCTTTTAGGAATTATAGCATTACTTTATGCACTTAACAGAAACAAATAGTCCAACAAGACAGCTCATCAGAGTCCATAAATAAATTAGAGCCTATCTTTCTGCCATGGAACAGCACTAATAGGGTTATTGTAATAATGTTTCTAGTAAAATCTCAGTCTCTTGACTGCCACTGTCGTATTGTTCCCCCATTCAGTACCACCCAGATCAGTCAGAGCTTTGCCCTTTCTCCAGGCACCTGAGATGTTGATGTGATCGTTGTACTCACAAGAGCCAACATCACCACTATGTAGAAGCCCTTATAATTGTAATGTCTGGACCCCAACTGCCTGGGACATCTTATGGCTACACTTTTCTTATCTAAGGTTCCCACGGCTTGGTAAAAGTTCCACCTTTGGCCAAACTGCACTGCCTTCTAATACCGCTGCTTCTCCTTGTAGGCTTGGAAGATTGCCTCACACACCTCTGGCACAAAGAGTAAAATGGTGTAGTAAGGCACCCTAAAGCCACACATTAGGGTCTTGTAGGAGTCCCCTGTCAGGTATCTCAGGGTGATGGCTTTCTTGAACTTAGCTGCCAGTGATATTCATAGGATGCAGGATATTCATAGCAATGTTTCTCTGTAGAAGTCACAAGAAGAAACATTGTTGGTCCACTGTGATGCATTGTTTTTATACGTATTTGGGCACTATACTATAGCCGGGTGATGACTGTCAGTAACAGTAGGACGACAGTACGCCAAACATACATCACCAAGAGACAACCTCTAATAACCTTCAATCACCTTATGTAGCCGTAAGAGTAACATCTGCTACAGAAACCAATAGGTATCATAACCTTGAATGGGTGTAGCACCACAGTGACCTTTCGTCGAGCACTGTTAAGGACATTGGGAAACCTTGGGTAAATTCACTAACACCATAAATTAACCATAGAGACCACCGTGACACCACAGTAGCAGTGCTGTGGGAGATGATACAATCCGAAAAAAATGAGGCATTCTGAGATGTGGTTTGAGTGCCGGGTAGTAGTGTAGTCTGTAGTGTGAAAGGGGTATTAAGCACTATTAAAATGTACATGTAGGTGCTAGAGCATGGCAAAATGATATCATTTGAAGACACTGATACTTGTGTGAGCATATTATAGACTTTATACCAATAGTTTTATCGCTTTTATGTTTTCTGAGATTGCCTTCACCAGTCGTAAAGTTAGTGGTTTTTAAATGAAGTAAGATGTCTAGAATAAAATAAATTTCTAATGTAGAAATAATTGTGTGAATTTGTGTTGTTTTACTCTTTTGATACTGACATGATCTTGCAAACCCATATAAAATCTATTGAGTGCAAACCCAGATCTTAAAGGCCATCTGAAAGCTTGATGCTTGTAATCATGTCTTAAATTAAAACCTTGAACAACTAAGGTCATATGCTTTAGTATTTGTTAACAATTATTAAAGGTTGACGAGATACAGTTAAAGTCATGTGGCTTTAGTATTTGATAATAGGTACCTAAAACTTGGTGAGATTCAAGGACATACGGCTTTAATATTTGTCAACAAAGTATCTAAAGCTTGGTGAGATATAGTTTGGGTCACATAGCTTTGTTTTTCTGTTGCAGGTTTACCACCTTCGTCAGGTTGGTGTCTATTTGTGCTCATGGGTGAAGAACAGCACATGGGTTAAGCTTCTTGTCTAAGGGTAGAATCTCCATAACCCAACCATGGACAAAACCCCGCATCATACCCCTGACGTCTAAAAGACTAACCATAAAGTCATATAGAACACTAACATTTGGAGTGTAAGGTTGATAAATACATAACATTTTTCTATTGGTATACTAAATTGGAAGTAATATACACTTTCAAACTGAAATTATTTTTTACACAACCTACACAACATCACTTACACAAAGCATACTTTATACATATACAATTTCATATAATTGTGGTAAACAATAATTGGAATTATGAATTTACCTTGTCTGTTCATGTTTTCAGTCCATTGCAATGATACAATAAACACTAAGCAGATGTCCTTAACCCAACTAAAACGTATGTACAGGTACAATGGAAGCTTGTTTCCAAATGGTGTATGCCACTTAACTAGTTAAAGGTAGTTTATAATTCTGATAAAATTAATATCCATTTTGTCACACTTTATTTTAATATTTTTTTTTACATTTTGTGCTGACAAAAGTACAGCAGTCTACTTAGAAAGTCAAGAAAAATTTTGGGAGACAATTGATCAACAGGCTAATAACAATACACTTGTATACATAAACAAATTGTTTACTCTATAAATAGGCTAACAATAAACATTTAATAATCATAAAAGAACTGACATTATCACTTAACGATTGCCATAACATAAACATAAAGATTAAAATTAAAGTATCTTTTGGGTTGCATCAAATCGCAAATGAATATTATCAATGTAGCCCATGCTAGAATGGCTTTTCTAATCTCTCCCCCCCAAAATTTAGTGTCTCTTAATTTTTGGTAAGTCATTATTGTTGTGTCTCTATCCATAAGGAATCGAAAAAAGCATCCTAAATAAAAGTTTATTGCAATCACAGTTTGTCTGAATATGGCATAAGTACCTACTTGAACCAATCTGATAGCATTACCTTAGGAAATATACTGAACTATGATCTCATTAAGTGAAAGATAGGCCCACATAAACTTTATAGCTTTATTCTTCGGGCAGAAGTGACTTCAGAGTTGCCAGGTTTGCCTCCAGACCAAGTAAAATTTACAATAATCTATCTATCAATTGAATTCATTTTTCTCATATGACAAAGCAAATAATGTCTCTTTTGACAATGAAGCTTTTCTTAAAATCTTTGCTCACATAGTTTTCAAAATCATCTAGAAATACTCAGTTTGTGATTATATTGCTCAAACTATACTTCACAGCTTGCACCCAATAACGGTTTCAGAAAATGATGTTCTTCATATTTAAAGCACACAGAGTCTCGTCTCTCATTTTAGAAAAAGTTCATTAACAGTTTCACATATTTCAAGGTCAAAATTTGTTGTCAGAACTTCATTTAGAATCTGTCAGACCTTGATTTTAAAGCTTTAATTTCACAGTTTGAAATTAGAAGACACAGCACTTTTTGATTACGCCAACACCATTATGTTACTGCCCATTTAAACAAAAATAAATTTAAATAAGCTCAAACAACGAAAAAGATTACAAAGGGATATAGTTAAAGTATCCCTAAAACTTCTGAATATACGTTGGTAAAATTACATTTTTAGATAAGATTGATTTTAAAAAAACTTATCCAGCAAAAAAAACTTTGCAAAGTCATATAGTTTAAAATGTTCATAATTTTCAGAAAACTTAGATTGAGCATTACTCTTTTACGTATGACTAGACCACTATCTATGGAATGCTTTTTAGGATAAAACCAGGTGTTAGGTTACACAGTTTATAGCTCATTATCCTACAAAAAATTAGTCTTTGCAAATGTAACTTAGAGAAATGGAAAGTTAAAAAAGTACTCCTTGGCATTTTAGGGGGTTTATTTGAAATCCTCCGAACAAGTTCACTTCATCAACAAATACCGATTAATGTTTAATGGAAAAATTGCATCTGTTTGGCAAGGAATAATGAGAAAAACATTGACTAAATTTCTTCTTTAATAGAGAAATCAAGTAGAAGGTAAAATGAACCTGTTTCATAATATAACAGAAATCGGTGGAAACCATTTATTTGCCTTACACAAAAAGGCAATACGATTTTATTAAATTCTGTGGTAAGTTCACAAAATCTGTAATTGGTAGGAATGCTAGCTTGTTTGTGGACCCTAGTTTGTCCACCTTCATTCTCCATTAAACTCAGCTCCCATTACATCCTACCCATGTACTTCATCCACTAGTATTAACTTCAACTGGCCTTTGACTTTCTAGTAGATTACACCTACAACTGGGTTCAGTTTTGGATTAACTGGAAAATTTTACCTGTGCTGCATTGAGAGAGCAGTGTCATACCCGAGACAGCGACTTGTGACCCAGGTTTAGCTTATATTTTAATCTCGAATGACCATAGTTTATTAATTTGTAATCATGCATATGGTTTATACTAGTATCCATTGTACAAGTCTATAGTAGTTTTTCGTAATTTGTGTATAATAATAAAATTATAATCCCATTTCTTTTATTTGTCTTAGGTGTAACTTGGGGAATGACACTTGGGTTTTCCAGTACTCTTTACTTGAGTCCCACCTTAACTACATATCTTAGGTTTTCTGGTACAGTTTAATGACTCTGCTGCGAATGATTCTCAGGGGCCTGTCCTGGTCTTTGCAGACCATGCTGTCAGTTTATCTTTAGCAGGTGACCAGTTTGCATCAGATCATTTACTCTTTGGGGCTGACTCCATTCTTCTTGTCAGTGTCATGCTGGCCTTAAGTATGTTTAGTTTAGGAACTGACCTGTCCTGGTTGTTTAAAATCTAGCTGTCTTTGGTACCTTTTGTCTTGTTTTCTGCTGCTCCTTTATTAACTGCTTGCAACTGAAGCTTTCAGTGCCTTTGGCCACCAGACTTTATGTTATGGTCAATTGCTGGACTAGCTTGGCCATCAGATGCCTGCCACTGCAATTGACCGCCATTTGCCAAATCAGCTCTTGGCAAATCTGCAACTTAAATTGTCACTTGTGCCGTCTACTTGCTGTTGTGTTGACAACGCAACAAACGATTGTATTCATAGTTTTACTAAAGGATCACACATTCTAGTGTGTTGGAAGTGTTGTGTTAAGTTCATCTTTTCTGGCTGCAAGTGCTATTATCACTAAGGATGGAGACTTGGGGGCAGAGTCTTAAACGTAAGAATTGATTTAGAATAGATTTAGAATCTGCTGGCTGTGGTAGCAGGCTTTCATCTTTCAGTTATAGAGCACCTAATTATGTATGTTTCAGGCTATGGTGTATAAGATCAAGCTACGCACTGGTAGAGACTGACTCTTAGCTTTTTCTCATCTTCTTAAATTTGGGCTGTCTTATGTTACTTGTTATACTAGCTCAGAATGCACAGGACATCACACATTGACCATTGTCTCATTTTAGCTGTATATTATTTTTGTGTTTATTATTAATGTGTGGTACTTGACTGTTGACTTTGCTCACCAATTCATCAGCTCCATGATCTGTTTACCTCTTATGTTGTTTTAGTATCTAATATTAGCTACACGTATATTCATTGTTTACCAACAACAAATTAATCTTTCAAGTACTACTTATAACATAGTCGGTTAATAGCATGCCTATACATACATATAATGCTATTATAATACATGATTACATTCTTATATTTATTGATGTGAACATTTTGCTATTAGGCAGTAACGGGTGCTGGATTCTTGTTAGCCCTCATACATTCACTACTGCTCTCATTTTATTTTACCCATATACTTCACTTACTTTTATCTACATTGTTTTAGCTTTGATCTTCCAGTGGATTACACTTACCTCTGGGTTCATCTTGACTATCTGGAAAATTTTGCCTGGGTTGCTTGAGAGTGCAATGTCATACCATAGGCAGTGACCTTTGATCCATTTATTGACCTTAGGTTGTGTTTTAACCTCAACTGACTGTGGCCGAGATTACCTATTAATTGGTAGTTTTGACATTACAGATGTGCTTTAAAATTCATATTATCTCTTCTTTGTGTCTATGTGTTTCTGCACATAAGGTGTGCTTAGAGCACATTACTTGGGGACAAAACCTTAAATTTTCAGGTACTCTCTGTAGAGTGACCTTTACCTTGGCCTGGATTAACTCAAGGGCCACTGCCCTTAGGATAATCACACCTTACCGTCATTATTTCTTGAAGCATGGACAGTGCATATCAGAGCTTTTTTATTCTTTTAGGGTTTTTATAGGTTATTACTATGTAAGATAATAGCTATAATCTTAAATCAAAGGAGTGTAGAATAGCTTTTCAACTACAACTAGCGGATGACCATGACTTTATTGATGGAGTCACAGGAACATTCTCTCAGCTTAGGCAAGTAACTGACCATTCAGATAACGCTGATTTAGACATAGATTTATCAATTCAGATCAAAATTTGTCCCCTGCTTTTTTGGCTTATGGTTCAGTTGCAAGGTGTTATAAACTTGGTAGGAGACATTACTGTAAATTACAAAATGTGTTAAACCTGACATTTTTTTCTGAACAAGATATACAGCTTTGGAGAGGTAAAACTCAAGCTGATACAATTTTGTTCAATTCAAGTTATTCATAACCTTTTACGTCCTTAGAGTCCTGTCACTGCACAAGGTCTCTAAATTGGACTAGCTTTTATTTAATGCTTGCTCCAGTCAGGTATGTCTGCTGCCAATATTACAAACCATCTCACAGCTATCAGGTACATGTGTATAATATATAAGTGTAGCACTTATTATTCATCAATGCGGTTAAAATTAATACATTCTTGAAACTCATATTTCCACTTGTCTTTGATTTATATATATTGCACCACTTGTCGATTATTTCAAGAACAATTTGCAATGGTCTTCAGACATCTCTAGTTACTAGCCCTTTTCCTGAGATAGTCCAGCATTTTGCCCCACTCTGCTGCATTGCTTGACCCATCCAGGCCTTTTCATAGCTTGTGGACAAGATCATGCCTTGATATGATATTAAAATGGTCAAAACCCTCCGAGATAGAAAGTAAATTGCCACTATTGACAACCCAGTTTTGCATAAGTGCATTTTACGTCCCTTTGTAGCTCTCAGGCGGATACTACACAACTAGTTCCTGTCTCCCCTGATGAACTTTTGTGTCCGGTGCAGAAATTTTTATCCTCTTACTGATTCTACAGCTTGTAAACATCTGAAGTTGGTTTCTAAAAGTTTGAGACTTCAGAAGATATTAGTGAATTATAATTTCAGGCGTGGAGTTGTCATGTGGGCTTTTAGATCAGGTATTGCTATACAGGACATTGGGGCGCAAGGCACATGGTCTCAGATGGGAGGTAGACGGCCATATGCCAAATAAGCTCTTGGCAAATCTGCAATTTAAAAAGTTGGCCCCCGCAAACTCAGCTCACAGGTTTGTTATTATTCTATTCTATTATTATACATTATTCAATTATTCTTGTTATTTGTGACACACTGGTTTCTTGACATTGAGTTTGGCCAGACTTCTAAACAGAGCAGTACAGCAGTCAATGTGACTACTCACAAGAACATTTAAGGCACGTGTTGCAGATTCGCATGTGAGATTCTTCCTGATGTGTCTGTCATCATGCATCTGAGCAACGCAGCCTCCACAAACCTTCTGAACATGGGTACCAAATGAGAACCCTGGCATCAAGCCAAACCCAGGGCTTTCTTCCAATATTGATGGGTCATATTATGATGGGTAGTTTTTGGGTGGAGGAACCAGTGCATACTAGATGGTCAAGATTCTGCACTGTAAACCACCGGGCGTCGACAAGCAACTACCAACTTTACCAGTTTCTAGAATATTGGAGTGAATATTTGAAAGTGAAATATTGAAAAAATGAGTCCTTGTTCTTAGGAAAATTTTATTGCTTATATTTTATTTTTACGTTTTTTATTTCTTGACAGGGGACTCGATTAGAGTGCTCGCCCTCAACCTCTTAGGTCGCCAGTTTAAATCTCAACCCAGGTACTTTATGTTGGAAAGTTGTTTCCTTTATAACGCAATGCAAAGAGAAATTTTGTACACTTGACAAGTGATTCAATATTGCATGAGGACATTACACAATAAGAGTGAAAGAAAGACATACATGGGGATATTATTTAGGCTTTCTCTTTAACATATAAGACAGAGCATGAAGCAACATATAAAATACATGAACATTACTCGATTACAACTTACTTGACTACGAAATGAAAATAAATGATAATCATTATTTTAGGATACTCTTCAAACACTAACCTGGGGTTTATATATTTTCAATGCCCCATTTGTTTCCATAGAAATAGTTGCTTTGAATCGGGGCCATTACAGTAATGAATGGATTGTTTTTCAGTTTGGTACATAGCTTAAATTAATTTGCATTGTAAGACCACAGGCCCATAACATACATTTATATCTATTTATAATAAAACAAAAAGTAAATTATGAGATTATGAGGACTGGACAAACTGGTTCCAGCAAATCCTTTGTTTTAAATGTTTTCCTGTTTCTACACTCATACATCTTATATCTTGTAGACTTTGTCATCAAAGGAAAGAAAACATTCTTTATCAATCTGGCTTGCTCATGAATTCGGAAAAAACTAAATTCTCCAACCAGGGTTGTTACCTGTATAGGCAATATGACTGACGTGAGAGCTGCTTTATTGTGCACACATGTATACAAGCTAATACTCAGTCAAAAGCTCTTTATTCAACACAAAAGTATCATCTGCTTTATATGTATGTGGTTGTTGGTTTCTTTGAGCTGTCCACTTCCAACAAGAAGACACTGCACCCTCCGTTCACAAAACACATTTTAGTTCAGCCATCCTCATTTCTCATATTAATACCTCAATAGAACGTTCAGTAGACTACAGGGTTGGTATTCACAAAGGAAACCAAGCTCAAGTTAAGAGAAAAAAAATTAGCTCAATTGTTTTTTTGCTGTTTACACTAAAACTTTAAAAAGATTTAGCAAAACTTGATATTGATCCCGTTTGTGAATATGGCCCAGCAACACAACATATCTAACGCAGCATCAGCTACAAAAGATAATAATTTTAAAACTTTGAGAAAGTGATCAACATGAACACTTTTCATTCATAAATATGTAAATTCTGCTTGCCTTTCCATATTGTCCAAAGCACGTCCCCTTCTGCTTGTTTGCACAGGAAGTGACATTTTTAATGAAAATTTTCTATTTTAAGTGGCCTTTTCGGTCATAAGCTGAAACAGAAATACATTGATTTATTTCTCATATAATTTTAAACATAAAAACTATAATTAAAATAACAACATTCCCCTGGGATCAAACCAAGCTAGATAGCAAATGGGATTAATTAATTAATTTTTTACTCTACTAAAACATTTTGTAAAATTTAACAGTATTAACATGTTATAATACATCTGGTAATTCACAGATAATACTCTCATTAATATCTGACCTTGATGAGTTACCCAAGCCAAGGTCACAAGTAAGTCCAACCTATTAGAGTAAAATCCCCCAAGCTTAATAATTACAAAACAGTTACACAAAGCCCAATACCAATGCCAGTGCAACCAGCTGAGGGAAGGGAAACCAATGACCCTGGATGTTAAGCCAATGACCTCTATCACCCAAGGTCATGTGAGGACTACAAAGGTCAATGTTGAAAAGGTGAAATTAAAGTTAATTCTATTGTAATGTGAGGTGAAAGGTCCACCTTTGCATAAGATCAACAAGCAATGCCACAATCCGTGGCCAGACACTGTGTACCCGTAGGGGGTTCTGGGCTATCTAACAGTAACTAACATTACAATTCAGCTGCAAATGTATTGTGATTGGAATTATGACATAGGAGGGTAGACTTAATGAGGAAGTAGAGGAAATGATTTTAAGGGTTAAAATGCCAGGACATGCAGCAACGTTAGTGATAAAAGATGATACAATTTGTGTGGATCATAGCCATAAAGTGGCACTAGGTCAGCTCGCAAGATAAGGTATATCAGTAACTCTGGTCAGAAAATAACACATCAAGCCCTTTACGGGCAAATGTACATTGTCACATACTTAATAAGATACATACACTGTTGCATATTTACACTGCTATTGACTAGAATGTAGAGTTTTTAGAATAAAGTTAGTGTTCATATAAAGTATAACATAATGTAAATATGGATGTATTATGGCCATATCATGGAGGTGAAACCGAACCAGATTTTCTGGATTTTTGTCCATAGTCTCAGAGTCGGCAGTAGGGTTGGTTCCAGTGGAATACCCCTATATATTTGGGATGATTATAATATATAGTATTTTACGTCACCTTCGTCTCCTTTTCAAAATAATTTCACGTAGTTTTGTAATTTATTGTCTTTGTTGTCTTTTTTCATCACCTGCTTGATCCATGGTATAGGTTATTTCCCTGTGTCTTGTTTTCTTTATTTGATGTGCATATCATTTAAAACAGTATAAATTCCAAAAATTATATTGTCTAAATGTTTGTTTGCGTTATCCTGAAACAATAAATCTTAAATTTATATTTTGTAATAAAATATTATATTGAATAAATTATATATTGATTTGATATTAAAACATAATACTGACACTCTTTATAAGTACATATTGTGGTTAATGAATGCCATTTTTTTGTCTTTATTTGAGTTTAGATAAGGCATCATAGAATGATTAAAATAAATAATCAGTTATAGAGCAAATGATTGTTTTTGCAGGCTGATTACTATCAATGCTACTCTCGCCAGCCTAGGTTGAGTTTTAATTGTGTCTATTGTATTCCCCCTGCAACTGGTTTCTACTCTTACTTCAGGCATTCTCCAGCTTGAAATGCTTCACATTTGCATTACATTGCAAATATGGGCTCAAAAATCCTATTCAAGTGTAATATTCCATTGTGATAGTATAGCAGTAATGTAAGTGTTTCGATCCAAGAAAGTCCCCATTATGACACAAATTATATATGGCTAGCTTGAGCTTGTTGGCATTTGAAGATAGAAATGAGGCTGATTTGCCTGGCACATTCCAATCGATTGGGCTTGGGGATATTTTTAAAGTATTTAACCTTCCATAGATTTAAAATGTCTTAAAATTGTGTCAATGCGTTAATCTTACTAATCTAGTTGCTCAAATTTTTCAGCCAATTTTTGTTACTTCAAAAATGCTTCAATTCTAATTTCGACTTTCATTTGATCTTGTTAAGTTCCAGGTTATTTTAAAGTTTAAGTAACTTCTCAAACAGACCTTTTCTACAAATGTTAAGAATGCAATGTCAAATGAATATGCGTCTTAAGGCCTGGTCTCATTGCTCTCTGACCTGTTTCGATACGTGGCAAGACACCAAACGAGTACATGACTAAATGTGGGATAAATTGATCCGTTTGACAGATTAATTGTGGGTTTTAATGTTCTTCCACTGCTCTATACATATTGTATAGTTAATCTCCTGCTTAGTAGTTTGCTGTATGATAAGAAAGCCATGCATCAGACACAAGAAAGAATCGGTAATTACCAACATTCAAATTTCTCAAATTAGAAAAAACAAACTGCTGTCAGTGTGTTGTTTTACGTCCATGCCCCAAGTTGCAAATTGTGACATAATTGGATCTGTATTTACAGTTTCTTCTCAATGTCACCGTTTATGACTTGTGTGGTATATGTGGGCTATGTGACTTCTGCATTGTTTAAATTTTACCTATATTTTGAAATATATTCATCACACTATATCTATGAATAATTTGTGTCATTTTACCCCACCATAACGCAGACACAAACTATGCCTAAAAGTGTTATAAACAAGATTTCTTTTGGATTAATATAAACAGACACAAGAGACAGTTACAAATTTCCTTTACACACGAACATTTACAGTGATGAACCTTTCACAGTTAGTTTTGAGGGTCAATAATATAATTTCTACTTGAAATTAGTGTCCCAACTTGGCATTTGAAATGCAGTTAAAATTTCCCCCAGTCACTATGTGTCTGTTATGTCATCGCTCCATCTACCTTTTTATGGTATGCTACATTGCGGGTTTTGAACGATTGCATGATCGGTGACAGCCAGTTGGTGTTCTGCATCCACTTTTGTGCCAAGGATCAGATTATTTCACCCAGAGAAGTATGAGAGCCGCATTAGTAAGTCACACTTCAAACTTAAACTGCCCATACTTTTGACTGTATGTACATATCTTTCCACGGTCCTTATCTGACACCTTTTATGGTAAAACTTACACAGGAAACTCATCCAAAAAAATTTGCGATTGGTTGAAAATATAATTTCTTGAAAAATATTATAATATTCTGTTTTTCATTATTTTCGGAATAAGGTCTTCTGTCACCCAAATTATTACTTCTACCACACAGAGAAGTCAATCTATCACATTGTTCTGCTGCAAGATGTTTGTCTGTGCAAACAATACTTGTACTTAGAAAATCACTCTGAGAGTGCAAACCTGTGCAAAGGCACAACACCTCAAATATTGCATATCAAGGTAATAACAATGTCTGCCGAAGATAATATTAATGACAATAAGTAAATGAGAAAATCCAGATCACATTTTTTTGCATCCAGATGGTGATACAAACTACTCTGAAAACTTAATAGGATTTAAGTTGGACCAAGCTTCGGATGTTTCTAACCAGTAGTACTTTCGTCATCCTGTTAACAAACAAACAGAAAAACAAATCAACTGCCTGGGAAATAATACCTCCTTGGCTGAGGTCAAACACTGCTTGTGATTACACAAACCATCAGTGTATAGAGCTTGGACGAGTTGTCAGAAATTTAAACAGATTCCCTCACTTAGACCATCCTCTTGTCTTCTTGTTTTTCACCTTTTATTGGTTGGCACACTAGAGACATTCTATGAAAATTTCATCAAGCTCCATTCACAAAATTCGAATCCATATATAACACCTTTTGAGGTATAAAATGTCAAAATCTGTTCACCCACCTGAAACCCTTCATCTATCAATTATTTGTCATACTTTAAAGGACCATAACTTCCTTGTTTCTTTAAAGTTTGCAATTATTTGTCATACTTTAAAGGACCATAAGTTCCTTGTTTCTTTAAAGTTTGCATACTGTAGCATTCGGTTCTTTACCTTGTCTACTGACATGGAACTTTTAAACTGTTCAAAAATATTTTGTCTACCATACATGATATTTAGTTATGTTGGCTAACTGTAGGATATCCTATCATTTCTGCAGTTACTCTGTAACCTTGGCATCATATTCTGTCTTCTTCTGTCTCTTTCTGTGTCTCTAGTCAGCTCATATGTTTACCTATATTTTTCGCCGCTTTTATGCGTCTGCTTTTAGTTCATTATCCTGATATAAGTAATTCTGACTCATGGAAGCCAATCGACTGGATCTTCTCCCTCAGATCATGGTGCTTGAAGATCTGCTAACAAGGGTGAACAAAACTATGGAGTGGAATCCCTATCATTAAAATTTGGTGGTGAAATAGTTACCATAATGGGCCACTAAGGCATGGAATACATTCCACAGCTCTCTTAAACAGGCCTTGATAGTCTTTAACTCCTTAAGGCTGGTGCGGCACAGCATCACTTGTCTCTGTGCTCCCTAACGATATTGTCACAGACTTCTGGGATGAATCTATTAATAGTCAACCACCTCACCGGAAAGTTAAATTGGAGTAAAGTGTAGCTCTTTCCAGTCATCAGATGCCACAGTTTGATGGTCAACATGAGTGATGAACTTAGTGGCTCAGCAAACCAGGTCCTCTCCCTCTGGTAACCCTCTGATAGTCAACCTCTGTCCCAGCTTATTGAACCTTTCTAGATTCATCCTGAGAAAGATTCTGTATGTCAGGGGGTCTTGGGCTCCAACTCAGCTAACAAGGTCTTGTACTGCTCCTGAAATAATCTCCTTCATAACAAGCTTCTGGCCCAAAACTGTAGAGGTCTTCTTCTTTTTTCTTCCAGTCAATACAACAGTATAACTCCTGTGCTTAAAAAAAATTGCAATGGCTTCTTGTTGAACAGCGCATGGTGTTTAAGACAGCCAAACTTGTTTACATGTTTCTTCACACAGATATTTTGCTCCATATCTTTCTTCCAACAGCAGTTCTTATTGCACCAGGCTCAGCCAAAGTGGTAGCAATTTCCTTGTCATTCCAAAGTTCTACCCTTCTGTTCATAAATCTGTTAAGCAGTTTGGTAATAGTTTTCCTTTGATGTTTCCACTGTTTGGAATGCTCTTCCAGATGAGATTCGTGTCTCTCCATCCTTGGCCTCTTTCAGAAAGCAGCTTAAAACCTACCTGAACACCAAATCATATCCACCTTAGCCTGGATTATCTCCTGGTGTTCTTCATGGTGCTTGGCCCCTCTTCTGTCTCTGGATATTGAAATTTGATCTACTGCTCTTATGGTTTCGTTGCACCTTAGAGTCCTCTTGTATGGGGAGATTTAGCGCTATAAAAGTCCAATTAGAATTAGAATTTTTCTTCTACTCAGAAATAATATTCTTACATATGTTAGTCGGACCTCCCCTCTTTTCTTCTGTGGTTAACTTTGGAAGTAGGCCATATATCTGTAGAGTATGATGTTGTAGTGGCTTCATAGCAGTCAAGGGTCAAATACGCAATGATATTGCCTGTCACAGTGACCCCTTAAACACTAGCCAGCCCAGTTTATGAAAGGATCAGGTTGAAAAGCAGGGGAAAATTGAAAAAATATCGCACAAAAAACTTCTTGTCAATGGATTTATTTGGGAACTCCTGATTTTCAATTGTATACCCATTTTCATGAATTGTATAGACATTTATAACAATTTTAAACCAATCTTTCTGTTTGGACCATTCAGGATAATGATTTGTACCATTTGGGATCCAATTGAAGAGTCACCCAGGAAGCTATTGTATTCTCCCATTTTCTCTCAAGGGTCGATCAGACACTACTCAGAAAACTATTGTAAATATTTTATTGCTCCCAAAATCCAGCCTCACTTGAGAGCCAGAGTCTCGTTCAACACATTTTCTTAATTGCAGAGTGGGTTTACGACTCAATTGGCAATGTGGAACAGACTTCTTGGGATAATGACTCATAAATCAGTTTTAATTTCAAATTTTATTTTTAGATATGAAGAAATATGTTTTTTTTTAATTGCAAAATTCTTAAAAGCTACTCAAAACTGACTATTGTAAAAAATGATATTGAGCAAAAACTATGGGCAAAATACTAATTAAGTACTCATGTCTTATTATACAGGCAATCATGATATATTACATGATAAACTGTCAATCGTTTTGCTTCATTTTAAACAAAAATTTTCATGCCGTTCTGAAACATGACATTTCCCAATCCACATTGTGAAACACAGAGTATATGTTATGGAATAGAATAGAAGAGAAGAGAAATTTATGAATCCTCTAAGTCTAACAAGGGAAAAACCTATACCAAGCAGATGCCATTACAAAGTAAGTACCAGCCAGGGAGGGGTGACTATGGAGGTGGGTAGGCCAGTGTGAACAGGTAGGCCTTCACTTGACAACTGAAACCCAAGAAAGTCTGTGTGATTGGACATTAAGTGGCAACCTCTTCCATGCCACTGGTTTGGCTGTAGCAAAAACCATTCATGAAACTGATAGCCTGTTTCGACAAGTCAGATTGCTAGACTTGATTAAAGATGTCAAATTGGGAGGTTGGGAAAATTTGATGGCTACGAAGGTAGGGAGGTTGTATTTAAATAGAATGCAATAAGAAATTGGAAGCCAGTGGAGTTTTCTATCGGATTACATGATTCCTTTTTTAACTTTCTGAAGTCTAGTCTAACTGCCTTTGTTGAGTAAAGAATTGCAATAGTCTTGATGTCAGTCTGAAGAGGTTAAAGCTAATGAAATTTTATCAAGTACTTTATTTAGATCAGGAAGTCAAGCCTACACTTCACCACAAAGTGTGTGTTATGGTCATTTGGCAAAAACAAACATTGACTAACCATTCAATATATTCGTTTCAAGAGGATTGATATATCTGTCCTTTGCACTTCTCTGTAAGTAATTACGCGATGTAGACCATTATATCAGGAAAGTAGCTCATTCTAAAGATAAAAATTGAAATTTATAAATCTATTAAGGCCACTAAACTAAAGAAGCCAATGAAAGTATTTCTTAACATAGAATATTTGTTTGTTCGATTTGTTTTCCTTGTACTGATATAATTGTGTAAATTGCGTTTAAAATCTCTCTTTTACATTTACACAATATTAGTTGTTTTTAAGTTTATCAAAAACAAGGTCAAAGGCAAAGTATAGGCTTCACGTCCCATTCACCAACCAGGGTCATATTGGGACAGGCCCTTGCTATTGCCACTTGTGGGAGTAAAGGCCTCACAGAGGTGACAATATTGCTAACCAGTAGGAGCAAGAACAAATAAGGGCTTTATGAATGAAATTTTTAAGAGTTGCAAATATACTTTAACTTACAATAAGAGTTCTCTCTAACAAGACAAACCTTCCACTAATACACAAACAATTGAATAATTGCAAACCACAGCTCTTCAATCATGACATTCTATTTACGACTGAACACGATTCCTTGCAACTTCCTTCTCACAAAGTCATCTTCCAATCTATTATGTGGTTTATTACACACACAGAGAAAACATTAGTCTTCTTTAAATCATCCCAAAACATCACAGGTCATATGATGAGTGCTAGTTACTTCCATCAAAGAGGTCATGTAATTGGTGTCTTGTGTCTCTTTGTCTATGCCTTAGATTTTTTTTTTTTTTTTTTTTTTGCAAAGTAACTGGAAATGTTTTGGACGAATTTTGATGAAACTTGATCTTGATCCAAGGATTTTCGATTGTTTTTCTCACTGTTGCATTCATAAGCAATATTGAGGGTGTTGAGCCTGGGTAAAGTTATGCACTCTTTGAATGCTCTTGTTTATAAGTTTGCAGGAAATCAGTGAATAAAGACAATTCCAGATGGCTATATCGATAAAACAGTCGCCTCCAACCTCTCACGACATATATTCAAATCTCATGTTCAACCTTTGGTTTGTTTTCTACACTGTAATGTCTCACCACTGAGTGTCAGATGTTGCTATATCCAATGAACCCAAAACTGCAGAGATAAGAGCTGAACTGGCATATGTCGCTTTAGCATTTGGTCTCTGATGTTGAAATGAGGGATAGGTCACTTAACACACTTCATCCTTTGATTAGAACACAGTAATGCAGGGGAGGGAGGTTTGTTTTTGCCCACAGTTTTGACTTTTACACTTTGAGTCTCATGAATGAATATCACACATTACTATATCCAATGACCCTAAAAATATAAAGATAACTGTCAAACTAGCAAATGCCAGATTAATAGTCGGTGACCAATGTTGAGATGGGAGATAAGATGGTTTCATCTTTTGGTTAGAACAGAAGTGTGGGAGAGGGAGGGGGTACAGTGACATTTTGATTAACACACTCGCCACCCACCTCCAAGGCATTAGGTTCAAATCAAGTCGCAGAATTCTTGCAGTTCTAAAACTGGTAGTCTAACTGCAGATGCCTTTGTTTTCGGTGAACAATCTTAATGAACTCGTATGAACTGCTTCTCCTGTCATTCCCTCAACCATCCATTGTAATAAGAATTGCACAATATGCTGAAAGTGTTAATTTTTAAGCCAAGTCAGTCTATCAATATTCAGAACTGACCAGTACTTAACCTTTCATGCTTTCATAAATCCAACTCAGTTGGTCTTTTAAATCAATCTAATGGGAGATTTGTTTGACATGGCTTAGTGTCTAAAAGATCAAGGCTTTTTGAAGCACTGATTGTTATATAAACAAAATGAAACAAGGACGTTCAATTTGCTATTAAGTTGTGTAATAAGTAAATATTTTCTTATCATGTAATTTCTGCTACAATATAACACCATCCCATGTTGAAGTTATAAGAAGTTAAGTGTTGTAGGTGGGTTAGTATACATAGATGTGGTAAATGAAATGTTCTTTGTTAATTATCAAATGAGGAAAAGTATAAAAATTATCTCCATGTGACAGAACTATCAAATACCAATACAGTGATTAATGGAAATAGATTGTTTATTTATTTTACTTCCTGTAGTCTTTTTGCATTTTGGGGTCCAAATATTGCACATTTAATGATGTAAATTGGCCTAGATAGCATTTTTTCACCATTTTTAGTAACCCTTCAACGCACCAATGGCTACAAATAATCTGAAGTGATCTGAACTTATAAGGTTACAATAGCTTACCAGTGCTTGATTTTCAGTGTAGAATCTTCCTTCTTTATACTCGAATCTCTCTCATGTGTACGTAGCTGAAAAAAAACTCTTTAAATAAATATAATTGAATTATAAATTTACACAAATTATAATATAAAACTAGGCATTTTTAAACTATCAATATTTCAGTGGATTTTATTTTAATTGTGCTTCTATTTAGCAATAGTTGTATTTGACTCAGATTTTGTATATTTGTCTTTTCTTGAGATAAAAATTATAGCAAGATCACTTGGAGAGTGCCAACCTCCGGCAAGCCCTAACGCCTTGCATATTGTTCATCAGTGAAATGATAAAAATCCTTTAAAACATTTCTGGATCCAGATAGTGATCCAGATCTATGTTTCTTGTGCCATTTCCAACATTTCCTGAAGTTTCATGAAAATCCCTATCTGAAACGAAGTAATTTTGCAAACAAACAAAAAGACAAGCAAGAAAGCAGTGTACATAAGTCAGTCAAGATTCTTCTGTGAAAGCCATTGGTCAATAGTAAGTATATAAAACACATCCTAGCTGGCTCCTGCACTAATAACTAGCACTAGCTCTCAAAACGTTAGTGCATAATGACTGAAGGAGTTGAAATGATATTTGTGTGATTTGTGATCTTTAAGATCCAAGATTTGGTACAAGTTTAACACTCTGTGTTTAAAAACACTTTGTGGAACTTTAAAAAAAATCTATAATTTATGTATATATTTTTTTAATTTTTTATTGTTGACAAGTTTTTTCACACTGGTTCTCTTAAGTATTTTGCTCCTTATCTTTTCTTCCTTACAGCACCAGATGCAGTCAGGGTGTTGGTAAGATCCTTGCTGTACCATAGTGTCATCTATCTACTCAAAAGTCTGTAACACAGTTTGGTTGTAACTTTTTGTTTTTGATGGTGTGTCATAATGTGGAATGCTCTTTCTAATGAAATTTACGTGTTCCCCAAATTGGCCTCTTTTAGAAAAGAGCTTTAGGGTCACCTTGTTAAGGGGATATTAAGGGTCATAAAAGTTTAGTTAGAATTATACATTGACACAGTGCAGCTACAATTACATATATGAAATAGAAAATAAACTACTTTCTATGTAAAAAAAATGCACTAAATGGACACATGAGCATTGAACACACAGCCTGCCTGGCTAGAGTTGAAATGTATTGCTTATTTTATATTTGCACCAAGCTGTACTGTACACTTAATTTAATATCCGGCCCCACAATACAAACCGGAACGTAGGAATATTTACCAATCACACGAATATGTCATCAAAATTTACCGGGATATCACAAGAATATGGTTTGTGGAATTAGATCACATGCAGGGTAATATCTAGAACCTCACTGAAGTAAAAACGGAAAGATAAAAGGAAGTACATACATCAGCCAGATACATTGTGGAAGCAGTGTACATCACTTTCTACATTATGGTTATCTAAAGTTTTTTTTCATTTGCGGTCGAGGAACCACTTTTTATAGCATCTGAAATGTTTTAAACCGAGACTGCAGTCATTCATTGTTTGTAGTCATGTTCAGTGATAAAAGCTCGTGTTACCTGGTTTTGGTAATGTCACTAAACACCGAGTTCAGAATATGAGTTGGAGTGAAAATTAAGTGTCCCTAAACCACGAGCAACGAAACTGAGTTCGAGTAGAGGATTGAAAATTTGTATGATAAAATATTTAATGATATTTAATCATGTAAATTACTATACACTGTTACATTAAACCAACATAATTTTTTATATAATCTCGAAAGCAAATTTTAACACAAAGAATAAGCCAAAAAAATACAATATTGAATAAAGTTTCATAATAGAAATAAATTATAAGTGTTTGAACTTAGTCAACTATTCATTCACGAAATATCCTCAAATAAAGTCCAAACTTATGATTTATTTCTACATTTTCTACATTTATTTCCAGGGTATTTTTTTACTTCGGCTCTTTAGATTAATTTTGACCCCTATAGTAGAAAGTAGATCTCGGTTGAAGATTATGCAGTGAAAACTACAAAGGCCACACACAATAAACAATAAACTTCCCCTCTTTGGGTTAAGGCCGAGATTGAACCACAAGATCTGATAGATGAGAAGCAAATATGACACTGACTCAAACCAGTTTTGCTGGGCTTACATCAAATACAGGTGGTTATACTAGAATCATTCCTATTTTCAAGAAAATACATTGGTGGTCAAATGAATATAAGTGTGTTGGAAACTGCCTCACTTATCCACACCAAGCTTTAAAGGAGTGGTTACCTTGAATAATTTGATGCATATATTTCAGGTGGTGGTAAACCTTGTGGTTCCACAGCTCTGTTCATCACTTCATAAATCAGTCAAATAATAAATTTGGTTACAGTTTTGGTTGTGATGGGCCTGGAGTGTGCCCAAAGTTACCTGTTGAGTCTTGTGATTCCCTTACCGGTGTTCCCTTTAGAAATAAAAGTTTTACCTCTTTCTCAAATAATCCACCCTAGCATCCTGAATCATCTACAAGGTTTTGGCCTTTCCCTTGCTTTTGGAGTTTTGAAATTGAGTCTTGTTTTTGACCATTGCAACTTACAGTCTGCCCTTCAATGAAGATTAAAGGGACCACGGTGGCGGAGTGGTAACACTCTCGCCTCCCACCTCTGAGGCCGGGGTTCGATTCCCGGCACGGCCTCAAGTGGGAAAGCTGGTAGTTGCTTGCCATTGGTCAGCAGTTTACAGTACAGAACCCTAACGAACTGTATGTACTGGTTTCCTCTGCCCTTCCAACTACCCGTCGTGATATGACCTGTACAGTGTTGAAAGCGACGTAAAACCCCTAAAATAAATAAATAAAAATAAATTCAATGAAGATTAAGTACCAGAAAAATTGCCTAGAATGAGAACAATTTTGCCCTCCCTACTGTTGCTGTTCAGGAATTAGGATAAGAAATATTTGCACTTACCACATATTTGGAAACAGGGCTTTTGTCACTCAATTTTGTGAAGCATCAATCCAACTGACTGTTGTTTTAATATGTAGCATTTCTCTGGCTCACAGCACTTGGATTATGGTCCACAACATATTTACAATAAAAACACTCAAACAAAATGTGCCCAACAAGATTGTGTAGCTGTTTAAACTTAATGCAAAACATAAAAATTCCTTTAAAAATTTTAAACAAATTATTTCTGTTAAAAATAGTGCTTGCAAGAAATTATAAACATATTCAAAAAACAAACAAATAATATATTTTATGTCAATGATGATCCATGAAAAGTAAAAGAAAACTTTTGAAGCTCTCACATTTTGCAGTTTTCAATAAATTTCTTGGATGTGTATTTGTAGTTTAGTAGCAGTAGTACCTTTGTAGTACCAGTAACAGTCACCTGAACCCTCATATTGACAGGTCCAAAACTCATTTTGATAGATCCTTTGCTAATGTTGGAACCAGGCTATAGAACAATCTCCCACTGGCTGTACGATCTGCACCGACACTGGCATCTTTTAGGCTAGAGCTCAAGGCTCACCTGTTTCATGAAGCCTATGATCCTTAGCACCTTCTCCTATGGTTGTGTAAATACTTTCTCTTTTGTGCTGATTCTTTTGTGTCCATGGATATTCTATTCACCCTCAGGATTCATTGCTAATTAGAATTTGATTTCGATCAAAAGTAAGCACTTAAAAAGTTTATATATTATTATTATTAGCAGTAGTAGAAATAGCAGTATAAGTGTATAAGTAGTAGTAGTAGTAGTAGTAGCAGCAGTAGTAGCAATAGTAGTAGCAGCAGGAGTAGTAGTAGCAGTAGTAGTAGTAGTAGCAGCAGCAGGAGTAGTAGTAGTAGTAGTAGCAGTAGTAGCAGTAGCAGTAGTGGTAGTAGTAGTGGAGGTTTTCCTAACAAGCGCTCTACTATAAAAAATAACGCTGGCATAAGTTCAGTGCTCACCATTTAAAAAAAAAATTGCTGTTTGTTTTCAATGTATTTTTGTTATCTTATATTCCAAACAAGCCTACAAAAACAATTAAACATGTAATCACAGAAATCACACTTGATGCAGAGCAAAAGCACACGCAGACATTTCCGAGTGAATTTATTTAGTGTTTGTTTATGTTTACACAAGTCTTTCACTTTTCACAGTAGTGCGCGTGATATTAATAACCTTGGAGATGTAAAACATGCTTATAGTACAAAGGTGCAATGAAACCAAAACATGAGGCCTGAATTGTACGGATTTATGCTGATACTGGATTCATTTATGGATGAGGAAACTATGAATTACTTAACAGCATTGATGTGATTCATTATAATTTATTGGCCAATCAAATTACCTTTTCCTGGTATGATTTGGCTATAAAAGCAGCCTGCTTTGACAGTATGAAACCAGACTTCAAGAAAACAGAAGATAGAAATAACTGATCATAAGGTAACTTGCTTAAAAGTTAGTAAGAACTAATTTTCGTATGTAAGTATTTGTTTATCTGTTAGGAGGAATAAAACGTGTGTAAATTTGTTTTTTAATATCCTCAGTGAACGAAAATGTTTATGTGCATGTAAGAAATAGTACATTTTAATGGTAAATATTTTTCTACTGTTTTAATTGACATCACAGTTTAATGTAGTTGTTATAAGAGAATTCTTATTCTAATTGCACTTACACAGCCGTCTTACAATCTTATATTGTGTAATTTGCATGACTGCCTCTAGAAAATACACTCGATTATATATATATATATAAGGTACAAGTATGTGGTTTCAGTTTAGTTATAATTATTGAATTTTTGCTTGAAGTGGTAAAAATCTCCCAACTTAATTTTTAGTAAATGTATATCAGATCACAGAAACTGTTTCTACAAGTATTAAACTATGTTACTTCAATCCACGATAATGTTCCAGGATATGCAAAATCTGCACAAGTAATATAAGTAAATTGTTAATCTTCACTCTTTCATTATTTGAGGGAAAGACAATAGGGGTCCCGGGAGAGAGCATGGTTGATTGGTTACTAACGTACATGTTAGTCATGTCTATGCATGATTTTTGGTTGGCCTGAAGTGGAAACATTGGCAAGTTTTTGGCTAGTGCCGGATGGTTTTTAGTGCAGAATGTTTACCAACTAGTATGCACTGGTTTCCTCTATCCCTTCAACCACAGGGTTGTGATATGATTCCATAAAATGTGCTGAAAGTGACTCTAAGCTGAAATTAATGACTTCAAATAGACCAATCTTCCTTTTACCTCCACGAAGGAGGTATTATTTTCACTACGGTTTATTTCTCCAACTAGTTGAAACTTTAAATTTGAACACTAATCTGGATCGCCATCTGAATACCAAAAAAGTCCAGACTTTTCCATTTCACTTATTACTATGTTTTGGTGGAGCTCTTCTTTAAAATGCTACTCTTGTTTGTGTCTTTCAGTACAGATCAACAAGAACACATACAAAGATGGACAACCCCGCAGTACTTACACTATTGTTAATGATTGCTGTCCTCCTACTCTTTGTGTTGTTTTTAGTCCTACACCTCACCTACAAGACCGTAAGTAGCTTCATCTTTTCATAAATTTGGTGTTACAACATTCAGTTGTATTGACCTTCTCATACACCCTGTCTGTTTACTAGGTTAGTTCCCACCCTGTCTGACAAACAAATACCAGAAATTACTGGAAAATGTAATTAATGATCTCAGAAATGGGAGATGGTGAACAACTGATAGTTTATGGCAAAGAATGAGATATGTTGTAAAAAAGCTGATCATTATGATATCAAGTTATATGCATTGCTATGATGACAGATCTTTGCATCACTTATTTATTTTGAGATACTTCCTGGTTCAAAGAAATTACTAAATAATTTTCATCCATTTTTCAGGCATAAATATCAATAACCAATATTTTCAATTGGTGTGGGTCGCTAATTTTTTCTATACATTATGGAAATAAATTTGTTCTCGCCCAATTGAGAAAATGATATTATTTAGATAAGTCAACTGAGAAACTATCATATTTTTAATACAAAATGGTGGCCATACTTAATGTAATAAATACTGTCATTTCATTGGCTGTTGCTACACTGACACACCGGAAGTAGCTGGTAATTTCCTTAGGGCTATTCATTTGGGGAACATTCACGGTCACTCTGATCACTTAAATCATGACCGAATTGATCGGTCTTCCTCATTGGATCAAAAGGCCCAAACTACATAGCAAAGATCACTTCCAATCTCTTAAATCAGTTCAATCATTGCCAATCGAATACACGTATTGATAAAATGGAAAGGTTGATTAATTTGAGAAGGTGTCATACCTGCCCCTCTGTTGTTAGGCCAACTTGTGTGGATAGGATATATTTCCATCTGCTGCAGTCAAACCCAAAACCACATAGATGGGAGGCTAGTAAACGAATTTCATTGTCACCAACTGCTGAATCCTGATTCAATTTAAAGTATTGTTTACCATTGCTAATTATATGTGACTGGAAATGTAAATCTTCATACACATGGGTACTGGTTGACCTTGAAAAAAACTACACACGTGTAAGGTCGATTATAGCAGATGTTGGGTAATAAATATACATATTTGTAGCCGATAGAATATAAATATATTCACTTAAATTAACAAGAAAAACATTATATCACATATCTTTATTGACATAAGCCTATTTAATTAGATTGACAGCAGTTGTTTTTTTTCCAATTCTATATATTTATGCTGGCGGTCCCACTTAAATACGCTGAATGTTTCAAGAAGTCTTGCAGTCTGACTTGTAGAAATAGGCTATCAGTTTCCTGCTCCCCTGGTGACTGGTTACCACTTAATATCCAATCACAACAAATTATCGTTGTTTTCAGTAGCCAGCTTAAGGCCCTCTTGTTCAAACTGTTATGTCCATCACCATAGTCACCCCTCCTTGGTGGCCACTTGCTGGGTAATAACCTTTGTTCAGTTTAAGAATTTCTTTTTTTGGGGGACTTAAGCATATTTACGAATTCTTACCAATTTTACACTATTATTAATGTTTCTATTCTATTCTATTTTACTGATAAATTCTTATTGCAATGATCCTAGTTTTTGTAATCATCATCTTTAAATACATTGATTTTTTAAAATTTTCTTTATTTAGGATTTTGCTTTATAAGTTTCTTCAAGTTTTTTCTTAACATTTTACTTTATTCAAAACACAGAACAGGTAATAATATTTTGTGGTTATATATTTTATATCTGACATGCCCATTAGTCTGCTTGGGCTATTTAGTCATATTTGAAACTAGATATAGCTAGTTACATACTTGATAGTGTTATCTGCTTTACATGTCCTGGTAGAGCTTACAGACATAATAATTAGATGGGCACTATTCTGGTGGGCAGAGTTCCTGATGGACACTGTTCATGTATTCAAAGATTTCACTTTACGTACCTTAGATATTATTTTCATTAATTTTCAGAAAAACTACCCAAAGCTCAAGTGGCCAGCCAAAACAAACCAAGTGGAGCCCAATGGTAAGTACACATATAGTACATCATATCTCCTTTTAAGGTCATTTCACACATCCACGGAAGTGCAAAGTAAATTTCAGATGGATTGTAACTGTGTGAGCTAATGAATCATCTCTAGTCTTTTATATAAAACCCTACAATGACACTGAGACGTATAATTTTTGTATCATTATTTTTGCCACAGGAATAAGTAAAATGGGTCATTAAGCACCTCAACTTCTTAGAAAATCAGTTGTGAAATCTTTCCATAGTTTGGGTCAACAGTGAACATAAAAAATTCAACTCTATCTTGAAATGCTCCAATATTTCTTCATGTGTTTTAATGTAACAAGCAAGACCAGAGCCCCTGCAAAAATACATTCCAAAGGATATATATATAATACAGTTGTAGGTTACATAGTTTTAGAAATAATTCTAAAAACTGGGAAATTATTTCGGGCAAAATCGACAAAAGATATCCGCAGTAACTAGTCCCTGAGAATATACAAAGTTGTCTTTATTTTCCGGTATTTAGGAGAAATATATATCTCAGCTAAAAATGAAGTGTAGAATCTCCACTTGTCATATTTTACTCCAGATGAGTGTAATAGGTGCCTGTCTAGCATGATATAGCTAAAAAGTTGGGGTTGATAGTCTATTACTCTAGCAATCAGTAAAATAGCTTGTAAATATATCTTAAATTAGTTAGGATAAAAAAGTTGGTTTTAAAAGTCATCATCTAGTTAATTTTACTTTTTATATATTTTGATTTTAGACACAGTCTAACAGTATTTTTCACACATGTTCTGTATTTTATAGTCAATTTTCCACCTGATCTTGAGCAAGGAAAAGAATTATGGCTGCTGCAGAATGGCATATACAATACTCCGTATCTGGTAAGTAGGTTGGTGTCACATTAAAAACTTGTATATTTTACACTCCAGAAGTTTAGCATAGAGTTATTAAAATATAACTGGGTACTTTATTACATTACAGACTGCAGAAAACTGCTCCTTCAGAACTGGATTGGGCACTTACAGACATGTTGCAATACAACTACTGGAAAACCTTCTCCACAACCTTTACAATGTCAAGGTCAAATTAGAGTGCAAAGAAAAGCCTTTCAAATCAACCAGAGAACTCCCACTGGTGTGTGCCACATCTCAGGAAATCTGCAAGCAGGATTTACTGATCAGATTGGATGCAGCAGTTAATAAAACACAGCCACAATACAAGGTGTTTGAGAAATTAATTGACGGGTAAGACAGCATGTATCAATGTAAGAATTATGTATGTATTTTTTTTGTATTTTATACTCAGAGCAATATCTCCATGTAGTACAGGACTCAAAGTGCTATATGACCCATCTGACTGTACAGTACAGTCCAACTCTCAAATTACTGACATTCCCCTAACTGAAAGACAGAGGCTCAAGGATGACCATTTATCAACGTCCTTCAGGTTCTTTAATCTGCCACTGAGGATAGGACCCAATGGCAGAAGACCACCATTTTAAGTGGTCATTCGAGCCACTATGTATTTGCCTGTACTTGGGATTGAACCCACGTCGTCTGTGTTCCTAGGTGAGTGTGTTACCCAGTAGGTCGCAGTGACAGTTGATATACCACTTGAAGATAGGTACTTCAACTTGATCATAAAATACTTGTTTCAGAAATAATATGTCTCATATAATTGAAATATGTATTGAGATAAGTTGAGTTACAAATGGACAATGTGACAAATTTCACAATGACACTTAGAAAAGAAAGTGTAAAAATCTTGAAAAACCTTTTGTTACCCAAAGGCACGTAATGATTTTGAGCCAACACTATAAGGCAGTCTTAGATATCAATAATATGTTTTGAGCATTAACTGTTTTATTTCTTACTTTTTCCCCAGTATTTTGAATGCCACATCTGTGACGTCACTGCACAATGACGTAGCTGAAATGATGAAACAGGCAGAAACATTGGCCAACAAATCTGGATTGGAGAGAGAACTTCTGGGCACGTTGCCACGTGGTAAGTACTTGATCATATGATAACATTTTATATTTGTAATATAGCGTGGATTTATTATCCTTATAATCCTCGTAGCCACACTTTGTTTTGGCTATTTCCTTGTTAAAAGTAGATGTTAAAAATTCTGCAATGAAAAATCACCAGCTACAAGGAAGCAGCTGGGGCACTGGAGTGAATGCTTTAGAAGGAATTTGAAATCTTATATCTTTGAATACCTACCCTAAATAATACTTTATCTCCACAGTGCTCACGTCTGCTTTGATTTTTGATTTCTTATTCATGTTTTTGATGATGCGCTTTAGAGTCGATCTTTAAGATGGAGATTAAGCTGTATAAATTTTAAACATGTTTAATATTTTCTTTGAGCAAAATACAATTCATATTACCACAAAGATTAGTGTAGAACACCATAATTGAGGTGATTAGGAGGAAAACTAGCCACATTAAAACAAAGTATTGCACTCAAATTTTCATTTTGTTAACAAATGTGCTTAAAGTTAAAGATTTAAATCTTTGTTTCTTCCAGGAGGGCAAGGTTATTTCACCACCAGTGCCATCAACTGCTCTGAACTCATTATAGAATGGAACACCAGAGAAATTAGTGGGACAACCATCATTGAGGCTGCACAGAAACTCAACCAGCTGTTGAGGAATGAAGGTAGGCAACCCACATATAATGAATACCTCTGCCTGCAGTTTGCCTACTTCCAAATGATGAAGCAGAATGTGTCCACTGACCTTCAGCAAGGAGCCAGATTTCTAGGAACTCCAGGTTTCAGAAAAGACACTCAAAGCTACATGTCCTTGACTGATCCTGGTGATGGCCATGTTATGGGTACAACCAAGAAATCTGACTGGATGAAAGGAGCCATTATACATGTTGAACATCTTGAAAGACCCAATCACGATCCACGGTCTAAAATTGAGTCATACAGAATCCCTTCGCATTCTGATTTCTGCAAAGTCCGACTTCATGTAGGAGACATAGCACCAACCACTAGCTTTATGGGCAGAAGAGTAAAGGATTCAGATGATGGTGATTTTGAACGGGACTTTGTGAAAACTGTCCATCTTACTTCAGCTGCTTGTACTGCCATGTTCCAAAACGGGGCTGCAGAATGCAAAATTGCCATGGAAGGACTAACCACATCCCAAGCCGTCAAATACATGCAGGCCTTAAGAGGTCAAACCATCCGATCACACAAGCAAATCTTGTCTGCTGCATGGAACCTAAACCAAACCATAATGGATGATTTTCAGAGAAAAGAGGCACAGATATTGAACACTCGCACATCTATAGCAAGACGAGCCATTGACATCACATGTATGGGGGGGGGATTTGAGAAGATTACATGGGATGGAGCTAGTGACACCTACCCATCTCAATGTATCATGTATCAGCTGACAGAAGAAGAAGCTTTAAGCATTGTCCATGAAGCACATGAAAGAGGCTTGGTAACATATTTCTCCAGTGGTTTCAAGTTTGCAGAAATTCAGCTGGCCATATTCTCTGGTGTGGATGGTGTTGGTATTGGTGGGGCCCAGGTACTGCGCTTTATGGACAAAGAGTCAGGTATGCATGGTCCTTACATGGAGGAAAACATCACAAGAATTCTAACAGCTCGGGATGAAGCTGCTGCTTCTGTTAGAGGTCAAGGAGTGCATCTTCTGTGCCGTTTGGATACCATGTACTTTGAGGGTTCCATCACAGCTGAAGAAAACACAGCTAGGCTGGGCCTCTTTGAAGCACTTTCCAAGAAAGATGAGCATACAATAACAGCCCACCTTAATGCACAGAAGCACATCATAGAGATGTCTGATGATGGAGAAATGCCAATGGTTGGAACAGCCAAGCGCCTACTACAATCACATGGTCAACCATTTTTAAAGCTTTCGTGCGACAATGATGTCCAGTGGAATTCATTCCTCGGGCGCCTCAGGTATCATGTCCTTCAAAGCGATGAAGATGCTGTCTTAGAAGAATACATTTCAAGTCTGTGGAGTGCAATAAGGGAGAAGTATCACAGGGAGGTGTGCAAATTTACAGCAAGACAATCACATGCTTTACTGAAGATTAAACATTTTAAGTAGACTCCAATAATGACAGACTTTTGACATCATTCCACTTTCTAGCTTAATATACAATGAATATGTTTCTGTTATCTAAGTAATTTAATTTATTTATTACTCGTATAGTGTATTTTCATACTTTTTCAGTAAGTTTTCATCAGGTATTCTTGTACATAATATCTTTATTGTAGTATTTCAAGAAAGTCAGTTATTAGACTAATATAATTGTTTATTTATATTAACTGTCACTTTCTGGCTAAATATTGAATGAATATATTTTTGTTATATAAGTTGTTTAAATATTTTATTGCTCGAATAGTTTATATTCATGCTTTTTCAGTCAATATTCTATACATAATATATATTATATATTGTTTTTGAGTTCTAATGAGCATGTGATTTAAACATTTGTTGCTTTGGCAAGTGTAATATATGTTGTGATATTTTATATTTGATTTTTCTTTGCAATTTTGTATTTGATTTTGTAAACTTGCATATCATCTTTTTGATTTCTCATATATTCAGTTTTACAATCCATGTGTAATAATTTGCAATATTTTAATACAATGTAGGCTTTCTAAATGTTTAATTGTATATCAGTATATTCTTCAATAAATTATTCTCATATAAAATGTATGTGTTCATAACTCTCATTGAAAACCAATGTACACAAACATATTTACAAAAGATACTAGAAAACTCTAGTAGAGCAGCGAGCTCCGAGGTAGAAGTCCACTATCCGCATATTTTACCAAAATAATCATCACAAATGGGACTGTTGAAACTTTGGGATTTTTTTAATCCAGGGTATAATGCCAATAGATCCCAAAAGTTTTTCACTTCTTTCAAGCCCTACCCACTTAAAAATGTATAAAGATGCAGTAACATATTTTTGGAGTGATCGCAAACACAGACAAACAAACAAGAACACTGGGATGAGAGAGCCAAGTGCAAAATTTGCAATTTTTCTTTTGCACAGGGCATTAGCTGAATGATCTAATTTATTTCACGTATCAAGGATATTGACCTGATAATGCCCAGATTTGAATGATTTCTTAATTGTAACTGTTCTAACGCTTCCTGAAAATTTTATAAAGATCTGTATAACAATGTTTGAGTTATGCTATAAATAAACAAACTTAAAAACTAGTTTTGGGCATGTTTGGTCAATATTTTAAACAAACTTCTTGACATAATAGATTAATTTTGTCACACGTTCTGCAATGAAAGATTTTCTACAGCTTCCAGTCCACCCGCAGCTATCTGAAGATGGTGCTTTTGTATCCAAACTTCTTGCCCTAAATCAGACAACATCAACTGTCGGCCAAATGTTAGATTCTGATTCTAATGATAGTGATCTAGATTGAGGTGCCATTGTAAATGATTCAGATAAAAAAATTTAGAACCCTATAATTCAAATTCTGAAATTAGTACACACCAGGTAATAATGCACAAATATTGGCACAGCTTAGTAGTATAGGCCAGTGGCGAGATTTCATTGAAAAACAATATTGTAAAAAAAGTTTGGAATCTAAAAAAAAGATAAAAAAAACAAGGCACGCAAAAAGAAACAAGCCCCCAAGACCCAGGTCACACAAACACAACCACAACTTGCTACCACGCCAGACCTTCATTCAGTCACACAGTGTGGATGGCATCACACAGTCTCAAGTACAGCAGAAATTACTGTAGTTGTTGGACTAGTAAAATACAGGTACAAATGTCAAATACCTTCAGGGTGGTTATGTCAAGATGTGGGTTCATAACAGTGTCAAATAGCCCCACGAATATGTCTCTATCTGTTTCAAGTAAAGACAGTACAAAATGGCCAGATTTCTGTCAAACAATAAGTGGTTGGCATTTCCCATATCATTTATTTATTTATTTTGGGTTTTGCATTGCTTTCAACATTGCATAGGTCATACCACGATGGGTAGTTGGGAGGGTAGAGGAAACCAGCACACACAGTTGGTCAAGGTTCTGTACTGTAAACTGCCGACCAATAGCAAGCAACTACCAGCTTTTCCACTTGTGGTCAGGCCGGGAACCGAACCCTGATCTCAGAGGTGAGAGAGTTATCACATATCTTGCAAGAAGAGTCAAATTCAAAAATTAAGGACCACATACTCGAATATCTTATTTTACTTCTTGATGGTGCGTATGACTTCTCTTTCGGTTTGGTCCCCCCTGTTCCATTCTACTTGGTACTTGGTAGGATGGAACAGGGGGTAAATTAAAAGCTGTGAACAAACTGAAAAATGTCGGG
Source organism: Sabellastarte sp. h YS-2021 (assembly GCA_964017235.1). Lineage (NCBI taxonomy): Eukaryota > Metazoa > Annelida > Polychaeta > Sabellida > Sabellidae > Sabellastarte > Sabellastarte sp. h YS-2021. Next base: position 81,062,830 of record OZ024937.1, read on the forward strand.
AGAATTAGGAGGTTGAATGCCTAATGACATATTCCACACTTAGTCTAACCATTGATTCAGACCAAAATTGTAAAGAATTTGCAATGGTGGCAAGCCAAAGAATGCCCACAATGTGCCATATTTGTAGTTCCTGATTTTAAAATGCTCCCCAGGTTGGCAGGTCACAAAAATGAAAAGTTGAAAGGAACAAAACAAATATGAGTTTTTCTATAGGGTATCATAAACATTTCCATGAAGACCTCCAGAGAAGCCAATCAGCAGGCCATATTGTGTGGCTCTGAAAACATTCCTACTAATGTGATCCAGGCGCCACAGAAATCAAACAATAGTGTTAGGAAAAATTGTCAAATGTTTCCTCTGTATAATCATTTTCACCATCTTTTAAATCAAGAGGTACAACCGTGTAATGACAATATTAATAACGTTGGGCAGAGTACTGACCATGTGTCAGACTTAATTCTTTCTGACAGTACACCATGTGGAAAGACTGATTTGGGATCTTGCTTGCGATGTGTTGAAGAAAAATTAGTAAGAATTGGCTCTTATAATCCAAGATTGTAATTCGATCAGCCTACAGTGGGCTTGGTAAGTCATCTTGCTCATCCGCCTTCCATGTTTGTCTGACAAGTCGGCTTCCTGTGGACACAATATCAGTAATCATCTTCTGAGTGCTGTCAAATGTTTCACATATATAACTTATGTTGCCATAGTCTTTTACATTTTAATGTTCTTACTTATGGTGCTGTGTTATTATGTGTGGTTACATGACTAATGTAGCCTAGACTTATTATTTGTTTGCAGAACAATGCTATTTATGTAGGTTAATGAAGATCCGACCAGTTGTATTTGCATAATCTTGCTAACAGACATACAAATAAACAGTCATGGACTCAATACTCCCATGGTGGCGGTACTAACATAAATCACATGTCTGGACTTTTCCGTCCATTTTATTTCTGATTTTAATCAGGTTCAAATTCAAGTAGTATTCGCAATCCTACTAACAGACAGTCATGGAAATAAAATGCCTTGTTGGCGGAGATTCAACATGTTCAACTGTACCAGGTGCCTTGGGCAAGTCAAGCGGTCATTGGTACCAGTATTTATAGCATTTTGTATTCTTTACTTAATCCCAACATACACATATTTGTACAACGGTTTTCTTAAATGCTTATTTGAAGATCGTCTACCTACTCATTCTAAACAGGATTCAACCAAACACTAAAAATACCGCTAAGAGTAATATTCCTGTATTTAAAAAACAATGTGGTGTGTAAATGTTAAAAAAAGTATTACAGTTAGTGTAAGTTTGAGAGCAAGCTCAAAACTGGAATGACCTGCAGGGTCAAAAGGTTAAACCAAGATCAAGTCGAAGTATTGGTAGATGCTCTGATGCAAAGTGAATTTAGTTTGAGGATTTTTATTTACATGTTAGTTGAGGTATGTACAAAGTTTAAAATTTTAAAAAGGATGGATAAAATATTAAAACCACCAAGCCCAGTTTAGAAGGAAGAGGGAATAGCGGTGGCAAAAGTGATAGGAATGATGGAGGCAGCCTGGGATGCGTTTTGTAAATATGTCCAGACTGCAGAACTTCTCCATAAACCATGGGACATGATATTTTGTAAAGGAACATTGTTAACGAATGCGAAAGTAGTACCAGAACGCATAAAGATATGGAAGCCATGGCCAGTGGTGGAAATATTCCTGTGGTTTAAGACTGCTTTCACCGCATCCCTGATATGGGTGTCTATAAGCCGGTTGTGAGGGTAAAATAAGTTAGCAAACAGAGGAGCTGTTGGTGGAAGTATTCTGGAAGCCAGGAGGGCCTTAAGGGCCCTAATGGGACATAGGAAATACTTATTAATTTCCAGAAGTTGAATGACATGTCAAGCTTTCTTACCATGCATGGTTTTTGTCCATTTTAATATTAAGTGGGCCCTGGGAGGACCAAAAATGAGATCTTAACAGTTTCGAACTAGCCAGTTGGTAGGAATATGGTAATACTTCGCATAAACCTAGCAATGAGATAACTGGAGGTAGCTGAGTGATCCAAGCCATATAATTTGGCTAAGTTCAAAATTGAGGACAGATAGGTGTGAATGACTTTTGGTGGAAGTCCATTCGAATGGAGGTGTTTCGAAAGCCAGTAAATTCTGGACATTCATTGTGATAGCTAAGTTTATGAAAATTAAAAATTGCTAAAAAAAGTTCTGAAATGTCTCAGATGTGCACTGGTGGTTGAAGGTCTGTAAGCTGAGTGAGCTTTTCCCATGCTGAAGATAGCAAGGCTGAAGCCCTGTGGTTCAAACCTGAAATCAGACAGAAAGGTCAAGATTAAAATATTGGATGGGAACTTTGTCCCAGATACAATTTTGTGAAATCCAATTGTATAGGTTCTTTTCCACAGCCTTGTCAGAGTAAAGCCTGAATAGGAGATCTGCTATTTCATTGTCTGAACCTTTAATGTGACTAATATTAAGGTCTATATCAAAGTTTGCTGTAATGAATCATACATTATGTAAGCATGCTGCTAAAAACCTATCCTTAGTCTTACCAGTGTAGACTCACACTTTGCAATTATGTTTGGCCATGACATGGGTAATGACGTCAATGACCATCTGGAACGTTGAACTGCCATGGATACAGCCAAAAGCAATCCCCAGATCGAGATAGTAGTTATTAACCCAAGAAATGCCAAATTTGAGTGCATCTGCTGGATCAGCTCGCAGATTTCGAAAGGCGTGAGCCACATCAATTTTAAAGGTGAGAGTATCCTCAGGATTCTTGAGAATCTTTTCAACAATATCATTAATCACTGGAAAACGTAAGGTAAATTGCCTGCCATCAAATTTGGCCCTATCCACATTATCATTCAGTGAACCACCCTTAGGGAGAGATAAATTTAAGATTACCTGCCTTTTGTCGCCGTCCTTTGGGCTTAACAACAGGGGGGAACAATGAAAATCTTCACAGGACACAGTAGGGGCAGGTCCAATGAGGGCCCCATGCACAAGATCTTTAGCAATGTAATATTGATAGCTGAGGGTAGGTGGTAGCAGAATAATGATTAACGACAGAAGTGTTAGTGAGATAATCAGGGTGAGTGAGTGATAAAGGAAAGCCAAACTTAAGGTATAAATGGATCATGATAATCTCTAAGATGAAATTCCCATGCATTAATGTTAAGCCCTGAAACTAAGGGAATTCTAGCTGTAACATAATTGGGCGTACCAGTGGCCCTGATAATATGGGCTACATCAATGCTCTGATCGATGGTTTGTATCTTTACAGGTTATCTGTCAGGACCAATGAACTTGAAGTTTTTTATTTCATGATTTAGAAATCCTCTGGTCTTATGTGGAATAGCTATATCACAACTAACAGTTTGTTTGCCAGCAACTGTAATATCAAGTTCACTCTGAATGGCCAGGTGTTCCAAGATGTCAAACTGGAGGTCATGGTAGTTGTTTACCTCACACTTATGTTCTGCTGCAGTGAGTACTTGACTGTCAGCGTTTAGTACTTTAGATTCAGTTTCAATTAGCATTAAATTGTCCTGATGCCAAATTAATCTGTCTATGATATTTGTCACAATATTTTCTACAGAGCAGCCATGTGTGGCCCACACAAATTCATCTTGCCTGAAATTTTCATAAGTTACCTTAGCATTTTCCATGTCTTGGACACAATATTTTGAATATGGTATTGCCAAATCGAGCTGAATATACATATATCTGGACATATAACTTGTGAAATAACCTTCGGATACATGGGTGCAGCAAGCCAGGGTGCCCTGGTGTGATGAAGTAAGATACATATAGAAGAATCCTCTGATTTGAGACTTCTCGGAGGGATGAATGTAAACCAAATAGCTAGGTTCAAGAGGATTACTGTTATAATAGTCCAGAAAATCTACTTTATGTATTCTGGCTTGAAAAGAGTCAAGCTGAAGCCTAGTCATGCTACTGGCTTGCTGCATTTTTGTAGGTCGATTTGTGTTAGTAGCATATACAGTATAACGCTTAGTATATACACAATCAATATAATGAAATATAGAGTTATGGTGAGATAAATTGTAAGGTTCATTAAAACTTTTATAATCACAACCATTTCTATCACCCTGTGCATCAATACTTGTATTAAGATCTTGCTGTTGTTGCCGTTGCCCTAAACTAGCAGTTTCATCTTCATAAACAAATACCCGCCTTACTGCGTTGAAATTGAATATTGTGTTCATATAACTGATGTCCAGGTGGATTCAAGTCCTCCTATTCAGTAGACACTCTGTCTTGTAGCTTCTGTTTAAAATTGCACTTGAATTCTGGATGCTGTAACTGCCTTCCATGTCTGACACAAAAAGAACATGAATGCTTGTAGTTGGAGTGGTGACTTTCGTGGGAACAAGAGCCCTCGTTATAATATTTACAAACTTTTTTTTGAAAGTGATGAATTTGTGATGACTTGGCTGTCAGCTACTTGGGTTGTTGGCTATCTGAAATGCAGACAGCCTATCCAATAACTATTGTGTGGAGTTGTCCCACCCTAACATCCCTTGTTCAACCTCATGCATAGAATGTGCCTAAGCTGTTCTGACTGCTGGCCATGGTAACGAAGTTGAATCCTTGAGTGATAAGATGACTTGGAGTAAGGCTTGTTTCGTTGTCTGTGAATCTTTTATGAGATATACATTTGTGAGTTGTCCCACTACCCATTCAGATAGAGTGAGTATAAAGTACGCTTTGAGTATAAAGTACGCTTTTTAGAAGTCGATCCATGATAACCTTTGTTAGGCCAACGCAATTCAGGGGGTGCTGAGATTGTGTCTGTGGAGTTGTAATGACCTGAACGCTTAGGAAGTTAAATCTTACCTTCAAATACATCTTGATGTGCCTGTTCTTCATAGACAGCCAAAACACAAGAGACAAATTGTGCTATTGTCGAATTATGTCGCAAAACATCTAAATTTGGAAGCATTGAGTCCTTGGATCTATCATCTGTGTGATGAAGAAATTTGGTTGAAGTGACCAGTCGCCTGTGTGGAAACGTGAGGTACTGGCTGAGATTCTGTACTAACACCAGGTATTTACAATGCATTGGAAGGATTTGAAGAAAAATCTATTTGCGTGTCTCATGACCTTGTAGAGTGCAGAATTCTCCTGTCTTGTTGAAGCGGGAAGCCGTGTGAAGCCAGATCCGTTTCAGCTACTTGTGTGTGGCTTCTGGGTTGCTGGGGAGTACCAGTATAATTTTTGTCACTTGGCTGTGTGACAGTGTTATTGACGCTGTTAGCAGATGAAGTACTAAATGATGGGTCGGAAGCTTTGAAATGTAAGCAAGAACCTTTCAAGTCTATATTGCCACTAGCAGATCCGGGGGGTGGGGGGGTGGGGGGTTCAAACCCCACCTTGAAAAATAATGCAAAGGGGTTCAACCCAAAGTACAAAATTATTTCTCGAGAGTGGTGTTAAATTTACAGAAAATGCACTATATTTTTAGCCCAAAATTTTTTTCCAGGGGGGCATGCCCCCCGACCCCCTTAGTTATAGTATGTCTGATGTGAACCCCCACCTTACTTAATGTGAACCCCACCTTACTTAAAGGCTGGATCCGCCCCTGATTGCATTTACCTTTCTTCACATAAGTCCTGGCTGAAGCAGTGACCTATTTTCTTGCTGCAGTAATAGGAGTCTTTTTACTGTTATTTGACGGCATATTGCACACTAAAACAGTAAAAAAGCACCAACTAAAATTTTCTTACACTTTAAACAAACGCCAACTTAATCTTGTTGGTACATAAAATAAACAAGAATGAATCATTACATTTAATTTCAAATGTGTGTAGTTCAAAGTAAAGTAGGGTTCTCTAATTGAAATCAATGGTGCGTGAGGTATTGGTGATTGGACAATGTAAGCCAAACATTGGGTGGTTGTAGCCAAGGATATGCAAGGGGACTCGGTGGTGTAGTGGTTAGAGTGCTCGCCTCCAACCTCTGAGACCGCCGGTTCGAAACTCAGGCCGGGCCCTTCATGTTGGAAAGTTGGTAGTTACTTGCCGATGCCCAATGGTTTACAGTGCAGAATCTTGACCAACTAGTATGCACTGGTTCCTCCACCTGTAAACTACCCATCACAATATAACCCTGGCTGTTGCAACAATTAAATCCTAGCATATCCACAGAATCCCCAAAATAATATTAAGGTACACCAACTGCCACGACAGCCCCCTCATGGGGTCATTAAAACTGACAGCAGAATTTTCTATCCCATTTATGAAACAATTTGACTTGCCTAGAATATTATCTAAAATATTATCTATGAACCATAATTCAATAGCGATTGCAAAGATGTTGTCAAAGCAGGTGAAAATACACCAAATAAATGCTTTATCTGAAAATATTGGCTTATATAAAATGTATAATCATGGCATGAATATGTATCCAAACTAAATACAAGGACAACACAGAAGCAGGTATTGGAAAGATTATAATAGTAAAATTGCAACTGGTTCCAGAACTTAAGTTCAGTTAATTTGATCAATATATTAGAAATAAAGACTTACAATTATCTTTAAAGTCCCAGCTTATTAAAACTTTTATAAATATAAAAAAAGACAAAGCTTGTCATTCGTAACAGTAAATAGTTATTATATTAACTTTGTGATAAAATTCTCTCCGTATATTAAGAATTGACAATTATGGAATAGTGTACTATTGGACTATTAAATGCCACATTAACGAAAGTAAAAGGTTGAATATTGATAGCATGTATGGTTGCTACACACTATAAAGTGCCACCTTCTGTTTGTACCTGTACTTCACACGATATTATTCCTGGTTTCAAGAGATTAACTCTCAATAGAGAAAAGTAAACCAATCACACAAAAGGTGGACGTTTGTTTACAGTCTTACATGCTATATTCCTACTTTTGGTACTGGGAGGAAGGAATGTGAACAAAGACAAGTTACTGTCTCTTTTTTTTCATTTTGCGGACTGGATAAACTTGAAACATGTTAATTATTAACAAATACACATGAATTTTAGACTAATTATGGACAACATTTTAGTGATTTGAAACCTAACCAGATTATGGTTATAACTAAGCACAACTTAATGGATAACCATTGAAAAAAACGTGTATTATTTATTTCATGTTTGGACAAACTGTTCACTTTAAAAGCTAAGGAACTAAGAGTTTGCAAAAGCAGAAATGTCATAATTTTATCTCTGTCTCATTTGCTCTTGTGACAAATGGATGTGATTAAATGAATAGTGTATTCATTTTTTTTACCTGGTGCAGTAAATGGAGGTTCCAGCCCATTATAGTGTTGGTCAGCTGCTGGGTCGGGGTTCATATGGAGTGGTTTATATGGGAATCCATAAGACATCGAGAGAAAGGGTGGCCTTAAAAAGGTTAGAAAATGATGAACCTTTTGCGGCTACTGCTGAGACAGAGATAAAAGCTTTGTCAAAACTCTATCATCCCAATATAGTGAAATTACTTGGATTTGAAACAGACTCTAAGTATCTGTGGATTGTGACTGAACTGTGTGATCTGAGAGATCTGGAACACTACCTGCTACACCATGAACCAACCTGGAAGCAGAAACTGAAGATTATGTATGACTGTGCCACTGGGTTAGATTTCATGCATAGCAAAAAAGTTGTGCACAGGGATCTGACGCTGAAAAACATTGTCATGAAAAGGAATGGCACAGAAATTGTCTGCAAAATCTCAGATTTTGGCATGGCTAAAATTGCCCATGATTCTTCAAATCTGAGAAATATAAGATTAAAGACTAAAATTGGAGCAATATCATTTTGGGCACCAGGTAACTGATATGTATTTGATCTCTTTTTAAGGTTAAATTGTTATGTTAGCTAGAATATTAAAATAATTTTAATGAGGTAATATTGATAATAATAATCATACTAGTGGTAATAATAATAATAATAATAGTGACAACTTTGGGTTAACCAAGATTTGAAGTGTATAGTTGAAATGTCACCATTCAAGTATATTTTGAATTAAATCACTTTTACTTTCACTATTCTGTGAGGGAATATATACATATATATTTTTTCTGTCTAGAACTGTGGGCATCAGATCAGAAGCAATACACATTCCACGTTGATAACTTTGCCATTGGACTTGTATTCTTAGTTGTGATGGAATACAGTTCAGGAAGACACCAAAAATCAACAAACTTACTACCAGAAGATTATGGTAACGTATTCTTTTAATGTACAATCAACATCAACTTCTGTAAATATTGTCTCTTGATGATATCCCCTCTCACACTACTGGTAGTTCTGTCTGACATTCTTGGCACTTTTTATAACACCCAATTCCTCAATCCACTGCCACACTTCTACAATTAAAGCATCTCTTATATCCCATCGTACGTGCACATACGTCCTGGTTACAGAGAAAATCGCCTGATTTGCAAGGGACCCTTAAGGTACACTTGCGATTTTAGAACAAAATATCAAGGACGCACAGACCCTGCAATGAAAATTGGCGCATTGGCACATTATTCTCTACATACATGCAGCGTGTCTACAAATGCATCCATGCCTCAAGGGTAACTTACAAGAGACTTAGGCACATGCATTCTCCTTGCAAGTGTTGTAGGTTCTCCCCAATTACATACATTGTTTTGACATACTGTAAGATAAACTCACGTGTACCTTACGTGTATATAAATCCAGTGTATGACCTGTAGCTAGTCGCAATCTGGTCTTTGATCTTCAAGAAGTGACACTGTTGTTGGGAGAATACACCCTGCTTGCACTGCAAATCTCTACTACCCCACTACCAGGCTACGTTCATATTTTTCAACAATATTTGCAGCACACTTACATGTCTATACACGTACGACGGGGTGTAAGAGAGGCTTAACTTTACGTACTATGGCATTACCTACTCTCTGTGATCTTATTGCAAATTTCTGCTTACCTTATTTATCAATTTTTGTATGATGCATGTGGGTTGCCTTGTCATTTTTTAACTCTTCTACTGCCTTTCCCAGTTTCTCTGTGATGCTATATCTTCCCCCGTCTCCAGTTTTCTTAAGAGTTTACCTTGAGGTAATCTTAAGCATACATTATCTTTTCACTGCTGAACCTTGATCCTTCGCCTCCCCAAAGCTAATGCTCTTCCATAGTAAAGCTGCAGCAACAGGTTTTTGGGTTTTAAAAGAAGCATTTTTTTACAGTAATAACCTATGAGCATATTGACTGTATATAGACTGAGGCATAAGAAGATCAAGTAAAATCACATACAAATATCTGAAAGAAGTATCATGATCAATTGTGTAGAAGAATATGTGTTCTCAAACTAACCCATCACAAAATATTTTTGGATATATGTTTTTTATTGTGCCCTCATCACAATACTGTCAGCATTTCCATTGGTTGATTTATTTATTTATTTGGGGTTTTACGTCGCTTTCAACACTGTACAGGTCATATCACGACGGGTAGTTGGAAGGGCAGAGGAAACCAGTACACACAGTTCGCTACGGTTCTGTACTGTAAACTGCCGACCAACGGCAAGCAACTACCAGCTTTCCCACTTAAGGCCATGACGGGGATCGAACCCTGGCCTCAGAGGTGGGAGGCGAGAGTGTTACCACTCTGTCACCGTGGCCCCTTTCCATTGGTTGAAGGCATCGGACAAAAAAGAGTGTGGAATGCTGTAACACTTGTGAAAACTGGTTTCAAACCCGTAGCTTAGGTTTTGCTACCATATAGGATCACAATTGTTGAGGACAACTCAATGGTGTAGACACACCCTTGCCATGAAAAATACAGTCAAAAATACATAAAAGCAAGAGTAACGTTAAAACCATCATGCCAATTGACAGTTGATACAGAAAGATACTGAATGGCATGGAATAATGAAGAAATGTAAGGAAAGAGCCACAGAAATCACAAAACAAGAGACAAAAATTTTGGCATGCTTTTGGTAATTTTCCTCTGTTACCACATAAATTGTAGTTTAGAGATGGAACAGGCAGACACTGGAGAAAAGAGTGATAACTAAACAAGGGTTTGTGGAGGAAGAGACAGGTCTCGACCATTTATGACTGTAACTTTACTGGCTGCAATGTGATTCGGGTGTGGGTTATCATTCCTGTACTTTGCATTTTATCTTCTAATATAGAATATCTGGTTTAATTTCAACGTGTGAGAATGTTTATAATGTACAAACAAAATATATAATAAGGGAAAACTTACTGGGTGACTTTTTCCTTAACAAATAATATTTATGCATTGTCTGTTTATGCTCAGTGAAATATCTCCTTGCAGTACAGGACTCAAGGCCCTATTGATCCATTGGAAAAAAATGGCAATATAAATGAATGCGTATAATAGGAAAACTTCCGGAATGACATATACAGAAAAAATATATCACGAATGAAGATAACAATATTATACGAGTGCGAAGCACGAGTATTATATTGTTAATCTTCATGAGTGATATATTTTTTCTGTATATGTCTGATGAGGGGTGTTTTACTTTTATTATCCACCATTTTGTATGATTTATGGGTTAAATAACATGAATCTTTAATGAGAGAATGTGAAAAAACTATCAAAGACCAGTAGCCACAGTGAATATAAAAACTTTAATCTTTAACTTGCAATATCTTAATTATTTCTTCATGGATTTTTATGTAATTCACATGAGCAGAAGCGCTGTAAGAACACCTTTCTAATGATGTATTATACATATTTGTAAGTTACATACTTTCCGAGATATTGTTGAAAAACCGAAAGTTATTCCCACTCATTATCCATAGTACCGGGGCGCCGGTGTGTACAAAAAAAAATACATCCCGGTCTGTATTTCCCCGTATTTAGGGCAAATGTGTCGTGTCGTGGATAATAAAATAATTTTCTATTCTATTCTAATCTATACTTTTATAGCTCTTAATCTCTGTCAGGCAGACTCTAAGACACAACCCCAGAATCCAATTAAAAAATCACCATTTAATAGTCTTTGTCAAGCCCTATGACACTGAAAGCTGGATAGAATATATATTGGGAAAGCCAACTTGAAGAGATATGATTTAAGCTCCTTCTGAAACAGGAGAGAGTTGGGGCAAAATGGACCTCATCAGGTAAATCATTCCAAATCATGGGAGTATCAAAAGCAAAGTTGTGGTCAGCAGTGTTTCTGAGATTTATGCATAGTTGGATAGAATTGAGGAACCTCCAAGAATCTTTTGTCTGGATGGCTGTATCTTGTACTATATCTTCCACAACAAGTAGACAAAAGAGAATCAAAGTCACTGGGATGACCGCTGTGATGAGAATTCAACTGGGAGCCTATGGAGTCACTTGAGAATTGGAGATACCTGTCTGTATTTCTTACAGTTTGTGACAATCCTAGCAAGGGTATTTTGAATACACTGCAGTTTGCACATGTTGAAACTGGACATACTCCTGAAGAGCGAGTTGCAGTAATCAGAGCGACCGCTCACCAAAGCATGGACCACCAGGATAACAGCCTAATCTGTCAGATACTGTCTAACCCACCTGAGATCACACATTTGAATGAAACATGGCTTGCAAATATTGCAGACATAATCAGCAAAGGAGAAATTGGCATGAAACCCATACACCAAGGTTGTTTACAACAACTGCTGGATCCATGAAATTACCAAATATCCAAACATGGATATCCTGACGACATCCATTCTTGAACATCTAGAAGATATGAATTCTGTTTGTCAAAAGCCAGGCCTGCATTTTTGTGATACATATGGATAAACAACTGGGTGTCGTCTGCACAAAAGTGGAATTTGAAGTTGGGGTGCATTCTAATAACCTATTCATAGGATTCCTGTAAAAAGAGAACAACAGTTCATGTAATTCAGAGATGGTTGACCCATATTGTGAGTAATAGATTTTTTTTCATAGATTCTACTTGTCTAATGATTGCTGGTTTACTTTTTACAGTCCACTTTTAATTGATATTTTGCAAAGCAAATGAAAAACATGTCTCTATCTGTATTTCCCCATATTTCTAGAAATATAGCTTTTAGTGGATTACTTAGAAATAACAATAATCTTTTTTTGTAGTTTTCAAGGACTCATCTGAAGTCCAACACTGCCCATATGGTCAGGAGTTAGATATAGCATTTAAACACGGAGATCCAATGCCTGTTCTGTTTGAACTCAAGTCAGATGAAGAGTTTCCAAAAGCAGACCTAAAGCTAATCATCACAAAACTAACAACTTTTCATCCCCAGAAGAGAATGGCAATATCCAAAGTTGTGTACGACTTAGGATGTTTACTTGGTGAGTGTCTTTTACATACTTATATGATATCTTGTTAATATTAATAATAAACACCACCAGGAGGTTATGTTTTTGACTGCACTTGTCGGTCTTTTTGTCTGTTTGTCTTTTGCAAACAAAGAATGAAGAATCTGAACCCAGGACTACCACCTGCCATACAGCAAGCACTTTAACCACAGCCCCTAGCACCACCAAGGAGAAGACAAAAGTCACAAAACCCATTGATCATGCTCTGAATCATGCAATGAGAAAAAGAGGATGCTACAGAAACTTCCTGGCTGACTTAATACAGACTGATATCCCAGCATACCAGAATTTTGTCAGGATGCCACCAGCCTTTTTTGACCTCTTCGAAGAATTCATACACCACCACATCGAGAAGTCAGTCACCAATTTTAGGAAGCCCTTAGAAGCTGGATTGAAACTGGCTATAACACTGAGACATCTGACAACTGGAGAGACTTACACGTCCTTGCAGTATCACTGGCTGGTTGGCTGAACTTTCATTTGTAAATTTGTCCTTGTTCTCTGTTGCTCCATACTTTCTGAATTCCAGGAAGAGTATTTGACCTGCCCTACCACTCCTGAAGACTAGAAAAAGATACAGGAGAAGTTGAGAAACAGATGGAATGTCCCCGATGTTCTTGGGGCACTAGACGGGAAACATATCACCATGAATTCAAAGAGATCTGGGAGTGACTGTGACAACTGCAAGTGCTTCTTTTCCCCAGTGCTGCTAGCCCTAGTCAACACAAAATACAGATTCCTCTGGATAGATGTTGGGTCAAATAGATCTTCCTCAGATGCAGATTTTTCACCAAAGCAAGTTGTAGATGAAGATTGAAAATGGCACCTTGGGGCTTAGGGCACCTGATCTGCTGAGGAGATTTGCACTACTATTTGTTATGATGCCTTCGCCTTGATGCCATGGCTTGTAAAACGCTACAGGAAACACAACTCACGAGGAAAGAGAGAAAACTACAGGATCTCCAGGGGCAGCAGGGTGGTGGAGAATGCTTTTGGAATATTAGTGAGCAGATTTTTTATCTGGGCACAATGGAGCAAAGGCCGAAGGTTATCGAAAGTTGACATTATTTTAAAATCTGTTGTGTTTCACAACATGCTGATGGCACACCACGGCAGAACAGATACGGCACCCAACCCAGCAGATGACATAGCACAACTACAAAATAACAGGTGGTGTATGTGCCTGATAACATTTACAGGAATCCTTTGAGGGAGGCCAAACATCAGCGAGAGCTACTGAAATATTACTTTAATCTTGTTGGGATATTGGCCGGGCAAGAGGACAGGATCTGAGATAGGGGCTACCCTGGGGACAGAAGAAGGTGGCACCTATCAGTCTTTTTCAGGACTACCCAATTATTCCAAGAACTTTCATTCGAGCTAGTGTTCCACCAATGTTCATCAAAGTCTAATACATTCCCAAGATTTTAATCAGAAAATTCCAAACAAAACCATAAGTCCCCTAATAATGTTTAATAACTTTTACACAAGTTTTATAGACCTCTCCTACAAGAAAGTCAAATTTTGTAAACCTTAAAGTTACAAAGACTTTTTTACATTAAATCTTTTTCTTCAAAATTTGAAAGATGTTTCCAACTTTAAACTTTGAGAAATATCAAAATGCTTTTGAACAGTGGAAATCCTCTCAAAGGTCAAAAGTAAAAAGGCTGGATGCAAAGGTCAAAATCATTTCAAAAGTCCAAAGTTTGTTAAAATTCAAAGTATTTTTGAGAATCTTTTGTTCTAACTATTTTGGGGAAGAGGCAAAGTATCAATTTATCTTTGTTGTTAGAAATTTTTAATGTTGCCGAATTCTCAAATTTTTTTAGGTTCTTTTTGCAACATTTTATAATCTTTTTTTAAAGTTTCAATTTTTTTAAGTCCAATTTAAATTATTTGAAGTTTTTTTTCAACTTCAATTTTTCAATCCCTCACTCACTCATTTTGCTTTTTTTGTGTTTGGGGGTTTGGTGTTTGATTCAGGGCGGTGAAATGCTTCTTGTTTGGGGTTTCTCTAAACATTCAGCTAAATAATTGTTTTTAGAAGATTTGGGGGAATGACCTATAAATCAGGAATTTCAGTTTTCGTAAAAAAGACCAATTGTAAGCAAGTGCAGTAGGTCTACAGCTGCTGCTGCTGCTTGGGCTCGGATGACTGCTGGGAGAGCTGGAGGGCAGATGGCATGTTGATGCGGGTCATTTGGTGAAAACGGTTAAGGTGTATCAATCTGCTCAGTCTGCTCATGACTGACTGTAGACTCCCAAAAACGTCTAGGGAGTCCTGTTATGTTGTGCAAACTTCTTTACCTGTAGCCGAGGCAACTGACAGTTCGCTGTAGTGCTTCATCGGGGTGAGTGGTGAAATTAATCGGTCTTGAAGGCCCATGTTGTTGGTTATCCAAAACTATGAGAAAAGTTGGCTTCCCTCTGGGCGGTTGTTGTCCTCTGGGCGCCACCTTGGCTCTGCTGAGCTGGTTGGATGACCTGGTATGCTGGCATCTGAGTCTCTGGAATAGTTAAGATGTATTCCCTACCAGCTGGTGCTAGTTGCTGTGCTAAAAATCTGTGGCACAAATGTGGAATGATACTGGAGCCCCTATAAAGTGTAGGCTGCAGGGGCTGACGGGTCCTTTCCTCTGCAATGGTCTTGATCCTGCTTAGAAGTTTCACATCCCCATTTCTGAATGTTTGAAAGTCTCTTCTAAAGCCTCAACCTCAGATGCCAGGTAGTTGCAGAAGACTGTTCTGCTGGTCTACTGCCTTGGCTCGAGAAATGATGACAGCATGACTTTCTTCTGTGTAAACTGGTCCACGACCTGCTGGTTGACTGCTAAAACTAGGAGACTACACTCGGGCTTGCAACTGAAGTCTGCTGTGTGGTATCTGAGTGCATGTTGATTTCCATACTCCCCATGTTGATAGAATCTCTGGAGATGTCATATGCTGAGGCAGTGGATGCACTGGCTCCTCGGGCTGGGGATTTTAAGCCTGAAGCTTTGAGTTCCTTGTATCTGATTTTCTGCTCTCTGTCACTTCCTTGAGATCCTGGCCAGACTTGGACTGGGTGAGTTTGATTTTAATTTGTAAAAAACAAAACCTACATGAATGCTGCCAGGTGTAATCTGTCAGATTTGTAAATTCAAATGATGCATTCAGCAATCTGACCCTCTTTATATGGGATTTTAAGCCTGAAGCTTTGAGTTCCTTGTATCTGATTTTCTGCTCTCTGTCACTTCCTTGAGATCCTGGCCAGACTTGGACTGGGTGAGTTTGATTTTAATTTGTAAAAAACAAAACCTACATGAATGCTGCCAGGTGTAATCTGTCAGATTTGTAAATTCAAATGATGCATTCAGCAATCTGACCCTCTTTATATGGCCACAGATTTCATAACTGAAAAGCCGTAAGTCCGGAAAATTGTTCTAGTTTCTCCTACACGCTTCCTGGCTTGTCTGTTGCTATAACCACCTTTGTCAGTTTACTTCTTGTGCTGGGTTCCCAGCTTGTCCTGCTGTGAAGAACCCATCTCTGTGACCCAACACTTGGAGACTTCCTGTCTTGTCAAGTCAGGTCAGGGTTGTTTACAACAGGCCGGTTAACTTTTAAGTACGTTTGGTTTGGGTCTACAGTAAGGATAAGGGAAATATTCAAGTAATCTTGATTATAAAGTTCAAGATAAGCTGAGGCTGAGATACATTTTTATTAATTACACATACATTTAGCATAATAATGCTTTATAAATACTCTTGCCTTTGTCAAACCTTTTTCATTAACTTTGTGATAGGACCCCTTTTGTTTCAATGAGTGAAACATACAGTGATTTAACATTCTGAAAGAATTGAGTAAATGTATAAGAATAAGCCAAAAAAAACACATAAAACTAATTATTTATCTGAGTTAAATCATCCATATTATTGTTTATAAAAAGTTAAACAAATGGTAACAGTACATGTCATTGATGTTAAGCCAATTTTAAATTCATCAGGTAATAACTCATCATAGTATTTGATTATTTCAGGCAGCTTTTCCAGTCACACAGACCAACAAACAAGGCAACAAGACCAAATGGCTAAACTCAGAGAAGATATTGAGAATCTTAAAATGAGAACAGAAGAACAGGAGACTGAAATGAGAAGACTGCGAGATGAAAATATGCAGCTGAAACATCAAATCAAGTGTCAGAAGCCAGAAAAGAAAATTTTGGGAATGGAACTGCCACCAGAAGTGAAACCAAAAACAAGATTGACCAGTTCTAACCAAAGGGTATCACAGGTAGAAGTAAGGTATGAGAGATGGTTTCAAATATGTTTTGGTCATTTTGTTAATTTAATAACTAGCAGCCTAATGCCTTACTTGAAACATGCTTAACAGTTTATTCATTCAGATGGCAAAACAAGGACAGTCAGAATAAGCGTCACTCTGAAATTACAACAGGAAAAGAAAACAAGTTTTACTTAAAACTTAAATTAGCAATCAAAAATATAATTGCAGTTAAACTTGATACTCTGGTATTGAGTAAAACAACCCCATTACAATAATAGTCAGGCTCAATTTATCCACTATGTCCACTCCATCTAGTGTTCAGCTTCTCCATTGTTCCTTAGTTCAATATCTACCTTATCTCCATGATACTCCGGTGACACATAATTCCGTCTAGGATGTTTTAGAGCAATGTAGGTCACAAGTACCTTATATCCACTGCACATATAAGCTGGTAGTTTAGTCTTTGCGGCTTTGTATAACACAAAACATCCAGTGAAAGCCTTCCACTGTCTAACTTAACACTGACCCTGTGATTTTGCTATAGATAGAGCTTTAGCCTAGCCTAGAGGTTCTACAATAAAGGTATTCTGATGTAGCAATATTACAGTCTCTAGAAACACAAGGAAGATTCTAGTACAATACAATTCTTATTTAAAGGCTAGTTCTCAAAAAATCAATGATGATATGTCTTAATGTGTGACATTATCTGTTCTATTTCAGTCAAGGTCAAACCTTTGATCCTGATGCCCTGGTGAAGCTAATACCTGGATTCATAGACTGTCTGAACAAGATAAAAGAAGAACTTGATGAAACCAAAGGAAGTGATCCATACTGCAGGAAAGTTGTGTACCACTTTGGAATAATACATTTAGATATGGTTTGTGGACTTCAAAATATTTACTTGGCGAAACATGAAATACAACAAAGATTTGATGATATTCCTCCACCACTTTTGGCAGAAGCACAAGCAAAAGTTACAGAAATACTTGACATTCTGGCACAAATGTACACAATCCGTTTTCGGCTGGGCAGGGAAGTTGCAGAGTTCTTTTCATCACGATACTACAGCCTCAAAACACTTTTCATGAAGATTAAGTCAACTCCTGTATACCTAGGCTTCTTTTGTAGCCATCTTAAGCCACACAAACTCATACATTTGCCGAAAGACATAGATAATCCCCAAACAAAGCAAAAACCCAACAGAGATTTACAATCAAATTCCAGTGCAAAGAAAACTGATGAACATTTGGCACAACAGTGCAAACAATATGAACTCCAGATAAAGAAGTTAGAGAGTGATTTACAAGATCAGCAAAAGGACTGTTGCAGAAAAGAGGAAGAAATCAAAGCACTTAGAGGCTGGGTGAATAAACAAAAAGCCCAAATCAAACATTTAGAAATGTTTATTCAGAGAGGACCAAAGATGAAATCACTCACTTCAGCAACAAACCCTTTGAATAGAAGGTAGGGCTTAATTATGATGCAATGGTAGATACTACTTGATCGGTAATTAATAGAAATTAATACTTTAGCAGAAAGGGGAGTGTTATTTATTAAATTATTATATGAAATAATATCTAGGCTTAATTAATTAACTTAAAGACAAATTTTGATGCAACATGTTGATGCCAGTGATTCTGATTAGTAAATGCAGCAAAAATAGCCAGGCTATAATTTTGCATAAAAGTCTGCTATTCCAACAATTGTATATGAGTGTCATCCAAAGCCATTGAATGGATGTTTTTGGCATGCTTGAAATCGCCTTTTTCTGTAAAATTATAAACTGCAATATTAATAAAAAAAATAATGAAAACAATACTACTGAATTAAAAAGATGTGGATGCTGGGGACTATTTTGATTACTTCTGGATGGTTTGGATATGTTTTTAAAAGAGAAAAGTCCCATTGTTCAACAAGTTAAGTTGATGGAACAGCCTACTGTTTTTAATTCCTAAGAGAAAAACATAAGATAATTTTTTTAATTTGTTTAGTAAGCTAGCATGTTTGTCATATAAAAATAGCAATAATCAATCACGTTAGGGCTCTTTCATGCAGATTTTATAGTCTGATTGGCAGTTAAGCTGGATAATTTTATGTTGGTATCATTTTGCTGCACAATAACATATGGTTTGTCACTATTTAATATGATCTGCTCTTATAAAGTACTATTCAAAAAATAATATCAGTTTATTTTATTCTGATAAATGAGTTGTACAAAATGTGAATATAAATGAGTATTACATTTGATATCTATGTCAACATAATATGAACAATTAAAAACTGTTTCTTATCGATAAATTTATGATAATTTTCTATTTGTGTGTTGTTTATTTAGATATTTTATGGTCATTTCTGGGTAGGAGGAGGTACAATTTTGAGCATTTATGTGTTTTCTGTTACAGACATTCTATGGAGTTAGGAAGAAGCTTCGAAACAAGAACGTCTTTGGATTTTTATGCAAAACAAAAACTGCAGGGAAGAAAGCCAGACTTCCCAAGTAAATATTTTAACATTTTCTTATTCTAGCGTCATTTAAGCTCATCATCATTTGCCTACATATCCATTTCATATTTAGAAAAATAGCTGCAACATGGGAGAGTTTAAATATGTGTTTATATCAATGTTTGGAAATATTTATAGTACTCTTCCTGTCTCAAGACTTATCATAAACTGCAGTCAAATTTAAACTAAGCTTGCTGCTAATATGCTATCTAATTCTCTAGTGCCTAGTGTAAATGCGTCAAGTGTCTTAGTGAGAATTATTCTTCATAGTGCTCATAGCCAAACTTTTTACTCGGGAAAAATTCCACCGTTTTGGCTTTGAACCCAGATACAGGCGGATGCACAGGGACTTTGATTACCATCTTGAATAGCGGTCTTCTGCCTGTGGAGTCCTATCCCAAGAGGCAGGCTAAAGAACCTTTGGGGGCAGTGAAAAATGGTCATTTCTGAGACTTGTTTCAATTAGGGGAATATCAGTCACTGAAGCTTGTGCTGTACTTTTGCAGTTGGGATTGGGTGAAAATAGCACTTTAAGTATTTTAGGTAAATGCTTGTAAATACAACTTCAGAACAACAAAGCTAAAGATTTATGTGAAAAGGGTTATCATAAACTCATAATGTTGCTCTCACATAAACTTTATTTTGAAAAAAAAAACTTTTTCCATGTTTACAGAAATAAACTATAAATAAACGTTTACTAAATATTTATATTACAGACATCAAGGAACAGAAGCCAAGAGAGAAATAGAGTTGGTGACAGAAAATATTACCAGATGACTATGGATATATGCAATATATGTGGAGTAACTGTCTAAGCTTCAATATGACACTTTAATCAATATTTTTCAAATGCCAGATAAATAATCTATGGAATCTGTACCACTGCCCCAAAGCAGCTTGTACATGCAGCAGTAACGGATTAGCTAGATTATTGCAACAAAGAGGCAAGCTATGCAAACTTCAGCATGTTCAGAATACAGGAGCAAGACTGGTCATACCACAAACTAAAGTCTCTTCAGTAAACCAGAGTCAAAAGTATCTCCACTGGCTTCCAACTAAACAAAAGATCCTATACAGTATGTGTCACTCAGTGATATCAAAGCATTTCAATAGACTTTTCCTTAGTTCACTCACTGAACTCATAACACCTTCTACCACTTAATGAACACTGAACACCTTCCAACTGAACACCATGATAAAAATCAGAAAAAAGATGACTGAGCTTTTCAAAGAGGAATTAAAATTCAGATGTCCATGAGGATATATTCCATTTTATGTGGCTAAACTGTCTACTCCTCAACAAGACACCTAAATCAGTTTAATCATGTTAGTGTTTGTAAAGTGTTGTGAGTTCATTACACAGAATAATGATATATAAATGTCTTCTGTAATTTAGATATTGATGCATTTGTATGTGTCATTTACCTGGAACCCAAATAAAATATTGAAAAGGATTATAAATATGATTTAAGAACTAACATGTTCTTGTATTCATACATAATTTCAGTGTCACTAGAATTATTTAAACAAGATGATATTTTAGACATGAAAGCAGAAGGTTAACCCCCTATTTATGGTACATCTTTGCAAAATGATAATGGTAACCTAATTTGGTACATTATAATTGTGCCCATAAACGCAAAGGTGAAAGTATACGGTTGCCTACAGTAGTACATTATAAACTATAATTTAGGCCACAAATCCAAATGAAGATACTAGAATGAAAATTGGATTTTGAAAATTACTGTAAATTACTAAGCATTAGTATTTATGTGAAGAGAGCAAAGATGGGTGTACATAAAATAAAGTTAGACAATAAGCTATTTAAAGAGAGGTTTAATTTAGAAATTTAAAAAGGTACAAGACCAGAAGCCACAAGGATAAAAATTCGGAATAAAAGGGTCCAGCTTATAGGTATGTGTTTAAATTTTATAAAAAAATCCTGTTTTCTGTCAGGAAAACCTGACAAAAAAGTTTCCAAGCAGCCAAAGTAGGTTTGCAAGAAAGACCTAAAGTATTAAAAACAAGGGAAGAAGCTTAGGGGACAGATGTAACATATTTTCATACGTCATTGAATGACTAGGTACCATGGATATAAACCCCATAGTTAAAATCCTTACTGGTGAAACCTGTTCTAAACATACGGAATGTAAGATGTGGTGGATTTGATAATCTACCAGTTATACCTTTCAAATGTTTTCTTTTAATAGAATTAGCTAGGGGTCTTAGAATAGATGCCCTATATATCTAAAATAAGGTAATGTAACATAGCCTTTAATGCAGTTATTGGACAGATAGGAAAACAACCTAGAAAAAGAAAATAAACTCTTTGTTTTTCCTTTCTTTTCACTAGGTCTTGGACTATTTATTTTGTTTATTTGTTGTTTTATGTCACGTTCAACAGCCAGGGTCATATTGCGACGGGTCTTGGACTATTTAATAAGCATATTGGCCAGAATTTCAGCAAAGAAGACATCCCCAAATGATACATGATCCAATGTGTTTTTTATCAGTAATTGATGCAAGTTGTATCAGCCATCACAAAATTTACTTGGCCCGGTAATTATCTTTTTTATATTACCATTCCTCGACTTTCCTGATTTCCTAGTCAAGCTGTTTCTTGTGTTCATATTAATACATGTTAACTATAAGGAACTCTACAAAACCAGAAAATATTGAAGAACAAGCACTCCTAGGACTGGGTGCTTCAATATGTTCTGGTATTGTACAGGTCCGAGGAGTTTGTTGTAAATCCCATTTATCTAGAAAAATAATACAACCTAAACAAGGGAAAGTCTGTCATTAAAGAGGCCATTATACTAAGTACTGTTTACTGTTCATTGGGAATTAGAGAGCATTTTAAGTATTACAGAGTTAGTGGTCATCAAAAATTGAACAGTTCTTGACAGTCCTTTGCAGAATACATAGACAAAAATGTATGTCAGCCATGGATAGGTAAAGTTGGTGATAGTCCTTTTAACACTCACGAAAAATTTTCTTTAGATAAGTCCTTGTCATGTGACATCGACTCAGCTATTGATGCAGTTCTTTTCTTAGAAAACCTGGAAACTTCCAATTTTATCGCTGAAAATGATCACACATCTTGTACCAAACCAAGAACTGCAAGTGGATAATACAAGTTGATATCAGTTTTCAAATATTTCTGATAATGAGCTACTGCAAGCAACTAAGAAAATAGAACAAAAATATTTTAAAAGTAATACATTCACAAAAAAAAACAGAAAATGCAAGAATACCAGTTCAGGAACTGAGTTTGTGAAGAACAAGCAGGAAAGCTGTCAAAAGGGAATTAAATTTTGTAATTGGAATAGTTTTAAGTTATGCAACTTTTAACAAACACACTGATGGCTATGATATTTTTGTGGCACTATGGCTACCAAGTCGGCCAGATATTCTGTGAATGAACACTGATGACGCATTGTATCACATTAATCTTTAATCACCCACGACCATTTAGAAATTTGAGCATGATATAAACAACTTTATGTAAAATATTATCATATTTACGTGCAAGAGATATTACTTGTTGACTATACAGTACAGAATAGTTTATGAACCTCTTAAATGGTATTTTAATATGATGTTATTAAATTATAGAAATAAAGTAAATTTACAGTGAAATATTTAAATGTGAATGCATATTGTAAAATAATTTTAGATATACTGACTATGCAGAGAAGAAAAATGGTTAAATCTCAGTTCAATGACTGGTTGTCCAATTGCAACGGCAAAGCTTCCAACAGCCCTGGCTTGAGTATAAGTCCCATACTGGTAAGACTTGAGGATATGACTGTAGATGAATTGAACTACAGTATTTGTAATTTTGTAACAGAGGCTCAACATGTAGATAAAGCAGAACACCCACCACCAAAATCACTGGTGCTTATACAGAGCTGTATCTACACACCCTGGGATGAATGACCTGGTTTTTACTTGAGACCACCATCTGCACCTACCTCTAATATATGGTACAACAGGCAGCCATTTGGCATGCATAGACGGAGGGGAAGCATGGTCAAGAATATTATTAGCAAAGGAAACATATGTGGCTATTGCACATATCTCTCCCTACAAACAACAGTGGCAACATGTTTGTTGAATGCATAGATGAACAGTTATTCATATTGGTGGCAGGTCATGGATCTTTGTCTGTTGGTAATTATAAATGTGTCAGTGAAACAAAAAAATCAAAAGATAAATGATATCATTCAAGGAATTTATTTACAAACAACCAAAAGCGTGGAAACTGTCACATATACACCCTCCATTTATGAAAGCAGTGATGGCAAATTGTCAATCTTAAATTGAGCACATCTTAAAGTCTGTATGTTATGGGGATGACTAGCTACAGGTTTAATATCATGTGTAACTTGAACAAAACAATCACATTTATAAGGCACAAATGACGCTATAAGATTTGCCTTACATTTCCAAGGATATAAGGTAATTAACTATGCAAATGATTTTGTTGTCTTTCCCATGCCTACTGTGATTTTATGTTCCTCCTATTTCCATTCCCCCTGAAAAAATACAGCAAATACAGAAATTAGCTGATGCCTGATATACAAAGGGTGTTCGAAACAACAGCTTCAGTCCCTCCTGGGCCATCTCTTTAAAATCAAAATAGAATGCTTCAGTTTCTCAGGCACAATTTTGATTTTAAAAAAATCATTCACCTCACTTGGGATTTTAGGCGTGACCTCAGGTGGTTCAATTTTTTCCCCAAAAATACAATGATGTTTCATTGTTCAATCACAAACCAGTAGATAAAATCCTGGAATTGAATGCTTGCATCAAAGGCCTTGGTCTTTGCTAGAAGAAGTATGTTAACCACCTCCCACTTACAGGAAATTTCAATAAGTATGATATTATACAATTGTACAATTGGAAAATGATTAACTTCCTCTTGGCGTTTAGAGCTTTTGCATCTCACTGGCACCATACGAAGATATTGGTCAGATGTGATAATGTTGCTGTTGGACTCAGACACAGCCCAAGATCCTTACAGCATTGTCTGTGCCAGAAATACATGGTATGTTGCTGCTTTGTATGGTCTAGATGTTTCCTATGTTTATATGATGGGTAAAAACAATGTTGTAGTAGACTTGTTGTCAAGACGGTCATAAGACAAATGTACAATTAGCTCGCCATGTTCAGGATACTCTATGGGTTCAGGTGTCTCATGATATACTGCACCTGAGTGATGAATTGTGAGTCTGCTAACCTATGTTACTATACTTTCCAGGTCGAGGAAATTAGATGACCTTTCGAATACTTGCCCATTCACTTGTCGCCTTTGATAGATCCAAACATCACTTAGTGGGAGACATTACAAAGAAGTATCAAAATCATACTCAAAAACCATCAAATCAAGGGATGAATGGAATATTATTAAACTCCTTAAAATCAGACACCATGAAATCTGGCCTACCGGGCTATTAGATATATGATCAAAACCTTGCAACTCTCTCGAGCTGAGCCCCTCTTCTAGTATAATTCGAGTAGAGCTTGGCAACCCCTTATTCATTCAAATGTTAGAACGTTTTGTTAAAAATCAACCAAATATTGGGGTTTGCAAGTCACATTTCATAGTTTTTGAAGGTTTAGTGCCACATACGCTTACCGGTCAAATATCCCCTTTCCAGATATTGGCACTTGGTCATCAGATTCAGTTTGGTTGTACATAAAGGAAGATCAAAAGCAAGGGGAACCAATAGCTGATAACTTCTGAAAATTGCTTTCATAATACCTCTCTACTATTGCATATTGCTCCAACTACATGCTTTGGAGTTTGAGGGCTATTTTCTCATTTAAAAATAGCATATGCTACCTTTACGCATTATCTTCTCATTTTTACTGTGAAATCAGGGCCAATTTAATCTCTCAGTGGGGTTTTCACCAAAGTTTTTTGTCAATTTTCCCAATTCCGGGCTGTCATCCCACCACTTTCAAATTACACTTACATTAAGTTGCTCCCAGAGTAGGTGTGATCATGTGCATTACAAACCAATAGTTTATTATTTGAACTTGACCTTGAACCCAGGTCATGTCAAGGTCACCCCTTATCACCCTGTGGGCCTTCAAATTTTGCAAGGGGATTTTATTATCAGCAGCCCATGACACAGCCCGATCTTCTAAAAGCATGGAAGCCAAAATGAGCAGGGTTCAGTTTTATAGAAGAGATACACATGGAGAGAGTGAAGCTGGTCATAGGAATAGATACAGGAAAAAGGCCAGAAAAGGATGGAAGGGGGAAAAGGAGGTAAAAGAAGGGGCTTTGACAGTGGATAGGAGAACTTTAAGGACAAACACTGGGCAAAGAGTACCAGGAAGGGAGGGAATCGGAATTACTTGGTATTTATTGAAACCTTGCATTGTTTTAGCCCCCTTGACTATAATGTGGACACCAGGGGAACAAGGGAAAACGTCACTACGAAGAAAATGTCTGGAGGGCTAAATAATGTGAAAGAAGTCGAAGCCAAATTGGAGAGTCTGAGATAGCCAAAAAAGACTAGGAGGAAGATAGATTGGTACACATAGCCAAACTTAAATTTATCACAGGCATTAACTATACTTTAGGAAGGAGTGGAAAAGTGGTGTTGGCTTTGTATCTGGGGCTATAAACGGATTTAATGATCTTGCTCTGCCACTGAGTTTACATCATACAACTTGAAAT
The DNA here is from genome assembly GCA_964017235.1 of Sabellastarte sp. h YS-2021. Lineage (NCBI taxonomy): Eukaryota > Metazoa > Annelida > Polychaeta > Sabellida > Sabellidae > Sabellastarte > Sabellastarte sp. h YS-2021. The sequence continues at coordinate 81,088,631 of OZ024937.1, forward strand.
AATGTCTAAGCACTGATATATAACTTGTAAGTGAGTCATTCTGAGTCAGGAATTGTAAGAATGACAAAATAGCATATACATTAGCAATAGGAAATTGGTATCAGATTATAAACACCAGACATACTCTGAACTTTCACATGTAGGCAGCTGTAATACGTGATATTAAAGCAGTGTCCTGTGTATATGCCTGCTCTAAGAGGGGACATCTACCTGAAATTACAAAAGTATATTAGGATAAAACAACTTGTAAGGCACTGGCCACCATATTGGTTATCATATTTATTTAGTCTGCATTGAACTCATCTTTAAATATTCTAGACAGGACATCAGCTTTAAACATTGTTGGCCCCTGATATATGAGTATACACTACATGAAGGTTTTTTTGTTGCAGCTATTTACCAAACACTCCTAGCAACTGACTTAATAAAAGTGTCTTTAATCCTCCTATTTTGACATGCATGGACCACTGCTTTATTACCAATGTGTATTTTAACCTCCAGGGCTAGTTATGATAACCTGTCCATGTCCCAGTGGGTGGCGGGATTCTCTCAAATCATCAGAGAGCAAAATGATCCCATAGTCAAAAATCAAATGTTAGACTATATGTCAGACTTAATGGAAGACTCCCATGACTTTGGCTGGCAGGCGGCTAAGGGATGTCTTGCAGTCCTTTTAGTTAAAATGGAGGAAGGCAAAGTTGTATGGGGGGACACCAATAAAATAGACAGAATCAGGAGGGCTCATGCCCAAAAAGTCCAGTCTATCCAAGGCTCAGGTTCTGGCAGTAAGAAAAATCTCAAATCCAAAACTCCACCTCCATGTCGCTTTTACCAAAAGGGGACTTGTGGGCAGTCTCAAGACCATGAGAATGGGGGGCAGTCTTACCTCCATGTATGTGCGGTTTGTTTCAAAAATGGAAAATCTCACCCCCACCCCTCCAAGGACTGCAAAAGACCAAAAAACGAGTGCAGTACTGCAGTGCCAAAAAGTAAAAGTTACAGAGTTAGAGTGATTGTGAACAGTAGTGCTGATCAAGGTAGTGTTCACTGGAGGAGCGACTATTATAGGTTTGTTGGTAAATCTTATGCACATGTGTTGATAAATGGTGTTAATAAAAATGTTGCATTGTCAAATCATAGTGACAAAATAGTAGGTCGTTCTCCTCCTGGAAAACATGCTGTCAATCGTGTTGTCTGGGCTTCTGGTGTTTATAAACCGGCAGGTGTCAAATCACAAACTGTCAAGTGTAAATCACACCATGACCCAATTGCAAGGGTCAATAACCAGGACAGTGATTCTCAAGATCATATTACACATAGTGGAAAACAATACTATTCACACGAGGACAGCATGGCTTTCAGTAGTTTTTTTTCGAAAAACAAATTTTCATTGTTGGAAAACAACAGATTGGTTGGTTGTAACGATACCAATGTTACTGATGTTGACAGCAAGTGTCAGATAAAGACAGTTATGAGCAACACGCATAAAAAACCAGTTACAAAGGCAAGTGTTGACTCAAATGTAATGAAAAACTGTGCAGTCGACACCGTTGTTAGTCCAGTCCCAGTGAGTCGTCATAAAACCGTTATTACTAGTACCAGAAAGCAAGTGAGTGCTGTTGATGGTCACAAAAGTAAACCAAACGAATTCAATGTAGGGGCTCCATCTCAGGATGGGGCTAGTACAAAAAATGTAAAAAATAGGGACATTTCTGTAGTAAGAGAGGTAAAAAATAATTCAAAATTAACTTCAGTGGTTAAGGGTCGTCAGAAAACCATCACCACTGCAAATGAAAGTAAAAACAAGGCTAGTGGTCTAGGGGGAGGAAAATTCGATTTACCTAGTCCACTGTATAGTAAATTTATTACTAGTAACGCAAGAAACATAGATAGTTCCCTGTATAGCAATGACCAGAATCACTCCACAGTAAGTCCAGCTCTGGACAGTCATCATGAAATCATCACTTGTAGTAACAGAAATGTTATGGATGCTGCTGGTAGTGTAGCAAGCACCAAATTTCATTTGCACATATCACCGTTTATGACCAGGGATAAACCAGGATCTAAAAACAGAAGGGTCATAATTGACCTTAGTTACCCTCCCAACCATTCAGTCAATGCTGGTGTCCAAAAAGACCAATATTTAGGCACAGACTTTGTCCTCACCCTCCCAACTATAGATAATATCACTGATGAGATTAAGAAATTGGGCAGGCAATCCCTAATTTATAAGGTGGACATCTCCAGGGCATTTCACCATGTTAAAATTGATCCTAAGGACTATTATTTACTAGGATTAAAGCTTGATCAGTATTATCTAGACACTTGTCTCCCATTCGGGTTCAGGCATGGTTCCTCAATTTTTCAGAGGTTAAGCAATGCTATTAGGTTCATTATAACCTCTAGAGGTCACAAAATTACCAATTATATAGATGACCTCATCGGACATGGTGTAAAAAGCCAGATACATGATTCCTTCAATACCCTACTTGCCTTACTCCACGACCTTGGTTTCCAGATCAGTGACAAGAAGTTAATTGCTCCCACGACTCGTGCCACCTGTCTAGGTGTTGAAGTTGACACAGTAAATTTTACACTGGCTGTTCCCAAGGACAAACTCGCACAAATTAGTAGTACATGTGACCTATGGGCTAATAAGAATACCTGTTCCAAGAGGGACCTTCAATCCTTATTAGGGCAACTGTTATATAACAAAATGTGTCAGGACCTCTAGGGCTTTCCTCAACCGAATGCTAGACCTTCTTAGGGCCTCAGATAGACAGGACCTCATATATCTCACTGCCCCATTTAAGCAGGACTTAAACTGGTTCAGGTCCTTCCTTCCCACCTTCAATGGCACCACTTTTTTCAGTCATAAGAAATTTGACTTGCAAGTCCACCTAGATGCTTGTCCCAATGGCCTGGGGGCAATCTGTGGGAATGAGGTGTATTCTATACCCTTGATCCCTGGCTTTCTTGACTATGATATTGTTCATCTGGAAATGATTAATATTCTGGTAGCCATTAGGGCCTGGGCCACCCGGTGGGCTACACATAGCATTCTCATTCATTGTGATAACCAGGCAGTCGTTGCTATAATGGCTTCTAGTAAGACTAGGGATTTGACCCTCGCTGCCATTCAGAGAAACATACTAATGGAATATGCCAAGTCTGACATTGAGCTTCATACTGTTCACATACCTGGTAAAAGTAACATTGTGGCTGATGCCCTTTCCAGACTGTCCCTAGATCCCACATATATTCAAAATATTCACGATTTTGTTTCAGACCCCGTCTGGCTTAACCTCCCTGTTAGTATAATGCAACTGAATTGGTCCATTTAATTTTCTGGTACATCCACCACAGCTGCCAGCTTGGCTTCCAGGGCACAGCAGAGGCTTCAACACTCTCTGGCTCCCTCCACTTCTAAAGCTTATAATCGGATGTTTCGAACCTTCCTGTCATTATGTGTGTTTGCTCGTATCAATATCTTTACACTCTCTGTCCTTAACCTTTTGTCATTCTTAGAGTTTTTGGCCTTCAATGAATTTACCAGTTCAGCCATGGTAAACCATATGTCAGCTGTCAAGACCAAATGTGCCATGTGGGGCCTACATATCTCACCATTTCAAGATCCTCGTATAAAATACTTTACTAAGTCCATTACTTTGACTTCCACTCTCAAGGTCTCCCTTAAAGCAGTAATTGACATTCCATTACTTACCAAGATAGTCCATCAATGTGACCAGACCTACATGGGCCAAGTCTTCAAGGCAGCATACCTTGTGTCCTTTTTCTCCTTCCTCAGGATATCCAACTTAGTTCCACACTCCCTAAGCACCTTTGACCCCATTAAGCACTTGTCCAGGGCTAATGTGTTTTTTGCTTCCCCAGGGGCCCACATTTTAATTACCTGGTCTAAGACCATTCAGTCTAAAAATGCTGCTAGATTACTCAAAATCCCTCACCTAGGCTCCTCCCCTATCTGTCCAGTCCAAGCTTTAAAAAATTTACTTCTCATCACACCCTCAGGACGGAACAAACCATTGTTCCAGGTGAAAGTCAATGCCAATTGGGTACCCATGTCTGACACTAGGTTACGTAAGCACTTTAAGACTGTACTTACAAACCTTAGTCTCTCTCAGTCCTCTCTTACCTTTCACTCCTTCCGGCGTTCAGGTGCCACTATGGCCTTTAATTCTCAGGTTCCCATTCAGGACATCCAGAGCCATGGCACCTGGACGTCAGACTGTGTCTGGTCCTATATTACTCAAAATCATGATGCTTCTGATAAGGTAGCCCTGGCTTTCCAGCAACACCTACTCCAATAGTTACTACTTGGGGTTTGGGGACAATACCTACTCTATCTAAAAAGTAAATTCACTAGTTTTCTTAACAACTGTATACTTATTACCAATTCTGTAATACTTTGTCTTAATCTTACATCTTTATCAAGTAAATCTTAGTGTAAACTCATAAGTTCAAAGTTCGTGTAGTACTTAAATACCTCATAAAGGTTTAACATTATGCTAAGGTTACCTTAATGTCAATTTCGCCTTACACTGAATTAGCCAGGCCTGCTTGCAGCCCTTCAGTGTCGGCTCATGGGTAAAGTGTAACAGAACATTACAAGTAATAAGCTGTTTAAGGTCACCTTTTATTGTGGTGTAAAGGGCTTAAGCCTACATACCAGGTGGCTAATCAATATAAAGTGTTTCATTAATTTAAGGTCACCTTATTGTGTTGCTAGGGGTTTGACCCCAGGTGGCCTCTTATCAATGTTTTAGTATGTAAATACATCTAGTATTAATATTAATAACAATGTAAATAAACATATATAACCCCACCCTGTGTGTCACTTAATAGTAATGCATCGCAGGACACTGAGAAGGAATTGGGCAATACGTCCTGGTGTATACTTACCCGTATGTAACCATTGTTTTCAACAGTTATGAGTTGAAATCTCTACCATCAATGTATTTAACAATTTATTGTTACCAACAAAGATAAACCAAGCTTAAGCATTATTGCTGAAATAAAGAATTAAATAATAAACATCAAAGAAAATATACTGCATATGCAATGCATCTGGATATTTTCAAGTAAATTATATAGAGAATTATATGACCATTACACTGAAATAATCTAAGTGAGCATCATTTCACAATGCTGAATTAGTGTCTCACTGATTAAACTATATTTTTATACAATGTGTCATTATGTAAAAATATATAGATCAAAATATATACTGCTACCCTATCCATGTGCTGTAATGTACATTCTTTTTTTTAACTTTTGTGTTACCAGTACTTGTGCCAGTCAAACTTCTGTTGTGTATCTCAGATGATCCATTGTGCTTCAATGACTGAAGCAGGAAGGGAATAAAGCTCTATGTTAATTTTCTTTTTTTTTTTTTTTTTTTTTTTTTTTTTATTGAGACACTTAGACTTGCCTTTACATTGTGACTGGAGTTACAAACACCCAGGCATAAGTGATCCAGTCTTGGAAACAAACAATAAAATATAACTCTAACAAATCCTTAATCTTAATTATTGATACCTTTTACCTAACTGTATCGCAATATAATTTAAAATATGCTATTTTATTAGGTTTCTAAAAGAAAACCATTTTTTTTCAAAATCAGATTCAAAAAAATTGAGCCTTGCAACCAGCATTTGTTCATTGTATGTTTCTTGTATTTTCTTTTGTAGGTCTAGTATATTTAATGGAATTTTCTTTCTGGAATTTAAATAGATATAGTACTTAGTTACTATAATTATTGTATTGATAGGAAGGAAATGGTTATCTCTATTTAAGTACCCCATGATAACATTTAAAGAATTAAAATGGATGGTTACACCAGTTTTTTCTTTTATCCACTCTTTTAAGTCTTGCCAGATTTTCTCAGCCTTTGAGCACCAACAGAAAAGGTGCATTAGAGTTTCAGTTGTCATATGACAAGATAGACATAAGTCTGATTCTGATTTACCCATTTGATGTAGTAACTTTTGTGTACCTAAAATTCTATGTAGGATTTAATATTGAAACCAAACAAGGCTATTGTTAGTAACTATCTTAAAGCATATTGTAAATATTTGATCCCAAGTGTTTGCGTTCAGATTCAATTTCAGATCATCAGACCATTTTCCTTTTAACGCCAAATTGCAACTCTGGTTAACCATGTGAGTATAGTACCATTTTGAGCCAGGTTTACTAAAAATCAATGCAATGATCTTTGGGATTGTTGGCTGGCTGTACAGAAAGTTATTGTCTTTTCGGTTTGTCTTGACAAAGTCATAGCACAGGGATTTTACCCTCAGATATTCAAGAAAATTACTAATTTTAATATTGTATGTATTTTCAATTTCTACTAAACTCATAATGGTCCCGTTTATATCGACAATATCACCCACATATTTGATTCCTCCTTTAAACCACCTGGGCAAGTACAAAGTTAACCTTGATATTTTGGGATTATACCATATTGGTGTAGATAGTATATCAGAACTAGTTTTTATGAAGTCATGTTTTGAAAAGTCACCCCATATAGATAGGACTTCTATCCAAAATTGGTTACTGATAATATGAGTCAAAGTTTTGCACCATACAGTTCCAAGTTCAACTAAACTTGAGACACTACAAATAGTTTTCTGAAAGAGAATTAACCACGGAGAAGTGTACTGAGTGAAGAGTTTTTTGATCCATGTTAACTTGAGTGCTTTCATAAAAGCTCTAATATCTACCATCCTTAGTCCCCCTTCTCTATAGTCTTGAATTATGGTAAGTCGCTTTATTTTATCTGGTTTACCTAACCAAATGAAATTATACATCAATTTTGACAAATCTTTAAAAAAGTGGTCACCTGGGGATGGTATACTACTGAAAATATGATTAAATTGTGGAACAATAAAAGTTTTTAACACTGTAATTCTACCAAAGACAGTTAAGTTTCTCTTTCTCCAATTTGTCAATAATTTTTTACATTGCTCAAGTGCTGATGAGTAGTTTAAAGTTGGAATCTCTTCCAAATCAACAGAAAAAGATATTCCCAGGAGCTTAAATCTAGTTATTCCCCATTCTAGTCTATTTGTGACTTTTAACTTTTCTTTACAATGCTTTTTCCTTCCTATCCATACAAGTTTAGTTTTATTGGTATTTATTTTTAGACCGGAAAAAGAACCGAAAATTTCAATTGTATTCAATGCAGCCTGTAAGGAGCTCTGACTACCATCCAAAATCAGCGTAGTATCATCGGCAAATTGCGTAATTTTAATTTCTATTTCATCTATATATATTCCATTGATTTTTTTGTTCTTTTTTATAAGGTAATTTAAAATTTGTCCACATAAAATAAAGAGATAAGCAGCTATAGGATCTCCCTGTTTGCAACCGCGTTCAATTGAAATGAAATCTGATTTTACCCCAGCTTGTAGAACGCATGCCTTGATATTGTTGTTGAACATCTTTATCCAATGAATAAAACTCGTTCCAAAGCCGAAAAAGGTGAGAGTATTGTACATAAATTTCCATGATATTGAGTCAAACGCTTTTTCAAAATCAATCAACATCAACAGTCCATCCAGTTCCTTTACTTCAGTGTAATGCATTATGTCATATATTAATCTTGTTGTTTCACCGATGTATCGACCCTTAACAAAGCCAGTTTGATCCTGTGATATTAATTTATTTAATACAGTATTCATTCTTGCAGCAATTGCGGAAGACGCTAATTTATAGAGAACACTAAGAAGAGAAATAGGACGCCAGTTTTTTATATTGTCTCTCGCTTTGTCTCCTTTTGGAATACAATTTATAATTGTTTGTCGCATTGAGATAGAAAGCATACCTTTCTCATAGCAATGATTTAGAGCATTGAGTACTAAATATTTTAACTTTACCCAAAATACTTTAAAAAATTCAGAAGGGAAGCCATCAATGCCTGGTGTCTTGTTATTTTTCATTTTTTTTAGGGCAATTCCCAGTTCGTCAATAGTTAATGGACCTTCCAAAGCAGTGGCCTCTTTTCTGGACAATTTCGCTATATCGTTTTTTTCTAACATAGTTTCCAGATCAATATTGTCAATCTGATCATCCCTAGATTTAAAAAGATCAGCATAAAACTGCTTCACAAGGTTTAATATGGCATTTTGTTCAAACACTGTTTCACCATTTTCAAGTGTAAGCTTTTTTATTGTTTTATCGATAAAGTTTTTTTTTCGAGATTACAAAAATATTTTGTTGGTTTTTCACCTGATTGGAGCCATCGTGCTTTTGATCTTATCATGGATCCATTCATTTTAACCTTTCGTATTGTTTGCAATTGGATTTGTCTTATTTCTAAATTTTCATGATAATTTTCATCATGCGGATTTGATTCTATATTTTCAATTTCCTGAATTAGCTGACTTTCTTCTCTTGTAGCAGCTTTTTTCAGATTGATTGAAAATTTAGTTGTGATATCCCTAATTTTTAATAGCATCATTTCAAGTAAGAGATCATATTCAATTACAAATTGCAAATCAAAATTACAATTTTCTTTTACAAAGTCAGGATCATATACTGGAGAACAATATCTGAGTTTTACTTCATCAATTGTTTGATTTACTATATTTATATAGTCTATATTTTGGAGTAAACTACAATTAAATTTCCATAATCCTCTACCACGCTTGAATGAACTAAGTTGAATGTTAATTTCTAATAAGGAATGATCTGAACGATAACCAGGATGGATTTTACAATCACTAATTAGGTCTAGAAGAGATTCCGGACAGATGAAGTAATCTAAACGTGCCTGTTTAACAGGGTTTTTACGCCTCCAAGTATATCGTCTTAGCGTTGGGTTTATGATGCGGTAAGCGTCTTTTAAATTATAAATTTGCATAGTTTCTAATAAATGAAGTCTGGATTGTGGATTGTTGATGTTGACATAGTTATAGCTATCAATCTCAGGGTTAAGGATTAAATTTAAATCTCCACAAAGTAGGATATAATCTTGTTGATTCTCATCTACCAATTTTCTTATATTTTCAAAAAAACTTGGACAGTCCACATTTGGAGCATAGACATTAATCAGTCTGATGGAGACATTAGTAGTGCTGAAATCAAGAACCATATAGTTTCCAGTTGTGTCAAATTCTGTATATATTATTTTATATTCAAAGTTATTTTTGAAAAGAACAGCAACTCCTCTGGAGTTTGTTTTATATCCATTTATGTAGCATTCACATTCAGATATTAAGTTCAATAGGTTCCCATCATTTGAGGTTAAATGGGTGTCTTGGAGACAGATAATGTTTGGTTTAAATCGTTTCATATAGTCTAAAACATCAGTTTGTTTTGATCTATCCCTTAAACCTTGACAATTTGCCGATAATACTTTTAGCTGGTCAACTAACATTTATAGTTTTTTTATGAGCTCCATACACTGCAAGATTATCTAGATTTACATTATCAATACTTAGACTTTGAACAATTGATATGACAAAGTTTACAGTAAACTTTAACAGAACTTTAATAAATGCAAGGCACAAAGATAGTATTGTTAGCAACATTCGATTGTCTTTAACACATTTGAGCAGAAATTCAAAGTATAAAAAAATGGCAAGTAACAACAGGAACAGAATATATACATATTTACAGAAAAGCACTTTTAATAATGGACACTCCATCAAAGTTAGGGTCCGGTACTGGAAAAATCTAAATAATTATACTATTAGACTAAAACAATTACCAGAAAAAGTCATTAATAACAGCTATAAGTGTTATAAGTGAATCAAATAAAGCTTAAAGCTAAATTGAGCAGTTATTGTGGTAAATGTCACCCTTAATAACAGCTATAAGTGTTATAAGTGAATCAAATAAAGCTTAAAGCTAAATCGAGCAGTTATTGTGGTAAATGTCACCTCACTTAACAAAAAATGAAAAATTTTTATACCTATGCACACTTTTCAGTTAGATCAGTAATTGACCCAAGATAGAACACATAAACCAGAAGTTCTTTTAAACATACCTTATATAAAAACTTTTGTACACCAATACATAATGCACACATCAAAGGCATACAACCCATGAAAAAAACAAAAGACATTGAGACCATTGTTGACTATTACATTACATGATATTGTAATAACCACAAGATGATGTAATAGTGACTGCTATCTTAAATTAATTGTCCAAAATTGTGTAAAATATATCGAGAAGTATCATACAGAACATATTGTTCAACATTAAGTTTTTCATTCTGTAAAGACTTATTTAAAAAATTTTGCACAACAATACATAATGCACTCATCGAAGACATAAAACCCATATAGAAAACAAAAGACATTGAGGCCATTGTTGACTATTACATTAAATGATATTGTAATAACGACAAGATGGTGTAATATTGACTATAATATTAAATTAACTGTTCAAAAATGTATAAACTATATCGAGAGGTATCATACAGAACATATTGTCCAAAATTCAGTTCCTGATTATGTAAAGAAATATGAAATTAAAGCTATTATTTAAATTATAAGTGTCACATTACATATCAATTATGTTGAAAGAGTCTAGCATTTATATTTAAAATGGAGATATTCCCTGTTCAGTCATGTTTTTTAGTTTTTTTCGAAGACGCATCAAGGCCTTTCCCATTCTATTTTCCCCACACCAAGTAGTACTGTCCCAAAGTTCTTTATCAAACAAGGATTTACCCACCGCACACAGTTTGTCATACTGGTTGGCCTCGACAATAGTAGTAGTACCTGTATCCATCAGGAATTTGGCAATGTACTCATTTTGTTGAAATTTTGCTGCTAAGCCAACATCAAGAATAGTGTCAATCTCCTGCTTCCAGACATCATGTTTGAATCCCCTGATCTTGTTTGCAACTTGTTTAATAACAACTGGATCCTTTTCGTTTTTTATAATTGTCACTGCACTTTGGTCCTCAAACAGCATTGCTTTGTGGAAGGACAGGTATTGCTCCATATTGTGGTACAAAATACCATTTACCTCAAAGTGGGCATTATAAAAGTTAGACAGCGGGCTGTGCTTTGTGTAAAACGCAGTAGTTCCATTGTGAGTTGGGGTAAACAAGTTACAAAGCTGCAACTGGTCAGGTAGTTTGTCTAGCAACTGTGCAGTATATACCTTGCCGTTTAAAACAATGGAATCCCTTTTTTTGTGCAAAGTCTCAACCTGCGAACATCCTAAATTATCCCTAGCTGACTTCAAGGCGAGAAATACAGGATGTAGTTCTTTCTTGTTGTCCTCCATGGTTTCTGGTAGGTCATCCTTCAGAAAAACACTCTCTGATCTTAAGGCATGTGACACATCATAAGCTGCAAGCTTGTCTTTGTAATGACAGAACTTAACAATTATTGGTGTACAGGTTTTTGCAGAAAATCGACCCAATCGGTGTGCCTTCTCAAAAGTGCGGTTGTTAAAATACTCAGAATGGGACAAGTGCTTATTGAACAATGTCACCATCTTCACATCAACATTTTCACCCTTCTCCTCTGGTATTCCATATATTTTCAAGTTATTTTGACGTTGGAAAAACTCAAGTTTAGTAAGTTTTTGACGCAGAATTTGATTTTCATTTTTCAATGTTATGTAATCCTCTTTTATGTTGTTGATCTTTTTCTCTGTAACAACCTTTTGTTTATCCAATGCCTTCTCCAAATTTTCAATCTGTGTTTTAAGTGGTCTAATGTGATCAGTCAGCTTTTCATCAAGAATAGCCTTTAACACATCAGCATCTAGGGATTTGGGCACTGTTGACTCTATGGGTGAGAATTCCATTTCTGTGTTTGGACGCTTTGATGTAGGTGTATCCTTGTGACTCATAACCTTTTAGGGTTTTTCACTGGTTATCATAAAAAAAAAAAAAAAATTCTTTAACACCACTTTGCAATCAGTCACTGTTCAGTGAGGGGCCAAAACACAATTAAGAAAAATTATGTTCTGTTGTATCCAATATTCAAGATGTCAATCAGTGCGGTTATAAAATTATTGTGTTTACATACTATAAATGAATCTTGAACAATCAAGGGTCAGCTTCAGTCTTTTACTAGTTACACTGTTCTTTCATTTAATAGAAACACATTTCACTATTGATTAGGTACATTCTGATATCCCAGGTTAGTTCAGTTTAATCAGCCAAATCTTGGTTGTGTCAACCCAATGTTCAATGTTCTGCTGTGTGCATAAGTCATGGTCCAGTGATTTCAAGCATATTTCATAGACTTTTATATCAAAATTTAATGTTCATATTTGTACCTTTTTCAACTAAATCGTAACTTAGAAACTATGTCATTCTAATCTCAGTTTGTTCTTGTTATTGATACTCTATTTTATTTCACTTATACCATTATATTTCCAGTACAAAAACAGTCTTTTTATCTCTCCTTGTGGAACATGTCTAGCCTCTCCTCTCCTCAATTTGCAGATGTTAATTTTCTATGTTAATCTATGTTAATTTTCACAAAGAAGTTAGCCAATGTATAGTGAAAAAACATGAATTAATTAAGTTATATTATTGATATTTTTGGTGTTTACCAAAAATGTCTAATAATAGTAATATACACATCTACATACCATGGTTTACAAGCCGAATTGCAATAATGTACCATAGGATATGACAATTTCAGGGAGTTTTTCCAGTCACACAGACCAACAAACATGGCAACAAGACCGAATGGCGAAACTTAGGGAAGATAATGAGAGGCTTACAATGAATACAGAAGAACAAACAAATTGAAATGAGACAACTGCGAGATGAAAATATGCAGCTGAAACATCAAATGGATCACCAGCAGCAAGGAAAGAAAGTGGTGGGAATGGAAATGCAGAAACAGCTAAAACAAGTTAAACCAAACACTGGAATGACTAGTTATAGCCTCAGGTTGCCCAGATAGAAGCAAGGTATGGCAGATAGTCTATGTATTTTTGTCATTTTTTATTTTTATACCTTGAAATCAGTTTATTGTTTCAGACAGTAAAGCAAGCATGATAGCAACTACTGGTTGCTCTGAAATTGCAACAGGAAAAGATGAAACAAAATTATTTAACACAATTATAAGATAATTCAATAAAAATACCATTACAGTCAAACTTGATGGGAGTGAGTAAAACAACCTCATTACAATGATAACTTTAATCTTGCCTGGCCAGAAGTAATTACTGAAATCAGTTTGTTTTATGTGTCACCTCTGTCTTGTGTTCAGCTTCCTGAATCCTGTGTATCTCTATAATATCCCGACAATTTCAAAATTCAGTCAGGGATGTTCACAGCAATGTAGCTTACAACTACTTTATATCCACCCGGAAACAAAAACTTACAGTCTAGTATTTGAGTCCCCTGATAATACAACATATCCAATGACAGCTTTTTCATATAGCAATCTAACTCAACACTGACCCTCTGGTCATAGTTTCTTCTACAGAGAGAGAAGTGGCCAAACCTGGAAGCTACTGAAAGAAAGGTCCTCTTATATAGCAGTGGCAATGGCAGTTACTAGAATTCCATGAAATGACTTCTGATACATCAGCTGTTTTACTACGGTAGTGGGCAAAAAAATAATAATTAAAAAATCTTTTGACAAATTTGGTACACCTGAAGATCATAGTTAAATAAAAGTATTTCAAAGAGAAAATAAGTTTGATTAAATATGAAGTCCATGGGATTGCCTCTAACTTGCACATGAAAAGAAAATCAACAAGACAAAGGCTGCTCACTTTATTGCGAGCCGGTGGTGTATCCCCGAACATAGCAAACTTGTAGAAGCAATAACAAAAAAGGTCAAGGCAGTTTAGGGATTTAGAAATCTTGCTTCACCTTCAAGGAGGCATATAAAGAGGATAAAATGTATAGAAATCCCTGGAAAGTTCAAACCTGGAAAAGTTCCCACATTTTTGAAAAACAGGGGCCCAAGGTCAAATCTGACCACATCAGAGGATTCCTAGCCCACAATAGATTCCTAGACCACACCAGTAGATTCCCAGCCCATGATTTCCTACAGGTTGGTTTCATATTCAAACCTCTAGGACCAATAATAATCAAGTTTTAAGCACTTTTGTGTTTGACTCTCTTCGTTTGACCTTGTAGGAGAGGGCCAAGGTTAAATCTGACCACATCAGAAGATTCTTAGTCCATGATTTCCTATAAGTTGATTTCACATTGCAAACCTCTAGGACCAATAATAGGCTAGTTATAAGCACTTTTACATTTGGAGATCACCGTCGTTTGACCTTGAATGAGGAGCCCAAGGTCAAATCTGATCACATCAGAAGATTCCTAGCCTATAAATTCCTATAGACTGCTTTGACATTTCAAACCTCTAGGACTAATAATAAGCGAGTTATAAGCACTTATAAATTTGGCTATCCTTGTTTGACCTTGAAGGAGGGGCCCAAGGTCAAATCTGAACACATCAGAAGATTCCTAGCCTATGAATTCCTATAGACTACTTTGACATTTCAAACCTCTAAACCTCTAGGACTAATAATAAGCGAGTTATAAGCACTTTTGCAACAGTTTTCAAGTTACAATTGATTTACTCAACTGTGAGAACCTCAAAATAGTTATACTCGGCTATGCAAGGGGCCACAGGTCTGCAATCTTATTATGTTATAGCTGACCTAAAAGTAGCTGAATAACATATTTGATCAAAATTCTCTAAATGCAATAGTTTTCAAGTTGCAAGTCAAAATTATTGATATTTTTGACTCCCCAGAGCATAATTTTGACTCCTGGGCTTAAAATAGCTATTACTCGCTTGAGTTCGACACTAGGCCTACAAAAAAAGATAGGGTGGCGAGATGACATACCCACCAATTCATGCACTAAATATAAAATAAATCTGAAAGAAACTATGCACTACAGCTCGAACACAAGCAACACTCAAAATTTTAGACATTTTTGACTCCTCAGAGCCTAATTTTGGCTCCTGGCCTACCAAAACAGTAGGGTGGCCAGATTTCTGCCATAGTAAGCCACTTGCAAAGTTTAAAAGAAATCCCAAAAGAAATGTGGCTTGTAGGTTGAACACAAGAAAATCTCTGTGGACACTGGTATGGACGCGGACGACGACCATGCATGATCCATAGTATCCCGGCTTTTCAGGGATACAATTAATAGATTTTTAAATATGTAAGTAGCTAACAGTGGCAGATCTAGGGGGGAGGCTTGGAGGGCACACGCCCCCTTTCAGAGTTTGAAACTTTTGTCATGGGGCTATTTATCCCTGTTACTAAGTTAGGTTCCATCCTCAAACAAACTGAGGATTACATCTTTTATGGGTAACTTTGTTAATAAACCTTTTTCGTTTACCAGTATATGTTTAACCATGAGATATACAATTTATAAAACTGCAATCACTCACCCCAATTAATAATTTATTACTGCACCTCTATGTTTCAATTAGAATATGCTACAGTAGCTATAAGATTAAATTACCAAAAAGTTAAATTCACTGTGTGATATCTCCCGTTACAAAATGTCCAAGTATGAAATATCCATGCCCCCTTTCAGAAAATCCTGTATCTGCCTCTGGTTTATATCTGTAGTTACAGTCTGAATCACGAATATACAAAATATTATTATGATATACATAAATTCCTATATCAGTCTGTACTTAGTTAGTAAAATGATGAAGTGTCCCAGTGTGTAACATTATCTATTCTATTTCAGTTGAGGTCAAACCTTTGATCCTGTTGCCTTAATGAAGCTAATACCTGGATACATAGACTATCTGAACAAGATAAAGGAAGAACTAAATCAAACCAAGAACAGTGATCCATACTGCAGCAAAATTGTGTACCATTTTGGAATAATACATTCAGATATGGTTTGTGGTCTTCATAACATCCACTTGGCCAAACATGAAATACAGCAAAGATTTGATAATATTCCTTTACCACTTTTGACAGAAGCACAAGCAAAGGTCACAGAGATACTCCACATTTTGGCACAAATGCATACGATCCATTTGCGGCTTGGTGGGGAAATTACAAAGTTCTTTTCAACAGGATACTACAGTCTCAAAACACTTTTGATGATGATTAAGACAACTCCTGTATACCTAGGCTGCTTCTGTAGCCATCTAAAACCACATAAACTTGTAGGTTTGAAGAAAGAAGCAGAAAATCTACAAACAATAAAAATCGCTGACAGTCCTTTACAAGTAAATTCCAAAGCAAAGAGAAATGATGAATATTTGGCAAAACAGGGCAAACAATATGAACTCCTGTTAAAAAAGTTGGAGAGTGATTTACAAGATCAGCAACAGGAATGTTGCCAAAAGGAAGAAGAAATCAGAGGGCTTAGAGACTGTGTTAATCAACAGAAAGCCCAAATCAGACATTTGGAAATGTTGGTCAAGAGAGGGCCAAAGATGACATCATTCATTTCATCAACAAACCCTTTGAATAGAAGGTAGGGCTTTAGTTATGGTGCAATCATAATGCTACTTGATCAGTAATTACTAAAGATAAATAAATTATCAGAAAGGCAATTATTGTTTATTGAATTATTATATAAACTTATCTATAGCCTTGATTGATTAAGTTTAAAGGCTAATTCTGATACAACATGTTTATGCCAGTTATTCTGATTAGTAAGGATATCCAGATTAAATTCTGTAAAAAAACTGCTATTCCAACACCTGAAATTGACTGTCAAACCAAAGCCATTGTATGAATATTTGTTTACCTAGGAGTTCTAAAAGTTCTGATAAACTGCAACATTTATTTGAAAAGATTATTTTAGAATTAAGGCGATTTGGATGGTGGAGACCATTCTTATTACTTCTGAATGGTTTGGATATGTATTCACAACAGAAAAGTCATATGTTGAACAAGTTAATTTGATGGAACAGCCCCCTTTTTTAAATTCCTTGTTTTTTTTGTACTTTTAAGTTGGCGTATTGTAATATCAGAACACTAATAATCCATTACACTAGGCCGGCTTTAGTGCACAATATTATATTCTTTGCTTCTATCGAATGCGATTTGCTCTTACAAAGTACTTTAATAAATTATTTTATTCTGGTAAATGTGAATATAAATATTTATTACGTTTTCAGTGTCAACAATAAAAAATGACAAATTGTTTCTAATTTTTTATTTATTTCTAACATTTATATCTTTTTAAGAATTTATTTGTTTTTCGTTTACAGACATTCTTTACAGGTATCAAAAAGCTTCGAAACAAGAACATCTTTGGATATTTATGCCAAACAAAGGAAACTTCAAAGTAGAAAACTAGATTTACCAAGTAAATATTTAAAATGTTCTTATTTTAGCTCATCATAATATTAGTTGCATATTCTTTTTATCTTTAGAATAACAACAAAAAAATGGAAGAAACTAAATATTAGACCATTTCAGAGTTTGGAAATCATAATACTATTGTTCCATTGTCACAACTTATCATAAGACCTAGTCAATTCTAAAATCAGAATGCTGCTATAACGCCATCTATGTCTTATGCCTTTTTTGTATTAATATTTATACTCAGCACAATATCTCTATGTACTACAGGCCTGAAAGTGCTATTTGACCCATCCGACTTTACAAGCACAGTCCAACTCTCAAATTAGTGACATTCCCCTAACTGAAAGACATAGGCCCAAGGATGAATATTCATCAACCTCCTTGAGGTTCTTTCACCTGCCACTGTGGATAGGACCCAATGATAGAGGACTGCCATTTTAAGTGGTCATCCAAGCCACTATGGATTGAACCTGTGAAATCTGTGTTCCTAGGTGAGTGTGTTGCCCATTAGGCCACAGTGGCAGATACTTATATCAAGCCTTGTGCTTATATTACCTTCTGTACTGACCTCAAGCGCCATAATCAAGCTTTTCACTTGAGGAAAAATCTACCCTTTTTAGTTTGTGCCCAGGCAGAAGCAGATGGACAGTGCCTTGGATGACCACGTTGAATAGCCCCAAATAGGGCCATTGGTGGCTCTATCCCAAGAGGCAGGCTGTGGAACCTTTGGGGACATTGATAAATTGTCATTGCAGAGATTGAATTTTAGATGGGGGAATGTTAGCCAGTAGAGCTTGGGTTGTACTTTTGCAGTTTGGATTGGGTGAAATAGCACTTTGAGTCCTGTAGTTCAGTGCTTCTACATACAACTGTAAATATAAATAAAGCAAATTATTTTTGTAAAAAGGGTCATCACATATTCATTACGTTGCTGTCAGCCAAACTTTTACTTTGAATAAACTTTAATATTTATATTGCAGGCATCAAAGCACATATGCTGTGAGAGAATTACAGTTAATGACAGAAAATATAACCAGACGACAGTTTCAATGAGGAAACAGAATATTTTCCAGATCGCCAATAAATAGTCCATTAAATTTGTATTATTGCAATTAGAAATTTGTGGGAGAAGAAGTTTACTGTGTACCCCTCGATAGGACACTTAAATCAATCAAATCATGTTTATGTTAGAAGAGTGTTATTTGTTTATCACTATGCACAGAATAACAATATATAAATGTTATAATTGCGATATTGATTGTAAATTTCTGTTGTAATTTAGATATTGATGCCTTTTTATGTGTCCTTCCCGAAGGCCCAAATAATATACTGAATGGGATAAAATATTTATTTAAATATTGTTTTTGTATTCATACATAATTTTAGCATCACTAGAATTATTTATATAAGATTAAATTTTAGACATGAAAGCAGAAAGTTAACCCCTAATAAAGATAACCCCAAAAGATGAAATTATATGGTTACCTACATTAATACATTATGACTTGGCCCACAAATCTGAATGAAGATAGTACAACAAAAGTGGAATTTTAGAGATTACTGTAATTTACTTAGCATTACTATTTATGCAAAGAGAGCAAAGGTGGTTGAACTTAAAATAAGGGGAGCCAATTAGCTGCATAAAGAGGTGTTTAATTTAGAAATTTCTAAAAGGTCCATTTATGGAACAATGAGGACAAGAGCGTGAAATAAAATTCAAATACTTGTTGATATGACCACAAGGTACAGTGTGACTGGGACATCAGGAGTGTCGAGGAACGGGCATATAACTATAATAATTGGGCCTTTAATTTGGTATTTAGGTCAAATAAATTTTGTGATGGATGATGAAATTTACATCAGTTACTGATAACAAAGACACTGGATAACCCATTATTACGGGGGTGTCTTCTTCTATGAAACTGGAGATACTGTGCTTATTAAACAGTCCAAGACCTTGCAGTAAAGAAGGGAAACTCGAAGAATTTCTATACCCTTTCTAGGTTTTCCTATCTGTCCAGTAACTGCATTACAGGCTATGTTAAATTTTATCGCAGGATAGCCAAATGACCCTTCATTGCCCAAGGTAGGTTATGTACGAGTAAGGATACTACTGAGGTTGGGATACTATTTATTCTATAATTAACAATATTAAGATAGTATTTACATACAATGTTGAGATGATGAGGCCACCTTAACATAAAATACAAGAGTTAAGATATGGTTACATAATACTAAGTTAAGGTGGCCTTAGCCGAGGCCCCAGCCCAAGAGAGGTGACCTAAACATAAGTGTATAGGAGGAAGTAACCTTAAGGTTGGACCTTAAGGGAGTGAAGTTTTGAGGATTTACAAAGGTCACCGTAGCTTGGGAGGGGGCAACAGCTAATTATATATGGTGAGCAAGTTACATGTATGATACTGAAATTTACTGGTTGTAGTATAGCAAAATATAAGGGTTGCTAAAGATAGGAAGGTAAGTATACGAGCTACCCTGACAGCAAGCATGAAGCGTAACAATGAATACATAATTAAGCTGCTGGTAGTTGAAACAAACAACCAGTAAAGATAAAATAAGGGTGTCGTGACCTCTGAAGGTCAGAAGGTGGTTAAAATAATGAAGGTTACTAAAAGTTACAGATAAAAGAGTGATGATGTATAAATAAAAGACATGAATAAAACACAGATAGTAGAGACCGAAGGTCAAAGTGTCAACTGAGAGGCTCTTACCCACCTAGCTCAAAGTATTGACACCTTAAGTAGCTAGCGCAAACCAGCCACCTTAAAGCTAAATAAAAAACTAAAAACCTATAGGGGCAGAGTGACGACCCCAGTTGCAAAGTTGTAAGTGTTAATACATACTTTATTATATGGTTAGCAACATTGAATATGCAAAGTAATTGTTAATATATTATCACCATGTGAAATCAGTGAGACATTTATAAAAAATTCTGTACACGTACATATTGCTAATGCACTAAAATGTATTACAGTTCATAATTCTTGCATGTAAAAGTTAGTTCTGTGAACAGGGTTGAAGCCTCCAGTGGTGAAAAGACAACACTGACGCCAAGTGATGTGATCACACTTGTGAGCACCTGATACTATACTTCGTGGCCACATTCAGCAGTGAGAATGATGACAAAGAATAACTTCTGAAGCCAATTAACATCCTATGCACAGCTACAGATAACATTTCTATATAACTGCTGTGCTTTCTCATGAGCTTGAGGCATAACATGATAACATGGTGCTGTTAACTGCATAGTTTAGATCCAACACAATGTAGTGAATACAGAGCCAGCATGAGGAGAAGACTGTTCACAGACTTATACATTCTAGATGACACCCAAAGCCATGAAGAGGACTCATACTCTGTGTGATCCTCCAATCGTGATCGCCTCATGTGATCTACAACTACAAAACTTAAATTATAGTAAAATAAAGGTATTTAGGGTGGGTTAGGGGAAAATCATTTTTATAAAACGTGTTGCATGTTTGGTTTCAAAATTTAGAATGAATATGGCTACTTTTGGCGGGAGGTTAAAGTTCAGAAACTGGGTTAACCAATTACATAACTATGTCAGTTCACAAACAAGAAAAACCTTTACTAGCACTGAATAGGGTAGCACCCTACTTGCTACCCCAACACAGTGCCCAAGGTAGGTTATGTACGAGTAAGGATACTACTGAGGTTGGGATACTATTTATTCTATAATTAACAATATTAAGATAGTATTTACATACAATGTTGAGATGATGAGGCCACCTTAACATAAAATACAAGAGTTAAGATATGGTTACATAATACTAAGTTAAGGTGGCCTTAGCCGAGGCCCCAGCCCAAGAGAGGTGACCTAAACATAAGTGTATAGGAGGAGAGTAACCTTAAGGTTGGACCTTAAGGGAGTGAAGTTTTGAGGATTTACAAAGGTCTCCGTAGCTTGGGAGGGGGCAACAGCTAATTATATATGGTGAGCAAGTTACATGTATGATACTGAAATTTACTGGTTGTAGTATAGCAAAATATAAGGGTTGCTAAAGATAGGAAGGTAAGTATACGAGCTACCCAAACCCCAGTAGTGTAGATTTTAGGCAGAAAGTAGGGACTGAAAAGTAGAAGCGACTTTATCAGTGACATTATGGTCCTGGGTAATATAGGACCATACACAGTCAGAGGACCAGGTCCCATGACTCTGAATGTCTTGGAGTGGAACGCTGGAATTAAAGGCTAAAGTGGCACCGCTTCTCCTAAAGGAGTGGAGTGTAATTTTGGAGTTGTGTAACTGGAGAGAAAGGAGGATAGAGGCCAATGCTCTTCTTAATCTGGAATCTGTCAAAGGAACCCATTGTTGTTTATATTTAATTTGAAATAGGGGTTTGTTGTCACCAGAAGGTGTGATTAACAACAAATTTTTAAGGGCAGACACTGGACATAGGGGGGAGTTAGTAAGCGAGGGAATTTTTAGAAGACGGACTTGATTTTTGGATTGCAGTGTCTTAGACCATTTGATCAGGATATGGGCCCAGGGGGGCCAAAAATATGTCAGCTCTTGCAAGTTGTTCCAGGGGATTAAATGTCTGCATGGAATGTGGAACTAAATTGGAGATACGTAGGAAGGAAAAAAATGAGAGGAGGAATGCAGCTTTAAAAATCTGACCCATATACATGGTGTCGCACTTTGTTACAATTGCCTTCAGAGTGTCAACATCAATGACCGTTTTAAGTGAGATTTTCAAAGGGGCAGTAAGGGTAAGGGATCTGGTGAAATACTTTATTTGTGGATGAGAAAAGGGGGAAAGATCAAGACCATAGATGGATAGCTTGGCCTTGATAGCCGACAAGTAATTTGCAATGCTGGGAGTGGACGTACCATTAAAAACTAAAAATTCAAGGAAGACTAGGATGTGATTAGTATTAAGGTGGAAAATTGAAAATTGAGCAAAAATGCAAAAGGCTATGAAAATCCTAAACTTGGTAGTATAGGCCTTGGTGGTGGAGTGTCGAAATGCCAGTTGTAGACGCTGGTGGGCCTTTGACAGCAATGGACTAGTCTTTGCAGGAAATCCTATAGAAATATTAGATATCATAGTCAATAAACAGAGTAAAATCAGTCGGGACCACCCAGGTGGCCTGGGGAAGTAAACTGTTGACCTTATTTCTGTGTAACTCACTAGTATGATACCTGGATAAGCTATCAGCTACAATGTTATTTTTCCCCAAAATGTGAATTAATCTAAGGTTAATATCAGCTAGAACAACTTCCATAGCAATGTTACGTGCAATTGCACCTAGAACCACATCTTTTGTTTTTCCTGTATTTAAAAAAAAAAAAAAAATTTATAACTGAAACCACAGCTTGGTTATCACAAGCTATTACAATGGTTTTGCCTCTCCATTGGTTAGCCCAGACACGAACAGCTACCAAAACATTTAACATTTCTAACTGGACAATATGAAAGTGGTTATAACCTCTAACCAGGGGTATGGCGTATATTTGATCATTAAAATAAGCATCCAACCCTTCTAAAGAAGCATCTAGTTCAATTTTTGCATGTACGTGGACATGGTTGAAAAATGAAGTACCATTGAACTTTGGGGCAAATCTGAGGAACCATGACAAGTCTTGAATGAACTCAGAAGTAAGGTTTATTGTGCTTTCTTTGTGGGTTTGACGTAAGAGGTCGAGCATGCGATTTAAAAAGTTACGGGAGTACCGTACGCATTTTGCAATGTATAACAAGGACCCTAATAGGGACTGAAGTTCTTTCCTGGTACATTGGTTTTTATTTTGCCATTGCTGACAGACAACCAATATTTCCTCCATCTTTTGTTGTGGGATGGAAAGAGTGGAGTTAACAGTGTCAACTTCAATACCCAAACATACACATTTGGTAGTGGGAGCTACCAACTTTTTGTGACTGATTGTGAGGCCTAATTCTTGGAGCAAGTTTTGTAATTTTTGAAAAGCAGGTTCTGCTTGGCTTACAGTTGCATTTCCAACCAGATCATCAATATAATTTGTCAAACAGTAGCCAGCTTCGGCCATAATGTACCTAATTGAATCTGTTATTTGCTGAAAGATGGCCGAACCGTGCCGATAGCCGAAGAGTAGGCAAGTAACAAGATAGTACTTATCCAACTTTAGACCTAACAAGAAATAGCTGTCAGGATCTATCTTAACATGTCTGAATGCACGAGAGATATCTATCTTGTAAATTAGTGAGCCTTTGCCATATCTACGAATTTTCTGAGTAATATTGTCGATAGTGGGGAGGGAGAGAATAAATGAAGTGTTGAGATATTCATCAGAAGACACGCCTTGGTTAACAGATTGACCTTTGGGAAAACTAAGGTCAATTATGACCCGTCTGTGATCAGAGGATGGCTTGGGCCTGGTCATAAAAGGAGAAATATGCAAGTTTTTTATGGGAGGTACATCAAAGGGGCCTAAAATGGCTTTGAAACTGGTTTCTTCTTGCAAATAGTGGGCTATATCCTTGGGAAATAACTTAGCTGAAGCATGGTTAGTTTCTTCATGTTGGAGAGGGGAGGCAGGATTAAAGTCAAGGGGAAACCCGCACCGTATTAACAGTAGTAGTTGTTGATCCCAATAATTTTTTAAATATTTATCCCACGCATCAGGATTTAACTGTGATTGAATCTCAATTTGTGCTTTCATAAAGTTGTGAGTATTGGTGTCGACAATAGACCTATGTATGTCGAATATGGTTGCCAGGGACGAATTTTTACAGTGTTTAGTTGTAGGTAACATCATTTCAGAAAGGGGGATAAAGCCATATTTATCGGTTGTTTGATTATCCCAATCTTTGAATATCTTACAATTCTTGGCCTTAGCCACGGCTTCCCTATGGCGAGGTCTAAACCTCAGGTCAAGGTCATATTTGTCAGAGTTGGAATCAACAGAATTTTTACGACTCTGGTTAATTGGGATAATTTTTTGAAGACACTTTTGAATTCAGAAAGTTGCCATTATCAACAGTCTGTACTGCTTCATTACTACCAGGGTTATCGACTTTAGAAGCACTAGCTGCTGATTGAACACTAACAAGCGCCTCACCTCTGCAAGAGTTGTTTGTTAATTTGTTACAGTTATTGATAACCTTCACATTTGTAACATTGCAGTTTGAAATTGGAACCCGAGTATTACTACTTTGGGGGACCACCTCGTGTGTACATGTTTCATCATCCTTTTGGATGTTATTTTTACTGACAGTTGAACTGTCATCCAATACTCACCAAGTATTATCGTCTGACACTTGGTGTAAACAAGCAAATCTATTTACATTTTCAAAAACACTATTTCTTTGGATTTTACCATCATTTTCACATAATGATACGGCTTTGGGGTCGGGTTTACTGTTTAAACCATAGTTAACGTTACTGACACTAGAACTACCAATGTTAAACTTCTTACCTTTAACTAGACAGTCAGTTGACAGTTTGCTAACATTTTCACGAGGTTTTCCAACATTTTTACAATGAACACTTGATTTTTCAGCACATGTAACACGTTTGTCAGTATTGAAAATAGTATTGGCAACGTGTGTACCCAGGTGTGACACCTTGTTTTTTATATTCTGCACTTTGCTTGCCTTCAATTGACAGTTAACCTTTAAAGGACAATTAACAGAATTTTTACCATATGCTTGGTGAATTGTGCCTTTGACAATATTTGCATACGAGACATTAGAGTAGTAATGCCAAGTTGCCTTCCAGTTATGTGCCGGTATGCTTTTAAAGTGTGAGTTATAAATAACTCGGTCTTGGAATTTTTTACAATTTTCATTCCTTGTAGGCACTGCATTTAAGCAGTGCCCAAGTCGTTTTTTGACTTATTTTTACAGTCTTTGCCAGGATGGGGATAAGATTATCCTTGTGCATAGCAATGCTGACAAACATGAAGATACATTTGGCCATTATTTTCATGGTCACCTTTTTGCATACAAGAGCCCCTCTGATAAAATTTACAGACTAAGGGACCTTTGGCACTGGTACGCTTGGTTTGAGGGGTAGGGGCCAGTCTTTGGGCATGAACCCGACGCAACCTATCAATTTTATGAGTATCTTGCCACTGAATTTTGTTATCCTCCATTCTACATAGGAGGACAGCATGACTTCCCTTAGCAGATTGCCATCCGAAGTCATGACTGTCCTCCATTAGCTCAGCCAAATACTCAAGCATATGGTTTTTTACAGTATCGTCATTTTCTTCCCTTACAATTTGGGCAAATCCTGAGACCCACTGACTCATTGACAAGGCATCATAGGTGACCCTATTCTTATTTGAACCTCCCAAAATAAAGTTCTGGGGCCAGGGGACCTCTTTTTTGACCCAAACAGTGTCTTTACCCCCCCTCTGCGACTTAAACTTGCCTTGTTCATTGAGGTCCTTCAATTGCTGGATCCTTTGGTCGACCTGGGCTTGCATGCGTTTGGACTGCTGCAATGACTTGATGGATGGCAGGATGAGTTCATCATCTTCTTCTTCGCTGTCTTCCGCTGGAGATATCGTCTTACTGCTACTGGCCAAGCTTGAACCTGGGGAGTGGACTGCACCGTCGACCTTCCGTTCCATTTCCGCCATTCTGCCGCTAAGACTCTTGAGTTCTTGCAGTATCAGAGAGTTAGTGTCCATGGTATCTGCGCTCGCTTCATTGACATCATTACTTTGCATTTCTACTTTGCATTTTGAATTTATGGGGCGTGGATGACTACCTCCACATTTATTACAGTCAAAGTTTTTCTTGGGCATTCTGGAATACAAAATTGCACTTCTCGTTTTGGATCTGCCTGTATAGATCTATTGGAACCAAGAAAAGAGAGTTGAAAATAATAAAAATGAACTCAGCCCTCAAATCCTGCTCCTGAGAGCTATCCAAGCAGACTCAAAAGAGTAATAACGACTCAAAAGCCAGGGCTCGAACTCAGCAACATCAGGACAGCATTCACACCTCTGGACAGCAACTCTGTAAAACACTGAAACTCTAACCTTTCAGTGCTCTGAAACCCCAGAGTTTCTAAAACAATTAAACACATACACATAAAATCGAATAAAATTATTTTTATAAAACGTGTTGCATGTTTGGTTTCAAAATTTAGAATGAATATGGCTACTTTTGTCGGGAGGTTAAAGTTCAGAAACTGGGTTAACCAATTACATAACTATGTCAGTTCACAAACAAGAAAAACCTTTACTAGCACTGAATAGGGTAGCACCCTACTTGCTACCCCAACAATTTCAGGTATATAAGGCATCTAGTCTAAGGCCCCTTGTCGATTCTATTACAAGAAAACATTTAAAGAGTATAGCTGATAGATCATCAAGTTAACCACAGGCTGCAGACAAGGGGACCCCATGTTGTCATATCTTTTCTTATTAGCTGCAGAAATACTATCTTTATTAATAAAACAAAGTCAGGACATAAGGGGTTTCAATATTAATGGTATATAATTTAAATTAACACAGTTTGCAGATGATACTACACTCATTTTGGATGGTTCTCAACCCTCTCTTCAGGCAGCACTAAATATTCTTGAAATCTATGGAAATTATTCTGGCCTCAAAATGAATAAAGAAAAAACAAAAGTAATATGGATAGGCCAAAAAAGACTGTCCAGAGAAAAGTTAAATGTATATGTTAAGTTAGACTGGGGAAGTACAGAATTTACTCTGTTAGGATTGGACTTTTCGACAGATTTAATCAAAATGGAAGAAATCAATTATACAAAGATTTATGAAAAAATGAACGGCGAAATTAATAAATGGAAAAATAGAAAATTAACACCATTTGGAAAAATAAGTATTATCAAGTCAAATATATTGTCCAAAGGTATACATATAATGACATCCCTGCCTACACCTGAAACTTTCCTGAGCAAAGTAAATTCCTTATTATACTCTTTTTTGTGGAATAATAAACCCGATAAAATTAAAAGAACAACTATTTGTCAGGATTTTTCTAATAGGGGGTTAAAAATGGTGAATATATATCATTTCGAGAAAGCCTTGAAAACAAATTGGGTCAAAAGAATTTTTATACAAATGGAATCTCAGTGGCGAAGTCTGCTTTCATCAACTTGTAAAGACATAAATAACCTAATAAAATTTGGTGTTAATTATGGCATTATTTTAAAACAAAAAGTACAAAATACCTTCTGGCAAAGGATATTTGAATATTGGAGTTCTCTTACAAATAATTTAGTTCTTAATTCTAACAGTGATATTGTACAATCTTGTCTCTGGTATAATGTACACATTTCATCTGAAAATCTATATTACCCTTTGTGGGCAGAAAAAGGAATTCTATTTGTTGGCGATTTACTACTCTCAAATGGTGAAATACTAAAATTAAAAGATATTGAAAGAATATTCAAAATAACTGTCAACATTTTTTACTATCACAGAATTAAATTACTACTTAAAAACTTTATTGAAAACAACAAAAAAGAATGTTCCTTTGCTAGCACTCAGCCTTTTTATCCTTTTCACTTGAAGTGTCTTAGTGGAAAAAGTGGATGTAGAACTCTGTATAAAATGTTTAGTAACAATGCCTATTCAAAAATTATTCCTTTGTGTAGAATTAAATGGGATGAGTTGTTAGGTGAATCAGATAATGAACAAACATGGAAACTTGTATTTAAAGCTTGTTGTAAGTCTGTGTTAGACAATTCCATAATTTGGCTTCAATATAGGGTTTTATTTAACATTTTACCATCAAGGGATTATCTATACAAGCTAAAAATAACTGATAATAATTTCTGTGTATTCTGCCAATGCTCCCCAGAAACAACTGTACACTTATTTTGTGAGTGTGATAAAGTAAATGACCTGTGGTCCAACATTAAGCAGTGGATATTTATGAAAACTAGAATAACTGTTAACTTTTCAAAATCAATTAAACTACTAGGATTTCATGAAATGGACCATAATTACTGGCCGTTAAATCTTGTAATACTGTCAACAAAAAAATATATTTTCAGTTGTGCACCACAGCTTACATTTCACATGTTTAGAAAAGGTTGCACCAATTGGACTTTTAACCATGGGGTTTCTACCCAGGACATTATGTTCTATTGTACCCAGTCATTGAATGCTATATGGAAATATGTTACATCTACCCCCTCCCCCCTGCTTCTTCCCCTGTTTCTAACCTGTGAATAGATGCCAAACTTGATAACTCACTAGGCCACCACAGACCACATGTGTTGGTAATGGATGTTTAAAAGTGAGTCATACTGTATTGTCATTTCATCCCCCCCTTCCCCTTTACACGTCTTGCATTTACATTTAGTTGAACATGTGAGAGGTCTTGGTCCATATTATATCAAATGCATCCTTCCCAAATACAAATCCTGAATTATTAATCCTTACGGATACTACCAAAACACGATATGTATTGAACCAGAAGTCAGCCCCGAAATTTTGTACTATTACTAAAGGTATTATTGTGGACACATTTTCCCTATTTCATGTAAAGAAGTTGCGATTTTTCAAAATATTTTTAAAAACTAGGTTGTTTATAGATATGTTAAACTGCATTCACTCTACAGGTGGTATCACCCAAGGTAACCCACATTTGGTGAAATGTCCCCATCCATGGATCACCATGAGACCTCGTTATGCGACCTTGCTAGTCAGTGGCAAACCGTCCATTACCTTGCTAGTCCCACAGTTGTTTTTAAAAGTTTCAAATTTCTCCCTCTGATTTCAGTACCATGAGCATGTGTATGCACATATGACTTTCTTACTGCTGTAACCAAAGGTGTGGTCCACAGTATACATAAAGTTGTGATTCAGTAGTCCTCTGGTGTAATATGGTGACATAAGGTGAGTTAAGGTGTTATCTGTTTCATCACGCGTTTGTCTGATGGTCACCGAAGGTGAATTTGAGGTTAATGGAGGTTGCTTCTCGGTGACCAATGGTTGTAGTACTGTCACCCTACTGTTATTGATGGTTAAAAACCGTCAGTGATTGTTTGCCTGTAGTTTGAACAACTCAGACAAAATGGAGCGACGTGGGGACGGTTTCACTGCACAGAAAAACTTCTAACCTCAGGACCTACAGCCTGTGGTGTGAATGGGTATCATGCCACAAAATGAATGCTAGAGTTTCTGCTCCGTTTCAGTGCAATAACATCTGTGCAGCAATGGCGGAAAACTGTAAACTTACTCCTCTAAATTTTGTATTCGGCTTTGACCTCTCCCCAAATAGTGCTTTAATGAGTAATATTTTGTTTGTGAATATTTCAAAAACTAAATTACTTACAAATTTGATTTTACATCGCTTACTCTTAGTTTTGTTGTGTTAAATTCAATATGGAAATTGTCTGGAATATTAAGTTTAAAACATAAGTTATATTTACTAGTGCTCTTTACCTATACCCCTTTCACACTGCAGAAAGTATACCCATGGTAGTATGCGCTTGATAAAATGTCCCTGACCTGGGAGTATCACCTGACTTCCATTTGCAAACTTGCGAGACAGTGGCCCACCATCCCAATCTGGTCCAGTGTACTGCAGAAGATTTAGACTGTTTACAATTTTCACCACTCACCGTCTCCAAATCAGTCACGGTCCTAAGTCAGTACTACCATGGTACAAATAACCGTGTGTGTCAGTCTCTTTCAGCAGCTAACCATGCACACATTTTTGGTGTGGTGAGTCGAGTTGAAATAAGGTACGACTTGATGGGCCATTGTTGGGACACAGGGACTGAAGGTTTAACACTTCTGATGGCACTTTATCGACAGTGGAGGATGTTCATCCACTGACCAGCTTCTGATATGCTACTGTTACACATGTTCTGAATAAGGTTTTTGAAGACAATTGCTTCTGTGACAATTCAGTAGTCAAAGGTTTCCTCGGAGGTGAAATACTGAAATGCATGACAATCCTATTTGGAAATAGGGTTTGCTCACTGATAGAGGCATCTTTGTTTGGGTGGCCATTTCAAAAACCGTGGCAGGAACTTTGGAGCAGGAAAGTTATTATTTTTTATCTTTATGGACTCTTATTTTGAGATGAAGTATAAGGTATTACATAACATGCTGAGGACCAAGAAGAAGTCTCTGCGCAAAAATACACACAAGTTTTGGGTGATAATAACAATTCAGATAGTGTCACCGTTTGAAACTTTATCATGAGGCTTTATCATAAGAGAGTACAGAGAAAACGAAGAGATGTGCAAAGCAGGTGATGTCTGCTGAGAAAAAAGACATGTCGATAGAATGGATTAGGACAACGCCTTGTTGATATCGGAATGGTTGAGAGAATACAGAGAAGAGAGAAGAAGTCGGCTTTGGGCCAAGAAGGTGGCTGAAGTGAGAATGAGTGGTAAGTTTTGGGGTTTTTTTTAATTTTCTGATTTTTTTAAAATTTTGAAATGATTTTAATGACTTATCAACAATTGTAAACAACTATTTATATGTGTAAATATATGTACTCACCGTGAAATGCAATAAGTCAAACAGAAAAGTGGTTTTATGGTGAGCATACATGTAATTGTCAAATGATGTAGTAATTTATAGTGTAAATCTGCAATGTATGTACAAATGTATAATACGTGTAATCTATAATGCGACAGTAACCCTATTAACATCTACTGAATATGTTTGTCTTTGTTTTTTTCTGTTATAGTCGAAGACCACCAGGTCTGGTGGAAAAGCATGCACAAAAGATTTGGAAAGTTGACAGGGCATTGTTCAGGGGATGGTGTGAGTGCACTGATGGATCATCACAAATATATCCTTGAGAAGTTACAGTTCCTGGAAAGGCACATAGCCTGTGTCCCGAGTTTGGCAACTTGATCTGTAAATATCAAATTGTAACGTCAGTGTAAATGCTAGTTTTGTTGAAACAGTGTAATTGTCAAGCAGGGCAATTATTATTTTTTTAAATAATTTAAATAATAACGGTAACATACCATGGTGTTTAAATAAGCCTTTTTAAAAAATTATTTTAACTTTTGATTGTTTTATTTTTCTCAAAATTAATTTCAGGTGTAGGCAGATGCAAGTGCCACAGCCATTTTCTTCCTACAGGGCCTTCCATAAAATTTTAACATTGTCCTTCTAACTGTGTTAGCATATGTTTGAATGCATCTTTTTTCTTGTACTTCCAGTTGAAACCTGTGTCTTCCCCAAGTATGACGGCTGATGCAGTGGAATCAGTCTCTAACTTTTGAAACTTCCTCACTGCCTCCTTTACTTGTACCTCAATGCTCTAGCAGTTCTATTGGCTCTGCTGATCCTGAAGATAGTGAAGAAGAGGTCTTAGCAGGATCGGTAGATCATATTGCCCCTGAGGCAAAATAAGAAGTCCAGGAAGATGAGCCTGGATACAGAAGAGAATCTGAATCTCTTGAAGACTGGTAATGAATGGATGCAGAAGATGCTTGAGTTTATTGTCAGCACCCTGTCTGCTTCTGCTCCTGACTTGAAGAGGTCCTGGTGCCTTTGGATGGAGACATCTGGCATGGAGATCCACCTGTCTTTGTGGAGGTCATTACAAGTCTTACCTGATAATCACTCAGTTCATTGACCAGTCTGCTGTGGTGTAGCAGTTTGAAGAAGGCCAGTCTCAGCAATATGTCTTGACCTATCTTTTCACTGCTGATACCTTGAGACCTCAAACCCCACTGTTCCCAGGGTGACATCCCCAACACCGTCTGTTGAATCTGGGTCTCAGATCCAGACCATTGTAAAAAATTTTGGACATTTCAAGCACTTACAACTTTCAATAGTAATATTTGTTTATGTGGCTCTTACTTCGTTATTTTGAGGTAACTGAGGTAAGATGCATGTAACTTTAGTTAAAGCTGGCAGTATTACTATTAACTTTGGTGTGTGTCTTTTCAACTTTTCAAGTTGGTCATTTCTTTTAAGTTCTTTAAGTTTAAGTAACTTTATGTATCTACATCTGTTAGTAGTACTGCTTGCCTGTGTGGGGTTTATTGCTGACTAATAACATTTGAGTTGACAGTACTATGCATGGCCAGTGTGGCGTTTCCTTTTTTACATCTTAAGCTAAATGCTGACTATGTACTTGTAGGCTTGTCATGTGTTGTAGTGTTTATTTTTACACCATATTGGTATACCTTTGTTCTGAGTTGCAAGTTGTCACTTTTACACATACATGAAGTAACTTACTAGAAAGGCAAATACTAATCAGCCATTTGCACTTCAGCTTTGCATTTCAAATTTTCAGTCAGTACATTCAAGAAATTTACACCCTATAACTTTTTATTTCAAAGTGTCATTTCCAAGTAATTTCATCTGTTACACTAATGCTTCTAATGTTTTTCCTGCTCCAAATTTTCCCACAGTTTTGGCCATCCGAAAGGTTTTGTAAATATGTTGTAAATACTATTGTTTTGTGATTATTTCTGATTGTAGAAACTTTTTGTTTCTTATATTTCATTTTTTCTACATTTTTATGCTAATTTTTTTATTTTGCTTTTCTTTTTCTATGGGTGCTTTCTTTTACCATTTAGGTTTGCATTTATTTACTTTTCAAATCTGTATTTATAGGTCCTGAGTTGTGACACCTTTGTTATCCTGTATTCTTCAGTATTATGTTACTTTATTTCTCCTTGGTTTACTATTGTTATGATTTGTCTTTTGATATTTGCTATAAATTTTGTTTGGTCTTATGTACTTTTCTATTAATAATTATGTACTTGGTTCTTTTCTGTTGTAAAATTAATAAAATTAAAAAATAAATATTTGGGGTTTTAATTTGACACATCAAGCCAGTTCAGGTGTTGCCACAATCCAACATATAAAATAAAAAGAACAGCCGAGGTGCAAAGCCTCAGAATTTAATGTCACCTTCTGATGTGACCTTTGACCAAATCAGTGGATCAAAAAGTTCTATGTATTTTATGAAATCTTTGACCTTTTATTAGATGTTACCTTATATTGGACCTGTCCAGCAAAGTTTATTTGTGTGTTTATCACACAAATATTTTTTATTTATGAATCAACAAATTACTTTATAGCACATAATGCAAAATCAAATGGCTTTAGAAATTAGAATTACCCTATACAGTTAACAGCAACAATCTAACAACACTGTTCATCTATCTGAGTCCGTGAACGAGATTATATCATTCTGCCATGGAACAGCCCCAACTGGGTTATTATAGTAATGCTTCAAGTATAGTCTCTGTCTATTGGCTGCCACTGTTGCATAATTGCGGTGATCTTTACCACCCAGGTCAGGCAGAACTTGTCCTTGTCTACAGGGACTCCCTGTGTCCTCTTCATCTGGCAGTCCTTTGTGGTCAGCCCTGTAATGTGTCTGTTTTAAGTTGTGCAAAATGACACAGGCCAGAATAATAGATTTGACATTTTATGACTCTTGTACCATTTTGGTCACTAGGCATCTGAAACGATTGGCTAAGATCACAAAAGCGTTCTTCACCACCCTTCTTCCTCTTGACACCACATAACTGAAGATACTTTTCTTATTAGTAAGATTTCTGCCAGAGAAAGGGTTCATTAACCAATTTCTCAGTGCAATGGCATCATCAGCTACAGTGAAGTATGGCATGGCCCTGTCGTCCCAGGTAATGGATCTGGATCTGTAAATCCTGTGGTCTCATCAATGATGCTCTGCTTCAGCCAACAATTGTTGAAGATCTGCCAATTTCACCACTGAATAGAAGCCATTGTATTTGTAATATCTTAACCCTGACTGCCTGTGACATCTTATGGCCATCTATTTCGTATTTGTGGCTTCCACAGCATGGTGAAAGTTCAACCTTCGACCAAAGTGAACTGCCTTCTGACACAATTCTTGTGGGGTTCTTGGAGTTTCTCTTCCCTATAAACTTAGTAGATTGCCAAACACACCTATGGCATTAAAAGTGATATGATGTTGAAAACCACCCTAAAAGCATAGATTAGCTGATCCATCAGAACTTCATACTGCTCAAATAGTGGCCTCTTCAGTTTGCAGCTTCTAATCCAACACTGCATAAGTCTATAATTTACCAAGCAGTCTTAATCTGTCAGCTGGCAGAATATTCATAGTGTTTTTCTCACTTGAACTTACAAGAAGAAACTATGGTGGTCCACTTTGATTCATCCGCCATATTGCAGCTGAGATATGACTGTCAATAACAGTAGCACAACTGTAGTACAAACGTACATCACCAAGATGTAACCTCAATTAACCTTCTTCACCTTACGTAACTGTCGGAGTAGCATGTACCACCTAAATCTTGAATGGTTGTAGGACCACTGTGCCCCACCATAGCACATCATCAAGGAAAGTGACAAACATTGTGTGCATCCCCTTCCATTGTGGTCAAACTGCGGTAACCATCGTGACATGACAGCAGCACAACTGTGGGACCAGATACCATTGGCAAAAAAATGGGACGTCATGGGAGGCAGTTCAGCTGCCTCATAAAACTTGTAACCACTGGGACGTAGTGTAATGCCTGTAGTGTGAATGGGGTATAAAGAAATTTATGACTAAAGTTAACTAAACATATGATGTAGACTATAAAGTAAATAGCTTTGAAATAAATTTTAAATACATTGTCAGGGTTAATATAAACTTTAAGGTTTGTCATATTTATTACGCAAATAGAAAGGTAGATAATAGATGTATAATAAACCTTGTGAAGTATATTTCTGTTTAATTTTTATTCTTCAAATGAACAAAAATAATCGTCACACTTCCTATTATCGTGCACTTCTTATTATCGTGCACTGGTCTAGTCTTTGTTTACCATGTGTTAATGGACCAATTTTTGTCACAATCCGTGAAGTTCATGTGCCAAACATAAATCATGTTATTTTTTTCTGGTTTGTGTTGATAAATCGGATAGAAACAGGTATTTTATAAAATTGGCCAAACTCTCTTAATATTAAGGCTATGTAGATCTTATAACCCCAAGATCAAAGTTTTGCATTCCTGATTGGTTATATTTTGAATTGATCCAAAAAGTATTATACCTACTTATTTATTGTCTGCTTTGAAATTGGACATTAAGGTTACCATAAATTAATACGGGAATAAAAATCTTCATGTGCACGGTAATAGGAAGTGCCCTCCCTAGTGAAAACAGATATGACCAATTTTGAGGATGCTAAAAAACGATTGAAATAGTTTCTTTCATGTACAAACTTCATAAGGGCTTAAAAGAGATGTATTGACAGTTTGTGATACTAAAGCAAAATGAAGCATGTGGGGTCAATTCTTTGCTCAATATTACTTTTTCTGTTAGGTGCACGGTAACCGGTGGTTCGAGGAAATATACGAGTCCTTCAATCTTGGATGTTATGTTTCATTTTTACCCATGATCCAATAAAAAAGATATATGTTGCTTGGGTAATTATTGCATTATCAAAGCCACCTCTGTTTTTAATGAAACTTCTTTTCACAATTTTAAAGCATGCCAGTGCTTATACACCTGTGCTCATGGATTTTAAAATGATTTCTATCATATCTCAATGAAAAGAAGCATTTGAATACATTGTGAAAGTGATTTATCCTGACCTTTTAAAGATTTCTTTTGAAAAAAAAATATCATATTTCAGTGAACTTCGTATGAAGGCTAAATTACTATTTAATTCAAGTTTTAGCCAATGCCAAAAATAAACAATGACATCAGGTCATTCATTGCTTGTTATCTATTGCAGCAATTAATTTTTGTGCCAATGCAAATATTATCAATAACTCGGGGCAATTGTATTGAATCAACTGTACATGCTATAATGCAATTAATTTAAGGTTTTGCTTAAAATGTTTGAACAATTGCCAAGCTATTTTTGAAGTGATTGTTCAAGGCTAGAGCTGGGCATTTGCCTCACTTAAATAGTTGCATCCTACAATTAGTTCCAAGCTCAAAATGGAGTTTATTTAAATTAGTTCTGAGAGTCTTTGAGACATTCAGCTCTGATTTGGATTTTCAGTATTGCTATGGTTGCTAGTATAAATATATAAAGTTACACTGGTAGTTATAATGTATCAAACAGAACACCTTTAAAAGTTGTAAAAAATGTCCATGATAAATATACATCTCACCAGAGCTGGTCTCCATCACTTTACAAGTACCACACCATGGGATTTAAATTGAAACCCTATGCCAGATTGAATTCCCCCATTCTCCATAGCTGGAAGACATTTCCGAACTACCAAAGTATGCAAAAAGAGGGTTTGTGAAAAGTTTGAACTGAATTATCCATCACCTCTTAATATGGCTACTATTACAAATTCCCCAACAAGTGACGATTTCTTGTTAATATTTCGGAAAATAAGTTTCCTTTAAATTTGTTAAATGCCTCTTTACGAAAATATATTTACAGAGTTGCTGTTCAGCTTTTTAGTGATAATGTCTTTATAGAATGGTGGAGAAATTCCAAGCTAAAACTTGAAGTTTTATATTCACCAGTGTCCCTATATATATTAATTATTTTACTTACTATTTAAACAAAATGGTAATAAATAAAAGTAAAACATCCCTCGTAAGACACATGTCAAAATATATATACCACTCATGAAGAATAACAATAAAATAGCCATGCCACATACTCTATAACTTTGTCCGCTTCATTCATATTTATTCATAAATGTCATTTGGGAAGGTTTCCTATTCTATTCCAGACAACAATGTTTTTTGTGGGAGAGTACTGAAACTCATTCGGGCATGTCATTTAATGGCTCCAGAAAAGTGATTGTTACATATAACTATTGGACAGCCATTTCAGAACACTGCTAATTCTAGATGTATTCGACTTGAATTCAAAGTCAGTCACAAAGAATCCTTTTACCTTCTGAATATATATAGACCTCCGCCCTCCAGCACTACATCCTTTTTTTACCAGTTTCAGTCACTTTTGGAGGATATTCACCATAACACAGAGAAGCTGGTGATCATTGGCGACTTCAATTTTCAACTCGAAACAACATGTTCAAATTCAAAAACCTTTCATTCTTTGATTGATTCATTTGACTTAACTCAGAAAGTTAACTTTCCAACTCACATTCATGGTCATACACTTGACCAGGTATTAACCAAATCTAACAATGACTATATTTCCAATGTCCATACCACTGATGCCTTTTCCGACCACTTTTCAATTAGTTTTACCCTTAATCTCTCAACCCCTACAACCCAAACCAAGGCTACTGTCACCTTTTGTAAATACCATAAAATTGATAAAGACAAATTGAAAACAGATCTCCTCGCATCTGAACTACTTAATAATCCTTCCAAGGAAGCCGACACTCTTTATGAACAATATCATACTACTTTGTCTACCCTTATTGACAAATATGCACCACCACACACCAAAAATACCAAGGCGAAGTACATCCCAGGATGGGTTAATGAAACTGTAATTGCGGCAAAGGAGACCAAGCGTTTGTTTGAACGTATTTGGCGCCAAAATAAATCTACCTTCAATAGATCCCAATACATGCTGAAAGTCCACCAGTACAATAAAATCTGCATGCAGGCCAAATCTGAATTCCTCAAAGAAAAAATTCGGGACATTCACCACAACCCACAAAAACTATGGCGAGTCCTGGGTGATGTGTTACACAGAATCCCAGCAAAGATTTTCCCATCTATAAACCCCCCAAAGCTTTTGGCTGACAGATTTGTCGAGTTCTTTACAGAAAAAATTGAAAAAGTACACTCAATTTTCTCTACTTCACTCAATTTCCGACACATCACCCCAGACTCTCCTTCACCCACATTTGCCTCTTTCCCTGCTGTAACTAAAGAGCAGGTCACCAAAATCATTCAAGACTCTCCCACTAAATCATGTTCCCTTGACCCTTGGCCCACTTTTCTTGTTCTTGAATTCCTGGATATTCTTATTACCCCCATCACCTCAATAATCAATGCCTCTCTAGCACAAGGTACGTGTCCTAATTTCTTTAAGCAGGCCCATGTAACGCCAATTCTCAAAAAATCATCCTTAGACAAGGAAGTTTTCAAAAATTACAGGCCTGTTTCCAATCTAAACTTTATTTCAAAGATACTTGAAAGGGTAGTAGCAGCCCAGCTACAAACTCACCTTGATGAGGCCGGCCTGATGACTGCCTTCCAGTCGGCTCATAGAAAACACCATTCTACTGAAAGTGCCCTCCTTAACATTCATAATGATATTCTTCTCAATATGGCCAAAGGGTCTGTTACAGCCCTCACCCTTCTAGATCTCTCAGCTGCTTTCGATACCATTGATCACACTATACTCCTGGACAGACTTAATGGTTACTATGGAATCAGTGAACTGGCACTCGGCTGGTTCAAATCATACCTGTCGGGAAGGACACACTCGGTCAAGGTAGGCAGCACACTCTCAAATCCTGTTGCCCTTCAGCATGGGGTCCCCCAGGGCTCTGTCCTTGGTCCAATTCTTTTTCCCTTTACACCAACCCAATCAG
The DNA here is from genome assembly GCA_964017235.1 of Sabellastarte sp. h YS-2021. NCBI lineage: Eukaryota > Metazoa > Annelida > Polychaeta > Sabellida > Sabellidae > Sabellastarte > Sabellastarte sp. h YS-2021. Next base: position 81,127,333 of record OZ024937.1, read on the forward strand.
CTCCATCATTCAATCTCACAGTCGTGTCAATTACCATTTCTACGCCGATGACACTCAGCTATACATTTCACTCTCTCCAGCAAATTTTTCTCACTCTGTACAAAAACTAAAAAATTGCCTAAACGACATCCAAAACTTCATGTTCACAAATAGATTAAAACTCAACCCTGATAAAACAGAGTTCATTTTGATAGGTTCGAAAAACAACCGTAAACAACTCCTTCCTCACTTTCCAGTCAATATTCTTGGTAATCAGGTCTCACCAGCACAAAGTGTCAAGAACCTCAGAGTGGTGTTTGACTCCAATTTCACTTTCTCCGACCATGTGTCACAGGTCATAAAGTCCACTAGAGCTCATGCAAGAGACCTCTACAGAATACGCCCCCTTCTAGACCTTAAAACATCAGTTCTTTTAGCCAATGCCTTGGTCAGCAGCAGATTGTACTACTATAATTCCCTGTTTCTATCACTCAAAGACTTTAAGCTAAGAAGATTGCAACTAGTGCAAAACTCACTCTGCAGAGTTGTCACCCATTCCTCATTTTCTCACATCACCCCTCAACTGAAAAAACTCCACTGGCTTCCAGTTAGGTATAGGGTACAATTCAAAATAGGCCTCATTACATACAAAATCCTCAACCAAGGTCAGCCTGTTTACCTAAGAGAACTAATCCACCCCTACACTTCCTTTAGAAATACTAGACGAAGTACCCCTAAACTCAAGTTCCTTCATACCCCCACTTTTGACCGTAGAGTTCATAAATCAATTAAACATTTCTCAAATTCTTTTAGTCACTATGCCCCAGTTCTTTGGAACTCTCTCCCCTTCCAAATAAGAAACAGTCCCTCAGTCGCATCTTTCAGGAAACACCTCAAAACCCACCTTTTTAACTCTAGCTTCCCAACTTAGTCTCCTTCCCTCTCAGTCCTACCCACAAACCTGGTACACTGACCTTGAACGCCCCTCGACTCTTCTTATAAGAAATGATTTTTGTTAACTATCGCACTGAGTTCCCCTTAGTGGGGAAGATATTGTGCCTGCAAAGCAGTAGATTAGATTAGATTAGAGTTTGACAGGTGTGGGAAGTTTACATGGTGGTTCCACTATGCGATCCACTCTGACCATGGAAATATTTGTATTTGGGAGGATCACAATCCAGTATCTTAACTGTTGGAACCTGCTCATGACTGGCAATTAAACTTTAGGAAAGTTCAGGAACATTTGGGAGTAAATCATGTGTGTCTCTGATAACGTTAAACTCAATATATTGTAAACCATCTGCAATCCTTAGCCGGTGTAATATTTAGGAACTTAAGCTATCATAATGGTCGCAAAGCTATTTTTTATTTTAAGTTTGTTGTTGTCATCAACTAGGCATCCATAAGGTTTGTAATTCATTTAGAAGGATTCAGAAACCAATCAGAATGTCTTCGAAATTACAGGGCAGATTTGGAAACCACTCAGAAAGTTACGGATACTAATCAGTAGGCTTCAAGAACCAATCACAACATTGCTCATAAAAACCATCCCTCTAGTTCTTTGGGTCCAATTTTCCAAATCAGGAACTAGGTGTATGATCAGATCGCCAATATAGAACAAGTCTCTGTTGCCAATCTGTCAATATTTGTGATTGTAAGGTACTCATGAATGTTTTTACGCCCCATTCACACTACTGGCAGTAGGTACCCCGAGTAGAAGTTTTCCACGGTTGCAGAACCGCCCCCAGGTCGCCCAATTTTGTCTGAGTTGTTCACACTACAGGCAGACGGCCACTGATTGGATATGGTCGTTAACCACCAATAACAGTAGGATGACAGTACTACAAATGTTGATCACCAAGAAGCAACCTCTATTAACTTCAACTCACCTTCGGTAGCCGTTGGATGAAAACATCTAAAAAAAAGCTACCAATACCTTAACTCATGTTATGTTGCCAGATTAAACTTAAAGATGACCGAATCACAACCTTATGTACACCGTGGGCCACACCTTTGGTCACCGCAGTTAGAAATTCAAATGTGCATGCACAAAATGCTCATGGCATCAAAAAAATCAGAGGCGTAAATTTGAAACTTAAAGATATGCAAGGTAATGAATGGTTCAACACTGACTCTCAAGGGTTCATACAGACATTAGGCGGTTATCCAAGAACAGGGACGTACCACTGGTGATACCACCTGTAATGTGAATGGGGTGTTATCAGCTCTATTGTTTTGTCTTTTTTTCACTTCAAGATCAATTGTCATGTCATTTCTCATCATTGCAGATTTCTTGGGAATCAATCCTTGACATTTGTCTGCCTTTGTGAAACACTAGTGTCTGGGGGTTTGTCGGGAATAGTTAGACATATAGGCATTTGGATTCTGTGTGAGAATTGCTTGAATTTGCTCACAAATTATTATGAGAAAGGATATTTATCCGGGGAAGCTCCCTCAGGCACCTCTTCTTTACTATTGTTAAAATCCTCTACAAAGGTACATCGCAGATTTGTGCACAATTATTCATAGACTGCTAACATTGGAATGTACAGGGCATATCACGATGGGTAGTTGGAAGGGCAGAGGAAACCAGTGCATAGAGTTCGCTAGGGTTCTGTACTGTAAACTGCCGACCAACGGCAAGCAACTACCAGCTTTCCCAAATAAGGCCTTGACGGGGATCGAACCCCGGCCTCAGAGGTGGGAGGCGAGAGTGTTACCACTCTGCCACCGTGGCCCCCAGAGAATGTTGTAAAAGACTGTCATGTATACAGGGGCACCAGCGAATTGAAAACACTCGATATTTAAGTTGCAGCAGAAGCTCTGTAAGAAGGCCTTTCAAGTGGTGAATGGTATCAGGGTGCCATATAACAGTTGAAGCCCAGGTAATCAGGTGGAGGAAGATGAGGCACCAAGCAGGTGACACCGGTTAAATACATACTTGTGCTAAAGGAGGATTTATTAACGTTTACAGACATACAAATACTAAACACATATACTACTAAAATTAGGATGTTAAAATAAACTTGACACTAGGATAAAAGGCCCCATAACATAGAATAGACATAAAATAGTACAGAAATAAAGTAAATAATTGTATTTGGAACAGTGTGATAGCAATACATGACTGTGGAGACCTGACCTGTGAGAAGGTGTAGGTGAGGAAGAAAAATTATATGCTGCGCAGGAAGTGATTGGTGAAATATTACATGGTACCTGACCTGTAAAAAGGTGGAGGTGGAGCAACTCTGTACTGCAGTGAGGATGGTGGTTGAAATATTTTATGTTGGGCAGAATTCTCCGCAATTCAGACTCTCTCTAGAGGTTTTTTCTTTATTTCACAGGAGGTACACCATTCTGCCTCTGTCCTGCCCTCTAGTAATTAGCAGAAATACCAGTTATTTGTTATTTACTGGAAGTTTCTGGTATATCCCGATGATACCTACCATTCCATCAAAAAGACCAGAAAGACACAGGTTGTCAGAAAATTCTTCTCGGGGTATAGAGTACACTTAACCCAGAAGTATCATTGTTCCATCTATCAAACATTTCGTTTTTGAATGGATTCAGCCCGTTTTTGTTTAGTATTTTTTCGACTTTTTCACATTCTTTGGATTCTGACGTCAAAAATGAAATTGTCTATGGCTATTTTACAACATCAAACCAGTCTTTTAGCAGAAATACAATATTTGAATAAGAACTTGGAGATTCTGCAATACTCTCTTTTCCTCATAAGAAAGAGCCCTTTGTTGTATACTTTAGGAGGAATCATAGACAATTCTGCCCTTTACCAAATCAATCCCTGTCAAATCGGCAACCAGAATAAAATACCCTGGTCAAATTGCCCCCTTGCAAATAATATCCTAGTCGAAACTGCCCTCTGTAAATATTAACGTGTAACCTAGTCAAATCAGCCCCTAGATGTTAAATACATAAAAAATTTAGATGTTTAGGTATACATATAAAAATAACAATATCAGTGATTAACTTATTATATTTTAATCCATATTAAGTCTTTACATATTTAGGCCACCACAAGCTGATAGTTAAAATTAACAAGAGAGTGAACAAATTTTCATTTTTTGTTAAGTTTAATTCAGAAATAAAATTCATTGTAAAACGGAAATAAAATTACAATTCAGCTATCCTTTATGTCCATTGACAGGAGAGTTTTGAAGTGTAAACAGTTTGTAGTCCAGACAAGAGGCTTATTAAAACAGATATTCATGAAACAGTACCATATCTTAAAGGCCAATTGTTCTAGGAGATCAAAAAGATATTATCCCATCTTAAAGTACTATGCATTTACTATAATTGCATATGCAAATTTACATTTCTTTAAAACAGACAAAAATATCTTTATTTACCCTGTCAAATCCTTTCTATGGCTCTATAAATGATTTGTAATTATAGAAATTTTCAACTGGTGCCGATTTGACGAGGGCCAAATATTTAGGGGGAAAATTTGCCAAGGGCCGACTTTTCTACAGGGCCAATTTACCGAGGGCCGATTTGGCAAATGGCCTATTCCAGCTCCCCTTTAAGAGACAACTTAAGACTCATTTTTTAAACTCAAGTTTCCCTGTGTTAGTACTTTTCCATCCAGTCACACTCACAACCCTGGATTTCTGACCTAGATCATCCTTTGACTATCCCTCTGAATGCTTGTTTTTTGTTAACATAGCACACTCAATTCCCGATTGAGGAAAAGATATTGCCCCTGTCAAAAAGTAGTTTAGATTAGATTAGGGTGTCATATCAGATACAGCTGGAATGTCAGATTTTGTTTTTACTGTCAGTGCATACAGGTCAGATGTCTTTATGTCACACGCGTCACAGGCATAATAAAAGTCTTCATATATCCAACATACATACCCTTTTAACAACCAAACAAGTGTTTTTCATAAACGGAATACAAGGGCAAAGGTGTGATTATTTATCAATTAAAGACTTGATTGAGAATGTCTAAGTATCAGTATAAAGCAGTCGTTGGATAAAATACTACAGGCCATTCCTCAAAAAAGGCAATTAACCTGTCCAACAAAAGCTGCTATAAATCACCCTTGTTTCACACATACCATAAAGTTAAGGTTAAAGCAAAACGTAATGAAACATTAAAAAATAGATGGTCATGTCGTAATTGACAAAATTCATGGTACATAATGGTTAAAGAACATAAAAAATATTTTTTTATAAATAGATCGTATAATAAAGAGATGAATTTTTGATTTAATTTGCCAACATTAAACTATTCCTTAAACTTTTATTTCACATTTACCTCAACAAAAGATTTTGTACATTTGCTTACTTTGAAAGCCATTCAATTCAGCAGTGTATTGTCCAATGGTGAAGCTACTCAGAGGAAAAAAACACTGTGTCTTAAATGCCATATCCAAAATCAGAATACTTTGTGCATCTAAACATGGGGCGTTGCTTATTTAGGATGTATAGAATCTGTTTAAGTATTGTAATATTATGTCTTACAGCAGTATTCTTCAAGAGTATCTTTAAGGATGGTAATATTGATAAAGGCAGGGAGAAAAGACAAGTACAAACCCCTGCAAATATGACATTGACAATTACTGGAAGTCCAAGTGAACCTACAAATCCTTCTCAACCAACTCCATCTGATGAAGAACCATCAGTTCCTACAAATCCACCATCTGATGAAGAAGCGATGAATTCTACAAATCCACCATCTGATGAAGAAGCGATGAATTCTACAAATCCACCAACACCATCTGATGAAGAAGGGATAAATTCTACAAATCCACCACCACCATCTGATGAAGAAGCGATGAATTCTACAAATCCACCACCACCATCTGATGAAGAAGGGATGAATTCTACAAATCCATCACCACCATCTGATGAAGAAGCGATGAATTCTACAAATCCACCAACACCATCTGATGAAGAAGCGATGAATTCTACAAATCCACCAACACCATCTGATGAAGAAGGGATGAATTCTACAAATCCACCACCACCATCTGATGAACAAGCGATGAATTCTACAAATCTACCAACACCATCTGATGAAGAAGGGATGAATTCTACAAATCCACCACCACCATCTGATGAAGAAGCGATGAATTCTACAAATCCACCAACACCATCTGATGAAGAAGGGATAAATTCTACAAATCCACCACCACCATCTGATGAAGAAGCGATGAATTCTACAAATCCACCACCACCATCTGATGAAGAAGGGATGAATTCTACAAATCCATCACCACCATCTGATGAAGAAGCGATGAATTCTACAAATCCACCAACACCATCTGATGAAGAAGCGATGAATTCTACAAATCCACCAACACCATCTGATGAAGAAGGGATGAATTCTACAAATCCACCACCACCATCTGATGAACAAGCGATGAATTCTACAAATCCACCAACACCATCTGATGAAGAAGGGATGAATTCTACAAATCCACCACCACCATCTGATGAAGAAGCGATGAATTCTACAAATCCACCATCTGACGAAGAAGGGATGAATTCTACAAATCCACCAACACCATCTGATGAAGAAGCGATGAATTCTACAAATCCACCAACACCATCTGATGAAGAAGGGATGAATTCTACAAATCCACCAACACCATCTGATGAACAAGCGATGAATTCTACAAATCCACCAACACCATATGATGAAGAAGGGATGAATTCTACAAATCCACCAACACCATCTGATGAAGAAGCGATGAATTCTACAAATCCACCATCTGACGAAGAAGGGATGAATTCTACAAATCCACCAACACCATCTGATGAAGAAGCGATGAATTCTACAAATCCACCAACACCATCTGATGAAGAAGGGATGAATTCTACAAATCCACCAACACCATCTGATGAACAAGCGATGAATTCTACAAATCCACCAACACCATATGATGAAGAAGGGATGAATTCTACAAATCCACCAACACCATCTGATGAAGAAGCGATGAATTCTACAAATCCACCATCTGACGAAGAAGGGATGAATTCTACAAATCCACCAACACCATATGACGAAGAAGGGATGAATTCTACAAATCCACCACCACCATCTGATGAAGAAGCGATGAATTCTACAAATCCACCATCTGACGAAGAAGGGATGAATTCTACAAATCCACCAACACCATCTGATGAAGAAGTGATGAATTCTACAAATCCACCACCACCATCTGATGAAGAAGGGATGAATTCTACAAATCCACCAACACTATCTGATGAAGAAGCTATGAATTCTACAAATCCACCACCACCACCATCTGACGAAGAACCAGTGAGTCCTTCCAACCCACCACCACCCCCATCTGATGAAGAACCACCAGTTCCTACAAATCCACCACCACCCCCGTATGATGAAGAACCGCCAGTACCTACAAATGCACCACCACCACCACCATCTGATACTCCAGTGATAACATCCCCACCAATACCGACTCGCAACACTACTTTTCCCTCAGAACACATCCCGACACCAGATCCTGATGACGAAGACAATATCATTGGAGCTGGCCACATAACCACTGCACCAAAATATTGTGTATGTGATGGAGCTGATATTATCAACGCTAAGCTATTGAAAAAGATAAGGACACTGGATACTAAAGTTTACAAGGTTTTAAAGAGAATAAAACGCATGTGCAAATGATACAAAGGATTTTATATTTAAAAATGTAGAAACGTCAGTCAGGTTTATTTTGGTCTATCAGTTTACATGACTAGTAAAATTGCTCACTAAAAATCTCCTGTACTGTGTTAACCTATTTAGTCTTCCAGGCATAAATGTCACTGTATTGGCGTCTATGGTTTAAGCTTAAATCTGTTTGCAATACTTAAAACAGAAATTTTGCAGGCTATGAACTTGGTGTTAAATCAAAGAAACTCGGGTTTTACTCCCAAACATGAGTAGAAAACTTAAATAAGGTGCTTTATTATTTGTGGGTTTTGTACCTGTACAAATTAGTTCAGCTACTCATGCTTTCTGTCCAACCAAAATGGATTTGCCCTGACTGCAAGATTGTTTAATAGTTTTAAAACTGTTACTAAAACGAAAGTACAAATCATTACAGTTTCCTCTAAAATAGTTTGGGAGCTCTACAATTTTGTTAATGTTCAATACTTTGTTGAACACGTAGAAATTAAAAATAAATTCATCTTATGTAAACGACGTCTCAATTATTAAGACTATATTTTCCAATATTTCAAAAGCATGTGTTGTTTGGGCACTTTATTACTGGTCTGTTTTCTATTTATATAAATGCAAACTTTACAGTCTGACAAAAGTTATTTTAAACATAAAATAAATTCCTGGCACTTGCTGACCGAAAAGTAAAAACCTAAACGGGAAAACTTAATTTTAGCTCTGGTGTAAACAACTTAAGTGAAATATTATTGTGAATTACAAAAGTTTACTGCTACTGTTAGATAAGCACAACTCTATGTCAGTATATAGTATATATGTTGTATTAAAACAACACCCAATCCCCTTCTGGCCTAGTGGGTAATACACTCTCATAGAAACAAAGAGGATCTAGTATATACATAGTAGTTTTCATGATAGCTCAAAGAGCCCTGTGTCATTGAGTATTATCCACAGTGACATGCTAAAGAACGGATCTCTTTAAATTAGGGAAACGTTAGTCAGAGCTTGGTAAAAGAAGATTGTAAATCTACAATACCAAAGTTGATTTATGCAGTTTTTAGAACCAAGCATTAAACATAAACATATTACCTTTCATATTTTAAAAGATAAAAACAGTTTTATGAAGAAAAATGTATATACCTACCATATGAAAACACTTAAGCTTGGCTTGGCGTCCGATGACCACCACGTACACTGTATATATAATTTAAAATATGAGGGAAGATCCTCTTTAAACCTATGTACTTGCTACCGCTACCCTTTGACTCCTGGTGACCTAATTCACTCTACCATGCACAGAAATAGTTTATTCTTTTTGTGAGAAAACATAAAATGCTGTAAAAAGGTCTTTTTTAAAAAGCAGGGCAGGTGAGAGGATGATTTGCTGTTTTCATATAGTATACGTTTTTCTTCATAAACATGTATTTTACCCTTAAAAATATGAAATTTTATTTCATAAAAATGTAATATACCCTACCATATGAAAATACTTGGGTTGAATGCCCACATGGAAGGATGGTGGCAGGAAAGACTGAAGAAAACCGCCCTAAGGTTAAACTGCCTAAAGAGGATACTTCCTGGTGCAATTGAACCGAAAACCTATGTGATGAAGAAATAATTCTAGCCCGTTAAGTGGGTAGAAATAACCATTGCAAGAACTTTAGCACTGCTGTCTACATCCTATTAGGTCGGCTTAAAGGAGAGGGCATACATATGCCACTGTGCTCAAAATAGGAACATGTCAAGCAGCACATAGAGGTATGGTGCTGAAGATGGAGATGAAAAAAAGATTCCCTAAAAGGAAAATGCCACCCCCCTTTTTCTGAGACTAAAAAGTCTCAGAATGACTTAAATTGAGGAGCTTAAGTAGAAGAGAGAGAGGGAATTCGTTCAGTGGAAACAAAAGTCCACTACAATTAAGAAATCACAGAGATTCTTAAGTACAACATCTCTAAAGGAAAATAAGTGAAGTGCAAGAATTTCGAAAGGAAGCAGTGAAAAAAACACCTAAAAGACCAGAATGAAACCTGGGCAATAACATCAGGGGCCCTCACATGTGGAACAGAGTTTGAGGAAACAAAGGATAAAATGTTAATCCAAAAAGAAATTGTCTGAGCAGCAATATCACCCTCCTTGGACTTCAGAAGAAAGACAAAGATGAAAACCTTCTTAAGATAGTCAGAATAGTTAGACAGATGATATCTAAGGAATCTGGCAGTAAGGAAGGAACTGTCCTCTAAGTCATCCTGACCAAAACAAAAGTCAAAGCAGGAGCACCCTTCTGAAGGTAACTGGCTTAAACCAAGAAATTAAGATCTGACTTAAGGATGACTTAGGCCATCCCTAGAGAGTGAGAAGAAACCTTTAAATAAAGGAATCAAAATCACTCCTCCTCATTTCTAAAAGGGAGTAAGAAAGACTGCATAATATGTGAAAAACTTGGCTCAGCAAGTGAAAAAAGTGTTCAAGAGGAGCCTTGGTAAGAACCTGCAGAACTAAGGTTTAAGTACCAAGCAGGTAGGTGACAACTACCCTCATTCTGGACTTAAAGAAGCTCTAAAAGAGACTCCTACGTTCCCTATAAGGACCCAACTCCAAATTACTATATGGAGAGAGCTGACCTGTATCCCTATTGCCTCAGGAAATATTTATAAAATAGGAAAATTCAGCAATAAAAGGGAAGCATGGCATTCCACATTGTTTCATACACAGTTATGGCGGATTAAATATCCTCCAAGACCCCTCCTCTGAACATTCTTCTCTAAGGAGACTTCAGCCACAAGGCTTGAAGAAAGGAACTCCATAAAAATTAATAACAAACCTCTATATGAGGTTGTTACAGAAGAATAAGAGGAAGATTCACTGGCTTTCTAAAAGGAGATATTGAGGCCAAGCCTTGGCAATTGCCAAGGAAGACTACAAGTAGCATAGTACAGCTGTAAAAGTTGATTAACTTTCTGGCCATAGTGGACAAACAGCTAAAGGAGGGAAGGAGTAAATTAAGTACTCCGGACCAAAAAACTCCAGGGCATCTGTTGCCAGAGCCTAAGGATCTAGCATGTCCCATGGCCCAAGAGTGAAAGCTCTCTTGTTACAAAAAGAAAGCACAGAGAACAGTGATGCCCGAGACTATCTGAACTGCCCTTTGAAGAAAGGACAAGTAAAGAACAAATGTCTTGAGAACAAGACATCTGTTTCGTCTGAGGCTGTAAGAATGACACTTTGATGAAAGAGAGAAACAAATGTCTGAGCGAAAAAGGACAGCTATGAGCTCTATAATTGATGAGCAGATTGGAGTGCTACATCAAAAATGGACCTTAGGTAGTCAAAAGAGCACCCTAAAGAGATCCCTAACCCTGAAGTGAAACATCCATGTAAGTAGATGTAAAAACTAGGGAATTAAAGGGAGGCATGCAAAGACATAGTTCCCAGGAAAGTACCATCTTAAATGGACCTTCACAGAAGGATAAAAGAAACAACAATCCAGAGCACCTTTAAGAAGCCAAAATTAAAGTGTCCTGAGATAGCACTGTAGAAGTTTCACGTGCAGGCGACCATGAAGAAGTAGTGGAAACTAGGAGAATTAAAGGTACCTAGTTGAAGAAGAAAACTGAAAGTGTTTCGAGGCAGAGGAAGGATGAGCTGAATAGCCAAAAAACCTTAGCCCTGTGAGGAACACCTTAAGACAGGTTGAGAATCTGGCCAGGAAAGAGACCTGTTTTAGGAACAGATCTAAATACTTCCTGCTGAGAACCACTCCAAGTTAAGAATCAACTCCAAGAGAGTTGCAAAATGAGACAATTATTGGCTCTAATGAGTCAAATATGTAACCACATATGTACTGAGATGTCTAACCTCCAAGCCAACTTTCTTACTTCCTTGACTAAGGAAGTAAATCCTGAAGGCCAGTGCTAGGCCCAAAGGGATTGCCACAAACTGTTACACCCTGCCAAAGAACAAAAATCTGTCTGAGTAAGAGTGAACCAAAGGAACCAAAGGAATGTAAGGAGGCATAAAGAGGAAGACAAGTGGTCCACTGGCCAACTAGAAGGGAGAAAATGATCAACTGATAAATTTCCATCCTGATAGTGTAGAAAACCAGGAAAAGATCTAATTCTAAAGTTGGTTTCCAGTCTGCTATCTATTTGTCAAGGATAAGGACCTTAGAGTACTTGAGTACTTAAGGAGCTCAGGTACTTGAACTGCTCATATAAACAGTAAGTATGGGACTGAATGACAAAGAACAGCATTCTTCTAAGGAGAAAAAAAGCGGAAGAAGAAGGAATCAGCGAAGTGGAATCTGAGAGACCACTGGAAGGTGAAACCAAGTTCCAGATTTATGGAAAAAGAAAGGCTGCACTCAAACATTTCAATTAAAATGGACAAAAATCAGTTGACCTCCCACTGTCAAGTCGAGGGATCTGAGAGTAAGATTGAAAGAATGAATGATATAAACACACTCTTATCTCCTGAATGACATCATAATAAAGGTGGAGGCTGAGGCTCTTGCTCCTGCCTCTGGAAGGCATTCTACCATCAGAATGTTGGAACCTGGAAAGGAACCACATCCCTTTAGCATTAAGGTAGATAGAAGACTCCTTGTAGGGAGGAGAATACCTATACTGGTTTGCCCTAAGAGGCTAAAGCAGAGAGCTTAAAAGAAGCACCTTTAGCAAGGGCAGTATGAAAAGCACCTGTGTATACTGTTATATGTGAGAAAGAAGTCTCTCAAATGAGACAGCACAGTAAACAGTATAAGACCAAAAAAGTCCAATTTACCCTACAAAATGACCAGGCACAAGTGAGGGAAATGGATAATGGAAATCTCTCAAAACAAATAGGCCATAGATCAACCAGCTAAAATGGAGCTGGAAAATCCATAGAAGAGATGTCCAAAGCATGGTGGGTGGAAAAGACAACTGAGAAAAACTGTCTGGTCAATCAACTTGACTAAGTGATCAACAAAACAGGACTCAGGGAAAATTAAGGTCCATTTCAGATCTCTCCTAATAGCAGAAGAGAAGGTCTTAAGAAACCAACCAGGCTAGATCCCAGGTCCGGAAACCTGAGCGAGTCAACCAAAAAACTCTGAGGAGGGTTTGTACCTGGCAAAACTAAGTTTAAGAAGGTAAATTTGGGTAATTACCTAACCTATATAACTTAAAATGAGAAGCTCCCAAAGTTAATGAGTAACAGAAATCTAAGAATCACAAAGGAACTTCTGAGCCTGGAAATAGTGACTAATAGAAGAATGAGACAGGTTCAAAAGGAAAGAGCAGTCAAAGGTTATCCCTTAATTATATTGGACAGGAGGCCTTGAAAATCTTCTGTGGAGTAACAGTAGATTTTCACCAAGCCCCAAACAAACATTTTCTAGAATTAGAAACTGAATGGAGCTGTGTTTTAAGATAGAAACATCAGTTGGATTCAACTAATAAGAACTTCTGCTAAAGACGGGGCCCTGAACAAACATGGTAATCCCAGCACCAAAAAGCAACCTGATTTTTTTAGCCTTAGGCACAAAAGAGTTCATAGGACTGAAAATGGACTGACAAACCAAATTACAAAAATGACATAAAATTGGAATGTAGGAAACCGGTAACAGTGAGATGGATCTCCAAAGGGGAAGACCAAGTCAACCCCATGAGCTGTTTACTACCATCCTCCAGACTTGCAGGTGGGGAAAGGCTGAAAGTGGAGACCAGAATTGAACCCAAAACACTGAAACCAGGATCTGTATCCCAGAAATGTCAAATGAAAGGGCCTGTACAAGTAATGAACCGTGAATGGTAGATACTTTAAGTACCGTAATTATACGCTAAAATTATTCGTAAAAAATGGGTATTATTACACATTATACTCTGACAGAATAATACTCAAAGAATTATGAAAAAGGAATGCATAAGAAAACCTGGAAATGCTGTAATTACTGAAAAAATGAATATTTTTCTGACAACCGATCATTTGACCTCCATTTTGGATGTGACATCATCATCAGGTGACCTGGTGAGAGTATTCGTAATGCTCAAAAAGCTCAAAAATATGGTCAAAATATGCGGAGAAACGAAGAATTTTATCAAAAGAATGATGGAAAACCGTAAATTAGCAATTATAATGCCAGTAGAAGTGAATAAATGAATTCCAAAGGAAATCCTCCATTCTGACACCACATGATCAGATGAGTGATAACACGAACTTTGAAAAATATGTAAAAATATTGCACAAAGTAGACAATAAATTCACCAGAAATCGAAATAAAAGGTAAATAAAATGGAGGAAGAGTGAATAAAACAGCTTAAGAGTACAGAGCACCAACAACGTGTAAATGCAGGTCTTAATAAGGTAGCAAAAATGCCAGTTATGAGTTCAACCGCCACAAAAAGAATGAACTATTTCTGTATTACTATGCATGGCAGAGAGAATAGATCACCAGGGGTCAAACGGTAGCAAGTACATAGGTTTAAAGAGGGTCTCCCCTCATATTTTAAATTTACTGTAATGCCCCTGTTCCACCAAAGGATTAAGCCCCGATCCTGTCGGCGACCCTTAATCGTGCACAGTCGGTTGAAAAAAGACAAAAATGGGCGGGAATACTGGGTCGGTACTGAAGTCTGGGATTAAGAACAGATCGTCCCCAGGACGCCTCAGGACACCTCAGGACGCCTCAGGCGGCCGCAGACAGTCCCCGACTGGTCTGGGACTAAGAACCGACTAAGCCAGTTTTCGGGTCGGTTTCAACCACGATCCTGTCGGACACAAACCGACTGGGTCCCAGGACGCCTCAGGCCTCCTGGGACTAAGAGCCGACTAACACACGATTAACTACCGGCGTCCTCAGGCGTCCTCAGGCCTCCTCAGGCCTCCCCAGACCACGATCCCCGATTATTGTTTTGCAAAGTTGCTGGATTTTCTGGGTATATATATATAAAATTTGCGATCTAATCATCATTGCTTTTCTAGGAACACACCAGGATGCCACCTTTTAATGGAAGACAGATTCAACAACAACTTAGGGCTTTCTTGGTTTTTATTCAGTTACAAATAATCATGTATTTCCATTTTTTACGTCAAGCACAGCAACCACCACCACCACCACCAGCACCACCAGCACCCATACAGAGACCTAGAAGAAGGCACAACATGTGGGTCAGGCCATGGCTTCTGCAGAGAGAGGAGAGGGGGGCCTACCACAACATTATGGCTGATCTGTATGCCACAGACATTCCAGGATTCACCAACTACATGAGGATGACCCCAGAATTCTTTGAAATGATGAAGACCAGACTGGAACCACGTCTAGCCAGGCAGGCCACCAACTACAGAGCTCCTATCAGTGTTGGGGAGAAGTTAGCCCTCACCATCAGATATCTGGCCACTGGAGAGTCATACACATCATTATCCTGTCAGTTCAGGGTTGGCAGATCCACCATTTCCAAGTTTCTACCAGAGGTCTGCAGGGCCATCCAGGATGAGTTCACCAGAGAGTACCTCAAATGTCCTACTACTCCAGATGAGTGGAAAGAACTGGAAAGGGAATTCAGGATCAGGTGGAATGTTCCACATGCCCTGGGAGCCCTGGATGGAAAGCATGTGGCCCTGAAGAAACCCAAGAACTCTGGAGCCCTCTACCACAACTACAAGGGGTTCTTTTCCATTGTCATGTTGGCCTTGGTAGATGGGCAGTACAAATTCAGATGGGTGGATGTGGGTACAGAAGGGTCTTGCTCAGATGCCCAGATATTTAATGCCTCTCAGCTGAAGAGGAGGATTGAAGATGGCAGGATAGGCTTCCCTGACCCAGCTCCTATAACACAGGGTGGTAGAGATGTCCCCTACTTCATTTTGGCAGATGATGCCTTTGCCCTGAAGACCTGGCTCATGAAACCCTATGGCAGAAGGCTGTTAACAAGGGAGGAAAGGATTGCCAACTACAGAATATCAAGGGGCAGGAGAGTTGTGGAGAACGCTTTTGGCATCCTTGTGTCAAGATTTAGAGTCATGAGGACCACCATTGAACTACCCCCAGAAACAGTTAGAGAAGTGGTCATGACCTGTGTGGCTCTGCACAATATACTCAGAAGCCAGTATCAAGGTCAACCTGCTGGTCAGCAGCCTGGGGGGGATGATGATGATGATGATGATGTGCCTGGTGATTGTGGATTGATTGGTGGTGCTGCTGGTGGTGGCCAAGACAGAAACCCTGCTAGAGAGGCCAAAAGACAGAGGGATTACCTGAAGGACTACTTCAATAATGAGGGAGCGGTGGCCTGGCAAGATGGCAGAATATAAGTCCTGTTGCAGTAAACAGTCCTTTTCAGGACTAACTATAACAGTCCTTTTCAGGACTACCAAATATTCCAAAAACAATTAATCAGCTATGTGGACAAACAGACAAACCCCATGCCAAACATAACTTGTTGAGACGGACAAACAGACAAACCCCATGCCAAACATAACTTGTTGAGACGGACAAACAGACAAACCCCATGCCAAACATAACTTGTTGAGACGGACAAACAGACAAACCCCATGCCAAACATAACCTGTCGAGACGTACAAACAGACAAACCCCATGCCAAACATAACTTGTTGAGACGTACAAACAGACAAACCCCATGCCAAACATAACTTGTTGAGACGGACAAACAGACAAACCCCATGCCAAACATAACTTGTTGAGACGGACAAACAGACAAACCCCATGCCAAACATAACTTGTTGAGACGGACAAACAGACAAACCCCATGCCAAACATAACCTGTCGAGACGTACAAACAGACAAACCCCATGCCAAACATAACTTGTTGAGACGTACAAACAGACAAACCCCATGCCAAACATAACTTGTTGAGACGGACAAACAGACAAACCCCATGCCAAACATAACTTGTTGAGACGGACAAACAGACAAACCCCATGCCAAACATAACCTGTCGAGACGTACAAACAGACAAACCCCATGCCAAACATAACTTGTTGAGACGTACAAACAGACAAACCCCATGCCAAACATAACTTGTTGAGACGGACAAACAGACAAACCCCATGCCAAACATAACTTGTTCAGACAGACAAACAGACAAACACAACTTACTCACCCAACAAACAGACAAACCCACTGTTAAACAAAAGCGAAACACAAAGTGACACATAATATCCTAAATTGAATAATTATTTTATATATTTTCAAATCCACATCATAATTTAAACATTTTTCTTTTTTCATGGCTGGGAAACTTATTTGTAGCAGAAATTTTTTTATGGAAATATTCAATTTTAAATAGTCATTTCTAATCACAAAAATTTGAAAAATATAACCATGGAACTAGTTTTGCTTTCAATAATGGGGGATTGTGTTTGCTTAATAGTTTGTCAGTTCGTTGGCATGGGTTCTATCTACTTTTGGGTTTGGGTGTTTGTTGGTTGGTGGTTACTGGGGTTGGGTTTTTTTGGGGTGGTTGGGTATTAGGTTTGGTACTGGGTTTGTTATTTGGGGGTTATGTTTGGTATTGGGTTTGTCTGTTTGTGGGTTGGTAAGTATGTAATTATGCCTTTTAACTCTAGGGAAGGTGCAAGTGTTGGACTTTTAAATTACAGATTTTAAACTATCCCATGGATTTTAATCTAAAAATGGGCTGATTAATGGCCATATTGGGAGTTACTTTTAATATTTTTTTTATGTGGCCTTTTTGGTTATGTGTAGTACCATGGGTTATTTGTTTCATGTTTGGGGTGGTGTAAGTGTTGGACTTTAATTTTTTTTTTCTTGTGATAAGTATTTGTACTGAACTTTTTTGTTTTGGGAGGGGAATTGGAAGAACACGTAGCTGAATAATTGTTTTTGGAAGAATTGGTGGCCCTGAAAAGGGCCTGGCAGGTCAAAGACCCGCCCTGACTGGATGGCTACTGAGGAGGCTGCTGCTGCTGTTGAGGCGGTGCTGAAGTGGTGATAGTAAAGAGCTGCTGCTGCGGTTGTTGCTGCTGCTGCTGAGGCTGCTCGACGATCTGTGTTGATGTCAGATCTGGTAGCTGGCTTAAGATTCCACTCAGATTGTGTCTGCTCCCTTCGTCCTGTACAGTTAGGACAGATGTAGGGTTGCTGAAGCCAATGGGGCTTGGTGTATAGTACACAAAACTGCTGCTAGCTGCTGCTTGAGTGGAACTTGACGCCTGTGGAGTGGTTGTTGGCAGTAGGCCGACCCTCTGGGACTCCGTGGTAACAGTGGCTGATCTTCTGGGCAATGGCTGACGTCTGCGGTTACTCTTAATATTTTCGATATCTCTGAATATCTTGCCCTTTAATTCTTCAAATTCTTCTTGAGTCATCTTTTCGGCCTCTGATGCCACGTAGTCAAAGAAGGGCTGCCTGTCTGACTTCTGATGCAGAAAACCTGAGATAAGTGTCCTCATCTGCTCAAAGTGTTCGAGAATCTTGGAGTCTGTAGTTGAAACGGGTGTTGATGTAATGATGGACTGACTCCTCTCCCTCAGGACACTGGACTCGAGGTGTTCTGTGTCAGTAGTTGACCCACGTGATTCGTCCTGCTTGCTGGTATTTGGACTGGCCTCAAAACCTGACCTTCTATTGGCCCCCTTTCTTCTGATGTGGGTTTTAAGAAAACCCATCTGTTGGTAGACCCAGGACTGTCTCTTGGTCATCTCCCTCGGGGCTTGGCCAGATTGGAGCTTAGACAGCTTTCCATAACGGGTTCACTGGGACTCAAACCACCTTCTCACATCAAAGGGCTGGAGCTTAAGTTCTGCAGATATTTCTGCCCAGAGAGCCTCTCTTCTATTCCTGTCGTGGAAACGTGAATGTTCCTTGTCATACAGTTCAGGGTGCAGCTTGACGAATTCTACAATGGAAACTTCATCACTGTCTGTAAAAGTGGCACACACCCTGGCTCTCTTGGCTGAAGAATGGCACTCCGGATCTTCCTCACACCTCTCTTCTTCTTCTGCCACAGCTTCCCCAATAGCTGGATCTTCCTGAATCTCCTCCTCCTCTCTCCTCTCACTTCCTTCTTCTGTAATAACTTCACTCCTCTCCTCTACTTGACTTTCCTTCTCCCTCTCATCCATCTTTTTCCTTCCTCTCTTCCCTCCTTTCTCTTTTCTCATGATCCAGTCGACAAAATAATAAAAAAATAGTAAAATGTGTCTCCTAACTGTGAAATTTGCCTTAAGCTCAAGTATATAAAATGTAAAATAAAAATTGAAAACCCCTACAAATCAGTGACACACGTCTCTCAGTAGCCAAACAGTCAGTAACAATGACAAAGTGTGCGCGGTCGCTTATATAGTCCCAGACCTGCTCATTGCCTCGTTTTAATTTCCAACGCGCGGAAAACAGTCGGTTCTTAATCGGTTGTTAGTCCCAGGCCGCCTGGGGCGTCCTCAGGCCGCCGCAGACTGAAAATGTGTGGTCCCAGGCGTCCTGGGGAGGCCGGTTTGGATCGGTTAGGGTCGGTTACCCTTAGTCGGTTCTTAGTCCCAGACCTTGATTTTTGGGTTGCAGGACACCGCAGACGGTCTGAGGCTTCCGGGGACTAATGAAACCGACTCACTTTCAGACGCATGAAATTCATACGCATCATATTTGAGTCTGGGATTAAGAACCGGCCGCCTGGGACTAAGCTACGGAGGTCTGGGACTAAGGGTCGCAGGACGCCTGGGACAACAACCGACTCTGTAAATTTGGGTCTGAGGAGGCCTGAGGACGCCTGGGACTGGACATTTTGTTGACGGCGGGAAATAGGAATCGGTTGTAGTCGTGTGAAATATCAAACATGTTTGATTTTTCACACGGCCCCAACCGACCACAACCGACCCTTACAGAAGGTCTGGGACTAAGCAAATATTTCAAACCGACCCCCAAAAACCCTTAATCGGGAGCCTTAGTCGTGTGGTGGAACACCCACATAAGGTGTACGTACATATGGTAGGGTATATTACATTTTTATGAAATAAAAACCCATTTTTTAACATCCCTGTCACACGTGGCCATTTACGTGACCTACATCTACAGATGTCATCAGAGGAATGCACCACATGAGCTAGCCCACTTTTGTGCTGTAAACCATATTTCTTTCCAATATAATCATATAGTCAAATTATAAATGACAATTACAATGAAATATAATAAATATGCCATTGCTGACATTTTTGTAAATTATACAACCTAACCTATATGCATGTTTTAAATAAATTGCAATGTTACAAAAGAACACAAAAAATGGTTGAATCAATTATGAAATTAAAATGTCATTAAATCAAACAGTATCTTTTGTTGATTTCTTCTAGATTTTAGTGGGAGTTCTCTCAGTTACAACAATTTGTACAAGCCTTTTACAAAGAAAGTCATTTCCTGCTCTCGAAAAAGGAGCTCAATTGTTGAATAATGTCTTTTGTGATGTTCAACCTGTTTGAATTTATCATCATAAGCAAATTAATGGCTTTTTACCTCCAACATTACCTATCATTATCATTGAAAAGCAAAAACTTTCAATTTGCAACCTATGAATCACAGAACAGAAAGAATTGATGTTTACATGTTAAAAATGGGAAGATGACCTGACAGAAAATAATGATTTTGCATAACTGTCACATCATCTTTACATGGCAGATGTAACATAAGAAGCTCTGTACATTCATTTTTGTCGTTGTGGTGTTGGCCATTTTCACAAAAAGTCTGTGGAAATCATCTTATAAGTACAAGAAACATGCAAGATGTGAATACAAGTACCAATAAGGTTTACAAATATTAATCATTATCATTTATTTTGATCAGATCTCACACCGCCTTTGAAGATACCTGATGTGGGTCTTCTACTGCAGCCGACCCTGCAACCAACCGTACGACTTTAGGGTCGGTTGTGAAAGTCTTGGGATCGTAGAAAAAAGGCAGCAAACGTGCTGAGTGGGTTTAGAAGTCCACCAAAGGATGTTACACTTACCGACAGGACGTGATGACTTCACCGACGAGGCATAGGGTCAGGGACATTTATTGCACGGTCAGTCAGAGAAGTAGTACGACAAGCCCTAAACCCCTAACCAACTGACAAACAGACAAGCCGTAAAGACAAACAGACAAGCCTGGAGCATGTTCCCGACCCATGCCGACAGGACTGATTGATTTAGTGGATCGGTATCTATAGTCGGGATCTAGAATCGGGAGCCATATCACATTATATATAACCCATGTCACTAGGGATGTGACACTCATTTCACACTGCAAAGATGACAGCAATACATCAAGAGGAACTGTTTGACAAGTTGAGGATCATTTGTTTTTTTATTGAGTTTAATATGTTACTTTTCTTCATGATTTCAAGACACAGAAAACAACAGAACCAAGCACCTGCCCAGCCAGCACCACCACCACAGCCACAACCCCCACCACGTAGAAGGAGGAACCACAGAAGCCCTGTATGCTGCAGAGAGAGGAGAGAAGATTCTACAGAACACTCTTGGACGAGCTTATCACAATTGACATACCAGCCTACAGAAACTTCTCCAGGATGCAACCAGCCTTTTTGGATTTAATTGAAGAAAGAATTTCCCCTCGTCTGAGGAAGTCGACCACCAATTCAAGAAGCCACTGGAAGTCTGTTTGAAACTGGCAGTTACATTGAGACACTTATCGACAGGAGAAAGCTACACTTCACTGCAATACCACTGGAGAGTTGGAAGAGCCTGGCCTGTGGGTCAATGTGGGGGCCAGTGTGTCATCATCTGATGCTCAGATATTCAACTGCAGCACACTGAAAAGAAGAATTGAGAACGGAACATTGGGACTACCCCACCAGAGCCACTTGGATCCGGGGGACCAGATCTACACTACTTCCTCTTTGAGGACGATGTCTTTGCCCTTATCCCTTGGCTGGTCAAGCCATACAGCTGAAGACAACTAACCAGAGAAGAGAGAATAGCCAACTACAGGATATCCAGGGGCAGAAGGTGGTTGAGAATGGTTTTGGAATATTGTGGGGGGTGAGATTCAGGGTGCTGCTGTCCACCATGTAGCAGAGGCTTAAAGTTGTGAGAGACATTGTGTTAACATGTTTGGTACTACATAACATGATGAGAAGCCATCAGGTGGGAGCAGACAGACCACCCACCCCAGCCGATGACATACAACCACCAGAGAATGACCAGGGGGGCACGGACAGAATGAAAATTTTAGAAAGCCATCGAGGAACGCTAAACATCAATGAGACCTACTGAAAGACTACTTCAATCACCTTGGGGCATTGGCTGGTCAGGAGGACAGAATTTAAGAAGACTGAGGAGAAACATGCTGTCGTCTATTGGTCCTTTTCAGGACCACCCAAATAATCCAAGAATTTTTATGAAAAAAGTGTTGCACAAACATAAACCTCAATTTTCAACCACTTTGATTCAAATTAAATTTTATAAAAAATAATGCCCCATCACAAAAATTCCAAAGAATGTCATTTCCAAAATCTCATAAAGATTGAAATCCAAGTCCTCAATTGTTAAAGTTTAGAGCCAACACCAACATGAATTGAGTTTTTAAAAAAAACAACAAAACAATCTCCGTGGCAAAATGAAAAGCTTTTACTCAATATTTCTGAGTAACTTTGACCCCCCCCCCCCCCCCCCCCCCAAAAAAAAAAAAAAAAAAGAAAAAAATATATATATAGAGTAAGAAATCTAAAATTCGCCAGGAATCTAATAAACTAAAACCTTAGTTAATTTTATGAAGAAAATGATGTTTTGTCTTAAATTTGGTATTTTTCAATTCAAAAAGCCCAAATTTACTGTACATTTAACAAATCTCACCTCAGTTAGTTTATTTTATTAGTATTTCAACATATGGCGAATTTCAGATATGTGGCGAATTTTAGATTTCTTACTCTATATATATAAATAATCAAAAAGTTTAAAAAAAAAATATTTTTCAAAAATTTCAAAATAACACTTAATCAGGAGATGGGCATAGTAACATAAGTAAGTCAGTCAGTCACTCAATTATCAGTCATGTCGAGGAATGTGTCTGTCTCGTGAGGTGTTTGTTTGTTTGTAACACTGTTTGTCTGTCAGTCCATCCACACATTTATACCAATTCACATTTTTTTATCTTGTGTGTTATTTCATTTTTTTTTAATTTCATTTTTTTTAATTTTTTTTTTCTTGTGTGTGTGTTTGAATTTTAAAATTTTGTATTTGACATTTTCTCACTCATTCACACAATTTTTTTTGTGTATTTCGGGGAAGTGTAAGTGTTGGACAGTGTGTTTTTTTTGTTTTTGGGGAACAATAAGTAGCTTCAATAATTCTTTTTGGAAGATATGGGTGACCCTTATAAGGGCCTATTGGTGCGACTTAATGCAGGCTGATCTGTTTATTTTGGCTGACTCTGCTGGCTGGGAGGTCTTGACTGTTCTTGATGAGTGGAAGATGGCACTGGTGACGGTGCTGGTTGAAGTTGAGAGGTTGAAAATGACTGTTTTGTGTCGATCTGCTGATTTTTACTTGATACAGACAGGCCTATTTCATTAACCGACAAGACGGGAAGTGTAACCGACATGCCGTTAAGTTAACTGACAGGCCTGTTGCTAGGTGGATGAAATCAAGGTCAGTTACAAGGGTTGGAAACAGTCGTAATTGATATTTCCGTGACTCTTACCGACAAGCCTATAAACTGCAACCGACTGTAACCAACCATGTAAACTTTGGTCCCTGTACTAAGTGGCCCTCTATTTTTGGAAGAAGGTCCACCATCTGTATAAGGTAAATCAACACATGGTAAGACCACCACCTGTTCAAGATGGTCCGTCTTCTGCTGAAGATATTTTATCACCTTCACCAGATGGTTCACCACCTCTACATGATGTATTCCTATCTATACCAACACTTTATCAGAGTATCCACTGCCTATACCATCGGTGCCGAAATATGGATCATGTCCTTTAGCAGTTGATAGACCACTCAGACTTCTGAATAAGAATACTCCAATACCAGATCACAAATATGAAGACTCTGTGATTTCAATAGTCAGAAGGCCCAACCATATTATGTCTGTGAAGGATCAGAATTGATCACCTGAAAGGTAATGAGGAAGCTAAAAGGTCTGGACGTACATGTGTACTAAGCTAAAGAGAAATGCCAATAAAAAGTACATATATTTATTGAGTAGTTACTATTTAAAAAAACAGTGACGATATTGTAAATCTTATGTAAATACTTCTAAGAGGTGTGTCAAAAATTGCATATACTTTTATGGGTGTGCATGGCAGTATTGATTACTATTGGCTGGGTTTCTGTTTTATAGCTGGAGTTTCTAGAATAACCTGGGTGGTGTAATAAATATTTCTTGGTTTCTAAATTTTATACATAGATATTTAAATCTTTGTTTCTTTGTCTCTGGAATGTTCAAGACTTACAATAATGTGTAGATAAGGGCTCGAGAAATCCATTTAGTTCTGTTGTGATTTAGAACAATAAAGTCTTGTTTTCATTCTGCAAAGCCAGATGTCAAAGACCCAAAGCATTATTTTTAATAATTGTCTGCAAATTACAAAAGTTTACTGCTACTGTTAGATAAGCACAACTCTATGTCAGTATATAACAGTTGTTGTATTAAAACAACACCCAACCCCCTTCTGGCCTAGTGGGTAATACACTCTCATTGAAACAAAAAGGATCTAGTATATACATAGTAGTTTTCATGATAGCTCATGAAGCCCTGTGTCATTGAGTGTTATCCCCAGTGACATGCTAAAGAACGGATGTCTTTAAATTAGGGAAACGTTAGTCAGAGCTTGGTAAAAGAAGATTGTAAATATACAATACCAAAGTTGATTTATGCAGTTTTTAGAACCAAGCATTAAACATAAACATATTACTTTTCATATTTTAAAAGCTAAAAACAGTTTTATGAAGAAAAATGTATATACCTACCATATGAAAACACTTAAGCTTGGCTTGGTGTCCGATGACCACCACATACACTGTATATATAATTTTAAATATGTGTGGAGACCCTCTTTAAACCTATGTACTTGCTACCACTACCCTTTGACTCCTGGTGACCTAATTCACTCTACCATGCGCAGAAATAGTTTATTCTTTTTGTGAGAAAACATAAAATGCTGGAAAAAGGTCTTTTTCAAAAAGCAGGGCAGGTGGGAGGATGATTTGCTGTTTTCATATAGTATATACGTTTTTCTTCATAAACATGTATTTTACACTTAAAAATATGAAATTTTATTTCATAAAAATGTAATATACCCTACCATATGAAAATACTTGGGTTGAATGCCCACATGGAAGGATGGTGGCAGAAAAGACTGAAGAAAACCGCCCTAAGGTTAAACTGCCTAAAGAGGATACTTCCTGGTGCAATTGAACCGAAAACCTATGTGATGAAGAAATAATTCTAGCCCGTTAAGTGGGTAGAAATAACCATTGCAAGAACTTCAGCACTGCTGTCTACATCCTATTAGGTCGGCTTAAAGGAGAGGGCATACATATGCCACTGTGCTCAAAATAGGAACATGTCAAGCGGCACATAGAGGTATGGTGCTGAAGATGGAGATGAAAAAAAGATTCCCTAAAAGGAAAATGCCACCCCCCTTTTTCTGAGACTAAAAAGTCTCAGAATGACTTAAATTGAGGAGCTTAAGTAGAAGAGAGAGAGGGAATTCGTTCAGTGGAAACAAAAGTCCACTACAATTAAGAAATCACAGAGATTCTTAAATACAACATCTCTAAAGGAAAATAAGTGAAGTGCAAGAATTTTGAAAGGAAGCAGTGAAAAAAACACCTAAAAGACCAGAATGAAACCTGGGCAATAACATCAGGGGCCCTCACATGTGGAACAGAGTTTGAGGAAACAAAGGATAAAATGTTAATCCAAAATGAAATTGTCTGAGCAGCAATATCACCCTCCTTGGACTTCAGAAGAAAGACAAAGATGAAAACCTTCTTAAGATAGTCAGAATAGTTAGACAGATGATATCTAAGGAATCTGGCAGTAAGGAAGGAACTGTCCTCTAAGTCATCCTGACCAAAACAAAAGTCAAAGCAGGAGCACCCTTCTGAAGGTAACTGGCTTAAACCAGGAAATTAAGATCTGACTTAAGGATGACTTAGGCCATCCCTAGAGAGTGAGAAGAAACCTTTAAATAAAGGAATCAAAATCACTTCTCCTCATTTCTAAAAGGGAGTAAGAAAGACTGCATAATATGTGAAAACCTTGGCTCAGCAAGTGAAAAAAGTGTTCAAGAGGAGCCTTGGTAAGAACCTGCAGAACTAAGGTTTAAGTACCAAGCAGGTAGGTGACAACTACCCTCATTCTGGACTTAAAGAAGCTCTAAAAGAGACTCCTACGTTCCCTATAAGGACCCAACTCCAAATTACTATATGGAGAGAGCTGACCTGTATCCCTATTGCCTCAGGAAATATTTATAAAATAGGAAAATTCAGCAATAAAAGGGAAGCATGGCATTCCACATTGTTTCATACACAGTTATGGAGGATTAAATATCCTCCAAGACCCCTCCTCTGAACATTCTTCTCTAAGGAGACTTCAGCCACAAGGCTTGAAGAAAGGAACTCCATAAAAATTAATAACAAACCTCTATATGAGGTTGTTATAGAAGAATAAGATGAAGATTCACTGGCTATCTAAAAGGAGATATTGAGGCCAAGCCTTGGCAATTGCCAAGGAAGACTACAAGTAGCATAGTACAGCTGTAAAAGTTGATTAACTTTCTGGCCATAGTGGACAAACAGCTAAAGGAGGGAAGGAGTAAATTAAGTACTCCGGACCAAAAAACTCCAGGGCATCTGTTGCCAGAGCCTAAGGATCTAGCATGTCCCATGGCCCAAGAGTGGAAGCTCTCTTGTTACAAAAAGAAAGCACAGAGAACAGTGATGCCTGAGACTATCTGAACTGCTCTTTGAAGAAAGGACAAGTAAAGAACAAATGTCTTGAGAACAAGACATCTGTTTCGTCTGAGGCTGTAAGAATGACACTTTGATGAAAGAGAGAAACAAATGTCTGAGCGAAAAAGGACAGCTATGAGCTCTATAATTGATGAGCAGATTGGAGTGCTACATCAAAAATGGACCTTAGGTAGTCAAAAGAGCACCCTAAAGAGATCCCTAACCCTGAAGTGAAACATCCATGTAAGTAGATGTAAAAACTAGGGAATTAAAGGGAGGCATGCAAAGACATAGTCATAAATCCAGAGCACCTTTAAGAAGCCAAAATTAAAGTGTCCTGAGATGGCACTGTAGAAGTTTCACGTGCAGGCGACCATGAAGAAGTAGTGGAAACTAGGAG
The DNA here is from genome assembly GCA_964017235.1 of Sabellastarte sp. h YS-2021. NCBI lineage: Eukaryota > Metazoa > Annelida > Polychaeta > Sabellida > Sabellidae > Sabellastarte > Sabellastarte sp. h YS-2021. Next base: position 81,154,281 of record OZ024937.1, read on the forward strand.
AATTAAAGGTACCTAGTTGAAGAAGAAAACTGAAGGTGTTTCGAGGCAGAGGAAGGATGAGCTGAATAGCCAAAAAACCTTAGCCCTGTGAGGAACACCTTAAGACAGCTTGAGAATCTGGCCAGGAAAGAGACCTGTTTTAGGAACAGATCTAAATACTTCCTGCTGAGAACCACTCCAAGTTAAGAATCAACTCCAAGAGAGTTGCAAAATGAGACAATTATTGGCTCTAATGAGTCAAATATGTAACCACATATGTACTGAGATGTCTAACCTCCAAGCTAACTTTCTTACTTCCTTGACTAAGGAAGTAAATCCTGAAGGCCAGTGCTAGGCCCAAAGGGATTGCCACAAACTGTTACACCCTGCCAAAGAACAAAAATCTGTCTGAGTAAGAGTGAACCAAAGGAGCCAAAGGAAAGTAAGGAGGCATAAAGAGGAAGACAAGTGGTCCACTGGCCAACTAGAAGGGAGAAAATGATCAACTGATAAATTTCCATCCTGATAGTGTAGAAAACCAGGAAAAGATCTAATTCTAAAGTTGGTTTCCAGTCTGCTATCTATTTGTCAAGGATAAGGACCTTAGAGTACTTGAGTACTTAAGGAGCTCAGGTACTTGAACTGCTCATATAAACATTAAGTATGGGACTGAATGACAAAGAACAGCATTCTTCTAAGAAAAAAAAAGCGGAAGAAGAAGGAATCAGGGAAGTGGAATCTGAGAGACCACTGGAAGGTGAAACCAAGTTCCAGATTTATGGAAAAAGAAAGGCTGCACTCAAACATTTCAATTAAAATGGACAAAAATCAGTTGACCTCCCACTGTCAAGTCGAGGGATCTGAGAGTAAGATTGAAAGATTGAATGATATAAACACACTCTTATCTCCTGAATGACATCATAATAAAGGTGGAGGCTGAGGCTCTTGCTCCTGCCTCTGGAAGGCATTCTACCATCAGAATGTTGGAACCTGGAAAGGAACCACATCCCTTTAGCATTAAGGTAGATAGAAGACTCCTTGTAGGGAGGAGAATACCTATACTGGTTTGCCCTAAGAGGCTAAAGCAGAGAGCTTAAAAGAAGCACCTTTAGCAAGGGCAGTATGAAAAGCACCTGTGTATACTGTTATATGTGAGAAAGAAGTCTCTCAAATGAGACAGCACAGTAAACAGTATAAGACCAAAAAAGTCCAATTTACCCTACAAAATGACCAGGCACAAGTGAGGGAAATGGATAAAGAAATCTCTCAAAACAAAGAGAACTAATGGCTAGAAAGGCCATAGATCAACCAGCTAAAATGGAGCTGGAAAATCCATAGAAGAGATGTCCAAAGCATGGTGGGTGGAAAAGACAACTGAGAAAAACTGTCTGGTCAATCAACTTGACTAAGTGATCAACAAAACAGGACTCAGGGAAAATTAAGGACCCTAAGGTCCATTTCAGATCTCTCCTAATAGCAGAAGACATCTGACTATCAAAGAGAAGGTCTTAAGAAACTAACCAGGCTAGATCCCAGGTCCGGAAACCTGAGCGAGTGAACCAAAAAACGCTGAAGAGGGTTTGTACCTGGCAAAACTAAGTTTAAGAAGGTAAATTTGGGTAATTACCTAACCTATAAAACTTAAAATGAGAAGCTCTCAAAGTTAATGAGTAACAGAAATCTAAGAATCACAAAGGAACTTCTGAGCCTGGAAATAGTGACTAATAGATGAATGAGACAGGATCAAAAGGAAAGAGCAGTCAAAGGTTATCCCTTAATTATGTTGGACAGGAGGCCTTGAAAATCGTCTGTGGAGTAACAGTAGATTTTCACCAAGCCCCAAACAAACATTTTCTAGAATTAGAAACTGAATGGAGCTGTGTTTTAAGATAGAAACATCAGTTGGATTCAACTAATAAGAACTTCTGCTAAAGAAGGGGCTCTGAACAAACATGGTAATCCCAGCACCAAAAAGCAACCTGATTTTTTTAGCCTTAGGCACAAAAGAGTTCATAGGACTGAAAATGGACTGACAAACCAAATTACCAAAATGACATAAAATTGGAATGTAGGAAACCGGTAACAGTGAGATGGATCTCCAAAGGGGAAGACCAAGTCAACCCCATGAGCTGTTTACTACCATCCTCCAGACTTGCAGGTGGGGAAAGGCTGAAAGTGGAGACCAGAATTGAACCCAAAACACTGAAACCAGGATCTGTATCCCAGAAATGTCAAATGAAAGGGCCTGTACAAGTAATGAACCGTGAATGGTAGATACTTTAAGTACCGTAATTATACGCTAAAATTATTCATAAAAAATGGGTATTATTACACATTATACTCTGACAGAATAATACTCAAAGAATTATGAAAAAGGAATGCATAAGGAAACCTGGAAATGCTGTAACTACTGAAAAAAATGAATATTTTTCTGACAACCGATCATTTGACCTCCATTTTGGATGTGACATCATCATCAGGTGAGAGTATTCGTAATGCTCAAAAAGCTCAAAAAATTGTCAAAATATGCGGAGAAACGAAGAATTTTATCAAAAGAATGATGGAAAACCGTAAATTAGCAATTATAATGCCAGTAGAAGTGAATAAATGAATTCCAAAGGAAATTCTCCATTCTGACACCACATGATCAGATGAGTGATAACACGAACTTTAAAAAATATGTAAAAATATTGCACAAAGTAGACAATAAATTCACCAGAAATCGAAATAAAAGGTAAATAAAATGGAGGAAGAGTGAATAAAACAGCTTAAGACTACTTACAGAGCACCAACAACGTGTAAATGCAGGTCTTAATAAGGTAGCAAAAATGCCAGTTATGAGTTCAACCGCCACAAAAAGAATGAACTATTTCTGTATTACTACGCATGGCGGAGATAAATAGGTCACCAGGGGTCAAAGGGTAGCAAGTACATAGGTTTAAAGAGGGTCTCCCCTCATATTTTAAATTTTCTGTAAGGTGTACGTACATATGGTAGGGTATATTACACTTTTATGAAATAAAAACCCATTTTTTTAAATCCCTGTCACACGTGGCCATTTACGTGACCTACATCTGTTACAGATGTCATCAGAAGAATGCACCACGTGAGCTAGCCCACTTTTGTGCTCTAAACCATATTTCTTTCCAATATAATCATATAGTCAAATTATAAATGGCAATTACAATGAAGTATAATAACTATGCCATTGCTGACATTTTTGTGAATTATACAACCTAAATGCATGTTTTAAATAAATTGCAATATTTCAAAAGAACACAAAACTTGGGTGAATCAATTATAAACTTAAAATGTCATTAAATCAAACAGTATCTTTTGTTGATTTCTTCTAGATTTTAGTGGGAGTTCTCTCAGTTACAACAATTTGTACAAGCCTTTTACAAAGAAAGTCATTTCCTGCTCTCAAAAAAGGAGCTCAATTGTTGAATAATGTCTTTTGTGATGTTCAACCTGTTTGAATTTATCATCATAAGCAAATTAATGGCTTTTTGCCTCCAACATTACCTATCATTATCATTGAAAAGCAAAAACTTTCGATTTGCAACCTATGAATCACAGAACAGAAAGAATTGATGTTTACATGTTAAAAATGGGAAGATGACCTGACAGAAAATAATGATTTTGCATAACTGTCACATCATCTTTACATGGCAGATGTAACATAAGAAGCTCTGTACATTCATTTTTGTCGTTGTGGTGTTGGCCATTTTCACAAAAAGTCTGTGGAAATCATCTTATAAGTACAAGAAACATGCAAGATGTGAATACAAGTACCAATAAGGTTTACAAATATTAATCATTATCATTTATTTTGATCAGATCTCACAGCGCCTTTGAAGATACCTAATGTGGGTCTTCTACTGCAGCCGACCCTGCAACAAACCGTACGACTTTAGGGTCGGTTGTAAAAGTCTTGGGATCGTAGAAAAAAGGCAGCAAATGTGCTGAGTGGGTTTAGAAGTCCACGAAAGGATGTTACACTTACCGACAGGACGTGATGACTTCACCGACGAGACATAGGGTCAGGGACATTTATTGCACGGTCAGTCAGAGAAGTAGTACGACAAGCCCTAAACCCCTAACCAACTGACAAACAGACAAGCCGTAAAGACAAACAGACAAGCCTGGAGCATGTTCCCGACCCATGCCGACAGGACTGATTGATTTAGTGGATCGGTATCTATAGTCGGGATCCAGAATCGGGAGCCATATCACATTATATATAACCCATGTCACTAGGGATGTGACACTCATTTCACACTGCAAAGATGACAGCAATACATCAAGAGGAACTGTTTGACAAGTTGAGGATCATTTGGTTTTTATTGAGTTTAATATGTTACTTTTCTTCATGATTTCAAGACACAGAAAACAACAGAACCGAGCACCTGCCCAGCCAGCACCACTACCACAGCCACAACCCCCACCACGTAGAAGGAGGAACCACAGAAGCCCTGTATGCTGCAAAGAGAGGAGAGAAGATTCTACAGAACACTCTTGGACGAGCTTATCACAATTGACATACCAGCCTACAGAAACTTCTCCAGGATGCAACCAGCCTTTTTGGATTTAATTGAAGAAAGAATTTCCCCTCGTCTGAGGAAGTCAACCACCAATTCAAGAAGCCACTGGAAGTCGGTTTGAAACTGGCAGTTACATTGAGACACTTATCGACAGGAGAAAGCTACACTTCACTGCAATACCACTGGAGAGTTGGAAGAGCCTGGCCTGTGGGTCAATGTGGGGGCCAGTGTGGGGGCCAGATATTCAACCGCAGCACACTGAAAAGAAGAATTGAGAACGGAACATTGGGACTACCCCCACCAGAGCCACTTGGACCCGGGGGACCAGATCTACACTACTTCCTCTTTGAGGACGATGTCTTTGCCCTTATCCCTTGGCTGGTCAAGCCATACAGCTGAAGACAACTAACCAGAGAAGAGAGAATAGCCAACTACAGGATATCCAGGGGCAGAAGGTGGTTGAGAATGCCTTTGGAATATTGTGGGGGGTGAGATTCAGGGTGCTGCTGTCCACCATGTAGCAGAGGCCTAAAGTTGTGAGAGACATTGTGTTAACATTTTTGGTACTACATAACATGATGAGAAGCCATCAGGTGGGAGCAGACAGACCACCCACCCCAGCCGATGACATACAACCACCAGAGAATGACCAGGGGGGCAGGGACAGAATGAAAATTTTAGAAAGCCATCGAGGAACGCTAAACATCAATGAGATCTACTGAAAGACTACTTCAATCACCTTGGGGCATTGGCTGGTCAGGAGGACAGAATTTAAGAAGACTGAGGAGAAACATGCTGTCGTCTATTGGTCCTTTTCAGGACCACCCAAATAATCCAAGAATTTTTAATGAAAAAATAAACCTCAATTTTCAACCACTTTGATTCAAATTAAATTTTATAAAAAATAATGCCCCATCACAAAAATTCCAAAGAATGTCATTTCCAAAATCTCATAAAGATTGAAATCCAAGTCCTCAATTGTTAAAGTTTAGAGCCAACACCAACATGAATTGAGTTTTTAAAAAAACAACAAAACAATCTCCGTGGCAAAATGAAAAGCTTTTACTCAACATTTTTGAGTAACTTTGACCCCCCCCCCCCCAAAAAAAAAAAAGAAAAAAAATATATATATAGAGTAAGAAATCTAAAATTCGCCAGGAATCTAATAAACTAAAACCTTAGTTAATTTTATGAAGAAAATGATGTTTTGTCTTAAATTTGGTATTTTTCAATTCAAAAAGCCCAAATTTACTGTACATTTAACAAATCTCACCTCAGTTAGTTTATTTTATTAGTATTTCAACATGTGGCAAATTTCAGATATGTGGCGAATTTTAGATTTCTTACTCTATATATATAAATAATCAAAAAGTTTTAAAAAAAAATATTTTTCAAAAATTTCAAAATAACACTTAATCAGGAGATGGGCATAGTAACATAAGTAAGTCAGTCAGTCACTCAATTATCAGTCATGTCGAGGAAAGTGTCTGTCTCGTGAGGTGTTTGTTTGTTTGTAACACTGTTTGTCTGTCAGTCCATCCACACATTTATACCAATTCACATTTTTTTTATCTTGTGTGTTATTTCATCTTTTTTTAATTTCATTTTTTTTAAATTTTTTTTCTTGTGTGTGTGTTTGAATTTTAAAATTTTGTATTTGACATTTTCTCACTCATTCACACAATTTTTTTTTTGTGTATTTCGGGGAAGTGTAAGTGTTGGACAGTGTGTTTTTGTTTTTGTTTTGGGGGAACAATAAGTAGCTTCAATAATTCTTTTTGGAAGATATGGGTGACCCTTATAAGGGCCTATTGGTGCGACTTAATGCAGGCTGATCTGTTTATTTTGGCTGACTCTGCTGGCTGGGAGGTCTTGACTGTTCTTGATGAGTGGAAGATGGCACTGGTGACGGTGCTGGTTGAAGCTGAGAGGTTGAAAATGACTGTTTTGTGTCGATCTGCTGATTTTTACTTGATACAGACAGGCCTATTTCATTAACCGACAAGACGGGAAGTGTAACCGACATGCCGTTAAGTTAACTGACAGGCCTGTTGCTAGGTGGATGAAATCAAGGTCAGTTACAAGGGTTGGAAACAGTCGTAATTGATATTTCCGTGACTCTTACCGACAAGCCTATAAACTGCAACCGACTGTAACCAACCATGTAAACTTTGGTCCCTGTACTAAGTGGCCCTCTATTTTTGGAAGAAGGTCCACCATCTGTATAAGGTAAATCAACACATGGTAAGACCACCACCTGTTCAAGATGGTCCGTCTTCTGCTGAAGATATTTTATCACCTTCACCAGATGGTTCACCACCTCTACATGATGTATTCCTATCTATACCAACACTTTATCAGAGTATCCACTGCCTATACCATCGGTGCCGAAATATGGATCATGTCCTTTAGCAGTTGATAGACCACTCAGACTTCTGAATAAGAATACTCCAATACCAGATCACAAATATGAAGACTCTGTGATTTCAATAGTCAGGAGGCCCAACCATATTATGTCTGTGAAGGATCAGAATTGATCACCTGAAAGGTAATGAGGAAGCTAAAAGGTCTGGACGTACATGTGTACTAAGCTAAAGAGAAATGCCAATAAAAAGTACATATATTTATTGAGTAGTTACTATTTAAAAAAACAGTGACGATATTGTAAATCTTATGTAAATACTTCTAAGAGGTGTGTCAAAAATTGCATATACTTTTATGGGTGTGCATGGCAGTATTGATTACTATTGGCCGGGCTTCTGTTTTATAGCTGCAGTTTCTAGAATAACCTGGGTGGTGTAATAAATATTTCTTTGTTTCTAAATTTTATACATAGATATTTAAATCTTTGTTTCTTTGTCTCTGGAATGTTCAAGACTTACAATAATGTGTAGATAAGGGCTCGAGAAATCCATTTAGTTCTGTTGTGATTTAGAACAATAAAGTCTTGTTTTCATTCTGCAAAGCCAGATGTCAGAGACCCAAAGCATTATTTTTAATAATTGTCTGCAAGCCCTAAAATGCCAGAGACACATAGCAATGTCAAATATAAACTAAATGTTTATGTTATTTCTTGCCACCAGCATTGCAGGACCATACCAAAGTATGGCAAAGTTTTCCTTAAAACACAAGTTTAGGGAATACACAAAAATAATCGTAGATTTATGGGTAATGTTGATGTACTTTTAACAATAATGCTTAATTACACAATGGTACTGCAAAGTAAGGCACTGTCTCGAATAGATTATTGACATATGCAAAAAATAACTTCAAACACTTAGGTGAAAGTGTGTAAAAATAATGAAACAAGGTATCTTTATCAGTTTCTCAACGCCTTTTGTGCTTTCTTGGTATAAAATAACAAAATTCATGCATTAAATGTGTCTTTATTTACCTTGGTTGTATAAACCTAACACGAGAGCTCAGCATAGACCTTTGATAAGGCAAGTTGTAATAAGTAAATTGGAAACTCCAGATTTTTTTTCAATGAAGTTACAACTTGTGGTGTTTGTGTAATCCTGATAACAGACAAAAAATAGTCCTGAAAATAATACCTTGTTGACGACACTTCACTGGTACCCATCATAATAATAACTCTTTTTACGTATAACAGACCCACTAGAATACTGCTAACCTGTTTTGATCTTGTGTTTCTGTTTCAGTCTGTTGTATGGAAACAGGGTGTGTCACCCATTCGACCTGAAGCATGAACAGGCTTATATGGGTGGATTAAATTGTCAGCTGAGACTAGGTTCCAAATGAACATTCTCAGTTAGAGGAGATTAGTTCTAAAATAAGTCAAGACAGCTCACTACTATAGCCACAGCACACACACAGCCTATAGAAGTCACGAATCATAGAAACATCGGCCCTTTGCCAAATTGGCCCCCGTCAAATTGGCCCCCAAAATAAAATACCCTAGTCAAATCGGCCCCCTGGAAATTACTGTTATTCTCAAAGAGAACATGTTAAGCAAATGACAAAAACACCATCTAATAAGAATGTGATTTAATAAAACCTGTTATAGCACTCTCTCTTTTTAACCAATTGCCCTTTTAATGAAACTAACACCATTAAGTAAATAAAGGACAGAAGATAAAGGATATTATTACAACACCCACAAACCTTTGATATATGTTAACTGCAATTTTTAGCAGTTATCATCCTTGATTTAATGTGAATATGTGATTGCACTTACAATTGTTCTAATATAATCAAGTGTCTAAAGGACACTAAAAGTAACTTGATGAAACATCCAAATATCTTTGACATGTGTTAATCACACTTTGGAAGGATCACTTTAGAAGTTGTCATCCTTATCTCTCCATTTGGTCACCCAAAGCCTCAAGGTACATGGCTTTCAATTTGTGTTTCAGTGTATATCAACAGATGGAGTGAATCCAAAATTTTAAAAAAAAGTTAAATAAACTGCATAAATACTAATTCAGCTTTTTATAGACAGTATCAAACATAATCATGTATTTCACAACAATGAAGTAGTCCATGTGACTAACACCAGACTTATTACAGTGTTTTGTTATAAATTTAAAAGACTGCGATTCATTAAATTAGACAGCTAATTAGCTTGCTGTTTCTCAAGAAAAACCACTCAAAGTGTAATTTATTGCATTCTAAAACATCCATATCTTAATAGATGTTTTATCATTAGTATTTGAAAGAAGCTATTTACACTTTTCATTTGTTCTCATAAATCACCATTACAATCAACAGCAGCATACTAGTGCTTCCCATTCACAAAACATGTAGAATGGATGTCAAAAAGGATAACAAATATCACCTGTCATAGTTCAGCTAAAGGCATCTCAATTGCAATTTACACATAAAGAATACAGAAATTTACACTTTTAACAGGTAGAACTCAATGTTGTTTTCAACTTTAAAGATGAAAATATAGTCCCTCAGAATGGGAGGCAGTTTTCTCAGGGCTTCTACAATTGTATATGCTCTGCTTTTATCAGTCTTTTGGACTAACAGTTTAGGATATCATGTGGAAAAGGTCAGAAATAGAAGACAAAGTGATACACTAAATGAAGAAACTGATAACACTACAACTTCTCAACCCACTTATGGTCCAACACCTGTAGAAGATCCACCACCACCTCCAGATCCATCAGCAAGTTCCTTCAATCATGGGTCGTTTTCTGCACCGCCCACCAGAAGGATCACACATCCATATGACAAGATACCCACACCAGATCCTAAAGATGAAGCCGCCTTACTTACAACCACAAATAATCTCAAAGAAAAATGTATTTGTAAAGGAGCAGAGTTGATAACCTCCAAGTTATTACGGAAATTGCAGCTGTTGGATATGAAGTTGTATAGGGTGTTAAAGAAGATAAAGAAAGCATGCAAATAAAATAGGGTAGTGATAATATAGAACACAATGTTTTGTTGGAAACTGTGAAAAAATATATTTCATAGATGTGGGTGATATCGCAAATACAGTTGTTTACTTGGGATAATAAATTGCAAAGTTATATGTTAATTCTGTGTGTTGGAAGAGGGTAGTGTGACATATTTTTATGTATGTTTGTAGTAATTTGTGAAACATTTGTCATTTGTTTGTGATTTGGCAAAACAAAATGAATTTTTCTTTTCATCTGGGTCATCACAAAATCAAATATGGATGCATTTGTGTGTGCTTACAGGGTAGTGTAACACATTTTACACATTTTTTTTGTATATGTTTGTGATTAAAAAGTAATTTTTCCTCTTTAAAATAATAAATTACAAACTCAGATGTAAATGTATCTCTGAGTTAGTGCTCTCTTTACCCAGACCTCTGGCCTATTACGTGTGAGTTAGCAGATTTTAAGGGCTATTTCTACTGATCCTATCTAAACTGGATGGGAAATTTGACAAAGAAAACACACGATTTATTGCAAGAGAATAGTTTGGTCACATGACCAATAAGACAGGTCTTGCTGCCTGCTCCAGATATCCACTACTCTTCCTCCAGCCAATCTTCTTATGGAAGATCACTCATCTCCATTCCCATGGGAACAAGACAGATCCTAGCAATGTACAGATAGATCATATAGCACCCAAAGTATAGGTAGTGCATTGATGACTTAAATATTAATCCTGAGGCTTACTCAAAAAAGGTTCTCAAGCATGTTAAATGTTTTTGATCAGCAATCAGCGTGATTTTTGCCCCACCCTTCACTGATGTAAAGATAGGTTGTACGATCTTACAGAATTAAGTTTACGACAGTGGAGCAGTACTATGTTAACCTAAAAGGCCCTTCAATTTGGCCTGTTATACCCAAGTCACAATGCTTCCTATCATTGGGGTTCATATGGCCCTTTAATAATGACAATTTACAGAACATGGTGTTGTTGTAGCCACCAATAATAGGAATGTTATTGTACACTTGACAGGAGAATTGAAATTGAAAAGCAAAAACATGACCTTGAAAATGACAGGGAAGCAGAATTTCAAACTACCTTGAATACCCATATTTTACTGGAGGAGGTTGAAAAAGCTATAAGTCACTGTAAAAACAATAAAGCTCCAGGCATTGACCAAATCCCAAATGAAGTTATAAAAAACCCATCCATAACAAAATTATTACATACACTTTTTGTTTATTGCTTCAATAATTCAGGGGTACCTAAAATGTGGTTGAGATCCTTAATCAAGCCAATACCGAAAAATTCCAATAAAAACCCATTTTTGCCACAAAACTACAGAGGCATCAGCCTAATATCATGCATTGCAAAGATATATTCTAGTCTTTTGAACTGTCGGCTAACCTCCTTTCTTGAAGATAATAATACTCTAGTTGATGAGCAAAATGATTCTAGATGTTCAAGGTCATGCGAAGATCATGTTTTTGTCTTGTCCTCCATAATTGACAGTCGGAAACATGAAGGGAAAAGTACCTTTGCTGCCTTTATTGACATGTCAAAGGCATTTGACTGTATTAATCGTAATATGCTATATTTCAAACTGTTAAAAAATAAGATTAATGGAAATTACTATAATGCAATTATTGCACTTTACAAAGAAACAGAATCATGTGTTCAAATAAATAGTCTCACAACTACATGGTTTGGTACCTTACAAGGGGTACGACAGGGTGATAACTTATCACCTACTTTATTTAATATATATCTCAATGACCTCGCAAAAGAGCTGAAAGACTTGGAACTTGGCGTTGCACTAGGAAACACTCAAATTTGCATTCTGCTGTATGCAGATGACATAGTTTTGATAAGTGAGAATGAACAAAATTTACAGAAAATGCTTGACCATGTTGGTTATTGGTGTAACAAATGGCAAATGAAGGTGAATATTGACAAAACAAAAATCATTCATTTTAGAAATAAAAGAAAACCTATTACAAAATATGAATTCAAAATTAATAACTGTAAGATAAATTTAACTGGCAATTATAGATACCTTGGTGTAATTTTTGATGAATACCTGACATTTGAACTCTGTGCCAGAACTCTAGCTGAATCTGGTGGTAGAGCACTCAGCTCAATAATATCAAAATTCAAGCAATTTAAAAACATTGGCTATTACACATTTACTAAATTGTATGATACTGGTGTAAATAGTGTTATTAGTTATGGAGCAAGTGTTTGGGGATACGGGAATGATAAGTTTGGGCAAATGGTCCAAAATAGGGCCATGAGATACTTTTTAGGTGTACATAAAAATGCCCCAACCCATGCAGTTCAAGCTGACATGGGGTGGATTAGTGTGAAATTCCAGCATTTTCTTTCTATCCTGAGATTTTGGAACAGACTTCTTAAAATGAAAAATGAAAGACTGACAAAAAAGGTTGCAGAATTTCAATTAATTAATATAAACAATTCAAGCTGGTTTAACAATTTGTATAACATTCTTGAAAGTGTTAATAAATCTCATTATAGTATTGAAGGAAAAGAAATTGACCTGACAGATATAAAGTTTGAACTTTCTGATCTTATGCATGAAGAGTGGTCCAATACAGTTGGTTACAAACCAAAGTTAAGGAACTATGTGAAATTTAAACAGAACATTAATGTAGAAGATTATGTCATAAGCAATATTAGCAGGTCTCAAAGATCATTACTTGCCCAGCTTCGCATGGGCATATTACCTTTAAATATAGAAACTGGACGATACATCCGAAAAGAGTTAAATGAAAGATTGTGTTTGCTGTGTAATCAAAACTCTATTGAAGATGAACATCACTTTTTGCTTTCGTGTCCGGTATATAATGCTGAGCGTGACAATTTGTTTAAATTAATTCCTAGTTTCAACCATTTAATCCCAGATGAACAATTGTGTATTTTGATGAACTTGAAGTCCAAGTATCTTGCAAATTTCATTGAAAGCATTTGGAATAAGAGAAAAAAGTTTTTTCTTGAAGCATCATTGAACAGCTAAATGTAAACATACACATTAAATTAATATGTATTTGAAGTGACTTATAAGCCCACAGAGGGCTGGGTATACTGATAATTGTTGTATTACATGCTATTTTGTGAAAGTGGAATGTATACATGTCACTATAATAAATAAAATAATAATAATTACCTCAGTGGCGTATATTCTTTTATCTCATCACTTGATATTTCTCCTCTCCTTCTTTATTAAATTTATTGCAACAAAAATTAAAGATGCTATTAAAAGCATGTTACTAATGATGTATAAAACATATTTAGTGCCTAGTTAGTTATGTAAAATAACACCAATTTTTTAGACATTTATGTGAAAGCAGAAAAACATATCCATGGGGCGATGGGAGCAAAAAATTAACTTGGTTTTACTTCTGCAGTGTTTATGTCAAATACATTGTGTATATAATAAATGTCACAATTCTATTTAAATATGAAATTAACTTATTACTGTGTTTACCGCCTACAATTTTACAGCACAAAGATCCACAGCCATGATAATACTATGACAGGCATACACACTTGTTGGAGTAGAACCAACACAGAGATGACAACTTGTAATTTGATACCAAACTTGCTAACCACAAGGCCACTGATGACCACTCACAGAGCTAGTGAGCAATTACATTATGTGCATGTGTTCACAATATAGATCATATGATATATGATATCACAATTGATATCATTACATCAAAGTTACTCAAAATAATGTTCAGCCATGGTGTATTTCAACCATTACCTTAACTTGAACAGGATAAATGAAAAAAAAAATTGAATAAAATTTCCATTAGTTGGACATTTTCTTTTTCATTCTTCTCTTTTGGTAAGCTATATCAAAATATATTCTGTCTGGTTGGCATTTATGCAGTCTTTGCAAGTTTGACCATAAGTTCTCAGTTTATAATTGTAGTGGAAAATCTCATATATCCCTTTCTGCAGAGCACAGAGTACAAACGTACAATTTCCCACACCAACATACACTTTTCTTTCAAGTGCCAAGAGATAAAATGCAAGACCAAGATCCCATTCAAAAGTATCCATAACCACTATGGTTGGTCTCCAGCCTTCTTTACTAAAATGTGCAAATTTTTTTCTGTTTTTTTTTTTTTTTTTTGTAGCAGTGAATCAACGAGAGAGAAATTTTTCCTTTTTATTGCTACACATAGAATATTCTCCCCAATGGCAGATTTCTTGAGGATGTCTATCCCAATGGACCACAACCACTTGATAGTGTCTAGGGCACTATTCAAGGCCAAAAGAGTAAGGCACTTTTCCATTGTTTCCACTGAGTACTCTTTACAATACAGAACAAGCATTTGAATTACTGCTACATGGTTTTCTGAGCCACAATGTATCATGTCTGAACAACTTCTACTGACATTTAAAGATCGTTTCTCATTTTTTTAATGTGTGTAAGATGTTCTCTCCTACATTATATCTTTTACAAAAACTGATATCAATTTCCCCATGTATGTCTTTACAATGTATTTCTGTACCAAGTAGACAATCACCTATGTCAATCCTCTGTGTCTCTAGAGCCAACATTAGAACAGTTTTACCTTGATTTTCTTACACATTAACCTCAGCACCATTACTCAATAGCAACTGCACAGCCTTCAGGTTATTTTACTTAACAGCACACATCAAGGGTGACCATCTTTTGGATTTTGGCAATTGCTCTGTGACCCATGTTGTTGTAATGTAAGCTTTTGTAAAAGGGGTAAGCTTGCAGGTGCCTTAGCTTCTTAGCTCTGTGTTATAATGTCTGTATTGCCCACTATCTGGGCAAGACGCAAAGCATTCATTTCAAACACATTGCAAAGGTCCATTCTTGCTTCATGCTCAATTAAATATTGAACTGCTGGAAAACTTTTTGTCATCACAGTTTACATAAGAGGAGTAGTACCCCAACATAGAAATACATCCATCATTTCAAAATCATTCCTTTCTGTAGCTTTAAAAATACTTGTTTTCCTGTCAAATCACATATGTCCACGTTCACTTGCCCAGATTCCAGAAGAAGGTTCACAATGTCTTTATGTCCTTTTACAACAGCAAAGCCAAGTGCTGACATTCCTTTGTTGTCTTTAAATGACTGTAAAGCTCCATTGCATAGGAGTAGTCTATCAATATTAATTCATCCACACCAACAGGCACCCATGAGAGGAATGAATTAGCTCCAGCATCAATCTGCCAACAATCATATCCTGATCCATAAGACAGGCCTCAAACAAAGGAATTTTATCACTCATACTTGTTTCATTCAAATTTGCTCCATGATATAACAGTACCTTGACCATCTTGTCTAGTTTTCTTACACAAACTGCAGCATGCACGGGACAGAACCAGTCACGGTCAGGATCTTTAAAATTTGGGTTTTGCACCTTGAAGTAAGAGACTAGTTAGTAGTTTCACAGGCACATATTAAATCTGTTCTTTTTTCATTTGATAGTTGATTTGACTTTCCTCTCATGTATTCTACTATTTCATCACAATCTGACACAAATGCATATTCATATGCCCTCATATATTCATTGGATTTTACTTAAACATCACTGCATTTAAGAACAGATATCTAACCACATCGAAATGCCCTCAATGGCAGGATAGCATAAGTGGGGTTAAACCTGTATGGTTTTTGTCATTAACATCTGCCTCATGTTGTTCAATGATACCTACTTCAGAAATGATTCCCTCTTTGCATGCCTTGTGGAGCAATGTTTCTCCCTCTAAATCTATAAAGTCAAGATTTGCACCAAACTCAATGCATCTCTCAAGAATAACCTTGTTATTAAAATGGAGAGCAAAAGTCAAGGCAGTAACACCAGTATCTGAAATGTGGTTTACATTTGCTCCTAGTTTCAAAGGCTTTTCAGTGTGACACTACCTTTTTGTGCTGCAACCATTAAAGGAGTTCTGCCTTGTGCATCTGGGAAATCTATGTCTAAATTACACTGCAACTTTTACTGAAGTAGTTCATCATCATTCCACCAGATTGCTATATGAATATATGAGATGCCAGCTTTCAACTGCAATTTGTTGTTATTTAAATTTATTTGTCTGAAAACATGGGGGATGACAACAAAATTGTCCCATTTCCCGGATCAGCCAAATCTGTTGTTTGGAATTGGTTTGGATTTTGGCAAGTGGGCAATGGATATATCAAAAGCTGTATGCAGAGTACGTAAGAAGGAATACAGTTATCAAGGTATGATAGTACAATGATAAGTAAATGGCGAAGCAAAAAGCTAAAGTGAGCAAAACTAAAACATGAAACACATTGTCCTTAGTAGTTAATTAATATATATTTTATGGGTCATTACTTAGAGCCTTAAATATGTTTTACTGATAATTATTTTCTAATTTTAAATGAGGGATATATTTTTCATAGTTAAACTTACCTGATAAAATACACTCATAAACTCACAGGCTGAAAATCGCTTGAGGTGACCTATCAACTTATCATTATATTATTTATCATTATATTATAGGAAACACTACCAAACACACTTGAATAATGAGCACAAAGCAGAATACAAAAAAAAGACTGGAGAGGTACAATCATGTAAACCAAAGCAAAACAAGATCACATCAATTTTGCAACCTACTGTAACAGCTGTTCCACCAGAATCTAGAAAGCGTCTAATTGACACAGCTTTAGAAGATTATATAACTACATCTCTGAGACCACTTACCTCAATTGAACAACCATGCTTCAGGAATCTTCTTCAGGCATGTGAGCCACAATACCACACTCCCTGCAGAAAAACTTTACTGTCTTCTCTTAAATCCAGATATGATATCCTAGCCACTGATTCAAGGAAGCAGGTGTCCCACTGCCTTGATATTTCCTTTAAACATGACATTTGGTCTTCACTAAATACAGAGAGTTATAGTGCGACAACAGTGTACTATATTGATAATAAATGGAACATGAATTCAAAGATTCTGGGCACAAAATTGTTTGAAGGTTCACACATCTGAGGCCATAGCTGATAGCTTAGGCAGTACTATGACTTCTTGGGATGTTAAAAGCTCAGCATTGATTGGAGTCTTTGACAATGCATCAAATGAGAAAAAGGTCTTTGATATTTTAGGGTGGAGGAGAGTTTGTTGCTCTGGGCACAATATAAACTTAGCTGTTTCGCCTGGACTCGAAATATCAGAGGTGGCCAGACTGATAAGGAAAGCAGGTCATTAGTTGCTTACTTTTCATAGGAGTCTATTGGTCTTTTACTGGAAAAGCAAAAGGTCCTTCTTCCAAAAGCTATTCATGAAGCCCTCCCTGACCAAGCACTCTCAAAAGTGTCAAAAGATCTAAAGGCCAAGATCTTTTCTTGTGATGAGCAAGTAGTAATTGACAAAGTAATTCAAATCTTGAAACCATTCAAAACTGCCACTGTAACACTGTCAGGTGAAAATGTACCCACATCGGCATTTGTTTTACCTACCATGGTAAAACTACAGCAACACCTTGAAGCCAGGGATGATGACACCAACACTGTCAAAAAGCTAAAAAGAGAGATGTCTGATAACTTGGGCAAACAAATTCACCATAATTAGAGGGAAATGTTGATGTTAGCATCTGCCCTTCATCAAAAAACAAAATACCTTAATTTTCTTTTGCAGGATGAGAGGGAAGGGGTGAAAAGGGTCCACCTTAAGCAGGCAAAATTGCTTAAGTACCAAACACAAAATTTACAACAGGAAAGCACTGCCAGTGTCCACGTCAAACATGAAACACCTGTTCTAGGTACTTCTGCAGATGAAAGTATTCCATCAGATGATATTTTGGCATCTGCTGCTCAAAACGTACCTGTAAAACAGGAGGCTGATTTTGAGAGCCTTGCCAGTATTCTCCCACATATAAAGGTCAAGCTTGAAGAAATGACTGACAGCTGGTTGGATATTATTTTTTGTGCAAATTATTAAGTATCCGAAAATCCTGTTGAAGCTGAGGAGAATAGGTACTTCATGGAGCAGGGGGATAAATCTGGAGATGCATTATTATGGTGCAAAAATCAAGAGATTTTTTACCCAATCCGCAGTAAGCTAGTCAAAAAAGTATTTGGCCATTCCAGCTAGTAGTGTGCCAAGTGTGCCAAGTGGCCATAAAAAACAAGTAAATCTCTTGCCGGAAAATGTTGATTTGCTGATATTTTTAAATAAAAACATTGAAATGTAAACCTTTATTCAAGTTGAAAACATGTGCAAGTTTCCTAACTTTCCTTTGGTATCTTTCTATTGAAAAAGTTTTAGTCAATTTAACAGTAATTTTTTCAAGTTTTTTTTTCTGATGAGAACTTATGACATGACTTACCTTGCATTACTCTAAGTACAGGAATTTTAATAAAGTGTCAATTTTTGATAATTCAGTTCTTATTAAGGTACATGAAATTCACTTTGACAATTTGACATGCAAGTGATGCTGTTCATGCTACTACATTTTAGCTGAGTTTTGATTCACAGTAACCTGTTTGAAGTTCTGAACATTAACAGACATTTGCTATCATGTTTTAATTTTTGAAGTGTTAAAATAAAGTTCCCACTGGAATTACAGGTTTTATGTAATAAAGAAGCCAACTGATTGAAACAACAGTGTTTAGAGTATCTGCAGTGTTTTTTTTCATGTGGAACCATATTTAACATATTTCTAGCTTAGTGAAATGAAATAATGTATGATCACTTCCATTATTACAGGTGAGAAAAAATAATAAAATGGCTGACAGGTATTGTCACTTGATCAACTGGCATAAATCATGCTAAATACAGGATTTCATCTCATCTTATGGACTTTTAATGTTGTTGGCAGTAAAAAGGTATGTTTTTCATGCTATTCTTTTTCTCATAAACCTTTAGAAATAATCGATTCACAATCAATCATCGGTTGTTTTTTTTTCCTTTGATTTATTCATCATGGTGTTGAAGACCAATTCCACTCACTAATGTCTAAAATACCATAGTATAGATATGTTTTAATTGTGGACATCATGGTAATATCTTAATAACAGTACATATCGTTCCAGCTTAGATTTGAACATGCATATAACAAATAACAATTTTAGAGGATGCAGTTTTGTAATGCTATATAATTCTCCTCACAAACAGCTGCATTATAGTAATTTTTACTGACACGTAAAATAAATACACGTATTGATAAATATTCTGTAAATATTCTCTGCATCTCAAGAGTTCTATTATACAAATATGGGTACTGTTGCAGGCCATTTGAAGACGGCCAATGGCCAGATTACATATGCCTCAGAATACAATCCTATATGAAAGGACTAATCACTGTTTTTCTTTAATATTAATTTACATATGCACATATATATACATAATTAACATATGCACAACAAAAGATAATAATATACATAAGAGGAATAGGTCCCCCTATCCCAGTGCTTTTCCTACCAGCATGAAAGTCAATCTATTGATGTTGACTTATCAATCACCCTTAAATAAATTACTTGATTGAATTTCTTCTATTGTTTTTTGGGAATCAAAGAAATATCTTTAATTACAATAAAGAACCATCTGGGCAGGATTAAGACTATTTGAAACTTCCTCTATTGCAATTATTTTTAAACCTTGAAAACTGTGTGTCACACTTACATTTTGAAGATGATAATTTTTACATATAACTGTAATTGAATATAAGTGTAGGTACAAATTTATAACATTTGAGATTATGTACTTTTTTATACTACACGAACAGTATTGAAAACACAGATTGGTTCAAACCAGTGAGATGGTTTTGAAATGACCAGCTGGTTTACTTGGCAGTTTTGAAACGGCCACTCCAGTTCAAAACCTCGTTGGGGGTTTTAAATGGCCATCAGATTTACTTGGGCATTTGGAAAAGGCTAATGGTTTCAAAACTGCAAGTAATGGGCACCACTATAACCTGTTTAATGGGCTTTGTGCTGCATAAATAATTAAATTCTAATGTTGAGATATTTCAAACCTTTTCAATTGCTATGCACTTTCTTTTAAATGCCAAATCAACCATTCACCATGTTTAAAAAAATTTAGCCAGCATAACTTTCAATAGTTACAATACTCAGGCTGGTGGTTTATATGGAATAAAATAAAGAAGTTTTAGTAAAACACACTGAACTATAAGAAAGAATGTAATTATCTTCCCATGGAGTATTAAGATAAGACAATTATATACAAAGACACATAGACACTTTATTAGAATTGTATCTGTATTTGATTAGGTAAGAACAGTACTTTCCAGAAAACATTATTGAACTGTTCTTTCATATTATTATTTTAAACTATTTACTATTTCTAGTCTTATTTTTAGATATTAAATTGTCTCAGAAAATCTGGTTGGAGTTTTAATACAATTGATATTACCTGTTATTGTTAATTTCTCAAGGTATCAATGTTAGTAAACTTGCAAAATTATTTCATCCAGCATTATTTGTTACCATCTCGCAACCACTTTCTCTAAATGTATCCTGGTCAACTGGATAATTTTCTAATAATGGTTTAAAGTTGGTTGTTTTTTAAAGAAAAACAGTATGTAGTGACCTCGTGGTTACCTTGTACAGCTGTGATCATAGAGCCCTTGATTGGTCCACAGACAAATGGTAGAGTCTGTAATCAGGAAGGCATTGTCAGAATCCAGTTTCATATCTCCACCCTTTTTTAGATTTTTCCCCCAATCTGACCTGACTGTGAAATCGGGGAGTAGGTCACAATAGTCCTTGTATATGGTCCAAACCATCTCTTAAATATATGACACATACAAACATACCAGTTGTAAAATATAATTATGGTAAGTTCCCAGAATTCATTGAGATTTTGTTCAGAGTGTTTTTTTTCTTCCAGTATGACACTTACTGCTTGAGGATGGACAGTGATGGCTTCCCAATAAACGTTTCAGACTGAGTTCCACAATCGAAGTGATCATGCGTCCTGATCAGCATCAATATAACTCTAATAATGATTTATTGTAAATTAATGTTAAAAGCTATGACTGGTATGGGTTTTAGATCTGCTGGGAGCAAAACCAAAAAGTGTATTAGATTAAATCTAACCAAACACCAGAACAGTGAACAAAACAACGATCGATCTGCTAAGTGGTAACTTCGAAATCTTTTCACAATCTAGCATCGTATATTGAAAAAACATCAATATCTTTTTCTGCTGAATTTAAATCTATACATAAACTGAAATCACCCTGGGGCCATGCCATTATGTCCAACCGAAATTCAGAAACCTTTGGACTAAATATATACGGATGATAAATTGTGTCGGCAAACATTGCCTCAACTTTGGAAAAAAATGTCAATCACATTACTCCGAGTTGTTAGCACTTCACATCATTAAGGAATTTAATTTTTATAGAGTATCTTTAACCAAAGCGCACCCAACATAGATAATCGCTCAGTGGAAGCTAAAGTTGAAAATAATTTTGGATAATTTTGATGTCATTGTGCATCGGTAGTGGCTTACATTTTGGTCCACTTCTGTCTCCTCAGGAATAGAATGATAACATTCATCAAAACAGGATTCTTTTGTATGTATACAGCTAACGCACCTGCACATTACTGATACATGGGTGGCACAATTATTTTTATCAAGTGTATATAGCGTTTAATCATTTTCTGTATACGGGTGACCTGAGTTAAAACTGTCTGGATACCCTCACCTCCCAAGGTTTTATGCGCCTATGTATCAAAAGGAAAAAAGAAATATGAAAGCAAAAAATTGTTAAGTGAGGTTTTATGTGAGAGGGGAGTCAGATGAGAGGCAGGCGTATCCAACAGAAACATCCAGTGCTGGATGTACCGAAGAAAGTTTACTCAAAACATCATGAGTCGAAAGATAATGCAATCACTTCCTGAAAAACAACCAAAACACATAGTTGGGCATGTCACAAATATCTTGTCCTGAATACATTACATACATCATGGGACCATGCAATAGATGCACACTGACACAACACAATGATACAGACATACACGAGTGTGTTGTTGTTGTTGTTGCTGTTGTTGATTTTGGTGCCATTATCCAGAAAACAGAGTTAAAACCAGCAGATAGTCTAATAACACAGTTGAAAACTTGACATTTTCCATTGCCTTTGAAGATTTGCCAAAATGTTTATCACCATAACTCTCCTGTCAGGTATTGCATCATACTCAAGAATAAGTTCCATGATCTGTTGGTGTTTGAAAATCCCTTTAAGTGATTTTAATTTTTATATGATTAACACATTATAATTTTTTTGTTTATTTATGAAACATGAATTACCTCTTGAAATCAATTTGTCTTTGGTTCACGCACCTAATGCTATAATGTTATAATAAAAGATAAATGGGAAAGTATGATTGTCTGAAAGGTAATGCTCAGTTTTCTCCAATAGTAAGCTGCCTACAGGGGTAACACAATCATTTCAAACCTCTTTCAGTTTGGTCAACAAATTGAGCCATGGACAAAACCCAGACGCTTTAAAATGGGAAAGTTGGTGGCTAACTTGCGCAAGATCAGTGGTTTCCTGTGCAGTGAACATGATCAACACAACCCGGGTGTTTTTCTTCACTATATGACCACTCCAATATGATATGGCCTAAATGCTGAGAGACATCAAGGTGTATCGGGGCTCAGTCCTGGTACGACCTTAAATTGATAGTTGGGCATGTCACAAATATCTTGTCCTGAATACATTACATACATCATGGGACCATGCAATAGATGCACACTGACACAACACAATGATACAGACATACACGAGTGTGTTGTTGTTGTTGTTGCTGTTGTTGTTTTTGGTGCCATTATCCAGAAAACAGAGTTAAAACCAGCAGATAGTCTAATAACACAGTTGAAAACTTGACATTTTCCATTGCCTTTGAAGATTTGCCAAAATGTTTATCACCATAACTCTCCTGTCAGGTATTGCATCATACTCAAGAATAAGTTCCATGATCTGTTGGTGTTTGAAAATCCCTTTAAGTGATTTTAATTTTTATATGATTAACACATTATAATTTTTTTGTTTATTTATGAAACATGAATTACCTCTTGAAATCAATTTGTCTTTGGTTCACGCACCTAATGCTATAATGTTATAATAAAAGATAAATGGGAAAGTATGATTGTCTGAAAGGTAATGCTCAGTTTTCTCCAATAGTAAGCTGCCTACAGGGGTAACACAATCATTTCAAACCTCTTTCAGTTTGGTCAACAAATTGAGCCATGGACAAAACCCAGACGCTTTAAAATGGGAAAGTTGGTGGCTAACTTGCGCAAGATCAGTGGTTTCCTGTGCAGTGAACATGATCAACACAACCCGGGTGTTTTTCTTCACTATATGACCACTCCAATATGATATGGCCTAAATGCTGAGAGACATCAAGGTGTATCGGGGCTCAGTCCTGGTACGACCTTAAATTGATTTTTCATTGTAGGTTTTTGTGCCAATGTGCTGCATCATATCACCTCTGTGATTGGCCAGTGAGGCGTGACCTTCCCTCAGTTTCATATTTTGTCACTTTGAATTTAGAAGGTGACCTGTCAACACCCACAAATTTTTATTCTGCCATCTTGATTTACTTATTTGTTTTTAGTTTTTTACTATTGAAATATAAATGACGACAGATACAACTTAAGATCCAATAGAGGGGTGTGCCGGATACCCATACAGCTTCAGTTGGCGTCAGATGCAGATTTCTTGATGGCATCGGGGGATGGGGTCAACTCTTCACAATCCGGGCAAGTTTTTACTGATTTATCTGACTCCGGATCCGATATCGACATATCTGGCCTGCTTGAACATTCAGACCAAAATTTGTCCCCTATCCATATTCATTCTCAATCTGGTGTTATAGAAACTAGGCCAGGTCAGGCCTCACAGGCCTCGGGTTCGAATCGTGACCCCACAGACCAAAATTATATAAATACTCAGATTTTATCACAGCTCGGAGCACTGGGGGCTAGGTTGGATAGCATGGAAAATTCCATGAAAAAATCCGTCAAGAAGACTAATGATAGTTCAAAAGTTAAGACATCAAAAACAAAACCAAAAAATGGCTATGCAAAAACTGAAGCTAGGGAGGTGGGTTTGGCTATCCCTTCTGTTCAAATGGCACATATTCCCCCACCCAGTCGGTTGAGAGAGGAGGCCAGAATACAAGAAGAGGTTCAGAGCAGGCTTAGGCATCTAGCTGATAATGTCAAACCAGGTATGGGAAAAATCAAGTCTCAGAGGGGTGGGGCCGTGGACGTTTTTGTAAACCACAAGGTCAGGTGGCCCCATTAATTTGTGTTATCAGGTCAAAACAAGGACAGAGTTACATATAACCAGTTATCTCCAGTACAATGGATGGCTGGCTTTTGTCGAACCATCAGAGAGGAGTCAGATGTGGCAATTCGTGAACACATGTTAGATTATGTTATTGATTTATTAGATGATGCCACTGACTTCTCCTGGGCTTCAGCAAAGGCCAGCCATGCCGTCCTTCTGTGTCGGATGGAGCAAGGAGAAATTAAGAGTTGGTCAGAAACTGGGAAAATCGACAAGGTATGCCTTGCCCATGCTCAAAGACACAATATTTCACAAAATAATTTCAGAAAGGACAAGATAAGCAGGTTGCTGGTAAGACCACTACTTGTGTGTATTATAACAAGGGAGTTTGCTCGCAAAAACAGACCCATGAGACCAAAGGGGTCCTTCATAAGCATGTATGTGCCTCATGTTGGGCCAAAGATGGCAAATCTTACCCTCATTCACAAATGGAATGTAGAAAAAATACCAAAAATGAGTAATCCTGGACGTGGCCTTGGGTTCGAGTCATGTCCATAAGGGTAGGACTGTTATCAATTCAAGTTGTTCCCACAACCAGCTAGGATCATTGTTGGGTTGGTCCAAGCCACAAATAAAACAAAGGTTTGACTCTGCACTTCTACCTTTCCTTAGCCATAGGGATAATAGAACCTATGCCCAGGTTTTGTCCACAAAAGTTGACAATGCCCATATAAGAATGGCTAATGCAGTGCCTGGGCATTATGACAGCCCAGTTTCTGCCCTTAGTGCACCTAAACAGCTGGTGGCCAATACTGACAGAAATACTTATAAGATCAAAGGTAGTACTGCCTACAGACACAAAGTTTAACCCAACAAATGGATTATGATACACAAAAGGTAAACCTCTCACCTTTAAGTAAACCTAAGTCGGATCCGAGACAGCCCATGGTACATCCTACTAATATGCAGGTGAGCCAAACTTTTTGTTTACCAACAAACAACAGATTCCAAATACTAGATACTATCCAGGCAGATCAAGTATACTTTTCATGCTAATAACAGGGATGCCACAAGTGTTCCAATAATTGGGGATAGTTACAGCAAGCGCCCTAAAACTGAACAAAGCTCTAGAAACAGAGTTATACAAGTTGACCAAGGTTCTCAGGTTGTTCCGGATCTCACCGGTTCTCTGGATCGTGATCTCAGTCTACCTCCTGAATTTGAAAAATGTAAACCACAAATTAGAACCAAATTTGGCTGTGTACCCTTGGCCCCTATATATGTGTACCGAGGCCCTGTACAGCACTGGGAACAAATCCCTGATATTTTAACTGCTCATACATTGATCAGGAATACAGGAGTTCCAAATGTTTTGGGTCTTCGTATTCCAGTTCACACCAATTTGAATGTGGCTAGCTGGAGAAAAGATTTGGTTGATTATTTTGACCAACAACTACCGGATCTGATCGAATTCGGATTCCCTCTGGACTTTGATAGATCCAGAGACCTTCAAAGTACCTTGGTCAACCACGCTTCAGCTCGGTTATATCTGGATCAGGTGGATAAATATATACAGGAAGAAGTGGGCTTCCAGGCCATGTTGGGACCTTTGGAAACCAAACCTTTTAATATCCACATTTCCCCATTCATGACTAGGACTAAGTCGGATTCGGACTGTCGAAGAACCATTATGGATTTAAGTTTTCCGAAAGGTTTATCTATCAATGATGGTGTCCTGAAGGATACATACTTGGGAACTAAATTCCAAATGCACTATCCATCAGTAGATTCGATTATACGAACTTTGAATGAATCAGGTCCTTCGGCTTGCATTTTTAAAGTCGATATCAGCCAAGCTTTCAGGCATATCCGCATAGATCCAGGGGACATTGACCTTTTGGGCTTACAACACAGGGGCAACCTGTATCTGGATGTGTCATTGCCATTCGCTTGGGGGCTTTTTTCTTTACTAAGATAAGCGATGCAGTTAGATATATTGTGAGCAAAAATGGTCATAATGCACTCTTAAATTACATTGATGACCTCATATACTGCGGTTTGCCCTCTACAATTGATTCATCTTATCAATTTTTGTTGGATCTTTTGCAGGACCTTGGACTTGACATTAGTATTAAGAAGTTGTGTCCACCTGATACGAAAGTTGTATGTTTGGGCATACTATTTGATACGGTTAATAGGACTATTTCAATTCCAGATACCAAGTTACAAGAAATCTGTACTGTTTGTCAAAACTGGTTGGTTAAGAGAATGGTCACAAAAAATGAGTTACAATCTTTATTAGGTATCTTATTATATATCACTAAATGTGTGAAACCGGCCAGATACTTCCTTAATCGTATGTTACAGTTGCTCAGAGATAACACACATAACAGTCATATCTGGTTAACAAATGATTTCTTCAAAGACCTGAAATGGTTTCAGGTGTTTCTCAGTTCATATAATGGAGTGACCTTTTATTATCAACCCCAACTTCATAAGCAAATTTTCTTAGACACTTCATTAGAAGGTTTGGGAGGTTGTTATGACAATTTGGTATATGCTTTACGCATCCCCAGAGGTTTCAACAATTATAACATAGCACACCTCAAAATTCTCAATGTGGCCGTGGCCCTGAAACTTTGGGGCCATGCCTGGGCTAACAAGGCCATACAGATTATGTGTGACAACATTGCAGTCGTGGAGGTCCTTACATATGGTAGAGCTAGGGACCCCATTATGGCCACTTGTGCCAGGAATATATGGCTATTGTCGGCTATCTTTAATATTAATATTGTTGTCAGTTATATCAAAGGCTTAGAAAACAATGTAGCAGACGTACTGTCTAGATGGCATCAGATGACTGATAATCTACAGAAATTGAATGCCTTAATAGTGAGTGCCCAGTATGGGTTAATTCACATTTAGATCTCACTTTATTAAATTATGATATTTAGCCAGTAATTTGTTTTTCAGATTCCCAGGCTGCGACAGCTCCTCTAGCTACCCAGGCTTGTAAGAGACTGCATTCTGGCTTCCGCCCAGCCACCATGGCTTCCTATGAAAGAATGTTTCAACTCTTCCTTGCTTTCCTGGTGGTGGTGGACCTGTCGCTTCCTGGGGTCTCATCATTAGATATACTAGCCTTTATGGAATATCTGGCCCAATCTGGTATGTCTCGTGATAATATTACAAACCATCTTGCTGCAGCCAGAGCTATGTTCATTATATATGGATATAATACTGCCCCATTTAGAGATCAACGAATACCTTTATTCATAAGATCTTTGAAAATCAACCGTCCATTCACTCCTAAAATTCAATTGCTTATAGATGATACATTGTTGTTGAAAATTGTTACAGTGTCTGCTCAGTTACAATTTCCATTGGTATATAAAGCCCTTTACTTGGTGGCCTTCTCTTTTCTTAGGTTGTCAAACATATTGCCACATGCTGCTAAAAATTTTGATAAGACTAGACACTTATGTGTGGGTGACATTATTCTTTCCACTCACAGGGCAGTTATTCTTATAAAATGGTCCAAGACCTATCAGGACCGTGTTAAGACCACCACCATAGATATTCCTTTTTTAGGGGCCTCACAACTCTGTCCTGTGACCGCACTCTCACAAATGCTTGCCGCTTACCCATCACATCAGGATTGTCCTCTGTTTCAATTGGGCATTCAAACAGGGGGTTCCAGTTCAGGAGATCCAAGCTCAAGGAACATGGTCCTCCAACTGTGTTTGGAGATACATCACACTCCCCCCTCCTACCCTTCTCAGGTGTCTGCCACCTTTGGGTCTCACCTTTACTGCTGACCTCTTCTCCCTACCTCTACTGGGTGTTTGGGGATCTTCTAAACAGTCATATTAATCTTAATTTACAACCATTATACACAGTTATACTCTTTCCTTATCTCCTGACCTTGTGACATTCATGACCTCTGTTAACCACCAACTTACACCTCATCCCTAGTAACTCTGTATATGACCTCAGTTCTGAGATTGTGACCTCAGTTTTCATTGTAACTTGCATTTTATATTCGGTATAATTGTAGATGGGGGTCAAAGTTCATGATCTACATAATTTTCTCTAATCCTTCACCTTTATTCATTTTTCCCTCTCACCTTTGAGGTATTGTTTTCACTGCTTAAATTGCGTTTACAATCTTTCCTTAGATATCATATTATTAATTTACAGTTTACTTGGTCGACTTCAAGGGTAGGTTATTAGTGACCTTAAGGTCAAGGTCATGTATGTTTGGGGTCATGGGATTTTTTGGGGGGCGGTAAATGTTCTTAAATCTGTACATAATGTCACCTTCTATTTTCTAATTTACAATTATTATGTACTCTTTTATGTTTCTGTGTATGATCATGTCTTTACAATTTTTAGTAGTAACATTTATTGTTATTGTATTAATAAAATATATAATCCCATTGTTTCTTTGTTGGGGCGTGGGCAGGGACTGATATAATATACTCCAAAACTATTTCTCTCTCCTGTTGTATAAAGATAAACTAAGGGATTAAACTATGAACATATTCAAGTACAACATAATTTGTAATGCTGACAGAAATCTGAAAGCCACAAAGGGTTTCGTTCTACTAGCATGAGCCAGAAAGCCATCAGAGACATGCGTAGTGCACTGAGATGGTCACCCATCCAAGTACTAATGTAGCCCATTGCTGTTTAACTTCAGTGATGAGACTGGTAGTCATCCCACTACGCCACAATTCATGAAAGTCTGGAGACAAAAAAAAAAGAAAAAAAAGAAAGTGATCTCTAGAAGCGCAAGCCTAACTAGAGTTCATGCTTAAAAAGAAACTGTGTACAGAAGTAACAAACTGTAACAGATAAAACAGACTTATAGCTACATGATATTTGCTGAATGCAACAGTATCCCTGCAAGAGCCACAGCCAAGTACTGCCATTGACAAATGTTTTGGTACCCCAGTTACTGTACTTGGGGAAGATACAGCTCATGAAAATCCAGAGGCCTGTCTGGGAACACTAAGATTACAATTTTTCTTGCCCATGTGTTCGTTAAAATGCATTGCCAATCTTCACACAATCTTCACACAACTCATTAGATGCTTCCAATCAGAAAACGTATGTCAGGATTGTTTATGTTTATGTTAGGATTGATTGGGATTTACCAGCTTGCCTTGGTGGATTGGCAAAATATATAACATGTGTGATATGTTTATGTTAGGATTGATTGTGATTTACCAGCTTGCCTTGGTGGGTTGGCAAAATATATACCATGTGTGATATGTTTATGTTAGGATTGATTGTGATTTACCAGCTTGCCTTGGTGGGTTGTCAAAATATATAACATGTGTGATATGTTTATGTTAGGATTGATTGTGATTTACCAGCTTGCCTTGGTGGGTTGGCAAATTATGTAACATGTTTGATATTTCACTAACCCTCCATAACTCTTGATCCTGACTGTGGCTCCGTCCACCTGGCAACTCTCTTGTCTTTTTTGTCTGTCTACTTCCTGTCGTGTTCACTTCCAGACCAGGCCTATACTGTTACCATCTTGTCGGGAAAGACTTGCTGTACAACAATGTCATTTGGATTTTCAATACTGACGGATAACAACTGGTAGTGTAGAGATAGACTGTTTTTTACAAATAAAGTTAGGATTTAGTGCACAGATAGCACTTTTGCTAGTTAGCTGATAGGCTTTTAATTTTTAAAACTCTGCATTGATTTGATTTATAAGATGGGCACTAAAAAGTCAAAAAAAAGAATTGAGGAAGTTAGAAATCCCCTCAGACACACCTAAACTGTTTGAGTTGCTGACATCCAGAGGAAGAGGGAGGAGAGAGAATAGAGGGAGACAGAGGAGGCAGAGAAACAACACAGGGAGGAGAAGGAGAGCGAGGAAGACAGGAGGGCTGAAACTCCACAGTCACAGATAGAGGAGAGAGTGGCCGAAAAAAGACCAAGAACTGAGAGGAGTCAGAGTGAAATAGATATAGAGGGTGGGGGAGAGACCAGCTGAACATCTACCGAGTGCTAATCCAAGTGCAGAAAAAGGACATACGATGAGGTTATAGTAGATTTTGTCAAGGATCATTAGGAGCTTCACGCCAAACGAATGAGCACTTTTAGGACAAAGCCAGGAAGGATTACCTGTGAAAAAGATTATTTTCTGCCCTTCCCATTGGCAAGCATTTGTGCATTCTGAGGAACTACGTGGTATTGATTTATTTCATTTAATGCTTTACATTAAAATGTTCACTTAAAAAGCATGTGTCGGCACTTACCAGAGACAAAAAATGATATTTAGCAAAGCAGACAACCAGAAAAAAAAAACAAAGTAAGCTGTCAAAAAAGCTTATATTTTGGAATCTGACTTCAATACCTTAAAGGATGACAGTTTATCAGGCTGAGTGACCACTGGCCCCTGTTTCAACTGCTTTAGGGAGCTATGAGCTTAAGGTACAGCTGGCAGATCATAAAGACTCATCTTTCTTCTTGCTGATTTAATCTGTCATATTGTTGTCTTAGCTGCTCGCCCGTCTGCTTAATAGTCTAATAAAGTGTCCAACTTCTGTGGGACCCAAGTATCATTGGACTCACCGACAGTCGACACATCTGGAACCTTGTCAGCATCTGGAGACTGATTGCAGTTTACATTTTTTGAGTAAATTCAGCTAAGCTTGACTTGAATTTAACTGTGGCATTTTTAAAAGTGTGATTATACACCTATTTTGTGACAGCTTCATGAGTTTTATTGAGTATTGTCTCATTATTCTTCACCACATCATTAACCCAGTTTGAGAATCATACTTCTAATCCTCTCAGGATTGGTCCGAGTTGTTTTATCAAATAAAAAATCCTTTAAAACATTTCTTGATCCAGATGGTGATCCATCAACATGTTGTACAAATTTCATCAAACATCTGTCCATATCCTTTCCAAACAGCAAAAAAAAACACACACACAAACAAATACATACCACCAATTACATATCCTTTTCCCAGATGTAATAAACTACAATGTACACATATATCTGGCAAAGTTGCTTTTAGAGACAGTTATCACAGGCCTCTAGTTTCACCCCTTTTAGACCCATGCACAACAAGTTGATACAATAATTAAGACGTAACTCATATGAAATACCTTGTCCATTTCCACTGACAATGCCTTAAAAGGAGATTCAAAACAATTTTCCTTTTGAAGAATTCTACAATTTTTATCAGAAGTGTTATTTCTAGACGTCCATTGTTGTCTTCTTTTTAAAGAGGGCTAGTATTTGGGTATATTGTATTTGACTGTATCCTATCAGGCTGGTGTGTGTGGGTCTTTAATATTGAAGGAGCGATTAATGGCCAAGTAAGTGTCCAATATTGGAAAATAATAGACTGTTTGCAAGGTCCCCTTCCTTTTTTTGTAATTTTAAAGATGTTTAACATGCTTATTTTTCAATTCTATATATCTGGTATGTATTTGGGGGTTTTATGATCATTTTAGTTGAAATAAAAGTAAAAGGGTTTCCTTGGAAGTGTCTAAAAAGTCTTCCATATATGGTTAAAATCATAGAGCATAACAACTGCCAATTAGTGAAAGATATTGGACACTTTAAACAAAAGAAAAACTCTCAGGTGGAATTTAAAAATTAGTAAACATACTCTTGCAGCAACAAGTGTAAATTTAAAAATTAGTAAACATACTCTTGAAGCAACAAATTAGAGCAATTATTACTCCACCCAATACTAAAACTTGGCTTAGTGTTGTTTATTCTTTAATGTTATGTGTAAATTAAAAAAAAAACAAGTCAACAAAGAATGCAAAAATCGTCCACGAAATGTTTCTGTTACTGGGGGCACCAGAAAATATCTTCAATTTTTCATTTGATATTTTTCCTCTGTTTCTGTATTGAATTTAACAAAAACAGATGGTAAATAAAAAGCACCTTTTAATGATGTATATAGCATAGTTATTGGTTACATAATTATTGTAATATTTACAACATAGCAAGCATTGATACTTCAGAAAAAAATAGAAAAAACATATCCATGAAGCAATGTGAATAAACAATTGTTAGTTGGTCTTGATTCTGCAGTATTTATGTCAAACGCATGGCGTGGTGGATCATAAACATCATGATTTTGTCAAAGCCACATAGACATGGCAGCCTGTGATTAAATGTCAAACTTGCTAACCACTAGGCAGCTGAGGACCTCATACAGAGCTAGAGAGCAGTAATATTATCTCTATTCATAGTATACGCTGCATAACAGATCATTATATCAAAGTTAATGACAATAAAGTATGACCATGGTATCTTACAATCAGTACCTTTATCCGAACAGAATAAATGACAAAAGACTGAATTAAATTTCCATTAGTTTCAAGCTTTCTCTTTCATTCAGCTATTTTATTAAGCTATAACAATACATATTCTGTCTGATTAGCATTTATGCAGTCTTTGCAAGTTTTATCATAAGATCTTAGTTCATGATTGTAGTGGAAAATCTCATAGATCCCTTTCTGCAAAGCCCGGAGTACAGATTTACAATTTCCCACACCAAAATGCACTTTTCTTTCAAGTGCCACAAGGTAAAACACAATATCAAGATCTGGATCATCAGTATCTATTGCAACCATGGCTGGTGTGCAGCCTCCTTCACTAAAATGTGCAGCATTTTTCTGATTCATTTGCAGTAGGGATTCAACCAGGGAAAAATATTTCATTTTAACTGCTACAAAGAGAATATTCTCCCCATTTCCAAATTCAATGAGGATATCTATCCCAATTGACCTAAACCACTTAAGAGTGTCCAGGTCACTATTTAATGTCAAAACAGTAAGACACTTTTCCATTGTTTCCATTGAGTACTCTTTATAGTGTTGAACAAGCATTTGAATTTCTGCTATGTTGCTCTCGGCACAGGCCTCTAGAAATTGAGATTCATGGTTCTCCGAGGGACAATGTATTATTTCAGAACAACTTCTGCTACAATTTAAACATTGCTTCTCATTTTCTATTATCATGTGTAAGATGTCCTCTCCTGCATTATATCTTTTACAGTAACTGATTGTGGTTTCCCCATTCATGTCTTTACAAAGAATATCTACTCCTTCCTTCCCAAGTAGACTTTCAGCTATATCAGTCCTCTGTGTCTCCAAAGCCAACATTAGAGCAGTTTTACCATGCTTTTCTTGCAAATTAACATCAGCTCCATTCCTCAATAGTAGATCGACAATCATCAGGTTATTGTGCTTCACAGCATACATCAATGGTGAGTATCCCTCTGGATCTTGGCCATTGATCTGTGACCCATGTTGTAGCAATGTCTCAATATGACTGAGGTGATTATTTGCACAAACAAGCAAAATGGGAGAAAATCCATTTCTGGTTTTGCAGTTAATATCAGCACCATTATCTAAAACATACGTCAATAAATCTGGATGAAGCCAACCATTTTTGCACATATCAAACAAATTGTCTTGAGCTGTTCCTGATGGATTTGAAGATATGTCTGTATAAGATTCACATAATTGGAGCAAACGGGTGCGATCGGGTATCTCCTGTGGAAAATGTAACCTTGTAGAAGACTTAGCTTCTAGATATGTTATGATATCTACATTACCTCTAAATTGAGCAAGTTGAAAAGCATTTGCTCCAATAATATTGCAGATGTCTGTCCTTGCACCATGCTCAATTAAGTATTGGACTATTGGATAATTGTTTTTTATTATAGCCACCATAAGTGGAGTGGATAAGTTGATATCTTGACAATTGATATCTGCACCCCAGCCAAGAAATATATCCAACATTTCAAAATCACTGTTGTCTGCAGCTACAGATAAACCTGTTTTTCCTGCTACATCACATATGTTCACGTTCACTTGACCGGTCTCAAGAAAAAGGGTCACAATGTGTTTGTGTCCATTTCTGGTAGCATGACCAAGTGCTGACAGTCCTGTTTTATCTTTGAATGACTGCAAAGCCCCATTATGCAGGAGCATTTTAACAATCTCAATAGATCCACACTGACAGGCACACATGAGAGCACTATGTTCCTTTGCATCTCTGATGTTTAAATTAGCTCCAGCTTCAATTAGAAAGCTAGTGATCATTTCATTACCCATAAAACATGCCTCAAATAAAGGAGTTCTATTGTGAACATCTTTTTCATTTATGTTTCCTCCATAATATAACAGTATCTTGACCATATCCAGATTTCTAGCAATAACTGCAACATGCAGAGGAGACACCCAGTTATGGTTGGGATCTTTAAAATTTGGGTTTGCACCTTGAAGTAAGAGACTTGTGAGTAGTTGAGAATTCTGTGCTTGACAGGCAGATATTAAGTCTGTTCCTTTTTCATTTGATAGTTCCTTTGACTTTCCTCTCATGTATTCTACTACTTCTTCACAATCTGACACAAATGCATATTCAAATGCATTCATATGTTCATTGGATTTTGCTTGGATGTCGCTCCCACTGATGACAAGATATCTAACCACATCTAAATGCCCTCGCTGACAGGATATTATAAGTGGAGTTAAACCTGCATTGTTTTTATAATTAACATCTACCCCATGTTGTTCAATGGTGGTCACTTCAGAAAGGCCTCCCTCTTTGCATGCCTTATGCAGCAATGTATTCCCCTCAAAATCTGTAAAATTAAGATTTGCACCATACTCAATACACCTCTCAAGAATGACTTTGTGTTTGAAATGGATAGCAAAAGCCAAGGCAGTAACACCAGTGTTTGATTGGTGGTTCACATTTGCTCCTTGTTTCAAAAGCTTTTCAAACAAAGCAGTATGACCTTTCTGTGCTGCAGTCATTAAAGGAGTTCTACCTTTTGCATCAAGATAATCAATCTTTAAATTATACTGCAACATATGTTGAAGTAGTTCATCATCATTCCACCAGGCAGCTGTATGAATGTATGAGATACTGGTTTGTTCATCTATTACCAGTGACACTGGTTTGTCTCCTTTCTTGATTAATTGAAGAGCCTTGTGATAAACTGACTGACTAAATTCCTCTTCAGTGAAACAATCACCTGCTATCATGGTAACTTCACCAACAACAAAAAAACAAAAAACGCACATTAATTGTAAGTAATGGTACTCTTGTTGAGTACAGCAAAACAAATGGAAAAATGACTGACAACTATGTTCATTTTGGTTTGATATGGTATAAATAAACACTGAAAAACAAAACCACTCAATTTTATATCTGAGGAATGAGGCATTTGCCAATTTGCCATAATCATAAACAATTTTATTAATGGCATATTAATGGCAGATGAAAATGTGATGATAAGGAGCAAGAACATCCCAGCAATGAGCCAAAAAGAAGACATTTTAAAAAGCTTCAAACTACCACAACAAAATGGAGTGAAAATTCTTTTTCAAGATGTGGTAAGCACTACAATGGCCATTTGTCTGTCCAGCAATAGGAAACAAATGTTGTAGTTTAAAGGGGAAAGTTTTCGACCCGGGACGAAAATCTCCTGAAATTACAATTCTAATTCTAATTCTAATAGCACTTTTATAGCGCTTAATCTCCGTCAAAAGACAGACTCTAAGGCGCATCACACAAAAACATTGTTCAATATTCAAAAACCAGAGACATTGCAGGGGTCAGCACAAAGGTCATACATTTGAAGTCTTTATATAACAAATAGCAACAAACATCACAGCTTCCTGGGATATAACATATCACCTTTGACAGCACTGATAAACTCTTCCTTCCAGACTAAAAGGGCCCAAGTCCTCAAGGAGTTTTGTTACTTGATGCAGTCTTTTTCCTTTTTTTAAGTACACAAATTTATTTAAATTTTCAACAGCAGATTCCTACATAAGTCCCTCTGTACACATTCGTTGTTATTAATCTGAGATAGGTGTACATTACAATGCACTTGCCATGAAACATTAGTTTGTTTATTTTAGCATCACACTTGACAGAGGAATGAAGATTCTTAAATGCTCTTTGACCCCTCGACTTTGGGCTGAACAACAATTCGATAGAATTGTAATGTGTCATTAGCTTTAGTTACAAATTAAACCAGGTGAAATTTGAAAGCACACATATTATGCTAGACTCAACAATCAGTTAAGTGGCAGTATTATTGTAGATCGAGACCATATTGAGGAGGACTGTGCCATAATAAGAAACCACCTTTTTAAAAAAATAGGCCAAGGCCTGCTGCTTACTGGCGCACACATATTATGCTAGACTCAACAATCAGTTAAGTGGCAGTATTATTGTAGATCGAGACCATATTGAGGAGGACTGTGCCATAATAAGAACCCACCTTTTTAAAAAAATAGGCCAAGGCCTGCTGCTTACTGGCGACCCGCATGTTGTGGTTGTGCCACCCAAATACTTTTTTCATACTTGTGTATTTCGTCACATGTA
Source organism: Sabellastarte sp. h YS-2021 (assembly GCA_964017235.1). NCBI lineage: Eukaryota > Metazoa > Annelida > Polychaeta > Sabellida > Sabellidae > Sabellastarte > Sabellastarte sp. h YS-2021. The sequence goes on from OZ024937.1 coordinate 81,190,882, forward strand.
TTTTTATATTCTGTGATGATATAACCTGGTCACCCAAATAGGTCGGTGATTATGCAAAAGAATATATATTGTGAACACAACTAAAACTTCAATGTAATACAACTTCTTCAATAAAGCAATTATTATTTGTCAGTTTTGCATGCATACATTTCATTATGTACCAGAAAGTTAGGAAAAAACTTTTCTTAGAATGTCAGGAGTATAAATTAGGTTATTGTGTGTTTTTGATAGTTTTGTGTTTTTCCATTTTTGGCAAAAATTCGAAAATTCAAAATGGCCGCCATTTTTGGGAAGGGGAAAATTTTTTGAAAATTGGCAAGACTACATTCCTTAGATACCCTGTGGGTCGAAAATTTTGACGAAATCGCTCTATCTTGCACGGTTAAGGAGATAGAAGCAATTTTGTGTTTTGCTATTTTTGGCAAAAATTCAAAATGGCCGCCATTTTTGGGGAGGGGAAATTTTTTTGAAAATTGCCAAGAGTACATTCCTTAGATACCTTCTGGGTCGAAAATTTCGACGAAATCGCTCTATCTCGCACAGTTAAGGAGATAGAAGGAATTTTGTGTTTTTCCATTTTTGGCAAAAATTCGAAAATTCAAAATGGCCGCCATTTTTGGAAAGGGGAAAATTTTCTTAGATACCCTATGGGTCGAAAATTTCGACGAAATCGCTCTATCTTGCACAGTTAAGGAGATAGAAGGAATTTTGTGTTTTGCCGTTTATGGCAAAAATTCGAAAATTCAAAATGGCCGCCATTTTTGGAGAGGGGAAAATTTTTTGAAAATTGCCAAAAGTACATTTCTTAGATACCCTGTGGGTCAAAAATTTCGACGAAATCGCTCTATCTGGCACGGTTAAGGAATTTTGTGTCGAAATCGAAAATTCAAAATGGCCGCCATTTTGGGGGAGGGGAAAAATTTTTGAAAATTCCAAAGAGTACGCTCCTTAGAAACCCCGGGGGTCGAAAATTTCGACGAAATCGCTCTATCTCGCCGCCATTTTTGAGGAGGGGAAATTTTTTTCAAAATTGGCAAGAGTACACTTCTTATATACCCTGTGGGTCGAAAATTTCGACGAAATCGCTCTATCTCGCACGGTTAAGGAGATAGAAGCAATTTTTTGTTTTGCCATTTTTGGCAAAAATTAAAAATGGCCGCCACTTTTGGGGAGGGGAAAATTTTTTGAAAATTGGCAAGAATACATTCCTAAGATACCCTGTGGGTCGAAAATTTCGACGAAATCGCTCTATCTTGCACGGTTACGGAGATACAAGCAATTTTGTGTTTTTCCATTTTTGGCAAAAAATCGAAAATTCAAAATGGCCGCCATTTTTGGAGAGGGGAAAATTTTTTTTGAAAATTGCCAAGAGTACAGTCCTTAGATACCCTATGGGTCGAAAATTTCGACGAAATCGCTCTATCTCGCACGGTTAAGGAGATAGAAGCAATTTTGCGTTTTTCCATTTTTGGCAAAAATTCGAAAATTCAAAATGGCCGCCATATTTGGGGAGGGGAAAATTTTTTTGAAAATTCCAAAGAGTACGCTCCTTAGAAACCCCGGGGGTCGAAAATTTCGACGAAATCGCTCTATCTCGCACCGTTTCTGAGATAAAAATGTTTTTGTTTTTTTCAGCGTTAAGAAAAATCGAGACATTTAGTAAATTATTAATAAGTCGGCCATTTTGTATTGGATCACTTCGAAAAGTTATTGATTTCCAGACATGTATATAACGAACCTACTTGCAAAATTTCATGTGAATAGGTGAAGCGCTTTTTAAGTTATCATCCAGACAAGCACACCCTTTTGAAAAACATGTTTTTGGTCATGTGACCTTCTCTGATTGGTTGAAAAACATGCAATGAGGAAAAATGATAGTCCTCTACCCAAGGAAGCTCCATACCAAATTTCAAAGAAATCGGTGCAGTAATTTCTGAGGAGAAGAGGCTGGAAAAAATTGTTGACGACAACAACAACAACAACGACAACAACAACGAAGACGACGCCAGGCCATGCCATTAGCTTACGGCCGTTGGCCAGTAAGCTAATTGGCCAGTAAGCTAAAAAACATAACCCAGATGTAATATATAGTTTTTTTACTTATGTCCACTGGCAGACAGAGAAACAAACACATAGATATAACTATATGAAGCTATCACTTGTCAAGTTTATTACTAGATGTTAGCAGCAAATTCTATCATTATCATTTTGGTGACCTACTTTTAAGATGCTTGTCATATGCCCATATAAGGTAATGCATTGTGCAACATGGCTTCTCAGCCATCTGCCTCCTCCACTGATGGGGAGAGAAAGGAATGCTGTTTCCACCATTTTGTAGGACAAACATTTGAGGTCGTCTAATCACTTGGATATTATGTTCACCTTACCTTACAGGTATTCTTCAGCCATTTTCATATCCACAATAGAGAATATTATTATTATTATTATTCAAAAAAAATTTATTGCTATGGCAATACATGTTGCTAAATATTACCAAATAACCCACCATCTCCAATGTGTGCAGGAACTTGGAATTTTATAGCACCCACATAATTATAAGTCAAAGAAACAGATAAAAGTGTCAGATCACTTGCTGTCAGATGTTGACGGAAAAGCTAATCAGCTGTAAACCATGCAGGGGTTTGCAATGCAAAGCATCCACAAAAATACAAGTCAAAGGATTAGAAAAAGTGTTGCGAAAGAGCAAATCAGCTTTAATTCATGCAGTGGTCTGAAAGGTAAAGCACCATCAAATTACAAGCCCAACAAAGAAAAATAAGTATTGCCATGGCAACACTTTCTACTAGATATTCCCAAAAAGACAATTGGGCAACAGTTTTTGCCAGATGTTCCCAAAACTTAATCAGCTCAAGTTCCTCTTAGGAAAATCATTTTGAGAAATTTTGGATAAAATCCATGCAGGGGTTAGAAATGTTAATCACCCACAGCATCACAACAGTTGTGGCCAGATATTGCTAAGAAAATAAACAAAAAATACACAAGCTATAAACCCAATAAGAATCGATACCAAATCTGGCTGAGAAATGTAAAATACTGTTCATGTAAATCAGCAGTGAAGAAAAGGTGATGTAGAGAATAAGCAAAAATAATATGTCTAAGACGCAATAAACACTATTTGGTCTTACACATAACGTAATACAAACAACATGCATAATTTGAAAACGTTACAGTATCACAGACTAGCATGGCCCTGCTAATTAAAGCAGTCTAGCAAATGCTGATTCACACTGCCCAGACGATGTGATAAAATCCAGAATATAACAAGCCAGCCAGTAGAAATGTACATCTTGCTCCCAACACAAAGCAAACGGGGGGCATCTAATGATATGTACATCAGGAAAGATAACATCTAAATTCCATCATCAGAGATGTTGCCAGCTTTTGATGAAAGGGGGGAATTCCCCCCTTGGTCTAAAAAAGGGGGGGGATTTCAAAAACAAAAGGGGGATCCGATCCTCGACGGAAATATTTCCAGAGATTATCATACACGACATAACCGTGTCATACATTGTTATTTGACAGAAACTGAAACTCATATAATGTAATGCATATTGCTACTTACAGGCATATGTTCTTGAAAAATATGAGTTGAGTCTGCACTAATGTAGTAGCCATTTTTCAGGTTTATCCAAATTCACGAAAGTCTCATACACAGTCTGTGTGTTGTATCCAACTTAAGTTAACATCACCAATGCTAAGTAACTGTCAACATCACCACTCCATAATCACTACATGTGTAACAGTTTTCATTCCTTTGTTTAAAAATAAAGTCAGACTACGGTCTGTATGATGAGAGTTCAAAAGCTTAATTATCAATTACAATAAAATTACATCTTGTCTATGTGAGATAAGAATTTCAGAAACCTTAATTAACGCTGAACAGTTCACTTTTCTTAAGCTTTAAAAAGTCTCCTTTCTTTTTTTCCTTCCAGAGCTTTGCTGGATTTTGGAAGTCAAAATCTTCTGCTGGCCCACCTTGGAGCTGGATTAGCATTAGCTTGTTCACAGTTTCTGAAGATAACTTATTTCTTGTAGCTGTGTGGATGTTATTTTGAGCTGAGAAACCTCGCTCACAGTCAGCTGTCTGAAGTGGCATATGCATGGCTATTTTGACTAGTCTTATCAAATTGGGAAACTGGTCTTTGTGGTGTTCGTTCATGATTCTCCACAGTTCAAATGTGTTATCCCTTGGATATCTCTTTTCAAGAATGACCCTTTTAGCAAGAGCAAACTCAGCAATGCATGCACTTCGACTAACAAGGGCTTTACTAACAACAGGTGTCATGCCTGAAGAGTCCTGATCAACAGCAAAGTGGTCCAACAGAATGTTCAATCCTTCAAGTCCATAGTCTTCTCTTTCATTTGGACTAAGAAAGGAAAGGCTTCGCAACCCAAGAACCTGAAAACTAGTAGCAACTGATGTGTTTTCTTCGACGAGACATTTCAGATTTCAATGTGTCCAAGAATGGCTTTCTTACATCATTTCCAAAAGTCTTATCAAGTTCAGCCACAGTTTTGTGATCCAAATCTAGCTTCACATCCTTCAGTTTCACTGCGTTGCCATCACACTTCTTCAGGAGGGATTTCAATTCCCGCTGATAATAACTTTTCCCTGTTGAGGCTCCATCAACAGCTGAAAAGAAACCATCAATAGCAGGTTGCACAGCAGCAATATCTAGATCCTGTTTCTGAAACACCATGTTCAAGGCAGTCAGAGAGGGTATTACATCCATCATCATGTACACTACCCTAATAAAAGTGTAACTGGTAACAGCATCAAACAATTTCTCACATCTTTTACTGTCACTTTTGTGCTTCTTGAAGTAAGAAACAAGAGGCTTCCAGTAGTGGAACACAGCATTCAAAGCACTGTAACAAGCCATCCATCTGATCTCATACATCTCTTTCATGGTTACTTGTGGAGAATCAAGAACGGCTTGAATTTGTTTCAGCTCAGTGGTTCTTGCTGTAGACTTGGAAAAGTAATGGAACAAGTCCTTCAAAGTTTCCTGGAAAACATTCTTCAGATATGGTACACTGTCAGCAGATTTGGTAGATCACAGATTCAGCCTATGAGCCATGCAATGTACAGCAATCATATGAGGAGCTACTTTCTTGAACCGTGTGGCCACTCCATTCTTTTTACCTGTCATAATACTTGCTCCATCACTCCCAAAACCTATGACCTTGTCAACTGATACCCCTTTTTCCACAAGATAGGATTTCAGATGATTGAATAGTACCTCAGCTGTCACACTAACTTCATCAATTTCAACATTCCCTAGAAACATGACCTGTCGCTCCAAATTCTCATTCACCACAATACAATAAATGACACATTTTTTCTTGACAACAATGTCTGTACTTTCATCAGTCATTATACTAATGAACTCACTGTCATTTATTTTCTTGCTGATATTTGTCTGAATGACTTCGACACATGCATCCAACAGTTCATCTGCTGTGTAGCGAGATTCATAAGTAGCATTTTCTCCCATTTTTAAATCACACAGTGACTGACAGCCATTTTGTCTTTGAAGCTTTAATAAAGATGGGTACTTGCAGATGGGAAGATTTTCAATAGCTGTGTAACAAGCAGTGCGCATGGCACACAAAAGCGCGTCATCCTTCTGACAAACTTTTTCACTGCAGCCAGGGCTGCTGCTGTGAAATTTTCCTGCAAAACACTATCCCTACGGGCTTGTGCCTTGTTAATGTTGATGTTCGATAGTTTGTGCATCCCTTGGTAAAAGTGTTTGTTTTTTCCACTTTTCATACAAAGAGAACAAAACATTCCATTTGCACCTAAGGATAACCACTTATAAGTCCCTTCCCACTTAGGTTGGTACTTTGGTACAGTTTTGGAGCCATGTTGAACTTTGGAAACAGATGCAGAAGTTTGGATGTCTGGGGTTGTCGAAACAGATGCAGAAGTTTGGATAACTGGAGTTGTGGAAACAGATGCAGAAGTTTGGATATCTGGAGTTGTGACAACTGGAGGCAGAGTGCTTTGGTTACTGTCACTGCCTTTACCCTGTTCAGAGTCCTTACTGATTACTGAACTGCTAGCATTATTGTTTCCATCTGTGTTGCACACCTTGGGTTTGAAGAAATCACTAATGGATGTATTACCTAAATGCCTCTTCCGATTTATTTTAATTTCGTTTGCACCCATATTTATCCTAAACGCCTAGCATATAACCACAATATTTTCTTCTGCTACCGAAGATGTCTGTGTCCTCGATTCTGATTGGACAAGAACTAGAAAACACAGGGGTCACGTCTCCACCAATCAAAAAATCCCTTATAGTTGAGTTCACGCATGTGCACGTCTGTGTCCTCGATTCTGATTGGACGAGAACTAGAAAACACAGGGGTCATGTCTCCACCAATCAAAAAATTCCTGACAGTTGTGTTCATGCATGCGCATTGACAACTCTTCGTGTCATCGAGCGATAATACAGCAAGTGTATGTTAAGGCAGTGTAAGCTTAAAGCTATTCACTTCACGCATTGGGTCCCTGCATTTGCGTGTAGTAAACCACTAATATACCGCGCCGTAGTTTTGAGATCGCGTGAGATTTTTAAAAAATTGCGAGATTCTCGCAATCGCGTAGTCTGGCAACATCTCTGCATCATAGTGGCAGTACAAAATTCAACCAGAGACACTTATGATTTGACTCCTCCAGCGGGATAGATATAGTGAGTAGAAATGCTTTAGTTTCTTAGTCACTTTAACTATCAGGACTTTATGGTAACACTACAATGAAGACCTTCCGTTGTATTATTACTGGACGTTTAAAGTTACTATAAAATAGGGCACACCAGGAGGACCCGTTACATCCTCATGCGAAATTTTTAGTTTAAACCCTCAAGCCATTTATGAGATAGTGTTTGGGATAGAAGTCTGACAATGACAACGAAGCTGATGCTTGAGAACAAAGCAGTCCTTATGTGTCCCCAGCATAGATGCTGGTGAGAGTAATAATGTTGAATTATGTTTTGGTTTAACCATGTTATTCAATTATACTGAATGAAAGCGCTCTCCCTCCTGCCAAAGAGAAATTGAAAGGTGAATTAATAATTTTTTGAAAAATATGTTTTGGTGAAAATTTTACCTCCCGTTCAACAACAAGGATCATTTTGGAACAGGTCCACAGATTTGTCACTTGTGGGATTATAACCCACACAGTGACAGTCTATGATTAGATGCCCAAACTGCTAACCCACTACGCTACAGAGGAGCTCTTCAACGTAACAAAAATGTTGATTAATTTACACGAGGCATATTGAAGATAAGATATTAGTAGACATTTATAGAATGACCCAGAGTGCACATGAGTTAAAGAGACCTAACCAGCTCCAATCTTTTTATAAGATTTCCCAGGAAATACAAATACATAATGTCCTCACTGAGTTGTCAAATAAATCTTGTGGGACTGGTCAGGACTCTTCTGAGAAAGAGATAATGGATGTACTGTGTCCTCTTATAATTCTTTGCACTGAAGTAAACTATATGCTACTGGGTCATTTATAAATCACAGAGTGCTCAGTGGATAATTCAATAAATCCACTGGGTATTGTTATGCTTTAATACAAAGTACTTAGATGAGTTTTACTTTAAAACTGTGTATTTTTCTGAAAGATAATTAATGTTTGTTGGTATTATGGGGCTCACTTGGTGTTTATGTCTCAGCAGGTATCTTCTAATTTATCAACCTTGTAATATTTAGTTATTGCTATGACAAATTCTCCTCAAACACTGCCCAGTGGCTCCAATTAAAATTCTGGTTCCATATTCAAGGACTGAGGGAATGGAGTTCCCAATTTTAAAAGTTAGGCTGGATTAGGGAGAAAATGACCAAAAAATCCCACAAAGAGCACGAAGCTGAAAATACATCCCGAACATGCTGTCTTGCTTACGACTTGTTTCAGAACCAATACTGACTGATCCTAACTGTATTGGACTCCCCCAACTTTTCATCCTGACCTATCGAAAGTAGCCTCGATCAAAAAACAATGTGTTGTAACTTGTAACATCAATACAATCAAATTTATTGCAACCAAAATGGACGTAATGGTTATAGTAGCAGATGGGTCCATATCCCTGACCCACTAATGAATCAGCAATGAAAAGTGGGGTTTATGACTACCAAGTAAACCACTGATTACCTCCATAAGCCTGTTTTTACAACACCCACCATATCATTGGGGTCCGGAACAGCAGTAATGGGTTACTGTTGATTTTGGACGTAAAACCCCAACTTTAACCCTTGACAGCAATAAGAAAGTATAAATATTTCAGAAAATTTTGGCTTTATATTCTTCTTTTAAATGTGACTTTTAATACTGTTACATCAAAGACAAAGAAATGTGACTCCTAGTACTCTTTCATCAAAGGCAAAGACAGGGAGTAAACCAATAGGCTCAGCTTGGGCTATAAAGAGTAAAAACTTCAGGTTAAACCAAAGAGAACAATCCCAGTGCCTACCTCATGAGGCTCAGAGGGTATTAGCAAAGAGGAAATTAGAGAGGAGCCATGGATGCCACACATCATTACTGCCAGAGTTGAGGATCTGGGATAAACATACATACAAAAACATACTCCAGAAGACTTCCTGAATTTAACAATGACCACAATGTAGCAACATCCAAAGGTAGGTGGCCATAAACATTGCCCTTACATGTGAGGTACTGCATAAATACCTGTGGAAGTACATAGGGGGCTGTAGAGCAACGCAATTCTGAAGATGATCCACCTGAACCAAATGAGAAGATAGTTGCTGGCAAGGTATTGAATAAGATGAGAAATCCATGTAGACTGGCAAACGAGCAAAGAAATTTACTCATGAACTTCTTCGTAAATGAGAAGACTGTACCATGGCAAAATGAACTAGACCAAAGACGCATCTCTGGCCAGATGCAAGATGTATCCACCGGAAAAGGCCAACTAACAGAGTTTAGAAGATAAACAGCATTTTTCAATAATAAGCAAGTTGAAAGCACTTTTAAGTTTGGCTACCCTCATTTGACCTTGAAGGAGGGGCCCAAGACCAAAACTGACCACACAAAAAGATTCCCAGCCCATGATTTCCTATAGGTTGGTTTACCATCCCAAACCTCTAGGACCCATAATAAGCGAGTTATAACCACTTTTAAGTTTGGCTATCCTCATTTGACCTTGAAGGAGGGGCCCAAGGTCGAATCCAACCACAGCACAAGATTCCCACCCCATGATTTTCTCTAGGTTGGTTTACCATCCCAAACCTCTAGGACCAATAATATGCAAGTTATAAGCACTTTTAAGTTTGGCTATCCTCATTTGACCTTGAAGGAGGGACCCAAGGTCAAATCCGACCACACCACAAGATTCCCAGCCCATGATTTCCTATAGGTTGGTTTACCATCCCAAATCTCTAGGACCAATAATAAGTGAGTTATAAGTACTTTTAAGTTTGGCTATCCTCGTTTGACCTTGAAGGAGGGATCCAAGGTTAAATCTGACCACATCAGAAGACTAACAGCCCATGATTTCCTATAGGTTGGTTTACCATCCCAAACCTCTAGGACCAATAATAGGCGAGTTAAAAGCACTTTTAAGTTTGGCTATCCTCGTTTGACCTTAAAGGAGGGGCCCAAGGTCAAATCCAGCCATACCAGAAGATTACCAGTCTGTGATTTCCTATAGGTTGGTTTACTATCCCAAACCTCTAGGACCAATAATAAGCAAGTTATAAACACTTTTAAGTTTGGCTATCCTCGTTTGACCTTGAACGAGAGGCCCAAGGTCAAGTCTGACAACATCAAAAGATTACCAGTCTGTGATTTCCTATAGGTTGGTTTACCATCCCAAACCTCTAGGACCAATAATAAGTGAGTTATAAGCACTTTTAAGTTTGGCTGTCCTCGTTTGACCTTGAAGGGGCGGCCCAAGGTCAAATCCGAACACACCAAAAGATTCCAAACCCATGATTTGCTATAGTTTGGTTTACCATCCCAAACCTCTAGGACCAACAATAAGCAAGTTATAAACACTTTTAAGTTTAGCTATCCTGGTTTGACCTTGAAAGAGGGGCCCAAGGTCAAATCCGACCACACCAAAAGATTCCCAGCCCATGATTTCCTATAGGTTGGTTTACCATCCCAAACCTCTAGGACCAATAATAAGCGAGTTATAAACACTTTTAAGTTTGGCTATCCTGGTTTGACCTTGAAGGAGGGGCCCAAGGTCAAATCCGACCACACCAAAAGATTCCCAGCCCATGATTTCCTATAGGTTGGTTTACCATCCCAAACCTCTAGGACCAATAATAAGCGAGTTATAAGCACTTTTAATTTTGGCTATCCTCGTTTGACCTTGAAGGAGCGGCCCAAGGTCAAATCCGACTACACCACAAGATTCCCAGCCCATGATTTCCTATAGGTTGGTTTACCGTCCCAAACCTCTAGGACCAATAATAAGTCAGTTATAAGCACTTTTAAATTTTGGCTATCCTCGTTTGACCTTGAAGGAGGGATCCAAGGTCAAATCTGACCACACCAAAAGACTCACAGCCCATGATTTCCTACAGGTTGGTTTACCATCCCAAACCTCTAGGACCAATAATAAGCAAGTTAGAAGCACTTTTAAGTTTACCTATCCTCATTTGACCTTGAAGGGGCGGCCCATGGTCAAATCCGACCACACTAGAAGATTTGCAGCCCATGATTTCCTATAGGTTGGTTTGACATTCTAAACTTCTAGGACCAATAATAAGGGAGATATAAGCACTTTTCATGACTGAAAAGAAACGCCCGTGGCGGCCATCTTGTTTTTCAAAATTAGGCCAAAAGTATTTTTAGTCAAGATTTTGTAATGATGAACATATCCTGCAAATTTGAGATCTCTAACTATAATTCCCTTTGTTCTAGAGGGCCAACAAAACTCCTTGCTGAAAGTCGAAAAACGCCCATGGCAGCCATCTTGTTTTTCAAAATGAGGCCAAAAATATTCCCAGGCAAGATTTTATGGTTGTGAATATAACCTGAAAATTTGAGAAGTCTACCTATAATACCCTGGCCTCTAGAGGGGTAACGAGAAAATCTCTACACACCGCGGCGGCGGCATACCCATGCGTAATCCATAGTATCCACCGGATAGCATCCGGTGGATACAATGAAAATGAGGGGAAACACTGAAGCAGTGACGAAAAAGGATATACCTTGGGATAGCATCCCCCTTCCCCTCACAGTATAATTCCATCTATTATAATTGGATTTTGAATAGGGGCACAAGTGTTTCTCATTACTTTTAGAGGAGACTTTGACTTTTTCTTAACTTTACACAAACGTTTTAACAAAGAGTTTGGGTTGAACTCTGCAACTCCTTCTTTATTTTTTTAATTATTTGGGTGGTCCTGAAATGGACCTTCTATCTTGGAGACAGACTAGCTTAGCATCTGCTGGAGACTGGGTGAGCTACTGTGGGGACTACTGCTGGTGGTACTAATCCTTTTGACAAAAACTTGTGCTGTGGTTGTGAGTGGAAACAATGTAACACAAGAAGTTGGGACTGAAATCCTTTACTCATAAGGGCGTTTAAACATGTCTAAAAATTGAATGGAGATTCATGATTGAAATGATCATACCACCCTAGCAGGCACACACCTTGAAATGCCATTGATTTAGAGTTGAAAACATGTCCTGATGTTGAAATCTGCATTATCAACTACTAAAGCTAATGAAATAGTAGTGATATTTTTACCAGAAATCATGGTGATTTTTGGTTGAAAAATTGACACTGACAAAATTTCAACACTATTTCAAAGCTGGATTTCTAACTGGAAAAAGTATTGATACTTCATACAAAAATCAACACTAAATCAAGTTAGGTTTTCCGACATGAAATCTTAGTCACGTTATTGAACAGAAAACAGGTTGAATGTTGGGACACAAATGACTACTGATCCTTACTTGAAAATTCTTTTTCTAGAGGGACATATAGTGATCAAGTTTAGCTTTTTGAAAGAACTATTATTGCAATAGTTTTTAAATTTGTAGGTATTTGTAAAGCTAAGACTATTTTTTGACTTAAGATTATAAAGATGATAAAAATTATGTGTGCATGTACTATACATTTTTATCTATTCTCCTAATTTACAGTAACAACAAAACTGATGCACCCAAATATAATTTTTATAATTTATAATTATATTTTGATTAATGCAATTCCTGATGATTTAAAAAAAAGTTTTGAAGTCAAACTTATCTTAAATAAAAAAGATAAATTCAAACTTATTCATCAAAACTTAAAGTAATTTGAATTTGTTTCTCAAATGCTCCCATGCTCAAATAACTAGTTTTAAGTTTGCAAGTTTACACCGAGAACCTCTCTATACAAAGAACCTAAGCTATAACATTTTATCACACAGCAGTGAGGTCATGGGGGTTCCTGGTTTTTCTTATCTGTACCCTGCTACACAGAACATTAGGCCTTGTGACTAAGACTAATTAGATAACACAGCAGGGGTGGAGGTGGGGGTTTACCCTTGCTCAATTGCATTCATGGTGTTTACTTCTTTAGGTCTGTTTTTTTTTTTTTTTTTTTTTGGCTATTCTTTTGGGTTTCTTTCAGTTTATATGACAAAGTTGTATGAGACAGAAGCATCTGAACTGAGCATTGTGGCTTTGCTACATGATTATAGTTTTTTATAATTACAGCATAATTATAGCCAACCTAATAAAACATTTAAAAGAAAGTCCTTTGATAAAATACTGAAATATAAATAATGTTACAATTGTTTGTTTTTAAAAAGAAAAAAGTATAAATTTATTTTAAAATTTCACAAAAAGAATTTCAATTGAAGACATTCAATAATACCGGTCCTATTAATGACATAAAAATGGGTATCTATAGATGGAAAACATGGATTTACATATCTTGAGCAGTTATACTTATATATTGTGTTTTCCTTTACTAGTAGGTATATTGTTAAACTCTTGCAAATAATTAGATATTATTATCTGTATTTTGTTCTTTTAGTATGTCAAAGACTGTAAAATATTGTCCATTTATAATTCTTATAGCAACCACTATTATGAAGTATTACTTACAAAAGTGACATATAAGTCCATTGGGGCTGGGCAAATTGTTTACTGTCTTATTTAATTATTGTTAAATGTATTTGCATGTCACTATAATAAATAAATTGTATTCTATATTTGAAAGCTGATGCAAAATTATGTGTCATTACAATGTCATCAGAAATAGAATATTGAATACATTATGATTCATGAACACATGTCATCTTGGAAAGAATTAATTACTTTGAAGTTGTATCCAAATTGTAAAATATGTATATGAATAGTTATTGTATAATATTATTAAGAAGCTATAATTATGACACACAAGCTACAATGACTGAAATAAATAAGACAGTTTTAACAATCTGATTTCACCCATTGAATTCAACCCTATTTCATACATTGGATTCAACCAAAAACAGTTAGCATAATTTACACGTATCTCAACCAGATTTGTTTAGGTAGAGGATATTTACCCAACGGCTGTGTACGCTAGATCAGTTTCACTACTAGCGTACCCAACGGTTGTGTACGCAAGATCTATTTGACTGCTAGCGTACCCAACGGTTGGGTACACAAGATTTATATCAGTGCTAGTGTGCCCAACGGCTGTGTACATACACTACTGGCATACCCAACTACCCTGCACCCCAGGCATTGAACCCTATGTTCCCAAAGGCTGTGTACACTAGATCAGTTTCACTGCTAGCATAGCCAATGGCTGGGTACGCTAACAGGGATATCGGTCTATCGTACCCAATGGCTGTGTATGCAAGATTTATATCAGTGCTAGTTTGCCCAACAGCTGTGTATATACACTACTGGCATACCCAACTACCCTGCACCCAAGGCACTGAACCCTATGTTCCCAATCGCTGTGTACACTAGATCAGTTTCACTGCTAGTGTAGCCAATGGTTGGGTACGCAAGATGTATTACACTGCTAGCGTTCCCAACGGTTCTGTACGCTAGCAGGGATATCAGTCTCAGTCTAGCGTACCCAACTGTTGTGTACACAAGATGTATTTCACTGCTAGTGTACCCAACGGTTGTGTACTCTAATAGTGATATCGGTCTAGCCTACCCAACGGTTGTGTACACAAGATCTATATCACTGCTAGCATACCCAATGGCTGTGTATGTACACTAATGGCATATGCAACTCTCCTGCATCCAGTTAAAGCACTAAGTTCTGTTTTCCCAATGGTTATGTACCCTAGATTAACGTCATTGATATTTTCTTTTGTTAGTGTAACCAAAAGCTGTTTAAGGTACTGGCATACCCAAGTACCCTATACACAAGGCAGTAAACTCTGTGTTCCCAATGGTTTTGCACCCAAGATCAGTATCATTGCTGGCATACCCAGTGGCTGTGTACACAAGATCCATATCACTACTAGCGTACATAGCAGTTGTGATATTGGTCTAGTGTACCCAGTGGTTGTGCACACAAGATCTATATCGCTGCTAGTGTACCCAACAACTCCAAATTTTTTACAGCCTGCCCAATTTCTCATTACCCAAGGTAGTATGCACTCAATGGTTGTGCACTCGATAGCAGTACCCTTCATAGCGTACTCAACCGGTCTGTATCCAAAGCATTGTGAAGTAATTAGTTTTTAAGGAATTTTTTTGAGTAGTCAGAAATGGGCCAAGGACCACTCTCTGAATTAAACTTATTCAGCTTATTGTTACATTTTAACAAAGTTAATTTAAGGAAGAAGTGATTAAAATATGGGTACACTAGCACTGATCTTGTGTACATAGCCGTTGGGTACGCTAACGATGATATAAATCTTGTATACACAGCCGTTGGGTATGCTAGACCAATATCACAACTAGCGTACACAGCCGTTGGGTAAATAACCACTCCGTTGAAATTTAACTTGATTTCAATGTTGGTTTCAACATGATTTCACTGGTTGGATCCAACCAAAAACAGTTTGCAAAATCTACATGTATTTCATCCAGATTTCACTCATTGAATTCAACCTGATTTCAATGTTGGTTTCAACATGATTTCACTGGTTGGATCCAACCAAAAACGGTTTGCAAAATCTACATGTATTTCATCCAGATTTCACCCATTGAATTCAACCTGATTTCAATGATGGTTTCAACATGATTTCACTGGTTGGATCCAACCAAAAACAGTTTGCAAAATGTACACGTATTTCAACCAGATTTCACCCATTGAATTCAACCTGATTTCAACGTTGGTTTCAACATGATTTCACGGGTTGGATCCAACCAAAAATGGTTTGCAAAATCTACATGTATTTCATCCAGATTTCACCCATTGAATTCAACCTGATTTCAATGTTGGTTTCAACATGATTTCACTGGTTGGATCCAACTAAAAACGGTTTGCAAAATGTACACGTATTTCAACCAGATTTTTACGTTGGATTCAACCAGATTTCAAAGTTGCGTGCCTGCTGGGACTGACCTTGACCACCAACAATATATCTATCGCAGTGATTAATCATACACTAATTTGGAAAAGCTATGATTGGTAAGATTTATCGATCTTTGGGGGTCTAACTTAAATCTAAGTATTATTGGTATTATGGTAAATCTAATCACCGATGAACAAAATGACAGTTAAAACGAAAGTGAAAGTGATGAACATAATTAATACATGTAAACCTACCTATTTTTTTTATCCAGCTGTGAGTGTAGTAGTTACAGAAACAATAAAGGCCACCGAGCTTTTAAACTATATAATTTCTTATGTGTTATTAATATACTGCGTAAATATGTGAATCAAAACAAACAAGTCGCTTTGTGTCACAACCACAACTTTAAAGTCTGGTATTAACTAATTCCACATCCGTCTTTTTGTTGAGCCCCATCTCGCGATCGGGAACATCTCGAGATTGTCCTTGCAACAAACTCAAAATCTTGAGTTGAGGCAAACATCTCCAGATGGGACTCCCATCTCGAGATTAGGCTGCACAAACTCAAGATATTTACCTAGGGCTGTAATTTGCTAATTAATTGAGGTCAACTAAGGACCGATTGGCTGGTTTTAATTGTCTGGGCTAATATGTTGTTTGCTCACTCTATTTAGTGGCCACTACCTTTTATAATTGCAATTGATAATGAGTCATTTGTTATACATTTTACACTAGTATAATTCAGGTCACTTTATAACAACACAAGCTCTAACACATATGTTTAAGTCATATTTTGGATAACACAGAAATTGTAAGTAAAAACTCAAAGAAAGATATAAACTAAAATTATTAAATGGTTATAGTTGTTTTACTGCCACTGGCAGTTGTTTTGGAACATGTTTATATGAAGATTCAGTCGAATACAAAGAATAATTTTAAAAGTTCTAATAATACTTTTCGAAAGGGAAATATCTCACATAAATATAAATATAAAATGTATTTAGCAACATATTTTAAATTATACCTATTGTTTTATTTAATTTGCTAACATTTTGAGCAAAAAAAAAACATGTTGTAAATGAAAACATCAAACAATATAAAATCACTTAACAATTTACAATTAATATATGATAAACACTTTTTCGTCATTTACAATCGGGGGTGTTTTTTATGACAGCTGAGAAAAAAAAACATTGTGATCAAGGACAAAAGAATAGGTTTTAAACCTCAAATAATTGACCTGGATGTGGTAAATATCAGACACCACACCATCAATTATAGAAGTGCAATTAATAATCTAGGGAAAGATCATACAACATATCACACAAACAAAATCCTTTGATCAGATGATTAAGAGCTTCCCATTTAATATATTTTACAGTTGGATATAATCCTTTCAAAGATTACAGTTGGAAGCCACACCTCTGTACTTTAACTCAACACAGCAGTGATAAAAACACAAATGAAGGCTTATTGATCGTAAGTATGTGCAGCCCAAACTCGAGATGTTCTGCACAATCTCGAGACGTTTGCCTCAACTCAAGATCTTGAGTTTGTGCAAGGACAATCTCAAGATGTTCCCGATCGCGAGTTGGGGCCTAACATATACACACTTTCTGCGCACATCAAGTTTGTATTGATTTTTACACACAAATACTACTGTAGAAATACAAACCTTCTTCCGTGTGGTTTGGCAGTAATATTGGCACTGACAATTCCAACTATGATATATATGGTAATTTACACTCTGCAAATAGGGGTACATTCCGTTAATTTGATATAATATATATAAATAAAAAGGACGACATATGTGACAACTACATGCATTTCCTTGGCCTGGCTTCTAAAATATCTGGCGACCGATTTGACTGGGTTAATTATCTTTTTCCGGGAAGCCAATTTGCCCAGCTGACTATGGCTCTAAATAAACGATTACTATTTAGTAGATTATACATGTCATGTCAGGTTTATATATTTTTTATTCAGTTTTCCCATTTCATAAAATTTAGATTTGTAATAAAAGTCGTTTTTGTTTGTTTGTTGTTTTTTTCACAGTAGTGCAGTTGACAAGATTTATAACCACACCAAGTTTGGGAATTTCCCAGTCTACGTATGTAATATTGGGAAAAGTTAGAGGATATTTACCCAACAGTTGGGTACGCAAGATCTATTTCACTGCTAGCCTACCCAACGGTTGTATACTTCAGCAGTGATATAGGTCTAGCATACCCAACGCCTGTGTATGTACATTAACGGCATACCCAACTATCCTGCACTCAAATCAGTGAACTTATGTTTCCAATGGTTGTGTACACCCCGTAACAGTCATCAGAACGCCACAGTGAAACGGAACGCAAATACAGATTGTAAACAAACAGTACTTAAAGTCACAGATAATGACCCCAACACCTACTTGTTGTGATTTGTATCAGTATTGTATGTATATAGCTCCATTTATGTGCTAATAGACCTTGAAAACGTCCTCAATCTCAATGTTTATCTTTCCTTTGCAAATTTGTTTTGGAATTCCCCAGGGCCGGTATTCATAAAACCTGCTGAGACCAAATTTTGTCTCAAGTCTTAAGTTTTGGTCTCAAGTCTGAGACCACTTTTGGTCTCAGACTTGTTAGCTATTCATAAAACAGTTGAGACCAAATTTAGTCTCAGATTTGGTCTCAAACTTAAGACTGGTACATAGTTGTCTTAAATATTTTGTTCAAAGTCTCAAGCATTATTTCATCTTAACTGAGATTCATATTTTTATTTTTTATGGCTTAATGTAAAGTAGAAATAATTTACAACATATATACTACTTGGCCTAAATTTTTGTAACAACTGATACCACAAATTTTTGCTTCAAGAGTACCTTACTTTGAGACAATTTTCAACAGAGTTTTCTGACTGCATAGCAACAAAGAAGTGGATCATGTGACATGAAAAATAAAAAACAGTTGACACAATTTTCTATTTATTTTTTATTTAAATGGACAGTATAATTTTTGTTAAGAATTAAAACACAAAAACTATTGATCTTTTAAAAAAATGTTGGATATATTTGCAAGTTTATGGTTTGTTTACATTGGAAAGACTTGAGACTGGTCTCAGCTTGGTCTCAGCTGAGAACCTGTTTGTGAATACAAAGTTGAGACTTGGTCTCAGCTGAGACCAAATCTCAAGCTGAGACTATTTTTTTGTCTCAGACTTAAGATCTCTTTATGAATACGGCCCCAGGCTGCCCTAGTTTCAATCACATGACCCAATGACATCATATGTATCTCTGTTTATATCACGGAGATTTGTTGTGTTGTAACTTTATAAGGTTTTGTAGGTTTTTAATGGACCCATGCAGATGGAATCATCAGGCAAGGTAATGAGTTTTACAAAGATCACTTGCATGCAGAAATGAATGTTAAATGATGGTCAGATGTTTAGAATTTCTGTAGTTGTAAAAGTGACAGTTCTGTCGTCTGCTTGTTGACAGGGAGGGGCTAATTATTTCATGAATTTAATGTCAGTGGTTGGTTTTTGGATTTTATAAGGAATTTTATGATGATTGGATGTCTAGAATGTTTGCAGTTTCAAAAGTGACAGTTTATACATGTAGTTTTGAAGGTATCTGTTATTGGTGACATTATTTTAAAGTTATGTTGAGAGCACCAATTCTTTTGTCATAAGATTTCAGTTAAATTCACCGATAAATTATCAACATTTGACTATCATTGAACAAGGAAATGGCATTTGAATTTGTCATTTTATGAAACTTTGTTTTTCAGGTACTATTTTGATGAATTAATAATAGACCTATTCAACAAACAAATGCACTTTCAGTCACGTGGCTTACAGTTGGTCAACAAAAGATATGCTGTGAGTTGCCTTTCAGTATAGTTTCCCAGTGTACTGCTTTTAACTGTTTTTATACTGGGGTACTATAAAAGGCACATCCTTTCATTATTTTCCAAGAGATGATGAAACAGTAAAAGTATATACATTTTTTATTTACTTACATTTTAACACAAAATATGTAAAACTTAAATAAATAAAAAGAGTCTAACTGTTACACATGGTGGGATACTTTGTGGGAGAAAAAACAGCCTCACAAAGGGGTGGTATCCAAAATATTCTTTTGTGATTACTGCTCTAGGTTACAACTTTAATGTCAGTTTTTCCTAGTTTAATCATTTATAGCATATATATTTAATTTAATATCTTTTATTTCATTAATGAGACCACAATACTCTTGCTGATATTCTAATATCCCATACGAATACTTTTCCTTGCTACTGATATGAGCATGAGCAACATATACATCCCTTAATGTTTATCTACTTACATTCTCTTTTTCTGATTTTTAGATTAATATTTACTATTACATTATCATAGTTTGCTTGCCTTCAACCTCTGAAGTCTCTGGTTCGAATCTCAGCCTGCACACTTTGTTTTGGAAAGTTAGTTGTTACTTGCTGATGCCGGGTGGTTTACAGTGCAGAATCTTGACCAACTAGTATGCACTGGTTATACTCCACCCATAAACTACCCGTCACAATATGTCCCTGGCTGTTGGAATGTGATGTAAAACAAAAAAATAACAAAGTCGCTTACATGGGAAAATTATCAAACTCTTCTGCAATTACTTTAACTTTACCCCACTTTTAATTTGTGTCTTAATAAATGAACTTATATGACGGGACCCAATGGATAGCCAGTATTTCTAATGAACGGGGACCCGATCTATAGACTCTTGCAGGGGGCCACGGTGGCAGAGTGGTAACACTCTCGCCTCCCACCTCTGCGGCCGGGGTTTGATCCCCGTCATGGCCGTAAGTGGGAAAGCTGGTAGTTGCTTGCCGTTGTCAGCAGTTTACAGTACAGAACCCTAGCGAACTGTATGTACTGGTTTCCTCTGCCCTTCCAACTATACCCGTCATGATATGACCTGTACAGTGTTGAAAGTGACGTAAAACCCCAAATAAACAAACAATATAGACTCTTGCAAAAAGTAAATATTACATTATTTTGAAGAACAAAATTGTCTGTAAAATTAATTATTTTTGTAGATGTTACACTGCTTTGGAGGCCTGTGCTGTGTCTGTCTATTACACTCGCTTCTGTCAGCTAAACCATAATTGAAATGAAATACTGTTTGAGAAGAGTACCTTGCCAGTAAGCCTAATTAAAACAAATCCTTCAGTGTTAATACCTACATTGGTGCAACCAACAAAATCATACCACTCATTGCTAATTGTCCTTGTACTTGAGCAAAAATATTTGTTATATTTGTTAAAACAAGATATCCCTTGATTTCTATGAGGGAATCACAGTTGTGTTTTTTACTGGCAACTGATTTTGATTACAATCGTCGGCCTTCGTTTTTTTTTCTTTTGCAAAATTTAGCTGCATCACTGGTTCAGACTAAATGGAAGGACCCTTAGGTTTATGCCACCTTTGTCGTAAACCTGTACAAGTTTTGTCCCAAGGTATTTTTTCATGTGACTCACTGTAAAGTGACAAATCACATGAAGAGCTATCAGATGACTGCAATGTCCACCTTCCCGTAGAAGGCAACAAAAATAAAGACCTTAAAAACTGTGGCTTCCTTATTTATCTTAGACAATGGTTACATATACAATGTTACATTTTTATCATTGCTTAATATTCTTTAATCTATTTTTGAGATAATCCCTACAACTGACAAAGAGATCTGTGTACTTGAAGATGCATGCAAAAATGGTTCAGGGTGTCACTATTTATATCACCATGTCTCATATTAAAGTATAAAAAACACATAATGTTTATATATAATAATCATAACATGGAAAATGTTATTTAAACTTGACCCTGCTTTATAATTGCACTTGCCACTCATAAGAGTATCATCTTTCCATTTTATTGCACAATGAATTTTGAATGAATGTACATCTTTTTTATGAAGCAAAGTATTTGGCTTTTACGGAGAGTTTCTCCCCTCTCTTGTCAGATATCCAGATATCAACAACATAATACTGCTGAAGAAAGTACTGATAGACCTTTTTATTTATCTTTCCTCACTCTTGTTCTCGTGTTTTCTGATGATAACTAGAGAAAAATCTAATTGGAGTGTTCTTCTCCAGGTTATATCACTTGGAAAAAAAGACATTTTAATAACATAACATAGTTAATTTGACAGTTAAAAAAAATATTTTTCAAAAAGTAAATTCATCTAATTAAGTTATTTTAAAAATGATGAAGCACCCACCCTAGTAACTCACATGTCAATCTGAATATTAAGTGCTTGGATAAGGAAGGACTTGCTACTTGACTGGACTGACTTTGTTTGCCAACTGTAGGTCACATGACCTGCTTGTTGAATAGGTCTATCAGTGCAAGGATCTTATCTTATTAATAACCCAAATAAACTGTAGCTCTCTATAATTTATTGTATGCCATCAAAGTAATAACTGCAAGTATTTTATAAGTCTACCACCAAAATAATCTCCCCACTACACTATGTTGGCAATGAAGTCATTTCTATGATGTCATATGTCGATTTCAGTCATATCTATCTTTTTTGTAATGTTTAGAATACAACTGTTCCACTTTGGTGAAGAACTACAATTTTATTTTCAGTCATAGGTCAAAGTTCATGTATTGCATCCCATGTAAGGGCTGGGACATGTCCTGGGCTTTGTCACTTATAAAAGAACACATTGTTAAATGGTATGATCCTGTGTATACTGCAATCATGAATATGCAATGTGTCATATGTTGCAAGAAGCCAATAGGTTCCCACACTTATCGCATGTGCAATTGTAATTTGATTTTCACATTGTGTATTTAAATCAGCAACAATTCAGAATCAAAGTTCATTACTTTCTGCTTTCATGGTTATTTCCATTAATTTACAATTTCTTTTATACAGTATTTAACACATGCATATAAAAATACAGAGGTAGACACCTCAAAAAATTACCAACCATAACTATGAAGTGTGTACTATTGTCTAATTGAAGAAAACCACCACAAAAAAGGCATCAAAGGAGGACATACAAGGGGCAGTGAATTCAGTCCAGAGAGGGATGTCATATAGGAAGGCTTCCAAAACATTTAAAGTACCCCAGACTACAATACATAGCTATGTCAAAAAAAAATATGCTGTGACAAGGGGTGTTACTGTCTTGAATCACAACAGATTATTAAATAATCATGAAGAAATATCCATTTGTAATTATATCAAATGGATGTCATCTCAGGCATTGCCTTTGACAAAGAAGTACCTAAGGCAAATAGTGCAAGAAATTTTGATCAAAAAGAAAGCCAAATTTGATCCTAGTAAAGTTCCATCAACAAGATGGTGTCAAAGATTTTTGAAACGGCATTCTCTGAAATCCAAAAGGGCCAGGCAGGTGGACCCTGGTAGGCTACTCAGTAGAGAGAACATTGAATCATTTTTCAAAATACTCTCAGAGAAAATAACCAAATACACTCCCGATGTCATTTTTAATATTGACGAAACTGGCTTTTCCAAGCAAACAGACTTATAGGCCCATGTCATAACACCTGTCGGGTGCAAGCCAATAAGCAAGCAGGTGTTCACAAATGGTCATGTGACCAGTGTTAACTGTGTGTCCGCAAGTGGTCAAAATTTCCCACCCATGTGCATTTTTGCCCAAAGAGTTCCTCGTCCTCTGCAGGGTGAAGAACCTGATGGATGGTTGTTCCGACAAACCCCAAGTGGTTTTATAACCTCAGACCTATTTTTGGAATGGTTTCAGGATATATTCCTAAAAAACAAGCCAGCAGGCAAACCTTGCCTTCTGATTTTAGATGCACATTCAACACATGTTTCTGCAAATTTTATAGCTCAGGCAAAGGCCAATGATGTTGAAGTGATCACAATACCCTCCAAATCATCCCATGTGCTTCAGCCGCTTGATCAGATATTTTCAGTCTTAAAGGAAACCTTTGCCCAAACAGCTGCTTCCCTTAAGTATGTCAGTGGTGACTTGCTGACAAATACCAGCAAATTTCCATATCTGCTGCGATATTCCATGGACAAGGCTTGGTCAGTCCATATGGTCAAAGCAGCATTTCAGAGGACAGGTGCATATTTAAATTGCTAATATGTCAGTTATAGGTACTGTTTCATGGGTTGATTTGCTAATTTTGTGTTCAAGTGTTTTGAAAAGTTAGAGCATGGATTAATAGCATAAGTCAACAAGATTTTCAAGGGGTTACATAAGTTGTTTTTATTATCAACCATAATATATCAAATATATGGGGATGTGCAATAAGTACTGGCTTTCATTAATATCTCAGAACTATGCCACCTGTAAATATGTTATATGTTTCATTAGAACTGTATTTTTACAGTTCTTCTGTCCTTATATTTACAGAAAAAACCAATACATTACATACATTGGAGTGCATGCATATATGACAGATCTCTTTCACACTCTTTAAATATGAAATTATTGAACTCCTAAATTATACTAAATGGTGGATTGTTGGAGCAATGCATCCCTCATCAAATGTGCAAAGAAAATAATGTATCCCTTATGGATGAAAGCAACGTAATGCCATATGATGTTGTCATCTTCATTTGTTATATATTTTTTCTTAATATGTCATTCAAAAAGTTTCCCTTTTAAAACTGTAAGACAAAGTGAAAGGGATGTAATGGGTATAAAGTATGATGTCTTACTTTATGGCTATTAAAAAGTAATCATATTTTTCAATGTAGTAATTTGGCAGGTTTGTGTGCCTCATCTAAGAAAGCTATACCAGGGGATATTTTGATGTTTGAATGATCATAATTCATTTTAATAAAGGTGTCAACCATTTGTTCAACCACCAGATCTTTATCCTGTATACTTACAGAAGTCTCAATGCTGGATAGGTTAATTACTTGCTGAAAGCTTGTGATGTACATTCGTGGGTGAACATTTGTGTAAGATGGTTTCAGTCAGTTTAACACATCCTGCCACTATCAAAACATTGTTGTCACAGTAATTTCTGTTCTTAGGGATTTACCCTATGAATATTGAAAGAGTGCAGTGGGACCTACTGAAAGCCCCAGAAAGGTCAGCACCGAGAGCTGTTTTCCCTACGCCCACTGACAATGCCAATAAAGATAACTGTGAAGAGTGTGGCAGGTCCTCCCCATGCCAAACTTGTTTCAAAGTATTTGCAGCTAACCAAAATATCCTGGTTAAACAGGGTCTGGTTGACCCGCAGCTGTACAAAGAGTGTATGCCGAGCCTTCCATCCTCGTCCAAATCCAAGTCCAAAGGAAACAATTCCTTGTGGCAAGCAAGCCAATGTCTCACAGGTATTGATTCCATGCTTAATATCTTAGATAGCCTCTTATTGTCAACCTATTACTTGTAATCTCATAATAGTGGTAACAAGATTAGGGCAACTCAAAGACAAGGTAGTTCCAGAGAGGTCATAACTCTCACCATAGGCTTTGACTTGGTATTTTCCATGACACCCATTTTCTGTATACCCAAAGTTAAGTGAAAAATAACCCACTTTCACAAGAACTTCAGCAATGTAATGTGTATTTTGCCAAATATAATTATAATTATAATTAAATAGTTTCCATGATCACTTTTCTCAGCAGTCCCAGATATTTAGCAGGGCAAACATTGGCCTGAAATCAATGTGTCTGTTACAGTTTTTGTGAAAACCTACATTTTACTTTTCCCACATAATTCAAGATGATGGCTAAGATGTGGAAAAGTCTAAATTTTTCATTGTTCCCAGCGGAGTAGTTGTTAGTACTTTCTGGATCTAAAATTTGCAAGCAATCACTCATTTGCAAAATGTAAAAGTAGATATTTATCATTTAGCATTATAGCTGCAGCTCTGACAATTTCTTTGATGCAGAACATGAAGAAATAGTTGGTGCACAGTTTCACGAAAATGCTCTAAATTCAATAATTTTGTAGTTAGCAGTCATTTATTCAAAGATGAAGTGTCTAATTAGGTGTTGGTGACAGAGTTACCAAAGTGCGACTTTTCAAATATGTTATGACACAGATCACCAAGAGTAGTTGAACAACATACTTCACCAAAATGGTGTACATTCAATAGTTTGTAGTTAAAAGTCATTCACTGAAACCTGAACTATCAAAGTAGCTACAACTCAGCTGTGAAGCTACAGCCCTGTAAAAGGACATTAGGAAGTAGCCCACCAACATATTAAGCCAATCATTGTAACTGCTACAGCTATGAAGCAAAAATCCACTCATTCATTTCCCTCACTTTTAAGCACAGGAAGTAGCTGTTATTTCTTTAGCGAATGAGTTAGACCTCAGAAACAGGCACCATCTTGTAGGTATGGACAAAGTTGCTGAGCAACATATTTCAGTAAAATGTTATAAATGCAGTCATATTGGAGTTGTACACATTTTATTTAAAGTAGCTACTTGTGCTATAATTAAGAGAACATCTCAACACTCTGTGGCAGTGGTGTATTCATGCTTCATCCATAGTATCCATCGGATGCTGTCCGGTGGATACAATCACTACGTTAATGCATGTGAAGGTATGATTCCAAAGGGAAAATGTGCTGTTCTATATGTTTATTGCTTACATCAACTTCTTCATTTATGGTTCTGCAGATAGACTAACTGAAAATACTGAGGACAACAGTGAAGATAATACCAGAGAATCCGGATTACAAGGTTTGTTTACAGAGTGTAATCATATGTCGAAGTTCCCCATCTGTTCATTAAGGAGATTTGCTGTCAGAGTCCATGTTTGTATCAAAGTACCCCAATACTGATTTACAGAGTTTGTTTTCAGAGTCATCAGTATTAACAAAATCAATGTAATGATCTTAAAAAGTCACTCCCTGTGCAGATATTTGCAAAGCTTTGCACACAATATTCTCTTACACAGGCTCAACAAGAGACTTGGAGATACCATCACTACAAGTACCCAGACGAAAAAAGAAAAAACAGGCCAGCCAGATGCATAAAAAGAGTATTTAACCACTTATATTCAATTTGAAATCTATAAAAAATTCATAGTTATGCAACAAAACTTGAGACTATCAACGCATCATAATAAGAACTTGTACATTATATTGGTGAGAGTAATAACACCCAAATTTTTCAAGCCTATGCCAGTTTGGTTGAGTTTAATACACAGTTGAATTTGTATTGCTTAAACTGTTCACTCATCCTTTCACATACGTTGTTATAAGTAAATGAAGGTAAGCATACCCTTGCAATTTTGTCCATTCATTTGAGTCTGTCCAAAGAACAGGATTAACATTTCATATATTAATGGAAAATTATTGGTTCATTATGAAATACCAGTAAGTGTGTACATCCTTATATTCTTCAGGTACGACAAATGCTCAACACCTGCAGCTACACAAACCTGCAAAATTTCAGACTCCTTATAAGAGGTCACAAAGTGCACTTGGTAAAAAATTACTGGTCTTGTTACTTTTGTACAAGCTCCAATGACTTCCTAAAAGTCTTCTGAAAAGGTGGTCCAAAGGAGTATAAAGTATGTCAAAGTTAACATTATGATTGACCTATATCAGTAACTTGTTTCCTTCAGTTAAAATAATTAAAGCGTCCCTTGTAATGGGAACCCTGATTGTTTTCACCCTAGTTTTCAGACAGCCGTCAAATGATCATCTTGCTCGAATATCTCCCTTGATATTAGGCCTGTCACAAGATTACATTTGGCAACTATCTTGTACAGATGTGGGAAAAATTTTTAACAGGCATAACTTGGACCTTGGACCTTTATCCAGGTCACATGATCAAAAACAATTTTTTGTAGTTGTTTTGGTTTACCAGATTTTTTCAGAAAGTATAAACTGTGGTTCAACCATATTTTGTAAGCATATTCCACATATTAAAATCTATACCTATAGGTAATCATGCACCGGGTGTCTTCTGATATGGTCAGGTTTGACCTTGGGCCCCTCAATATTTATCTCTACACATTGGTCCTTTTGCATTGTATATGACATTGCCAGCTCTAGGGATGTTCTGTTTGTGCTCACAAAAAACTTTTGTCTAGTTTTAATAGTTAAAGATTCATCCGGACACCACACGTCATTTTATTATTCAAATAATATCATGCTGTGATTTTCAAAAGGTGCACATTCATAAAGGTCACTCGGGAGGTTTTCCTACATTCTGGATGCCTTGGACATAATTTTGAAACCTAGTACTAAAGAAAACATCACCAGCACTGCAAAATAATGATATTTATGGAATTTTTCAGATGAAGTGACAATTTCAAAGGAAATAACATCTGCCACAGAAGAAGGTACAAGTTTCATCTATCATAAATATGTTTTTGTAATGCTATTGATTTTGTTCGATATACACTAAAACTTTATTCATTACATCATATGACATTGCACCCTAAAGTTATTTGTCTTAAATAAGTCACACCATGTGGTAACAATGGCCTTTGACTGTGATTCCATCTTACAGCACCGAAAGAAAGTAACTGCAGCAAAAAAAACATCAGAGCTGGGACTTCAGGCAACTGTTCAAGTCACCAAGGCATGATATGTCTATATAATTGTTGTTTGGTTAAGCATCAAGCAAGGGACACGTGTTTGTGTTTAAAGGAGAGGGAAGAGAGAGGGTCCACCGGCTCAGCCGGCTCCCAAATTTTCTGTTGCTTATAGCTCGGCAACCACTGGGGAGTTCTCTTCAAATTTAATATATGTATGCAGTTACCCTGGGAATTTTTTTAAAATATTTTTATCACATTTCAAATAATCAGACAAGTCACATGACCAAAAACATGCTTCCAAAGGGGTGCGTTTGTCCAGATGAAAACTTTAGAGGCGCCTCACCTGATCACTTGAAATTTGTCATGTAGATTAGTTACACAGATGTCTGGAAATCTTGAGACTTTTGGAAGTGAACCAATACAAACTGCTCGACTTATTAACACTTAATTAAAATGATTTTAATTAATGATGACAACAAAAACCTTAAATATCTCACAAATGGTGTGAGATAGAGCACTTTTGAAGAAACTTTTGACCCCCCAGGGTATCCGCACATTTATCTGGTAATCTTTTCCAAAAATTGGTTTTCTGCCATTTTTGGCAGCCCTGATGAATTTCTGCATGAAAAGCAATAATGCATTTATCTCAGAAAACTTGAATTTTCTTGCATAAATGGAAAAACATATTAAACAGAGGAACATAGTCATTTAAACACAATCATTAATGCTCATTCAGATGCTTTGTTTTTGTTGTGTAAAAACATTTTCTGTTTTCCTTGTAAAGCAATACTCTTGTTTCATTTGAGTTTCATTTCTTGTTTCTGTGATTTGTTCCAGTTTGTGACACTTCAGTTTCCTCCCCTTGATTCATTAATAATGTGTTTTATGCTTGCTTAACATGAGCATTGCACTTTAAGGTCTCATTATCAATCAAAACATACATACAAAGGCAGTGTTGTAAGTTGTATATCATATGCGGATAATGAAATATCACTCATCTAGTTACTTTGCAGATCTGTAAGATGTAAAGGTAAAGGTATTTAACATTTATAAACATTGATGAAAATATTACATAAAAGTTTGTCAAATTGTAGTAACCAAAGGCTGCAATGGCAACTCTGTATTTGCATCTGTCTCATTAGATGGTTTAATGGCAACCTAATTTTCCATTTCAGTGAAGAGAGCAACTAGAGGGAAAAAGATTGATTATGCGAAACTGCATACTGGAGAAGATACAGAAGCATACATAAATGAACATTCATATTTAGAATTTAATATTACTGTGTGCCCAAACTGCAAAATACCCGAGAGCATGTCAGACAATGTCGATGGCATCATCTGGTATGGGTGTGACACCTGCACCAGGTGGTGGCATCGCCATTGTCTGACAACACAGCAGCAGACAAATGCTGATTTATCATGCCTGGTGGAGGCGGTGAAATTCCAATGTCCAGCTTGTCCCACACTGAAACTGTGTGAGGTATGCATGGCAGAGGGGGAGAGTGGGTTCTGCCAGTGCCAAAACTGCATAAGGTTTTATCACACTGATTGCCTGCCTGACTCTATTTTTACAGAATATAAAAGATCTATTTTGACCAACTTGCCTTGGTACTGCACCAGGTGCCAGATAGAGACATAAATTTTCATATTGGATCATATACATAGGGTTTTGTACAATGGTAAAATTTCCTGATTGGCACGGCTGTAAGAAAATGTATACATGATCAATTTCTTTAATGACATCAATATTGAGGGGGTGATACAGGCACAACGGTGACACACTCACCTCCCATCTCTCACGTCTATATTAGAAAGTTTGTAGTTGCTTAAAGTAAAGAACCTTGACCAAGTTCATGTACTGGTTTTATCTGCAAATAAAGATACCTGTCATTATATGAGACATACAGTGTTCACTTGAAAGCAACTTCAAAACCCAAATGTATAAATAATTTCAAAGATATTGAAGTATTCCCAGAGAATCGGCTCTAACTGGGGAACTTGCAACTCTAATTACCCATGGTAATGTTCATCCCTTGTAAGCCAAAATATGTATCACTCTACATTAACCCTCCAGTTAGGAGCAGTACGGATTCTAGAAGTCTTTTCCATCCACCACATGCATTAAATGTATTTAGAATGCAAATACTCAGTGAGTGACATACTTTTTCGTGCAGACGAGCGCCCCCTTGCTACAGTCAAAATAAGTTTAAATTTTGCCAAGTGCTGTTTTTACTAATATTTTAATACATGATGAATATGTCTTTGGTAAGTACAAAAATGACTGTCTATGACAGATTAAGAAGGATACTGGAATAGCCATCATCCATCCGTCCTCTTCGTTGGTCCATCTGTTTTGTTTTTCACCTTTTGCACTGATGCTTAGACTGCTGCTTTTCCCTTGCCATACAAAGACCAACATGAGTGCTTTTGCACTGTTTCTTAATAATCTTGTGCTTACTTTATAGTCACAATCTATAATCCACTCGAAGTAATTTTGCCAACGCCATTTCTTAAGTTTATCATACATCCCTCATTCACTGATAACTGTTACACCACCCATGTTTTACTGTCAAGTATTACTAATTGTCCACTGTCCACAGGTCATTATTGCATATATTTTGTGGACATCACTTTCTTGACCACATTGTTCTTGCTTCCCATAAATATACTGACCTTTTCCTATCTACAGTTTCCTTTTTTTCTATAACTTGTACCTGTAAATAGGAAAACGCTTTGGGGGCTTCATACTTTCCCTGAACTATTATGTGTGGGGCCATATTTGTCAATGTTAATTAAGGTTTCCTTGAAAATGGGACATTCATTGGTTTTACCGGTTTTCAGCCTACGCCACCGCAGCACCTGAACTTTTAAAGTCGCACATCTTCCTAAATGTAAGGCCTATAAAAGTAATTGTTGACAGTTTTAATCGGTTGGCATGGTAAATTTTTGGAGAGGTACAAACTTGACCTTTATCAAGGTCACATGAAAAAAGAAAAAATATTTTCTTGCACTTCCTCTTTACAAGATATTACAAGACCTGTATAGTGTCAAAAGTGACGCTAAACCCAGACACAACTGCATAAGGATGCATATGTATTTGGCAAGAACTTTCCAAAGATATAAATCTAGGAGCCAGTCAAACTTCAGATCCATCTGTGTATAATTGACCGATTGAAAGGTGATCAATTATTAGTATGCTCAACATGCTGAAATCAACTCCCCTTTTTGGCACATAATGCACATATCTATTCACATTGAGGACATATAACAGGAGCTGAATATCTTATTGAAGCATGAAAATTGTCTTTGCTGCTTCAAAAGTAATATCCTCCACTTACAGTTCAGCCAATCTGGTGCCTTTGTTAAACAGTATACTGGCAGAAGGGATATCTATGTCAAATGTGAAAAAAATATATCTTTCCTTGTTGAGATAAGAGG
This sequence comes from Sabellastarte sp. h YS-2021, assembly GCA_964017235.1. Taxonomy (NCBI): domain Eukaryota; kingdom Metazoa; phylum Annelida; class Polychaeta; order Sabellida; family Sabellidae; genus Sabellastarte; species Sabellastarte sp. h YS-2021. The sequence goes on from OZ024937.1 coordinate 81,222,275, forward strand.
TTTGAAATGGATTAGGAGGTATTAGACCACTGTGGCCTGGGATTCAAAAAATCATATCACGTTTTCCCTTTGAGCCCCCCATCTCAAGGTCAGTCTGGGGGCATGCAGTTGAATTTTTTGTATTTTGCTGTTTATCCATTAAATATATTGCCTGAAATCCTATGAAACTAAATTGAATTAACCTAGTGATATGTCTGCTCCTTCTTACCATTCAAGGTTAACTTTATGACCCTTTTAATTTTCACTGGGCTTTGTTTCATACTCCTTCTAATATGGCTTGTACTTATGTAACACTGCAGACAGGTATTTTGCATGCCTTTATTTTGACCATTTATTTATCAGGACTTACTTCCCGTTGTGGTATGCTCATTTTTTCCTTTGCAAAAAAACTTTTCCAAGTTACATATGGTCTCACATTTGTTATGTAAAAACACTTGCATTAATGTGTAACTTTGGTTACAACCACTACTTATATTTTAAGTAAGAACTTTGGCACCCCTAGTCACAAATATTCTTACCTCAGAGGTCACCTTCGAACAAGAATTAAATTTTGTAGGGTTAAAAGGTCTGTTTACAGTTTGGAAATTTGATGAATATGGTTTCATAATTACTTCCTTAAAGTTAAAGTAAAACCTAAGTTTAAACTTACAGCACGGTACATGTAATGCGCTTATGATTTCGAAAGGAGACCCCTAACATGTACTGAGTTCAGTTAGGCTTATAAGGATATCTAAGAGTAATGATTTAATGATTTTGTGTGAATAAGATTTCATTTTATACTTGGATTGCAAGCAATACCTGAAATCTAAGTTGCACACAGTCTATGTATTGTAATATGGCAACATGTCTATAATTGTGAATGTAAAATATGAATAAAATGCTTTTCTTTTTCAATGAAACTTTTCATAACCCGTCTGTCGCACACATTGGTCTCATGACATTTCCCCCCGGTGTATACAACCCTGAAAACATTGTTGCAGTCGGCAAATGTTTGGTGAAGGTTTAAAATAAATGGGTATGAAACTGATCTATAACACGCTCATCAAACAGTTTCAATAGTAGAACTTATTAAATATTTTAGGACAAATGGTATAAAAACATTACAAAGAAGATTGTGTATATCATCACTTGTAGCACACTAGGTTGGATGTTGAAGAAAAAACAATGCAAAACATTGTATAGATCATACCAATTGCAGCATTTCTGGTTGGGTGTTGTCAAAAACCACTGTAATACATTGTCTGGCTCATATCGCACAAGGTAGTTCGCAATGATAGGTACAGCATAGCAGTGCAATAAATATAATAGGGCATCTCAAAATTACCCAATGAAACCAAGGTACATCATGAATAGTTTATCCAGCATACATTTTGTTGAATATTAATACAATATAAAATGCATGCAGAGAAAAATATTTCTTGGCTCTTTATTGCATTCACATCTAGAATTAAATATGCTGTACAGTTTTAAAATAATTAAGCAAAAGATATTGGTGCCTACCAAATATATTAAAATTGTCATGAAGCAATGGCAGATATATGATCAGCAATTGAATAGAGGGCTGAAAAATCTCACAGCTACAAAAACATTAACAAATTTCTTCCCCATCTCCCCTGCAATGTGCCAATGACACATTCTTAAAATTGTATATGCCACTACATATATAGTCATCAATAAAGTTTTTAAATAGGTGTCAATATAAAAGGAAATTTTTTTTTTAAAATTGCTATGCAAACAGTGTTGAAAGAATCAGAGGTGCACACTAATAATATTGATGAGGGATTGTGAAGTGAGTGGAGCTGCAGTTGAGGATGAACTATATTCTCAAATATTAGTGTGCTGCTTGAGAGAGTTTACTCCAAGGGGACATTAATATTGTGATTTTAGTGGATCTGGGTAAAGCTCTTTGGGGGAAGGATTTAAGAAGGTCTAGTACTTAGCCTGAGTGGGTGTTAAGAGACCCACACAGAGCCCGACTAGGGTATCAACGATGAATTCCTTGAAGATTGCTTCCCTGGATGATATTGCTATAATTATCTGTTTGTAATTAATTTTGGTTAGGATAAACACTAGTCCACAGATATTCCATATATGAAGTCCCAACACAGGAAAAATCAACTTCTTGACATGTTGAAAGTCAACATGTATCTCTATTACCTTTCTTTTTATTTCTTTGCAAACGTTGGCCCAACGGTCAAAAAGCCATTGGCCCAACGTCGGCAGCCAACGTCAGACTGATGGATGTGCAGACATTGGGCCAATGGTGGAATGCTATCTAGGTAGTCACCTATAATGGGTTTGACTCCCACAGGTGGCAATGCTGAGAACCTGTCACAATATGACCTTGGCTGTTGAATGGGATGTAAATATCAACTTTGTATTTTATGGATATGATAATGCACAAATAACTGCACATATTGGTTCCCAACCCTATCCTACATCTTTGCTGATACCCAAGAAACTTTGTTCAAGTAAAAAATTTCACAAATTACCACGAAATGGTATAAATATTAATAACAAATATCTTAATTGTAGCATCTGTAACAAGATGTCATATATTCAATGCCTTTTTCCAAGTTTATTCGTCTGATGCGTATGATTTGTACAGGTGTAATGTCACCAGTGCTTTTGCCACTGCTGTTGCTGATGTTCAAAATGATGTCGACCTCTATCACAATCAAATAAACTGACTTGAATTACTTAGTCATTGATCATTTCTCAACAGAAACTTGTAAGATAAGGCCTTCTAAATCAGCCAACATTTGCAAAGGTAGAAAAAGATTAACATAATTGGACTTTAGTGGTAAAAATAACTCGAACTATATGCACATATTTCTGATCCCTGAAGATAGTTGGATAAAATGGACCCGTTTCCAAATAAATATACCAAACAGTAAAATTAATAGAAATCATTGGGCTTCATCTACCAGCACTGGTCCCCAGTTTACATGTAATTAAAATAGCTAACAAGCCCTACTTGATTTACAGGAGGACCCAGTATATACACATCAACTACTCTATTCAACAGAGCCAACCAGTCCAACTCCATTCAATTCTTTGGACTTGTTTCTTAGATGTTGCGCCTTAGAATCCACCTTTTGAGGGAGAATAAGTGCTATAAAAGTTATATCAGAAATTACAAATTCATACATTGACAAAACAAGCACATAATTTATGTCATGTACACATGTGTTAAATAGTATTAAAGTACACCACAATGGAGCAAACTAAACACTAAGCATTATAAATATTTTGATTAGAAATACTATGTATCTCCATGTTAGATTACAATGGGCAAGTGACAATATGGGTGTACTACTACCTCATACATACCACAAAAATCCTAACTGCTCACGTATTTTATTTTATGAAATAATGAATGATCACCCAATCACTGGGAAACCCTGCCCAAGCTGTCTATTGTATCATCATTTGTTGTTAAATTGCCGTTCTGTTTCACTGTCCCATTTACTGACGTGAACCACTGAGTAGGTACTTGTGTTTATCAGCACTTAAGTACACAAACAATTGGCCAAATGAAACTGAAGTGTTATATGTATTAAGGTAAAATATGCATCTCCATTTTACTATACAAAGGTTAAATAATAGCTTGAGTTTTGTACTGACGTGACGTAAAAAATCAATAAAACGTTCCGATCCACTGTTACCGGGTGTACCCAACGGTTGTGTACATAATAAGATGCATTTCACTGCTAGCGTACCCAATCATAGAAATCGTATAAAGGTTGTGACACAAGATCTATATCACTGCTAGCTACCCAACGGCTGTGTATGTACACTAATGGCATACCCAACTTTCCTGCATCCAGTCAAAGCACTAACCCAGCAGGCACACGCCTTGAAATGTGGTTGATTTAGAGTTGAAAACAGGTCCTGACGTTGAAATGCATATTATCAACTATACTAAATCTAAGTTAGTTTTCTGACATGAAAAAGTAGTGATATTTTGACCAGAAATCATGGTGATTTTTGGTTGAAAAATTGACACTGACACAATTTCAATACTATTTCAAAGCTGGATTTCTGACTGGAAAGAAGTAGTGATCGATACTTCATAAAAAATCACCACTAAATCAAGTTAGGTTTTCGACATGAAATCTTAGTCATGTTATTGAACAGAAAACAGGTTGAATATTGTGAAATGAATGACTGGTGATCGTTGATTGAAAATTCTTTTTCTAGAGGGTGATATAGTGATTAAGTCTAACTTTTTGAAAGAACTATTATTGCAATAGTTTTTGAATTTGCAGGTATTTGTAAAGCGAAGACTAATTTTTAAAGATTATAAAGATGATAAAGATTATGTGTGCATGTGCTTGTAGCTTTTATCCATTCTCCTTATTAATTTATAGCAACAACAAAACTGATGCATCCAAATATAATTTTTATAATTTATAATTATAGTTTGATTAATGCAATTCCTGATAATTAAAAAAACATTTTGAAGTCAAACTATCTTATGTTATGGCCGTTTTTCCTTGGTCATAACACACTTTAGGGGTTGGGATCTTATTCCCATATAAGGACTGGTAATCTCATCAGTTAAGTATCCAAATTGTTATTGTAATAAACAAACGAACCAATGATATCCAATTAGTTTATTTTTCATAGCAAAGATTATCAGGTGACAATTTTACCAAAGATAATTTTAATAATTTCACCATTTTTAGAAAAACTCAACACATAACCAACAAACAAAATATAACAAGTGTTACCTTTTAACTTTATGTGTCATTTTAATCCACTTCACTCTAGATTTAATAAAGTCTTTCCAAATGAAATCATCAAACATTTCACAAGTTCACACTTCATAAATAATTTCTAAGTCCCAATGAGTGAGTATTTTTCAAAGTCCAAAACAAACAGATATTTACTAAGTTCAAATGAGTCAGTATTTCACAAAGTCCAAATCATGAATATTTTACAAGTTCTTATGCTTGATCTTTCTAACTTTGTATCCATGTGTGTTCCTTTTTCCCCAACTACCAACTTGGTCAAAAGCTAGGGTTTATATAGACAATACCTACCATGTGCTTTTCAAAGCACATGGAAAGCACATGAAAAACACATGGAACTTGTAAATAAACAAGGCCACGTGGACTTGGCAGGAGTCCACAGCAAGGGGTTATAAAAACCCTTGCTGCAGGTAAACTTCCAGCAAATGACACTGGATATTGATTGATAAAGATGTTTGCTAATGGGCGCCATAGAGGCTCCCTTAATTGGGAAGATGTGTCACTTGATATTTTCCCAAATATATTCAGAATAATTTATTTTGAATATTCAAAGTCTATTATGGATATGATGGTTTTAACTTATTATTATTATTCTATTTATATATGGATGTGATATGATGTATGGATGTGATATGATGTGATATTTAAAATTTATTTTTAAAGAAACTGCAATGGAATATTTGATAATATATGGAATTTCACTCTAGCCCCAGGTAAGGGTATTTTGTGTCATAACAATACCCTGGGCACACAGAAAAGCTGTCCTCAGCTTTTAAAGATTGGATATCAAAATTTTTCTTTTGTGCGAAACAACAGCAAAAACATTTAACACCAATAAATTGAGAACAACATAATGCCCACTTGAATTAATAAACAAACTACTTTCCTGCACCTGCGGGGCCAGCCCCTTGACTCTTAACGAGAGACAGGGCATCATTTCCTGAAGCCATAAAAGGGCAACACAACAGATATTGATTAAATAATGCACTATCCTGCTGATTAAATAATTCACTGCCCTACTGATTAAATAAGTCACTGCCCTACTGATTAAATAATTCACTACCCTACCTGGTGTCAAAAGACACACCAAAATAAATACATGCCTAGGTGATTATAAAGAAACTAACCGGTGTCCAAAGACACACCAAAATAAATAAACTTTTAGCCAAGTAAACCATGTCACAAGCATAAATGCATAACACATCAATTACATAGGATAAATACACCAATTATATAATTATGTGAGAAAAGATACATAGTTAAAATACATAAATAAGTTAATTGTCACTGTAGAACAACACTCACCCTTTGTTAAATGAAATATCCCAATATTTTTATATATATATATACATGTATATATATTTAGAACACCTTTTTTGTAATGCAAAATTCAAATGTCATAATATTAAAGGCAGGTTGTTGCTAACCTGTTGAAAGGTATGAAAATCGTTGACACACACATTTTTTTTATAAAGCTGAAATATTATGAGAGTTTATGAGTCAAAAGAAAAGTCTTGGTGATTGAAGCCAAGTAACTCACTGAATACTGACTGGATTGTAAGGTGATAGTTCCTTTGCATCTGGCACATGAGTACATGATATCCATTGTGACTAGAGAATTGCAGTGATGGTTAATGAAGTACTGGAATGCACTATATTTGAAATCCTTGGGTTGCTTCAAACGGGAAGGGTCAAGCAAGACTAAATTTCCATATAGTAGGCCATAGGATGAAGTAGATTCCATGGCAGTACAAACATTGCAGGACCCTTGAGTCACATGTTGAACTGAAGAAACGGATTGGGTTGGTTGAGTTGCTGGTCTTGAAACTGACTGAGTTGATGTTTGAGTTGCAGTGGCAGGAGGTGTAGATATGAATGAAGCCATGCCCGTGTTTGAAGTAGTTGTCACAGGAGGCATGACAGTGGAGGTTGCAATAGAATTTATTGAAGCATCATTAAGTGGGTATAAGTCAATAAATGGTGGATCGATATCCAGTGGGAGAAGAGCATCGGAAACAGCAAAAGAGGTCATGTTGTTGAAGTTATCACTAAAATCTTGATGCACTGTGTTGAGAAAATCACAAGTATCCACACTAATTTGAAGATATATTTTAATCAGTGTAGTTGGTCCATAAGCTGCACGTGTTAGACACGGGTTTCATACACAGTTTCTATGTCATGTAGGTAGCCTAAAACTTCAGCAGCCTGAACAGAGAGAGTTATTGTCTGATGTCCATAAAATGTGATATGCCTTAGGATGGTAGAATCACTGGATGTCATAGGCAAATATGTAAAAGTTTCTGTTCTTATTTCTGTTGAAGTGTAAATGAGTGTCACAGTATCTAGCCCCTTTTTTGTTTCAAAGAAAATAATAAATGAAATATTCCATAGTAGGTTGACGGAAAAAGTGATCACCTCAAAAGTTGCAGCCCTATATATAGTGAAGCTGAGTGGACAAGTGATGCTAGTGCACTCGCATTGGGTGCACTGTCAAGTAATGAAATAAAGGTAATCATCCCTCATTTTCCTACTCATGTGGAATAAGGGGTGGTCATCAGGGGAAACTGCTGTCCATAGAGAAAGCAACTTGTACAGACTCATCCTCTGGCTTTGATGGTTGGATAAAGGGAATTTGTGATGAATCCTGGCCACTAATGGTCAGTCAGACATTGCCCTAATTAAACATGAACTCTCATTAGAGGTGCGGCATTCTGTGTGAACCAAAGCAGAATAATGATGGAGATTAATTAGTATGAGGGGTATTAGCTGAAACAAGATATCTTTGTCAAAGGCTACAGACAGCAAAATCACTGTGACAATGAAGGTTTTACTTTTTAATCTTTGGGACTTAAAGGCATTCTGTGGGTAAATGGAAAGAAGCATGTTTTATGGGAAAAGGAAAAAGAAATAACAACAAGAGAAACATCACGTTTATGGTGGGGTTAATTGATCTGGAGGCAATGGCCTTATTTGCTGGAGGGGAATATAATCAGTGTGCAGTTTAAAGGGTTTTAGGTTGTGAGACACAAGATCCTTTATTTGGTCACCTGTCTGCATGGTCACTCGTAAGATAAAAGTCCCCCCTTTGATTTTCCAATATTTTAAAGCAAAAATAGGGGAAATAAGAAAGGTAGATGGTAATTCTACTTTGCTGTCAGATTCAGTGAAAGATATTTTGAGGAAATCCCAATCAAAATTTAACTGTGGGAATGCCACACAGCAGTGTGACAATTTTGGAGTGTTTATCTTGTCTTTCAAAACTTCAACAGATATAAGTGAGCTTGGAATTGGCAGTTTCTTTACACAGAGCTCTACAGTGCTTCTCAAATTAGTTAGGGTCACCTTAATGAATGTTTGTTGATCATTTGGAATAGACTTAGCACACTGTTTTTCTGGAATACAGTACTTAACAAAAAGAATGATCAAATGCATTATTACTGAAATACTGACTATAGCCAAAACTATAAGGAACAAATATAACAAATCTGTCTCCATTTCCAAAGTATCCTTAAAGTCAATAAGAGGTAAAGCTTCTGTAGTTGTGGGAGCTAGTGTGGCAAGGGTCATAAACTCTGCAACTCTATGAGTGAGAGTTCTCTTAAGGGAAACCTGTGTCTGATACAATTTAAGTATAAGTGCAAACTCAATGACTACAATAATTGGAATTATATAATTTGAAAAGAAATTTGAAATAGAAGTAGCAAAAGTTGACTCATGTAGGGTACCAAGTGTCTGACTGAAGAAAGCATCAAAAGGAGTAGCATACAGGGTTTCCTTATTGTTAATAGCCCTTAGAGTTTTCTTTAAGTCAAGTAAGGTCTTTTCATGATTTACTAGAGTAAGTTTTGGTCCAAGTTGTGCTTTTGTTAGAGTGATTTCTGGTAGCCTAAAATGATCATTGTTTAAAATAGACCTATTGGACAATAAGTTTGCTTCCTTTTTAATTGATTTAAAATAACTCCAGATTGCCATAATGTTTGGAACCTGCTTTTGGTGGGGAAATCCTGGATAAGAGCACGTCTCAAGACTTGGGGGTATATAAAAACTGTTTGCCTTTAGTCTACAAGAACACTTACGAATGACAACACAATTTGTGCACCCCTCAAAAATTCTTGGGGGTAATGATTCACAGGTCTCAACCCAATTAGTATCTAGAGTACTAATTAGTACTTTGTCATCTTGCAAGTCAATAAAATAGGATTGTTTAGGATTTGGTTCAGGGTCTAAAATAATTTTGCAGATATCATACACTTTTTCTAGATCATTTGTGAATAAAGCACTGGCACAACTAGGTTGGGTGCTTTCTGAAATTTTAAGTGTACTCTGACATCTTTTTAACATAGTGCCAGGGCAAGCTTGGAAAGTAACATCATCAATCTCAATATAAAATTTATTATCAGTGCTTACTCCTAAGTAAGGTGGTAAGTCACTAATATATGTAAAAGATTTGTTGCGGTTCCCTGCTACAACTGGTATATTTTCTACCTTATATATATTAAATAGTAAATTAGTGCTTGATATTGGAATGTTTAATTTAATGTATAAGTTGTTTTCAGTCCTAGCAAAACTTATGCTATGTGTGTGATAATATACAGTTGGATTTGTGTGCAATATATGGAATGCAGGGTGATTAAGCCTTAAATAATCAGTAATATTCCTGAGAATAGTGTGTATCCTGTCTGGTGGAATTAAATCCAGTGGTAGATATCCTTTTAGCAAAATATTGTAACTGTTAATGAGTTTATCCATTTCAGTTATCATCAGTAACATTGTGGACACTTCATGAGCATTTATAGAGTGCATTATTGTGGACACTTGACCCAATGCTTTCACGTTAGCATTCACATCCTCTATATCCTGAGACCAATAGTACTGCAGTCTATCCATTTGCTGAAAACTTTCATTAATCAACATTTTGTTTTTATTAACACCATCCAACAGCACTTGAAAGTTTTTGTGTGATTCAATTTCCAAAGAAGATAGTTGATTCTTAAACTTTTGGAATCCTGCAAACGCTTCTGGGCTAGTTTCTAGAGCAATTATGTGAGACTTTAATGCTTCAACATCTTTCACAGTAGCTGTCCCGAACAGGTTTTTAGATACAGTTCCGATAAAATCTAATGGGGATCTCTTATTACGCCTCTGTTCATTCAAATTATCTCCTTGTTTTGTCACTTTGCCAGCTGGTATTAATGCATTCATAATGTTTATTTTTTTATTCAAGTCTTTCCTCAACAATGCTCTGACTGAATCATATATCCCCAATGTGTCTCCATAATTACGGCACAGGTCTGTGACAAAGTCCTCCTGTCCAGGATAAGACTTTTCTGTGCAAAAAGAACTGTAACCACTCAGAGCAGAAAAATCTGGTAATGGAACTACAATTGTGTGTCCCCAATAAGAGATGGAGTTATCCAACATCGCAACTCTTCTGAAGACAGTTCCCAAATGTTCCTTAACAATGACTTCCGGAAGTCCTAAATCATCTGAATATCCTCCTAGAATCAGGTTGAAGCCAAGGAAGAAGGTGGCCAGCCTATTCCACATTATGGCTGTCATGATTCCTGGGTATTCTAATGCACTAATTCTTCAAACAGCTGGCAGTTTCTTCATCTCTCTGCAAGAGAAATAAAGCATATTACTTCTTGTTAAACATACGTGAACTGTATCAATATAGCTTCATTACTTTTTAATGGGACATTAAACTGTGAAAGTGTTTGGTGGCTTTCCCACCATTGGGATGTTATGTGCTTTTATATACTGCTTCACTGTTTCACTTAAATTGCTCCATGGTTCATAAGAGTGGGATTCCTTTGGATAGTTTGCCCACTCAATGAGATACTCTGGCTCTCCTGATTTTGAGTACCTCCCCTTTATTATACGGCTGACCTCGTACTGTTCTTCTAAATCTTCCTCTGGTATGCTGTCCAACTTAGATATATTGGGAAATCTTAACTTCCTTTTCCTGGTTGAGCGTCTTAATGTTGGAACTACTTCGTCAATCACTCTAGTATCATCTAAAGCTTCTTCAGGCTGAATTTCATTCAGGTTTTGTTCCTGATCATGGGTTGTGTCACTGCTATCTTCTTGATTCTCATTTTCTTCATTCCTGGGTTCTATAACTTCTGCATTTTCTTGATTGGCTGTCTCTGCTATATTTCTTTGTTCCACCACAGTTTCATCAATGTCAATTAATTCTTGGTCTTCTCCTACCAATTCATCTAGCTCATCTTCTTCAGCTAAAATTTGGCGAAGTTCTTCATCTACTGGGGGCACCACTGTCCGGTCGATATATGGTCGTAAGCGATCAATGTGTACCTTATTACGTAAGGGTTTTAGATCATGACCCCTGACTAGTCGAAAGTTTTTATTTCTGACTTTCTCTGTGATTATGTAGGGTCCACTGAAAGGATTCTTCAGCTTCTTGTTTTCTCCCACTTTTACTGCAGGGAAGTATACCCAGACTCTCTGTCCAACTTCATATTCCTTTATGTAAGCCTTCTTATCATATTGCTCCTTCATTTTCTGCTTATGATACTTCATGTTTGATTGGGCGATTTCATGTGCATGATGAAGGCCTGTGACAAGATCTCTTACAAAGTGTTTGTTTATTTCACCCGGTACATCGGGTACTTCGGGCAAAGCTACACTTATTGGGCTCCTTGGAGTTCGGCCAAACATCAAATAGTATGGCTGATAGTGCGTACTTTCTACAGAAACACTAACATTGTATGAGAATACCACTCCGCGAATCATTTTACACCAATCTCTGCCAGCTGAGTCAACATATGCAGAGAGCTGTTTGGCAATAGAGTAGTTAAAATGCTCTACCATACCATCTGTACTTGGCCTGAAAGGAGTGGTTACTAGTCTCTTAGTCCCCATCATCAGTGCAGCTTCATTGAAAACTTGTGAAATCAAAGGAGTGCCCATGTCACTCAAGAGGTGGGTTGGCGCACCATACCTATACACAATTTCATCCACAAAATGTCTTGCAATGACGTGAGATTTTATTTCCATGACTGGAAAACACTCTGCATACTTGGTTGCATACTCCATGAAAACTATCAAGTACTTTGCTCCAGTATATGATTCTTTCAAAGGTCCTAATATATCCACTGCCCAAACATTGCCAACTCTAAATGGTGGTAGTGGTTGCAATGGTGATCTGTACGGTTTTGTAGGTTTCTTGGATGAACAACAGTGATGACAAGATAAAACCCAATTTTGTACATCTCTGAGCATTCCACGCCAAAAATAATCCAACTTTGCTGTGTGATATGTCTTTCGTATTCCATAGTGGCCTCCTGATGGGTCACCATGCACAGCTGTGAGCACATCGTGGGCCAAGACCCTTGGAAGTACTAGTTGAATGATAATTTGGTCATTTTTCCCAAGTCCTTCTGGATACCACATATGGTAAAGCACACCTTCAATAAGTTCATAATTCTGAGAAATTGCAACTAGTCTCTTGGCATCTCTCACATTTGTTGGCACAATGTCTTCTTCTAAGTATTTTACAATGGGAGATATATTCTCATCTGCAAGTTGCATCTTTCTAAGGGATTTTGTTGTTAGATTTGGTCTAACATCTGCTGGCGCTTTTGGTCTGTTTATCCATGGATTTGAGGTTTTTGCGGTCATCCTCAGATCTAGGGCTTTGTCTTGTAACTCCACATCTGGCTTCAATGAAGGGTCAGCTTCCTGCTTGTCCTCCTCAACAACATTGTTGATACCAGGTGGCAATATGTCATCTGTGATGTTATCTAGGTCCTCTGTGGTCCTAAAATCACCTTCCTCCTGTCTACTAAGACCATCTGCATTCCCTAGAGATTTGCCAGCTTTATGCTCCACAGTGTAGTTGAACTGTTGCATGTAAGCTATCCAACGGGCTATTCTGCCACTAACAGTCTTTTGTCCAAACATCCATTTCAAAGCTGAGTGATCTGTAATCAGCTTAAAGGTTGTGCCCTTAAGATATGGCTCAAAGTGGCGTACAGCTAATATAACAGCAAGAGCTTCTTTGTCTGAGATACCATAGTTCATCTCAGCTCTTGTGAACTTCTTTGCACCATAAGCAATTACTCTTTCCTTGCCATCTTGAACTTGACTAAGAACCATCCCAGCTGAATCACTACTTGCATCAGTTGTCAAAATGAATGGCTCTTGGTACCTTGGATAGGCAAGTATGGGTGGTGAAGAAAGTGCACTCTTTAACAGTTCAAAGGCAGTTTGGCATAATTCATCCCATTGAAATGGTACATTTTTCTTAGTAAGATTTGTCAAGGGCGTTGCAATCTTACTATAATGTTCGATATATTTCCTATAAAATCCACTAAGTCCCAAGAATGACCTCACTTGTTTCACATTTGTGGGTCGTGGAAAGTTCTGCACAGCTTTGCATGTGTCAGGCAGTGGTTCAACTCCTTCTTCACTAACCAAGTGTCCTAAAAACTGAATTTTCCTCTTTCCAAATTCACACTTTTTCGGTTTTAATTTCAGGTTGGCAGCTCTGAATCGGTCAAAAACCAATTTGAGATTATCTAAGTGTTGCTGGAAAGTGTCAGAAAAAATGACAATGTCATCAACAAAAACTAGACAGACCTTCCACACAAGTCCTCTCAAAACTTCCTGCATCAGTCTAGCAAAACTTGAAGGTGAATTTTTCATACCAAAAGGTAACCTCTCAAATTCATATAATCCTTCATGACAACAAAAAGCTGTCAAATGTTTAGAGTCTTCATCTAGCTCCATTTGCCAGAAACCACTCAGCAAGTCAACTTTGGAAAAGTATCTGGCTCTAGCATTTCCAAGTGAATCCAGAGAATCATCTATACGTCCTATGGGATGGCAGTCTGCTATAGTCTGAGCATTTAATTTGCGAAAATCAACACAGAAACGGAGAGAGCCATCCTGCTTTGTTACCATAACCACAGGTGATGCATATGGACTCTCTGAAGGTCTAATAATCCCTTGATCTAACATTTCCTGGATTTGTTTTGAAATTTCTTCTCTCACCTTTGGGTTACATCTATAAGGAGCAGTTTTGATAATCCTACTCCCAGGCATTAGTGTAATTGTATGTTTCAAGACATTTGTGTGACCCAGACCTTGTCCTGGCATTTGGAAAAGGTCAGCATATTCCCAAAGTACATGCTGTAAATCCTCAACTTCCACCGGTGTAAGAATGGTTTTATCCAACATAAACTGATCGTCAAATTGCTGTCTGTCATTATACTCATTAGTCACTTGCTTATTGGCACCAGTGTCAATATTTTTGACATTGAGAACTGTCTCACAAATACTGTCACCTCCTTTCAATAACTGTACCCTTGCTATATTGTCTCCCTTTTCTATAAGACAAGGCATTTCAGTGTTATTCACCAAACAAACTGGTACCAGGCAGTTCTGGCTGTTCACTTGTACCACTGTACTGCCAGGTTTAACTCCATGTAACTCTGAACTGTCGCAAGGAACTATCAGTCCTAATACATCAACACAGGGTTTTTGTGGTAAAGTGCCATAAAGTAAGCTTCTTTGTTTTGGCTCTATGGTTTGTGTTTGTTGTGCAGATATTTCCAAGACATCTGGAATTGTAACTATTCCACTCCCAAAATCAACATTAGTCCCAGTTGATTTCAAAAAGTCAGCTCCAAGTAACACAGAATATGGCATTGTCTCCACATATTTTAAACAAACCCAAAAATTATTTTGGCCTATTGAGAAGGCAAAGGTTAACTGTCCAGCAAACTTAAATGTTGAATTACAAACAGTTAAGGCTTCACAGTCATAAGGTTTTAATAACTGTCTCAAAGATGGAAATTGTTGAAAAAGTTTTGGTCCAGCCAGAGAAATGGTTGATCCCGAATCAATAAGCGCATACAGTGGAACTTCCTCATAATAAATCTTCATGAAAGACAAACCTTTCTCAGTTGTAATGTTCTCCTTACTAAACAAACACTTGCCCTCATGTCTCAAATACCTCACTTGGCTGGGGTTGGTTTCCACACTTACATTCTTCTTGGCTGCGTCACAGCCCCATTCTGAGACGCGTTTTGGTAGTTTAAAGACTGTCGTTTGGCTCCATTCCACTGATTAAATTGCCTCTGTTTTAGTTGTGGGCAGTCGTTCTTCAAATGACCCCTTCTGTTGCACTGGTAACATATAGCATCTGAGGGCTGAGGCCTCCTGATGCAGTTAACAGTTGTATGGCCAGATCTATTGCACCTTTGACAGTAGGAGCGAAAATTCCCTCTCACCACTGGGTTCTGACCTTGTGGGCTTCTCCCCTGAAATGGTTGGCTTCTCATATTAACTTTCATGAACTGAACATCTCTTCCTTGCTGTCGAACCATGCCTTCTAGGTTGTTTATGGCCTTAGACAAGTCACCCAAGCTCTTGTTGTAAGTGTCTTGCATCAGATTCACCCTGTCTGAACTGGCGTCCTTTGGTTTCAAGTTCTCTATGCTTTCCGCCAATTTTGCTTTCAGCTCAACTTCTTCCAGATCTGCTGGTTGTTGACCAATCACAAAGGCCTTAATTCCTGGCAAAAGACCTCTGAGAATGATTGACCTAGTCTCTGCTTCGCCTTTCTGTAACTGGCTACACTTCTGTCTGACATCAGTAATGTAGGATTCAACACTCTCTCCATGTGCCTGAACTCTGGCAAATAAGCTCTGCTCCTTCAACCAATGAAGATTATTTGCATTTATATACTTCTGGTTAAAAGCTTCCTGCAGTTGTTGCCAATTTTCCCTCACAGCCTCTGGTAGACTATTGTACCAAACCTCTGCAGCTTGTTCCACCATCAAACAAAATATCCTGGCTTTCCTCTGGTCATCCATGTTGCAGAATTCTGAATAGCTTAAAAACCTTTTCATCCAGCGATCTGCATCTTCACTGGCAAGTCCTTTAAATGATGCTGGCCTTAATGAGGATGCTTCAGCTTGGTTTCCCCGCTGCTGTGTAGCTTGTTGTATTTGTATCCTGTTTTGTTCCTGGGCAGCACCTTGCTGGTCATTTTGGTGTGCGAGCCCTTGAACCTGTGTTCTCAGTTGATCAATGTTCTGAACCAAGGCATCCAGATTAGCCATATCTGATCTTAATATATAACCTTTTTGAAATTTTGGTTTTGAACTTGCTAATTTAACAACTTTCTTTGGTTTATCCAGTTTGCCCTTCAATGTTTTGATTATTTATTTAACAAATGTACTATCCCCCTTTTCTGTTATTCAATATCTACTCCATAGGCAGGTACAATATTTTTGTGAGAAAGACTTTATATGACAGCTATATGTCCACGATGTAGTAGAAATTACATTATTTCCAAGGTGATGAAGTGCATGTGACCCTTCACTGATCAAACGCAGGAAATTTTCATCTGACTTTGAATATGGAAATGTTGTGGACGACACTGTTTTTGACATTATGGTTGTCATTTAGAAGCGATCAAAACTTCACACTGATGTTCTTAAAAATATTTGAAATATTCAGATGGCATTGTGGTCACCCAAATTACCATCACCCCTTTTTTTTTCTTTTTTTTTTCTCTAAAAATTTTAACAGTTTTTTTTTTCTCAAATGTCCCTCAGATTACCTGGATGTCCTTGAGATTACCCGGCATCTCCACCAAAATGTTATGGCCATTTTTCCTTGGTCATAACACACTTTAGGGGTTGGGATCTTATTCCCATATAAGGACTGGTAATCTCATCAGTTAAGTATCCAAATTGTTATTGTAATAAACAAACGAACCAATGATATCCAATTAGTTTATTTTTCATAGCAAAGATTATCAGGTGACAATTTTACCAAAGATAATTTTAATAATTTCACCATTTTTAGAAAAACTCAACACATAACCAACAAACAAAATATAACAAGTGTTACCTTTTAACTTTATGTGTCATTTTAATCCACTTCACTCTAGATTTAATAAAGTCTTTCCAAATAAAATCATCAAACATTTCACAAGTTCACACTTCATAAATAATTTCTAAGTCCCAATGAGCGAGTATTTTTCAAAGTCCAAAACAAACAGATATTTACTAAGTTCAAATGAGTCAGTATTTCACAAAGTCCAAATCATGAATATTTTACAAGTTCTTATGCTTGATCTTTCTAACTTTGTATCCATGTGTGTTCCTTTTTCCCCAACTACCAACTTGGTCAAAAGCTAGGGTTTATATAGACAATACCTACCATGTGCTTTTCAAAGCACATGGAAAGCACATGAAAAACACATGGAACTTATAAATAAACAAGGCCACGTGGACTTGGCAGGAGTCCACAGCAAGGGGTTATAAAAACCCTTGCTGCAGGTAAACTTCCAGCAAATGACACTGGATATTGATTGATAAAGATGTTTGCTAATGGGCGCCATAGAGGCTCCCTTAATTGGGAAGATGTGTCACTTGATATTTTCCCAAATATATTCAGAATAATTTATTTTGAATATTCAAAGTCTATTATGGATATGATGGTTTTAACTTATTATTATTATTCTATTAAAATATGGATGTGATATGATGTATGGATGTGATATGATGTGATATTTAAAATTTATTTTTAAAGAAACTGCAATGGAATATTTGATAATATATGGAATTTCACTCTAGCCCCAGGTAAGGGTATTTTGTGTCATAACACTTAAATAAAAAAGATAAATTCAAACTTATTCATCAAAACTTAGTAATTTGAATTTGTTTCTCAAATTCTCCCATACACAAATAACTACTTTTCAGTTTGCAAGTTTACACTGAAAACTTCTTTATACAGAGAACCTAAGCTATAACATTTTATCACACAACAGTGAGGTTGGGGGGGTCCTGGTTTTTCTTATATGTACACTGCTACACAGAACATTAGACCTGTGACTAAAAGTAATTAGATGGCACAGCAGGGGTGGAGGTGGGGGTTTACCCTTGCTCAATTACATGTATGTTGTTTACTTCTTTAGGTCTGTTTTTGTGGTCAGAACAGACAATTAATTAAGGTTGGGAGTAATTGGTGAAATTCTACAAATGTGGCTTTTCTTGTGTATTTTTCAGTTTATATGACAAATTTGTATGAGACACAAACATCTGAACTGAGCATTGTGGCTTTGCTATATGATTATAGCTTCTTTATAATTACAATATAATTATAGTCAACTTAATAAAACATTTAAAAGAAACTGATTGGATAAAATACTGAAGATATAAATAATGTCACAATTGTTATTTACAAAGAAAAAAATAATGTAAATAACCTGATTTCACCCATTGAATTCAACCCTATTTCATACATTGAATACAACCAAAAACAGTTTGCAAAATCTACACATATTTCAACCAGATTTCACCCATTGAATTCAATCTGATTTCACCAATTGAATTCAACCTGATTTCACTGGTTGAATCCAACCAAAAATGGTTTGCAAAATCTACACGTATTTCAACCAGACTTCACCCACTGAATTCAACCTGATTTCACCAATTGAATTCAACCTGATTTCACCAATTGAATTCAACCTGATTTCACTGGTTGAATCCAACCAAAAATGGTTTGCAAAATCTACACGTATTTCAACCAGATTTCACCCACTGAATTCAACCTGATTTTACCAATTGAATTCAACCTGATTTCACTGGTTGAATCCAACCAAAAACAGTTTGCAAAATCTACATGTATTTCAACCAGATTTCACCCACTGAATTCAACCTGATTTCACCAATTGAATTCAACCTGATTTCACTGGTTGAATCCAACCAAAAACGGTTTGCAAAATCTACACGTATTTCAACCAGATTTCACCCACTGAATTCAACCTGATTTCACCGATTGAATTTAACCTGATTTCACTGGTTGGATCCAACCAAAAACAGTTTGCAAAATCTACACATATTTCAACCAGATTTCATCCATTGAATTCAACCTGATTTCAACGTTGGTTTCAACATGATTTCACTGGTTGGATCCAACTAAAAACGGTTTGCAAAATGTACACGTATTTCAACCAGATTTCAACATTTTCAACATCATTTTGTTGAAATCTGGTTGTACTTATGTTTGAAATCTGGTTGAAATGCATGTAGATTTTGCAAACAGGTTTTTGTTGGATCCAATGTATGAAATTGTTGAATTCAATGGGTAAATCAGGTTATTTACATTGTCTTCTTCATTTGAATCATTGTAGCTTGTGTCATAATTATAGCTTCTTAATAATATTATACAATAACTATCCATATGCATATTTTACACTTTGGATACAACTTCAAAGTAATTAATTCTTTCCAAGATGACATGTATTCATGAATCATTGTATATTCAATATTCTATTTATGATGACATTGTAATAATACATAATTTTGCATCAAATATAATTATAATTGCTCAAGATATGTAAATCCATATTATCCAACTAGATATCCATTTTTATGTTTTTAATAAGATTAGTATTATTCAATGTCTTCAATTGAAATTCTTTTTGTGAAATTTTAAAATATTTTTTTTTCTTTGTAAAAAACAAACAATTATGACATTATTTATATCTTCAGTATTTTATCCAATCAGTTTCTTTTAAATGTTTTATTAAGTTGGCTGTTATTATACTGTAATTATAAAGAAGCTATAATCATGTAGCAAAGCCACAATGCTCAGTTCAGTTCTTGTGTCTCATACAACTTTATCATATAAACTGAAAAAAAACATGAACATATAACTACTTATTATCTGCATAAAAGTGGAAACCTATACCGGAAATATTTTGAATGACTTTGCTGAGGGGAATAGTATATAAGGAAAAGAGTATAGGATCTAGGACAGAGCCCTGAGGCATACCAAACAAGAGCTTCTTTGCATCAGATAGGATAGAGCCAACCTTAAAACACTGCGAATGATCAGAGAGGTAGGACTTGAACCATTCCAAAACTACACCACCAACGCCAAACCAAGAACTCATACAATCTAGGAGTGTGCCATGGTCAGTTTTATCAAATGCTGCTGATTGGTCAAGCAGCACAACAGAAGTGGCCTCACTTATAGCCAGAGCAAGATTTACATCATTATTTATTGACAGCAGCTTATAAGCCGACTGTTTGACATTCTCAAGTCCATTTAAACAGACACAGCCATTTAATTGGGAGGCAACCATGTGCTCGACAAGTTTGGAAATAAAGCACAAGCCTGACACAGGTCAGTAGTTCTTGAGATCATCAAGTGGTAGTGAGGCTTTTTTATCAGTGGAGTAACCACAGCTTTTCTAAAATTGGCAGGAACAACACCTGCAGACAGAGAACAGTTAATAAGTTTGGTGATTGAGGGTAAAAGAATGTCTAAACATTCCGTGACCAAAAAGGTAGGCGATGGATCCAACAGACAAGATTTTGTTGGTGATTTCATAATTGCCTTTTTAATTTCTTCATCAGAAATTGTTTTAAAGGAGTCAAAGTTAGGTAGGTCTGAGGTAGCAGGTAATCTGAAAGAGTCAATGCTGGAAAACCCCTAATCTTGGTAATTTTGTCTGAGAAATAAGTCACAAAACAATTAGCAAGACATTCCTTTGACTCATGAGAAGGGAGTACACTTTCGGGATCGGAATGTAATGCAGAATGTACGACCTGCCACAATTCTTTGAATCGTTAGCATTTTCATTGACAAGATTTATGTAGTAATTGGATTTATCCTTGGTTACTAGTGAATTACAATGGGCAATCTGCTTACGCAGTCTAGCTTGATTTTGGGGTGATTTATCCTTGTGCCATATGCGTTCGAAGTGGTGCATGACAGCCTTTGCCAGCAGATAAGAATCTGACAGCCATTTAGCAGGACCTTTGATGAAAGTGTGAGACACATCAGGAGCATGTTTGTCAAGCAAATCATTTAGGTCCTTTGTATATTGCTCATAGAGAACACTGTCAGTATTACCAGGGCATTTAACAAATGAGCAATTTGTCAGATCACTCCTAAAACTGTCCATTTCTATCTTGTGAAACCTCTGAAAGGTAACAGTTTTTGACTTGGGTACAGAAGGGTTGGTAAAATCAAGCTGGCTCAGCACCAGGGCATGATCTGAGATGAAATCACTGACCCGAACATTTGTAACAACACTGGAATCATCAGGAGTGAGGATGAGATCGAGAATGTGCCCATGTAAGTGGGTTGGTTTGTAAACATGTTGATTAATATTATATGTCTCAAGACAATTCAGAAGCTTTTCACTATCCCTAGAGGTTGTATCACCATGTATATAGAAATCACCACATATCAAGAAATTTTTGGCTCACTGAAGACAGGTACTCGAACAGATTGAAAAATTTGTCGCAAAAACATCAGAGTATGAACCAGGTGGCGATAAACGCAGGCTATCACAAAAGCTGGTGAACCAATGGGAACTGCAATATTTTCAAATGATTTATAGGAGGGACTGTCAACTATTTTAAACTGGATGTTATGATTTACAAAAAAGCCGACACCCCCACCAAGACCATGAGCACGAGGTCTGTGACACAATTTATATCCAAGTGGTGTTATTGTGCGAAGCAAACTGTCAGTATCAGTAGGTTGTATATGTGTTTATGTAATCACAAGTAGGTTCAATGACCAAAAAGACACAGTGTCAGCAATAGTTGTGCCTTTATTTCAGACAGATGATCAATCCAAAGGAGACAGGACCAGGATTGATGGAAATATCCCCACATAATACTGAATTTGGTGGCAGTAGGAATATTTTTCACATTATGGCAACAACTTGCCTGCCTGAAAGAATGTGGAAGCAGTAAACTAGGGCCATAAGCAGTCTTCGAGACATAGAGGTCTGTACCTCTGTGTGATATGTTTATGGAGAAAAAAACCAACAAAATCAGACAATATAAAGAGTACATTTCTGAGCAAGGAAAGTGTGCATACTCGGGCAGCCTTAAGGAAAAAGGACCATGGGGAGTCTCACCAGTTTAGGCCTTGAAAGCTCAGTCCTCACAAGGTCTGACAGTCAAGCCTTAGTCAATTCATCTCGTGGGTGACTCACGGGCACCCTATACTATCCCACTAAGCCTGCTGAAAGCAACCTGTCCCTAAACAACAATAGACAGCAAAAAATGGGGCCTAAGTAATTAAAAACACTGGAGTATGTACAGGTTTAAAATAAAAAGTAAGGGGAACGTATAGAAAGACCAGGAATAATTAATAAACTTCAAGGAAACACAGGTACACAAGAGGATTTGTATAGATCACCACTAATTTCAATTTTGGCTCTGACTACTAATGATTTGGAAATCTTGACCCAAAAGCAATTGTGTATGTCAAAGAGGAAAATCGGCTTTCAAGGAAAAATCTCAAGCACATATTTTACTCCAGACACATATACTGTCGCCAGTAAATTGAAAATTGTAAAGTCAGGGGACTACTTTGCCTAACATCCTCCAAATTCACGAAATCACTCCCTACATGAGCTTGCCAAATGCTGGTCATACACCATCTATTATTTTAATTGCTGGCAAATTCAATGAGAACAATAGAGTCAATGATCTGAGCCCATCATATCCTATCTCCAACATAATTATTTTATTGAAATTGTCATCCCTACTGATTTTCATGTCAATATTTTAATACAATTTCATATACATACTGCTGATATGACATGATGTTTCAAGATCCCCAACCATCTCGATAAGTCTTCAATAAAAATTATAGTCAATTATTTGATCGAGTGATACCCAACCTCTAAGATTCAAGCTATGACCTATGATTGAGCACTTAGTAAACTACCATGTCTTTATGACACGTAACTAATTATTATAACTAATCTAAAATTCAGAAGCCATCAGGACAAATGTAATTGAAGCCAGGAGGTCAAAACGATGACATAGATTTGTATTAGTTTTAAATAGTACTGAATTGCAATTAGGGATAGAGTGAAATTAGACTATATATTTTTTCTTATATATTTACGTGTATGTAACTGTTATTGTATCCCCGGCGCAAAGCGGGGATACTATGGATTTATCATCGTCGTCGTCCGCGTCGTCGTCCACGTCCGCAGAGATTTCTTGTTAGCGATCTACAGTCCACATTTCTTTCCAGATTTCTTTCATATTTGGCAGGTGGCTTGATATGGTGGAGGACTCGCCACCCTATCTTTTTGGTAGGCTTTATGTCTACATTAGGCCTGTGGTAGACAAAAATGTCTAAAATGTGGAATATTGCTTGTTAGCGACCTACAGTCTACATTTCTTTCCAGATTTCTTTCATATTTGGCAGGTGGCTTGGTATACTAGAGGACTTGCCACCCTATCTTTTTGGTAGGGTTTATGTCTAAATTAGGCCTGTGGTAGACAAAAATGTCTAAAATGTGGACTATTGCTTGTTAGCGACCTACAGTCCACATTTCTTTCCACATTTCTTTCATATTTGGCAGGTGGCTTGGTATGCTAGAGGACTCGCCACCCTATCTTTTTGGTAGGGTTTATGTCTAAATTAGGCCTATGGTAGACAAAAATGTCTAAAATGTGGAATATTGCTTGTTAGCGACCTACAGTCCACATTTCTTTCCACATTTCTTTCATATTTGGCAGGTGGCTTATCGCTTAAAACTATTGCAGATAGCCAATTTTTCTCAAATAACTCATTCATCTACTTTTGGGAGAGCTTTCACATGGTGAAGTTTCAGATCCGTAGATAATTACTCACCTACTCAAAATGAGTAAATGCGAATTATCTCTTAAAAGTATTGCAGATAGTCAATTTTTCTCAAATAACTCCTTCACCTACTTTTGGGAGAGCTTTCATTTGGTGAAGTTTCAGACCCGTAGCTAATTACTCACCTACTCAAAATGAGTAAATGCTAATTATCGCTAAAAGTATTGCGGATACCCAATTTTTATCAAATAACTCATTCATCAACTTTTGGGAGAGCTTTCACATGGTGAAGTTCCAGACCCGTAGGTAATTACTCACCTACTCAAAATGAGTAAATGCTAATTATCTCTAAAAGTATTGCAGATAGCCAATTTTTCTCAAATAACTCATTCACCTACTTTTGGGAGAGCTTTCACATGGTGAAGTTCCAGACCCGTAGGTAATTACTCACCTACTCAAAATGAGTAAATGTGAATTATCTCTAAAAGTATTGCAGATACACAATTTTTATCAAATAACTCATTCACCTACTTTTGGGAGAGCTTTCACTTGGTGAAGTTTCAGACCCATAGCTAATTATTCACCTACTCAAAATGAGTAAATGCGAATTATCTCTAGAAGTATTGCAGATAGCCAGTATTTCTCAAATAACTCAATCACCTACATTTTGGAGAGCTTTCACATGCTAAAGTTTTTTTTATGAATTTTTAAAATAATTTTTCAGTCCCGCTGAACAACAAAGAAGCAATGGGATTTAAAATTTTATTATTATTTATAACATTGCTTAAACATTCCATTACATAATCAATTGGACTAACATATGTTTGTAAATACAAGACATTACACCATACTTTAATGCATGATATTCTGTTAAAGTGAAGTTAGGCGGAAGGCCATAATAAAAATTTCTGACTGTTACATACACAACAGTAGGTATCAAGCAATGATAAAACATTGATTAAAACAATATAGATGAAATATATACGATAACATATGACTGACAGCAGCCCGGCACAGAGGGCCATAATAAAATTACTGCCTGCTAGGCTAATAATAGTATCACACATGTGACCCAAGCAATTTAACCCTGATTAATGAAAAGGTCATAGGTCAAACACTACTAGCAGGTGTGAATATATACCCAGAGCGAGTAAAATGAACTGCAATAAGCTAGCCACAGTAGGTATTAAGCAATGATAAACATTGATTAAAACAATATAGATGAAATATATACGATAACACATGACTGACAGCAGCCCGGCACAGAGGGCCATAATAAAATTACTGCCTGCTAGGCTAATAATAGTATCACACATGTGACCCAAGCCTGGTTAATGAAAAGGTCACAGGCCAAACACTACCGTAATAAAAATACTGCCTGCTAAGGCTAATAATAGTATCACACATGTGACCCAAGCAATTTAACCCTGATTAATGAAAAGGTCCCCAATCAGTGAATACTGGATAAACGAAGTAGCACTAATAGGTGTGAAAAATTACAATAAGTACACGAAGCACAACCACCTCCCCAACCCCAAAATACAAGTTTAGCCATTCATATGTAAGAAATGCAGTATTAGTACCCTAAAAGTTATAAGATAAAATGTTGAATTATAAAATACTGAGAAGTACAACATACATAATAATTATTATTCATGTATCAAGCAGCCACATCAATAAAAAGTAAAATACACTTTTACAAATTAGATTACAAGCACTAGCATATGACAAGAACATGATCCGACAATTATATTATGAACCTAATATAGGAATATGATTTCAGTTAATGCAAATACTATAACTTCACGTTAACGACATAGGTAAAGTCAATATTAACAATAAAGTCCAATAACTAAAGAAAGAAATAATCAGTAATTTTTAATTAATACCATAATTACATAAGATAAGAAAAATAGACGTCTGCTGAGATCAATACATCAGCTCAGTCCCGTTTCCATGCAATAACACTATCGTCAGCTTAAATTGAATATGAAGCTCAGTCCCGAAAACAGCCATAGATAAGATCCACACAATCCAGATAGCGATAAGATAAGACGTCTGCTGTACCTTGAATCAGAAAACAGCTCAGTCCCGAATAACATAAGTTGTTGATTCTATAGACGTCAGTTGTTTTTTTTATGAATTTTAAAAATAATTTTTAATGCATTAAAATTAATGAAATCATGCACTAAATCAATTATAACTTGAAAAGTATTGCATTTAGAGCACTTTGTTAAAATATGTGATTCAGCTACTTTTTCCATAGTTACAACATGGTGAGTAACTTGGGTGTCTATCTCAATAGCTAAGTGAGTAATAGCTACTTTTGGATTTTTCACTTACTTCCATCATGAGTAAAATCACTTGTAACTTGAAAACTATTGCATTTACAGAATTTTGTGGAAATCTGTTATTCATCTACTTTTGGGTCAGCTATTACATAATAAAATTTCAGACCTGTAGCTCATGGCATAGCTGAGTAATAGCTACTTTTAGGTTATCACTGTTGAGTAAATCACTTATAACTTGAAAACTGTTGCATTTAGATTATTTAGTTTCAAAATGTTATTCACCTATTTTGAGGCAGCTATAACATAGTAAAATTCCAGACCTATGGCTCATTGCATAGCTAAGTAATAGCTACTTTGAGGTTCTTACTCAACACTAAATCATTTATAACTTGAAAAGTATTGCATTTAGAGCATTTTGTTAAAATATGTTATTCAGCTACTTTTTTCCATAGCTACAACATAGTGAGTAACTTGAGTGTCTATCTCAATAGCTAAGTGAGTAATAGCTATTTTTGGACTTTTCACTAACTTCCATCATGCGTAAAATCACTTGTAACTTGAAAACTATTGCATTTAGAGAATTTTGTGCAAATCTGTTATTCATCTACTTTTGGGTCAGCTATAACATAGTAAAATTTCAGACCTCTAGCTCGTGGCATAGCTGAGTAATAGCTACTTTTGCCTTTGCCGGTGGATACATCTTGCATCTGGCCACAGACGCGTCCTTGGTCTAGTTTTATCTACTATTATGTAACATATTATTTCACAATCTGTTTCAATAAGACTGCACTTCCTTTCAGTGGATGATTTACATTTATATAAAGTTATGGATGATGAGACTGGCATATTACAGGGTGACACTGGATTCATTCCAGCTATCCCTCATTGTGACATTAGTATACCCCCATAAATTTGATCAGCCATCTGATTCATCACTGTCCTTGGCCTAGTGATCAGAAGGTCTGGCATCTAATCACCGACTGTCATGTCTGTGTTAGTTTGACTCCCACAACCTGCTATGTCTTTTTTTTTCAATTTTGTTGCATAGGAAAGCTGCAGACCTTTCCCAAGCAGACGTAAAGGTGAAAGATCTACAGCATACACAAACTTACCATTTCCAGCATTCCACAGTGACAGAGACCACACCTCATTTCTACAAATGTCCCTTCTCAGACAGTTTTATATATTGCAGACCAGCGGCAGAAGCAGTCACAGCATTCAAAGTCATGGGTTTTCATACAGCCACTAAAAAGACAGACACTTCAACAAAAGCCAGCTACCAAGCAATAACAGGTTTACCTTGTACTACAGACTTTATGCATTCCCCTATATAACAGAGTGTAAACACTCAATGCAAACACACCTCACTGCAAGTGATGTAGGATTTTGTGTTGTGTGTGATGAGAATTCTGTTCAATCTATGTTGGAAAGTTATTACTACTGTTAATTTACAAAATTTTTCAGCTGTATTATTTTATTAATATTTTTTAAAAACTATACTGACACAAATCTTAAAACATACATTGCAAACAACATACCTGGACGACAGTTGTTGACTGCACTAGATGTAGAAGAAACATTTTTGAAAAGAATTAGGAAAATGTCAAAACTGTCTTTAATCTTTTAAGATGACTAGATGAATAGATGCAGAATAGATGAGAACTTTATGGATGAAATTGAATTCTTATTTGGTTTTATTTTTTTGCAAATTGTTAAATTATGCCATAGTTTACATCTTTATATATTTTAGAACAAAACACTTTCTATCATTAAAACCACTCCTGGGGAGGGAAACAGCTTATTTACTTGAATTTTGAAATTATTGTTAATTGTACAATTAATCATATTGTTTCAGTTATGTTGATAATTTAAAAAGGTTCAAAAGAACAAGTGAATTATATAAATCAAGATGCACAACAAAAATCAGTTAAATATCAGTATGTGTTTATATGTAAGAACTGGTGTTGTAGCATACAAGTCTGCATACTCTGATCAGTGTGTGTGTTATTTTTATGAGATTTTTGTTCACTGCTGTCCTTCCAATGCATCTCAAGTTTTCAGTGTGAATATTAGTACAGCATTCCAGTGAAGTGATGTGATCATGAAAATATGTAGTGTTAATTTTAATACAATGCAGACCATGGTTCACAGGAAATAGGTTCCATAGATCTTGGATCACATGACATAGCCTATTAGGAAATGAAGTAGGGAAGCACAAGTAAAACTTCTAAATTTGTCCAGAACATAGGTCATGTGACCACCACTTCCTCTCACATCCCAGAGGTTGTAATGACTGTGAGTCATCTTTGGCATTCCAAAGCTTAATATAAAAGAAGCAGCACATCAGTCAAAATTCAGTAACAACTAGAAGTAACAACTGGTAACAACAAGCAAAAAAGTAGAAGTAGTAACAACTAATAGGGATGAAAGATCAGAGAAGAAACATCATGTAGTAGATACAGAAGGAGCAGTATTGTGCCAAAATGCTGTTAAAAAGAGTTATTCTTAAATATCTAGTTCCAGCATGTTGCAAGGATTTTGTTATACTTTTGTTGTTGATATTTTTAAAATAAAAGAGAACCCAGAAGAAGATATTTGAATTTTAATATAATACATTAATTGTCAAACATCTCCACCCGACACCACACACATTTCAATCTGCAATTGAAGTAGTTAACCCCAGTTGAATTAAGAAAGTTTTCTAATTGCATTAAAGTATTGATTATTTAACTTTTCTTTGAAAATTTTATTTGCTGGCTAACATTTAACTGTTAACTTTTGTGGAATGTTTAACATCAAGTGGTTTGACAAGAAACAACATGTGTATTTAGTTTAATAGTTAGTACAAAGACACAGGTTAAGTAGTGAGTGTAATTAAAGATTTTGAGTAGTTTATTCTTTGTATTCTCTTTTGTGATAAATCAATATAGGACATAAGTGCCCTGTACGGAACACCAGATAAAGGACCAGCACACAAATCATAATTGACTTTTCCATGTTACAACAAAGATAAAGCTATTTCTGTCACCAAATCTTGTCTTCTTATTTTTTTGCTACATCAAAAATTAACTTACATTAAAATATCAACCATTTTTACTGCCAATTTAATGGTTTCTTTCATGAATCAAAGTGAAATCCTATCAAGAATCAACTTTTAACTTAAGGGCTAAAATAGGGTTTTCTTAAAATCAAAATGTATTAAGTATCTACAGATAGATTTAGGTGGCCATTGTGGTGCAGTGGTAACATGCTCGCCTAACACCTACAAGGTCTGCAGTTCAAACCCAAGACCCTTTGAACTTTGACCAACTGTGTGTACTGGTTTCCTCTGCCCATAGAACTACCCATCATGATATGACCAATACTGTGCTGAAGGCGTTGATAAAAACTAAATTAAATAAATAAATAATTCTACAGACATATGGCTGTGTCTGTGTTTTACATTTTTGAATTAGTGTCAAATACATTGTTATATTGTATCATCACCATAAATAATGAACATGTTTATTACACATTTTCAACCTTGAAGCAAAGTTCATTCAAAACCTCTTACATTTTTGAAGCTACTTTTAAATTTATCTAATCAATAAATTTTGTTGCCTTTATGTTCATCCGATGAATTCTAAGATGCAACAATTCTGATTACCGATAAGTAAAAAGTCACAATGATGGAAAGGTCCTGTTACCATCTGAGTTATACACTGGCCAAATCCATTTTCGTCAGTCAGATGTTACCAAAGTGTGAACGCCTAAACTTTTGTAATCATCCATGTCACCAAGTGTAGACAATCCAGGATTTTAAACAATTACTTATGGAATTTTAGTTATGTCCACAAAGATGAGTTATTTTTGTACCGATATGGATTTATTAATTCTACATGGAACTATAGCACTTAAAGACTGGATACGTCTGACAAGGCCCAACACTTCTAACATTGTATATGAATGCAATGACAAAATCCTTGAATTCATGTATCCAGATGGTTATTCGAATCACCACCATAATTGAATCATCTGTTCCTTAGTGGTGCCAGTGTCAACATTTTTTTCAAAATGTGTTTTTTTAAACATGCATAGTCATGCTTCTGCAGGCATACCCTCAATAAATCCTTTCATTTTTTTCTGTTGACAAGGATTTTAACAATATAATATAGCTTTGTCTGTCTTTCCAAATTATGATAAATATTCCCCTGAACATGGTAGAAGCTTAATGCACTATTATTTAAAATATATTTCCTTTCTTTTTTAAATTGTAAAATCCATTTTCAGAATTTTTATACAAAAACTTAAACTTCATATAACACATCACTAAAATCAGCACACTAGGAGTAAGTAAACTGTTGGAGTAATAAATGTGGAGAAACACTCAATTCTAAACACCTGACACTACAGAATACTAAAAGAGTTTCTGTACAAAACTGAGATTTTAATTACCTGTGGATACTCTGGGTTGATTATGTAAGCAAGGGATGATTGTGTAGTGTACTTAATTAAGACAGAGGTAATAAGTTAAGAATGGACAAATAC
Source organism: Sabellastarte sp. h YS-2021 (assembly GCA_964017235.1). Classification (NCBI taxonomy): domain Eukaryota; kingdom Metazoa; phylum Annelida; class Polychaeta; order Sabellida; family Sabellidae; genus Sabellastarte; species Sabellastarte sp. h YS-2021. The sequence continues at coordinate 81,252,465 of OZ024937.1, forward strand.
ACAGAGCTTTTGCTCGTGGTGCTCATTCTTGGCTTGTGTGTGTAAGATTCGTAACATAACAAATGCAAGCAAGCGCATGGTTTGTTTTGTTTACAAATGAGCTTCTATGCATAGGTCTATATCAAGCTTCAAATACAACCTTGTGAAATGTAGTTACACCTACAAAACCATTCCCTGATTCTGGATCAGTTGAATCTGTTTCCTCATTTTTCCACACAAATACAACACACAACATTTCCAGTGCATCTAGCCTTTTGAGATTTTTTCAAGCAGAGATTGGTTCCACAGATTATCAACAGTTTGACACACTAGCACCCATGACACCACATACCACCACAGAGATGTTTGCAGTAACACACACTGAACCCACACTATCAGTGTCTACACTTCCTCTACATTACCACCAGCAGCAATAGCAACCATTACTGTACCACTGCCATTCTCCTCAACACTAAAAGGGCCTCTTCAGAACCACCCTAATCATCCAGAAATAATTAAAATAGCTGGTGTTTGGTCCCGAGCCACATACATAACACTGCCCCTTCCAAAATAAAACCATACATACACAAAAAATAGATGTCCTACAGTATAAACATAAAATACTTGTTTAAATATATATATTTTTTTTTAATGTAAAAATAAAGTTAAAGTCCTCGGTAATGTTATAGATGAGACACTTTTGGCATTATTCAAAATTATCTGAAGTGTTCAATTTAAATAAATTTGTAAAATAATTGCAAAAGCAAAATAAAATTGCCCTCCCTTGTAAACATTGGACTTGAAATTACTTACATGGATGCACTACAGTAAGGTACCTGGTTTAAGTCCCATTTACAAAGTACTGACCTCACTTCAAAGTTTAAATTGTATTTCATTTGTGAACTTTTCATAGATTTTGAATGGAAATGGTCTAATTTTTAGTGTGCGGTTTGGGTTTGATCACCAGCTTAAATATATATGTAAATGTTCATTTGTTTCGCTATGGTACATCTACATCCCCCTCATTCAAAAAGAGGTCCATAAGTACTTCTTCTTACTCCTTTGCCAGTCTGCATGGTTGATTTCTCATCCCATTCCCAGCCTTGCCAGCGTCTAGGTGCTCATCTAATTCAGGTAGAATATGTTCAGAATTGCACTGCTCTCCCATCCCAAAATGTTTGTCGTGAAATGAAACAGGACCACACATTTGAAGGAAATGTTTGGGCCACTTCTGGGTGCTACTGAATTGTGGCCAGGAGTACTCTGAAGGATTGAAGAGGATTCAGAATTTATTTTGACTAATAGTATACCCTTTCTGCTCCTGGATTTTCTGTAGTTACAAATTCTTTCATTTGTAGTGACAGCTCTCCGACAGAAAGGCTTCATGAGACATGGTTTTAGAGCAAAGGGGTCATCCTCTAGCAGGAAGTAGTTCACATCTCTTCCACCACCAGTTAGTGGCTCAGGCCTGTGCAGTCCTATGGAACCATCTCCAAGCTTTTCCTTCAGTTCAGTTGTTTAAAAATGTGTCTATCTGAGCATGACTTACTGTAACACAGATTTACATTAATGAATTAATAGTCTCCATCCACCAGAGCCAGCAACACAGTGGAGCGGAATTCGTTGAGGTGGTTTCTTTATGGCCATATTCTTTCCATGGACCACAAAGCATATGCATGGGATATTCATTTTGGTTCAAAGACCTCTTCCAGTTTCTTCAAGTCCTCTAAGATGATGTGAAGCAGAGGTATTCATCTTGAAATTCACCACTGATTGCCTGGCACTCAGCAGGTACAAACATCTTGATGCTGCACTTAGCGATTCTGAATAAGAATGAGAGAAACCTGTAACATTTGCTAGTTGTCAGGTGCCTCAAGGTGGCTGCAAGCTTAAGCCTAACATCCAAGTTCCTTTTGCATATTTTGAGATATCTCTTGATATGGGGTTCAATTGCGCCATTAGTTTCCTTGTAGAATTTACAGGTTATCCTGTGGAAATATTTGCATTGTTGGTTATTCCAGGTCCTTAACTCTGGGAGTAATGATGTGTAGCATCCATGACTCTCACTCCTTTGAACCAAAGGTCATACACAGTGAATAGGTGATTTCCCTTTACTAATGCCCCCTGAGCCTCCAGAGTGGGTATGGGGTTTGTTCTCTTTTTCTTTTTTCTGCGGTTTCATTTTTACTTTCTCTAGCCTCAGCCTGAAACTATTAGTTGGCTAGCGTTGCCTGTGAATGCGTCTGATGTAACAAAATTATAGAAACACATTTTTAGTTAAAAGAAAAAATCTATGTTTTCTTCAACATTCACACTCCCTTATTGCTGTCATTCTGGATCCAAATAATATGAATAGCGTTAGAGAGATCTCTTTTCTATGCTCAGAGAAGTAATATAGTTTTCCATAGCAGTCCTGACCCCAGTTTTCAAATATCCTATAGCTATTATGGCCAATCTTAATGCAATAAGTTTGGTCACGTCACTGTGAAGTCCCATCATATAAAATCTGGAATTAATCTGGGATGATTTTGGAATAGCTGAGATGAATAGTCAGAAGGAGTCCAAGTAGGAGCAGGATAGGTTAATTGAGAGTGACCCACAGACAAATAACATAGTCCATAAACAGGACGGCATGGTTAGGATGTTTTTCACCATGGCACCTTTTTTCATTTTTTTTGTCACTTTATTCCTTATCAACCTCATATTTGAAACTAGGGATTCTGTCCCTGATATTAAAATCAGGCATTAGTTAATTCTATTACTATGATAACTAAATAAATAAAGAAATAAATGGGTAAATAAATAGGTAAATAAATAAATAGGTATATAAATAAATAACTAATTGCTCATTTCAGGCATGCATAACATCGAATGAGAGAATGGTACTGATATTACAAACAATAGCACTTAAAGTATAAATAATTACAGATTTATAAAATAGTTATAGATAATAATCAACAATACTGGCTTATTGAAAAGGAGACAGCTGAAGCTTAGCTTATAAACTGTACTGCTCCCACAAATTTTAACATGAACACAATCTAGAATGTAATGGTATTATATTTTTAAAAATCTACCTATATATAATTAATTATCTGCCCATAATAAACTGAGTTGAGTGATATGATTACATTTTCTGATTCTTTATGAGACTCAATTATATACTTTTTCAGTACTGATTTAAATTTATGAAAAGGTTAAATTCCACAGTTGTCACTGCTTAGATTATTCCATAATATTACACCATATATGGAAATACATTTGGATTTCAATTTTGTTCTGGCAAAAACAACATAAAACTTTCCTTCTTGTCCTGTAATTACATTCCCAGCAGGCACACGCCTTGAAATGTCGTTGATTTAGAGTTGAAAACAGGTCCTGACGTTGAAATGAACGTTACCAACTACTAAATCTAAGTAAGTTTTCTGACATGAAAAAGTAGTGACATTTTGACCACAAATAATGGTGATTTTTTGTTGAGAAACTGACACTGACACAATTTCAATACTATTTCAAAGCTGGATTTCTGACTGGAAAAAGTAGTGATACTTCATAAAAAAATCACCACTAAATCAAATTAGGTTTTTCGACATGAAATCTTAGTCATGTTATTGAACAGAAAACAGGTTGAATGTTGGGAAATGAATGACTGGTAATCGTTGATTGAAAATTCTTTTTCTAGAGGGTGATATAGTGATTAAGTCTAACTTTTTGAAAGAACTATTATTGCAATTGTTTTTGAATTTGTAGGTATTTGTAAAGCAGAGAATAATGTTTAAAGATTATAAAGATGATAAAGATTATGTGTGCATGTACTTGTACATTTTTCTCCATTCTCCTTGTTAATTAACTGATGCATCCAAATATAATTTTTATAATTTATAATTATATTTTGATTAATGCAATTCCCGATAATTAAAAAAAGCATTTTGAAGTCAAACTTATCTTAAATAAAAAAGATAAATTCAAACTTATTCATCAAAACTTAGTAATTAGAATTTGTTTCTCAAATTCTCCCATACACAAAGAACATAGTTTTCAGTTTACAAGTTTACACAGAAAACTTCCCTACACAGAGAACCTAAGCTATAACATTGTATCACACAACAGTGAGGTTGGGGGGTTCCTGGTTTTTCTTATCTGTACCCTGCTACACAGGACATTGGACCTGTGACTAAAGTAATTAGATAACATAGCAGGGGTGGAGGTGGGGGTTTACCCTTGCTCAGTTGCAGGCATGGTGTTTACTTCTTTAAGTCTGTTTTTTTGTGTGGTCAGCACTGACAACTAATTAAGTTGGGGAGTAATGGGTGGAGTTCTTCAAATGTGGCTTTTCTTGTGTTTTTTTTTCAGTTTTTATGACAAAGTTGTATGAGACACAAGCTTCTGAACTGAGCATTGTGGCTTTGCTGCATGATTATAGCTTCTTTATAATTACAATATAATGATAGCCAACTTAATAAAACATTTAAAAGAAACTGATTGGATAAAATACTGAAGATATAAATAATGTCACAATTGTTTGTTATTTACAAAAAAAAAATTTTAAATTTCACAAAAAGAATTTCAATTGAAAGCAATGAATAATACCGGTCCTATTAATAGCATAAAAATGGATAGCTAGTTGGAAAATATGGATTTACATATCTTGAGCATATTTGAAAGCTGATTAAAAAATTGTGTTATTACAACGTCATCAGAAACAGAATATTGATTATACAATGATTCATGAAAACATGTCATCTTGGAAAGAATTAATTACTTTGAAGTTGTATCCAAATTGTAAAATATGCATATGGATAGTTATTACATAATATTATTAAGAAGCTATAATTATGCAACAGAAGCTACAATGATTCAACTAAAGAAGACAGTGTAAACAACCTGATTTCACCCATTGAATTCAACCCTATTTCATACATTGGATTCAACCAAAAACAGTTTGCAAAATCTACACGTATTTCAACCAGATTTCACCCACTGAATTCAACCTGATTTCACCCATTGAATTCAACTTGATTTCACCGGTTGGATGCAACCAAAAACGGTTTGCAAAATCTACACGTATTTCAACCAGATTTCACCCACTGAATTCAACCTGATTTCATCGATTGAATTCAACCTGATTTCATCGGTTGGATCCAACCAAAAACGGTTTGCAAAATCTACACATATTTCAACCAGATTTCACCCATTGAATTCAACCTGATTTCAACAGTTGGTTTCAACGTGATTTCACCGGTTGGATCCAACTAAAAACGGTTTGCAAAATCTTCAGGTAATTCAACCAGATTTCACCGTTGGAATCAACCAGATTTCTAAGTTGCGTGCCTGCTGGGTTAGTGCTTGGTTTGTAAAAAACAGTTGAATACTATCAGTTAAACTACCTCCTTTGGCTTTGTGCATAAATAACAAGGTCTGAACTGAACTATGTCACTAAACTTTAACAGTTTGTATTTGCTAAATAAAGGAAGGTTATATATGTGCCCTGTATTCACTTTTACTTATTACACCAATAGCCTTTTTTGTAAAGCTACTATTCTTTTTTATTATATATTTAAAAGCATTTCTCCAAACTTCACAACAGTAAAAGATATGGCAGTATAAGTGCATTAAAATCATGTTTCAAAGAATTAACATTAAGTATATTTTTCACTTTATAAATGACTGATGATTTATTTAACTTCTTACAAACATATGTGCTTTGATTGTGCTGTTTTAAACTGCAGAGTACACTGAATGAACTGCAAAACTAAGGAGGTCAATTATTTATAAAATAAAGCTAGTCATACTATTCATTTTACAAATAAGTTCATGGACCACATTCATCTATAGACATTCACGGTAATACATTTATGTGGGCATTGGACCGAAGTGGCGTTCAGTCGGTTCCATTCCTTGTTTACTGTTGCAGCTTGCTTGCAAGTTGAAACATATGCATCAGTAGTTGCCTGTTCATCCCAATTTATCACGGGTAGATGATATTTTTACATTGAGCCTAAATTTATTGACCCAGGTATATGGCCACACTCAAGCACTTGCTTTGTAGGTGGAACACACACGGATCGATGTGAGCGATAATTCAATATAGTATACCCAGTGGACGGTGAATCGGACAGGACAGTGGAGTCGGACACCTAAATAAATTGTATCAGATATATTTTTATTGAATTTTAGTATTGAAAAGAAATAAAGACAAGTAACAACAATATAAAACGCAAGAAGTATGAATGTGTTCACATATGTATTTAAGCATTTAAAGAGAAACAGGCGAGGTGTAGCAACGTAAAACCCCAAATAAATAAATAAATCTTCAAAGTTTCGTTTCCGGAACCGACTATTTGTTTACAGAAGACTTCTAATGGTAGATACTAAATCTCGCGATTACTCGAATTCGGGCCGGTTGTCAGAGGGCGAGTACTCGATGCCGTTTTTCAGCCCCCGTCACAGCCCTAACAGTCTACCAGGTGAGGTGTAGCATAAATCCCTTCTAGCCCAATCAGAAGAAGTGGTTTAATCACTTCTTGGTTTCCGTAAAATTTTCCCCTCCACATGTAAAACATATCCAAGGGTTTCTACCAAGATGCCTTTTAAAGTAAATTAAAATATGTTACATACATAATAAGAAACTTGAGAAGGTATTTTACAGAGCTCTTGCCTGTTCTTAATTCATAAAAAAAATCTGTGCAGAAATTGTTGATAAATCTCAAGTTAAATTTGTTTTATGGTTTGTTTTAGACTTTTAGCAGTTGATTTTATATTCAGCTATACCTGTAAATATGGATATGTTTCATAGCTAATTAAGTGTCCCAGTAAAGGGCACTTACGTGCTTTTGGTTGTGTTCCTAGCGGATGAATTGTGGGCCCCCCTTCAATATCTCCCTTTTTAGTTGATACTTTCTAGTCATTTTTCTCACTTGTTTACCTTAGGTGTGGGTAAATTTTTCCTCATGTTTAACTTTTGACATTTGTCAGAATCACATGATCATAAAAAAAATTGAGGGGGTACACCTGCTTGTCCTCTCCTCTCAGTAAAACTATTTACTGGATTGAGTAGCTTGTAATTTTGCATACACATTAATACTACCAAAATCCAAAGTTGCTTTGACCAAATTGTGCAATTTATGAGCATTATTAAGCGCTTGTTTGTATATGGGAGGATATCTGGCTCCTTGAGCTCCGCGTTTTCTTTTCCTCACAACTCTGTGACCGTATGGTGGATTCCTTTCAAATTTGGCAGGTGTATGCAGTAGCCCTGGAAAATTTTTCTGAATATGCTGCAATGACATTTTAACCAATGAGAGAGGTTACATGACCAAAAATGCGTTTTTGGAAGGGCATCCTTGTTCGATGATAACTTATGAAGCATTTTATCTATCCATCTGAAATTTAGCAAATACCTTCCTCATATAAAGATCTGGGCAACATTAAATTTTGGCAGGGATAGGATAAGAAATGACTGAGTTATTGATGATTAATTAAGCGCTAACAATTTTCTTAACAAGTAAAACACAAAACTGCTTGTATCTCCTTAACAGTGCGAGATAGAGCGATTTTGTCGAAATTTTCGACCCTCAGGGTATGTAAGCAAACTACTTTCTCCAATTTTTCAAAAATTTTCTCCTCCCCAAAATTGGGGGTCATATTCAATTTTCGAATTTTTGACAAAAAATGCAAAACACAAAATTGGAAATATAGTGGTGGTGGACCAATTCACGCCCGGGTACCAATTCACGCCCACCCCTAAATTTATCCAAAACAATCACAGTTAAACAATAAATTACAAATATAAATGATCCATTTGATGATTATCTATGATGTGGTAAACATCTTCTCAATGAAAAATTATAAATCTTCAAGAAAATTGAGGGTGGGCCTGAATTGGTACCCGGGCATGAACTGGTCCACCACCACTAGGCTCATAAGGTACACACATATAGAACAATACTGATATATGAATATTTTTTGAAACCATTTTCTTCATTAAATAAAAATTTACTAGTGGGATTTCGGCAAAATTTTTGACTCACAGGGTATCTGTGAAGACTAGCCTTTCCAAGTTTCAACAAATATTTCACTTGCCAAAAATGGTGGCCATTTTGAATTTTCAAATTTTTTTTAAAAATGCAAAACACAAAAATCCTTGTATCTCGAAAACCGCGCTAGATATAGTGATTTCAACGAAATTTTTGACCCACAGGGTACTTCTTCTGAGTAGCTGACTCAGTTTTCAAAAAAAATTTTCTCCCGCCAAAAATGGCAGCCATTTTGAATTTTCAAATTTTTCGCAAAAATCACAAACCAAAAAAATGCTTGATTCTCGAAAACTGTGCAAGGTAGAGCGATTTCGGCAAAAGTTTGATCCACAGGGTATCTGTGAAGACTAGCCTTTGTAAGTTTCAATGGATATTTCACTTGCCAAAGAATGGCGGCCATTTTGAATTTTCGAATTTTTCGCAAAAATTGCAAAACACAAAAATGCTTGTATAAACGGTGATAGATAGAGCGATTTTTGCAAAAATTTTGACACAAATAGTATCTGTGAAGACTAGCCTTTCCAAGTTTCAACGAATATTTCACTCGCCAAAAATGGCGGCCATTTCTTTGGATATGTAAGCAGGCTACTCTACTCAATTTCCCCCCAAAATTACCCTTCCCAAAAACGGGGGGGGGGGGGGGGGGGGGGGTCGTCAATTTTTCAGATTTATGACAAAAAGTACAAAACACCAAATTGCTTCCGTCTCCTTAACCATGCAAGATAGAGCAATTTCATCAAAATCTTTTGAAACACACTGTATCCAAGATAACTACCATGCCCAAGAACCACTTTTCCTATATTCTGGCTTTGTTGAGCCATAAGCAGAACTTTCTTACATGATTAAGCTGCCATTATTTCTCCTTTTCGAGACGCTTTGTTTTTGCCATGCAAAAACCATCGCTTTGCAAGCGATCCTCTAGTTATACCTGGTCGCAATCATAATGTATTCTTATATTCTGTTTCAGGTTTCTCACAATTTTGTGCATCAAATGGAATTCTAGAAACTTGGATGCCTTTGCTCAAAGAACAGCAGAATAACTCCACCTGTTTGTGTAAAAATTGAAGACACTCTTTAATAATGGAGGCAGTCAGAAAAGTTTTGAAAAATCATCATTTTGCTAGGACTAATGGCGATAAGCTTGCATCTGTGGGGTTTATTGTGGGTGGGGTATTCACACTGTGGTATGAATTTATAATTGTTCTCGGAACGTATCACACATCTCTCAACACAATCACTGCCGTACACTTTGTTGTTGGAGCCTTTCTTTACATTGGAGCTATGACTAATTGGTATAAATTGATTACCGTAAGGACCTATGCATATTATGTGGAGCTGCAAAATCAGCAGAATGCCTCGTGGAAGTATTGCGATACCTGTTTTGCCTTCTGTCCTCCAAGAGGCCATCATTGTAAAGTCTGTAATGTGTGCATCATGAAAAGAGACCACCACTGCTGGTTTGCTGGCACTTGTATTGGATATGCAAATCACAGGTAGAATGTTTTTCAGTGCAAATAGTATTAAAATCTAATAGTTTACACCTGTATGTTCTTGCGTCTTATTTGGGATTTGGTCATGTATTATTAGTTTATAGATTAATTTTGTGGGGAGGAGATGCATGCCATAGTAGCCTACTCTGCAAAACACTTGCCCAGGAACATGATGGACCTGGGTTTGGGTCAAAAGTACAGGCAGAGAGTAGTTGGAATTGGACTCCAGAATCAGAGTCAACAAATTGGAAACGTCCAAAGATGATAAATTAATTAGGATAGGTTATACAAGAGAGTTCACTAATACCTTCCATTTAAATTGCGAATTTGGGTCCCATGTCGTTAGCTGTCTTTAGCAATAGTCAGAGATGTATAAGAATTAGGAGTGGCCTATTCTGGTAAATTTGCCAGCTGTGAACCTTCATCTGCACTACCCAAATACTTACAAGACAAACCAGTTTAAGAAGAATCTTAGACACTTACCATTTCTCACATTACACAGTAAAAATCCTATTTTGTCTTCCTCTCAAAACACCTTTAATTTTGTCATTGTGACAACAACTCAAAACGATGCAACTGTTCAATGCAGAATTGAGTAAAAAAATGAGGCCTTATTGAATTGTTACATCACTAGTAACTGTTATACTCCAGTTCTGGTGGAACATAGTCTGATTAAAACTGATACAAGTGACAAAAAAGTGACAATACAATCACTGGTTTTTATTTTGACAGGTATTATTTCAACATGGTGCTCTACATCTGGGTGGCTGCACTGTACAGTAATATCTACAACTACACCTTTGTGACAGAGAAACTCGAGGGGCTTACTCCAGGCACCGTGTTCTGCATTATTTTCCCTCATGTTGGCGCCTTACTTGGCATGGTCACTCTGGAGCAATTCTTCCTGTGTATCATTTCCCTGATGGGCTTTGTATGCCTTTTAATGTTCACCTGGCTTCTGCAGATTCAGTTGACCCAGGTGTGGGCAGGACAGACTAAGTACGACAGGAAGAAAGGGATCACTGATTATGATGTCGGGCTAAAGGGCAACTTTGTGGAGATTCTTGGACACAGGTGGTATTTGACGTGGATTTCTACATTTGTTAAGTCTGAGTTACCAGGTGATGGGATAACATTCACAAAGGAAGTCAAGGACCAGTAGTGTAAAGGGTAACCACTAGTGTTGTGGTTGAACGCGAATTTTAGAACTGGTAACCGACAGCGAAAATTCAACGAATAACCGGATGTGTTTGATTTAGTAAACACCAAGACATAAGTTTCAAATGCGTACATGATCTATAACTTGCTTATAAATATGAACCACGATGTGCTTTTTGAAGACTTTTGAGGGCAAAACATCGGATACATTAATAGGGTATAAATTATAAAATACATGGGAAATATTTGTTGTTTAATATTTTGGTAAAGTTATATTAAAATAATAAATATATGAGGGAACCAGTTTTGATCAGAAGAAAACGGAACATAACCGGATCAGTGTCTTTCAGACTGCAAATAGGTTTCTGGTTTACCATCTGCAACACTAGTGGCCATTGTACAAATATTTATCAACTTTCTTTTTTTCTCTAATGATGTCCAAGTGTACAAGTAATGTTTGAAAATGAGAAAGTGATTATGTTTTAATTTATTAATTGGACTGATTGGTTGATTCATATTGTATTCATATTTTGTATTTACTAGTTTTAGGTAAAAACGAGCAATCACTTGTGACTGGCGGGAGGAGTAGGATTTTGACACAGTCATTAAGAAAATTATGTATAGTAAGAAATCTAAAATTCGCCATCTCCAAAACCTTAGTTAATTTTATGAAGAAAATGATGTTTTGTCTTAAACTTGGTATTTTTCAGTTCAAGAAGCCTTAATTTACTATACATTCAACAAATCTCACCTCAATTAATTTATTTTCTTAGTATTTCAAGATGTGGCGAATTTCAGATAACTGGTGAATTTTAGATTTCTTACTCTATTTCTTTCTCTCTCAAGATTATTTTTCATGTTCCAATATACCTTTCCATATATATACAGATTTATACACTTTACACAGTTTTCAATATATACAGCTTTTTGTCATATTTATCACAAACTGCTTTTGTTTGAAAAAAATTTAAGAATTTTCATTATGTGTATAATTTGTCACTGTGATTTTTCTCTTTGTACAAATATTTATCATTGTAGCTTTCCCACATTTTAGAGCTCAATTTTATAACTATCAAATTGATTTAGCTTAACTTTAAGTTGCAAAATGTAAGCCATTTATTTCTTCCGATGACAACTTCAAGCTATACCAAGTTGAAGAAATCTTAATTTTGCAGGTTCTAATTCACTCCCTTATTATAATAGGTTCATAATCTTTGAGTAACATTCGACCTGGGTAATACTGGTTTTGTGTAAGGACTTAACAAGGCCAGAGTGGCTAGAAGGCTCTCGTTATTCAGCAGACTTGTATTGTGTTACACTTGTGAAGCTTCTGACACTTCAGTTCAGAGAATCAGTGGTGTAGTGGTTAAAACTTTCACTTCCCACCTCTTAAATGTGTGGTTTGAACTTCAGACCCGATCCTATGTGGGAAAAAAGTGGGAAAGTTTGTAGTTGTCGATGCCCAACAGTTTACAATGCAGAATCTTGGTCAACTGGTATTACTGGTTTCATCTGCCCTTAAATTTATCTGTCTTGTGGAAAGCGATGTTAAACTCAAATTAAATCTTCTTTAGTTCACCTTTAGTTCACTTTTGTCAAGCTTTTAACGCCTCAGTACAAACAAGAAGCACAGGTTATAATTTTACCTTGTTATTCCAATTGAAAAGTTACACTTGAATTTTCCTTGAGTGTCTCATTTTAAAGGTATATCAATTCTTTATTTCTAGTTTTCTGTGCAATGTTGTGACTCGGACTCATGAATGAAATCTGTGAAATGACATGTTTTAAAGTCATAGTTGTTGTTGATAAATTTCTAATCAAATGAGTAACTAACTTATATATCTGTGTACAAATGTTTATTCAAGCCATATTTTTGTAAATTTCTTCTTGCTAGTCCTAGCCAATAGGTGTTTCTTTTATATTATTTATATATTTTGTTGATTTAATTCAATTTATACTTTGTAAAATTTACACTCGGTCTTCACTTAGCAATAAATCACCAAAGCTATATTGCAGTTGTCAGTATTTCTTGTTACAGTTTTGTTTTTTGTTTGGAAGTCATTGGAATGTGAAATGCTAATTGTGCAGTTGAAAAGTGTCTTAGATATTTCAATAGGTAAGGTTTCATGTATACAAGAAATATAAAGAAGTGGTATACTTCAGGAAAATTCAAACAATACAAGAATATATATTTTATGTGAAATTATATTCCTATTTTACGGTTTTAGATTTCGAAATCAATTGAACACAAAATGTATATATAGATTAGGTATAAATTAACAACAACCTTTAGTTGCATTTATAAACATGTACTCAAAAACACATTCAGCATATGCCTAATTCATTAATAGCATATCAACTTAATTTTAACACCTGGATAAAATATACATCCTTTCCAAATACACTGAAAACAATGGCCTTATTTTGATCAATCTGTAATTCTTTTATTACCATCATGCCATTGGAAAATACTCTCCAAAAGCACCAGTAATGCAACCCTCACTGAACTTGAAACAGCAAAGAAACAGCCACTTTTCTCATTTATGATACAACAGCTTTCAACAGTTGAAAATATCCAAAAAGCCGTTTCTTTTTCTCAGATCCGAGCAGGTTAGACTCTAGGGGAAGAATGAGATATTGATATTTCAATATTGATCAATATAGCTTGATTAGCTTCCTGAATTTCAGAGTTGATACCAAAAGTGTTTTCAATATAATTATTTTTATATACCACATGACACAGTATTTTCAAAATGTTTTTGTACTTTATATTTACTCATCAAGTTTAGATTTAGTTCAAATTTGACATCTTTAACGAACCGATTATTTTTATCACAGTTTTGTGTAAAAACTTATCTTTGTTTAAGATCACTCGAGTATTTCTTGGTAAAGAGGCACTACAGAGCTGAGAGAGGATGCTTTTTGTGAAGTGAAATGTTATTTCAGTAACGATGTATGTGAAAAGTCAAATAAGAGTTTGATAGTTCTCATTTCCCAATTGTGTAAATGCATCCTGCTAGCTCTGTCCCCTGGCTTCTCTTGCATAAGGATTCTCTTACCCCAGCAACTACGAATGTTAAGTTCTCATGCTGTATTTGAACCCCACCGCATAAATATACAATACACTCCATGGCACGTCTTAGTGACATCCATATCCTCACATGTGACAATGCTTATTTTTAATTCTGTCCCCCCCTCCCCCCCCCCTACACACACACCAAGTTCATAAAATAACAAGACCACTGCCGTGGTATGATCTCCCGCCGCACTACATCAAAAAGTAGGTGAACAACATATTTGACAAAACTCCTTGAGAAAAATTGGCTATCTGCAATACTTTTAGAGATAATTCGCATTTACTCATTTTGAGTAGGTGAGTAATTAGCTATGGGTCTGAAACTTCACCAAGTGAAAGCTCTCCCAAAAGTAGGTGAATGAGTTATTTGAGAAAAATTGGCTATCTGCAATACTTTTAGCGATAATTCGCATTTACTCATTTTGAGTAGGTGAGTAATTAGCTATGGGTGTGAAACTTCACCAAGTGAAAGTTCTCCCAAAAGTAGGTGAATGAGTTATTTGAGAAAAATTGGCTATCTGCAATACTTTTAGCGATAATTCGCATTTACTCATTTTGAGTAGGTGAGTAATTAGCTATGGGTGTGAAACTTCACCAAGTTCTCCCAAAAGTAGGTGAATGAGTTATTTGAGAAAAATTGGCTATCTGCAATACTTTTACCGATAATTCGCATTTACTCATTTTGAGTAGGTGAGTAATTAGCTATGGGTGTGAAACTTCATCAAGTGAAAGCTCTCCCAAAAGTAGGTGAATGAGTTATTTGAGAAAAATTGGCTATCTGCAATAGTTTAGCGATACTTCGCATTTACTCATTTTGAGTAGGTGAGTAATTAGCTATGGGTGTGAAACTTCACCAAGTGAAAGCTCTCCCAAAAGTAGGTGAATGAGTTATTTGAGAAAAATTGGCTATCTACAATACTTTTACCGATAATTCGCATTTACTCATTTTGAGTAGGTGAGTAATTAGCTATGGGTCTGAAACTTCATCAAGTGAAAGCTCTCCCAAAAGTAGGTGAATGAGTTATTTGAGAAAAATTGGCTATCTACAATAGTTTTAGCGATACTTCGCATTTACTCATTTTGAGTAGGTGAGTAATTAGCTATGGGTGTGAAACTTCATCAAGTGAAAGCTCTCCCAAAAGTAGGTGAATGAGTTATTTGAGAAAAATTGGCTATCTGCAATAGTTTTAGCGATACTTCGCATTTACTCATTTTGAGTAGGTGAGTAATTAGCTATGGGTCTGAAACTTCACCAAGTGAAAGCTCTCCCAAAAGTAGGTGAATGACTTATTTGAGAAAAATTGGCTATCTGCAATACTTTTAGAGATAATTCGCATTTACTCATTTTGAGTAGGTGAGTAATTAGCTATGGGTCTGAAACTTCACCAAGTGAAAGCTCTCCCAAAAGTAGGTGAATGAGTTATTTGAGAAAAATTGGCTATCTGCAATACTTTTAGCGATAATTCGCATTTACTCATTTTCAGTAGGTGAGTAATTAGCTATGGGTCTGAAACTTCACCAAGTGAAAGCTCTCCCAAAAGTAGGTGAATGAGTTATTTGAGAAAAATTGGCTATCTGCAATACTTTTAGCGATAATTCGCATTTACTCATTTTCAGTAGGTGAGTAATTAGCTACGAGTCTGAAACTTCACCATGTGAAAGCTCTCCCAAAAGTAGATGAATGACTTAAAAAGTAGATGAACAACTTATTTGAGAGAAATTGTGTAGCTGCAATACTTTTGAAGATATAAGGCATTTACTCATTATGGTTATCATTAAAAATTGACAAAGTAGCTATTACGGTTTGCGAGATATTTGTCATTTTTCACATTTTCACCAAAAGTAGCAATAAAGTAGCCATTACTCACTTGTCCATTGAGCAACAGTTGTGAAACTTAAATATGTTACAGTTCACAAAAAAGTAGATGAACAACTTATTTGAGAGAAATTGTGTAGCTGCAATACTTTTGAAGATATAAGGCATTTACTCATTATGGTTATCATTAAAAATTGACAAAGTAGCTATTACTCACTTAGCTATGGAGATACACTTCCAAACTACTGACCATGTTGTAGCTGTGGAGATAGTAGCTGAACAACATATTGGAACAAAATTGTGTAGCTGCAATACTTTTGAAGATATAAGCCATTTACTCATTATGGTTATCATCAAAGTAGCTATTACTCAGTTAGCTATGGAGTTACAGCTGTGAAAATTCACAATACAGTATATCCAAAAGATAGGTGAACAACATATTCGACAAAAATCCTCTATATTCAATAGCTTTTGAGTTATAAGTGACTTGCTCAATGGTCAAATGTTAAACTTAGTATAGCTATTACTCAGTTAGCTATGGTGCTACACCTTGGACACCTCACCATGATATAGTACATGAAGGAGTTGTCGAACAACATATTTCAGGCCAATATTGTAAGTAACAGTTACAAAGACAAAATCAATTTACTCATTTTGCTCATTGTTAATAACAGAAAATAGCTATTACTCACTTAGCTATGAAGATAGAACCCTAAAAATGGTACCATCTTGTAGGCATGGAGAAAGTAGCTGAACAACGTATTTTACAGAAACACTCTAAATGCAAGTCGTTTTGGAGTTATGAGCACTTTACTCAAAGTAGCCACCATTGCTATTACTCACTTAGCTATGGTCCTAGGTGTGAAATAACAGCATCAAATGAAAGGACATAAGCAATAAGGTCATAAAAAACATTGAAAAGGCCAAGGAGAAACAACCAGTGTGATGTACAGCCCTTTATAAAAGCGTGACACACACTCAATAACACACGAACACACGCACGGAATGCGTTTTATAATCTCCCGCCCGGCCGGCGGGAGATAAATATTCTAAATATTCACATATTTCTCTGACACACATTTCTGTAAATGCAAAGTTCTCGCTCTGTTGTTGACCCCCCTCCCCCCAGTGTGTAAATATAAATATTCTATGTACTCTGCGGCACATCTTTCTCTGAACCCTGGTGACCGTGTGAGATGTATCGGAGGCGTAGCTGCAGTGCGGGTCTCAGGTTACGTATCACTTGCTCCACTTCATTCTTCACACCGTCCCCGACAAACATGTATTTGATGTGGTAACTGAGCAGACTGGTTAAGGTATTCACAACAAAAACAATCGCAATTTGGAAAATTTAATTTACTAATTTTAAGGTTACACTGTAAATACTTACTACTTCCTGACTCAGTCATCCAAATAATTGTCATTCAGAGGTGCAAATTTAAGGTTTTAGAACTGCCTTAGCCAGGCCAAATATATGAACAAGGTTGATTACTTCATTATTTTTGTGAGGACGTCATTGGATGGGTTGGAAGTGTCTGATGTCAGTCTGACCATAAAGATATTGGTTTCCGGATTCTAACTTGAACATGCTTACTCCGATTGATTTGAAATTTAACAGGGTGGTAGGGCACCATCTAGGCTAGGTTGCTTTCAAAATTGGTGCCATTTGGAAAAACAGATGGCTGCCATTTTGAAATTCTGTTTCCACACTCTAACTCAAACACGCTTCAGCCAATTGATTTGAAACTTAACAGGGTGGTAGGGCACCGCTTAAGCTAGGTTGCTTTTGAAGATTGTGCCATTTGGAAATACAAGATGACCGCCATGGCCACCATCTTGAAATTCCGTTTCCGGACTCTTGCTCGAAGACACTTCTGCCGACTGATTTGAAACTTAAGGTGGTAGGACACCAACTTGGCTAGGTTGCTTTTGAAATAGATGCCATTTGGAAAAACAAGATGGCAGCGATCCTGAAATTCTGTTTGCAGACTAAAACTTGAAGATGCTTCTAATCAATTTCAAACTTGACAAAGCGGAAGGACAGAACCCTGCACTATTTTGATATGTCCGGGACCAGCATCGCAGCTTTCATGTTGCATACATCTGGCATACATCCATCCTGTAGACAAGGATGGCAAGTACTAGTATACTGTAAAACGATAAATGTTCGCAGACGATTTATTTGGCGAATTTCGCGATCGCGGGAAAAGCACGAAAATAAATCGCCCGAAATTTAGTTTAGTACTAGTATACACCCATATACGGGAATTATCGCTCAAAAAACGGGAATTGTCGGACAAACTTTAATAGTGCCAATATCATTTTAAAGGGAAAACCACG
Source organism: Sabellastarte sp. h YS-2021 (assembly GCA_964017235.1). Taxonomy (NCBI): domain Eukaryota; kingdom Metazoa; phylum Annelida; class Polychaeta; order Sabellida; family Sabellidae; genus Sabellastarte; species Sabellastarte sp. h YS-2021. The sequence continues at coordinate 81,270,360 of OZ024937.1, forward strand.
AACTTTAATAGCTGCGAACATTTCTCGTTTTACAGTATGTTACCATCCCTGATACTGATTGTGCAACCCGCCTTTTAGGGTCTACAATCCCAGTATCTTGTTTTGGATTAAAAGAGTTTTTGAAGAATTTAATTTTTCTTTAGCTATATACAATGCAATGGATTTACGACAAATCTCAGGATTGTAAAGTTTCTAAGCAAATGAAATATTGTGATTACTTTCCGTTAATCTGTGATAACCGCAGACTATATTACAAATGTCCAGACAACCAGATATATTGGGCCATTTTTTTTTTGACTAATTCTGATTTGACTGTGATTAAGTGTCGGCATATGGTATATTTTCATGCAAATCGTGTCCAGAATATGAAATTTGGCCTGTCTAAATGCATGTCTTAGTTGTTTCAATGAATTGCTCCAGACTATTCGTGATGTAAACAGATTCATTCAGGGAAACGATTCATTTGTGCATGCTTGACTATGCAATTTGTAAGTTTTCAAAATGTATTATTGTCAATCCATAAACCGATTCCAGAAAATAAACATTTAGTCTACATAAAAACTAGGGGCCACGGTGGCAGAGTGGTAACACTCTCGCCTCCCACCTCTGAGGCCGGGGTTCGATCCCCGTGACGGCCTTAAGTGGGAAAGCTGGTAGTTGCTTGCCGTTGGTCGGCAGTTTACAGTACACAATCCTAGCAAACTCTATGTACTGGTTTCCTCTGCCCTTCCAACTACCCGTCGTGATATGACCTGTATAGTGTTGAAAGCGACGTAAAACCCCAAATAAATAAATAAATACATAAAAACTAGGGATGTGTCAGTATCAAAATGTAGATTGGGAGGTTGCCAATGCAAAACTGTTCTGGTTCTGTGACTCTGCAATTTAGCACGCCCCAATCAAACATTTCCTCTCAATTAAATCGCAATTAAAGTCCCAAAATGAAAAAAAAATGAGATAAACGTGTACTACTTATTCAGATATCTAGTTTATTTCCAATATTTCAAGTTTTCCTTCAATTTTATGTGTTGACCAGTGAGATGGAGGTTATTAAGTGTCATAACTTATTTGGTACCAAAAACATGGCAGTTCTGCTAAATGAAAATGCCACAAAAGTCTGCAAATGTACAAAAAATATGCGATAAACACTTATAAATAGGGCAGGGTCGGTAACACCGGTATCTCGGTATCAAGACCAATTCACTTCAACACCGTGGTGACACTTTACAGCCGGTATTTCGAAAGTCAGCATATAATATTGTGAGAAAACGTAAAGTATTAGAAACAAACCTCAAATCTGAAGAAATTACAAACTTTTATCCCTTATTTTTATATATTTCAGCACTTTTATAGTGATTTCTTTCAGAACTGCAATGTTTTCTTTTCGCGAAACTTACTTCCGGTTGGTGGGCCTATTCGATTGGGGATATGCTAGAACACAATTTCTTCTTTCGGTATCCCGGAATCGGTACGGATTTACACTGGCGGGATACCGAAATGAAAAATCTGCTACCGACCCTGCCCTACTTATAATATCTTCAGACATGGGTTATGACCACTATTTTAAGTTTTCCTTAAATTCTGTGTGTTGACGAAGTGACGGTTGTAACATCTCATCACGATATTTCATGAAAATTTTCTCGGCCAAGAGACCTGGCCTACTCCCCCATCCCTAAAAAAGACCCTATTATGTTGGCCCAATAAATACATGAAGGATACAGGAAGTCAGTGATGGGGTTCAGGTGATACAGATGATCCACGTTCTTGTCCACATTCTCCAGCATTCCGTACAATTCTATAGTCACCTGAAAGTACAAACACTAGGGCAATAAAGAGAAGCAATTTTTCTACTCAAATACTCATTGCACTCTAACAGATGTTTTACTGACACATGCAATGTAAGCAAGTAAAGTGCCATTTATGTCATTATGTCCACCCCCCTGGGGGGTGGATATATTATTTTTGCTTTTTTCGCCGTCCGATGTCCGATGTCCGATGTCCGATGTCCGGCGTCCGGCGTCCGGCGTCCGATGTCCGGCGTCACGCATGGTTTCCGCTCATTTAAAGGAAAAGTATTAGAGCTATTGTCACCAAATTTGGTATGCAGGCTTATTGGGTCAGTAGCTTGCTTGGGATTGCTTTTGGCTGTTGTACCTCTTTTGCTTACTGAGTAATACTTAAGTACAGCTATTTTCAGTACCCATTGGTTTCCGTGCATTTAAGCCAAAATAATTAAAGATATTTTACTACAATTTTGAATACAAGATTGTTATGTCCATAGCTCGCTTGGTATTGCATTTGGGACTGATAGCTTTGTCAGTACATGAGTAATAGCCATTTAGGTACTTCATTGTGTATTTTCAGTACTACTTTTGAGTAATTTGCTTCTATCTCCTTAACCGTGCGAGATAGAGCGATTTCGGCAAAATTTTCGACCCGCAGGGTATCTGAGGAGTGTACTCTTTGCAATTTTCAAAAAATTTTCCCCTCCCCAAAAATGGCGGCCATTTTGAATTTTCGAATTTTTGCCAAAAATGGCAAAACACAAATTTGCTTCTATCTCCTTAACCGTGCGAGATAGAGCGATTTCGTCGAAATTTTCGACCCACAGGGTATCTAAGGAATGTAATATTTGCAATTTTCAAAAAAATTTCCCCTCCCCAAAAATGGCGGCCATTTTGAATTTTCGAATTTTTGCCAAAAATGGCAAAACACAAATTTGCTTCTATCTCCTTAACCGTGCGAGATAGAGCGATTTCGGCAAAATTTTCGACCCACAGGGGATCTAAGGAATGCAATCTTTGCAATTTTCCAAAAATTTTCCCCTCCCCAAAAATGGCGGCCATTTTGAATTTTCGAATTTTTGCCAAAAATGGCAAAACACTAATTTGCTTCTATCTCCTTAACCGTGCGAGATAGAGCGATTTCGGCAAAATTTTCGACCCACAGGGTATCTAAGCAATGCAATCTTTGCAATTTTCAAAATATTTTCCCCTCCCCAAAAATGGCGGCCATTTTGAATTTTCGAATTTTTGCCAAAAATGGCAAAACACAAATTTGCTTCTATCTCCTTAACCGTGCGAGATAGAGCGATTTCGTCGAAATTTTCGACCCACAGGGTATCTAAGGAATGTAATATTTGCAATTTTCAAAAAATTTTCCCCTCCCCAAAAATGGCGGCCATTTTGAATTTTCGAATTTTTGCCAAAAATGGCAAAACACAAATTTGCTTCTATCTCCTTAACCGTGCGAGATAGAGCGATTTCGTCGAAATTTTCGACCCACAGGGTATCTAAGGAATGCAATCTTTGCAATTTTCCCAAAATTTTCCCCTCCCCAAAAATGGCGGCCATTTTGAATTTTCGAATTTTTGCCAAAAATGGCAAAACACAAATTTGCTTCTATCTCCTTAACCGTGCGAGATAGAGCGATTTCGTCGAAATTTTCGACCCACAGGGTATCTAAGGAATGTAATATTTGCAATTTTCAAAAAAATTTCCCCTCCCCAAAAATGGCGGCCATTTTGAATTTTCGAATTTTTGCCAAAAATGGCAAAACACAAATTTGCTTCTATCTCCTTAACCGTGCGAGATAGAGCGATTTCGGCAAAATTTTCGACCCACAGGGGATCTAAGGAATGCAATCTTTGCAATTTTCAAAAAATTTTCCCCTCCCCAAAAATGGCGGCCATTTTGAATTTTCGAATTTTTGCCAAAAATGGCAAAACACTAATTTGCTTCTATCTCCTTAACTGTGCGAGATAGAGCGATTTCGGCAAAATTTTCGACGCACAGGGTATCTAAGCAATGCAATCTTTGCAATTTTCAAAATATTTTCCCCTCCCCAAAAATGGCGGCCATTTTGAATTTTCGAATTTTTGCCAAAAATGGCAAAACACAAATTTGCTTCTATCTCCTTAACCGTGCGAGATAGAGCGATTTCGTCGAAATTTTCGACCCACAGGGTATCTAAGGAATGTAATATTTGCAATTTTCCAAAAATTTTCCCCTCCCCAAAAATGGCGGCCATTTTGAATTTTCGAATTTTTGCCAAAAATGGCAAAACACAAATTTGCTTCTATCTCCTTAACCGTGCGAGATAGAGCGATTTCGTCGAAATTTTCGACCCACAGGGTATCTAAGGAATGTAATATTTGCAATTTTCAAAAAATTTTCCCCTCCCCAAAAATGGCGGCCATTTTGAATTTTCGAATTTTTGCCAAAAATGGCAAAACACAAATTTGCTTCTATCTCCTTAACCGTGCGAGATAGAGCGATTTCGTCGAAATTTTCGACCCACAGGGTATCTAAGGAATGTAATATTTGCAATTTTCAAAAAAATTTCCCCTCCCCAAAAATGGCGGCCATTTTGAATTTTCGAATTTTTGCCAAAAATGGCAAAACACAAATTTGCTTCTATCTCCTTAACCGTGCGAGATAGAGCGATTTCGGCAAAATTTTCGACCCACAGGGGATCTAAGGAATGCAATCTTTGCAATTTTCCAAAAATTTTCCCCTCCCCAAAAATGGCGGCCATTTTGAATTTTCGAATTTTTGCCAAAAATGGCAAAACACTAATTTGCTTCTATCTCCTTAACCGTGCGAGATAGAGCGATTTCGGCAAAATTTTCGACACACAGGGTATCTAAGCAATGCAATCTTTGCAATTTTCAAAATATTTTCCCCTCCCCAAAAATGGCGGCCATTTTGAATTTTCGAATTTTTGCCAAAAATGGCAAAACACAAATTTGCTTCTATCTCCTTAACCGTGCGAGATAGAGCGATTTCGTCGAAATTTTCGACCCACAGGGTATCTAAGGAATGTAATATTTGCAATTTTCAAAAAATTTTCCCCTCCCCAAAAATGGCGGCCATTTTGAATTTTCGAATTTTTGCCAAAAATGGCAAAACACAAATTTGCTTCTATCTCCTTAACCGTGCGAGATAGAGCGATTTCGTCGAAATTTTCGACCCACAGGGTATCTAAGGAATGCAATCTTTGCAATTTTCCAAAAATTTTCCCCTCCCCAAAAATGGCGGCCATTTTGAATTTTCGAATTTTTGCCAAAAATGGCAAAACACAAATTTGCTTCTATCTCCTTAACCGTGCGAGATAGAGCGATTTCGTCGAAATTTTCGACCCACAGGGTATCTAAGGAATGTAATATTTGCAATTTTCAAAAAAATTTTCCCCTCCCCAAAAATGGCGGCCATTTTGAATTTTCGAATTTTTGCCAAAAATGGCAAAACACAAATTTGCTTCTATCTCCTTAACCGTGCGAGATAGAGCGATTTCGTCGAAATTTTCGACCCACAGGGTATCTAAGGAATGTAATATTTGCAATTTTCCAAAAATTTTCCCCTCCCCAAAAATGGCGGCCATTTTGAATTTTCGAATTTTTGCCAAAAATGGCAAAACACAAATTTGCTTCTATCTCCTTAACCGTGCGAGATAGAGCGATTTCGTCGAAATTTTCGACCCACAGGGTATCTAAGGAATGTAATATTTGCAATTTTCAAAAAAATTTCCCCTCCCCAAAAATGGCGGCCATTTTGAATTTTCGAATTTTTGCCAAAAATGGCAAAACACAAATTTGCTTCTATCTCCTTAACCGTGCGAGATAGAGCGATTTCGTCGAAATTTTCGACCCACAGGGTATCTAAGGAATGCAATCTTTGCAATTTTCAAAAAATTTTCCCCTCCCCAAAAATGGCGACCATTTTGAATTTTCGAATTTTTGCCCAAAATGGCAAAACACAAATTTGCTTCTATCTCCTTAACCGTGCGAGATAGAGCGATTTCGTCGAAATTTTCGACCCACAGGGTATCTAAGGAATGCAATCTTTGCAATTTTCCAAAAATTTTCCCCTCCCCAAAAATGGCGGCCATTTTGAATTTTCGAATTTTTGCCAAAAATGGCAAAACACAAATTTGCTTCTATCTCCTTAACCGTGCGAGATAGAGCGATTTCGTCGAAATTTTCGACCCACAGGGTATCTAAGGAATGCAATCTTTGCAATTTTCCAAAAATTTTCCCCTCCCCAAAAATGGCGGCCATTTTGAATTTTCGAATTTTTGCAAAAAATGGCAAAACACAAATTTGCTTCTATCTCCTTAACTGTGCCAGATAGAGCGATTTCGTCGAAATTTTCGACCCACAGGGTATCTAAGGAATGTAATATTTGCAATTTTCAAAAAATTTTCCCCTCCCCAAAAATGGCAGCCCTTTTGAATTTTCGAATTTTTGCCCAACATGGAAAAACACAAACTGGCCTTAACCGTGCAAAATAGAGTTATTTTGTTGAAATTTTCGACCCATAGGGTATCTAAGAAATGTACTCTTGGCAATTTTCAAAAAAATTTCCTTTTCCCAATAATGGCGGCCATTTTGAATTTTCAAATTTTTGCCAAAAATAGAAAAACAGGAATTGGCTTCTATCTTCTTAACCGTGCAAGATAGAGTGATTTCGTCAAAATTTTCAACCCAACCAATGCAAAAAGGCATGAAGCGGAAATAAATTACATCTACACTATCAAATATTTAAGCATCATTGATATATTTTACAAATGAAACAGGGTCTTGTAAGACTACTGTACAATTTGGGCAAAAGGTTCATGGGTGGACATTACACATGATAATGTGTGTTCTTCTATGCTATCCTGTTTCTATTCGCATCTACTATCAACAGGGCGGCCTATTTCTAGTTTTTTTTTTGTCGACACAATTTGCAAAGTACTACTTCTCGCCAGTTTTTACAAGAAAATTTTGAAAACTACCAATTAATTACCAATAGGAAAAGAATACGATTTTTCAAATTCTGAATTCCAAGAAAACGTATTACTTTTTCACAAATTATCAAGTACAAATAGAAAATTAAATTAGATGTGAAATTGTTTTTGCTCCAATGATAAGTGTTCAGTCTTGATATGAATAAGCTAGAGGAATTCGAGTTTGGGTTGTACTTGTGCAATCTGCAGTAAAAGAAGTACAGTGGAACCTCTATTATCCGAATTTTCAATTATCCAACCTCCAATCCACTCTCTCAACTCCATTTAAACCTGTTATTTTAGGCTTTCTATTATCCAACCTTTATATTATCCGACCTAATTGTTACTCTCCCAAGAGGGTCGGATAATAGAGGTTCTACTGTATTACGCAGAGTATAAATATACCACACAATGCTAAAGTATTCAGTTTGACGGGCACAGGGATAATGGTGTTAAGGGGCCTTAAAATGAAAGTCAGAGTGAAAAGACATGTTTTCTCACAACAGCATATGCAAGACATTTTTCTTGGTTGCACTGTGCTGGGAATCGCCTCCAATTTTCATGGTCGATTATTCGTCCATTTTTCTGAGCGATGATCGACCTATAATCAATTTTTTACTCCAGTATTGTTTATTATTTAAAAAACACTTTCCGGGATAAAGTATAGGTCAATCCGGTAAAAATAACAGTGTTCCGACATTTAGCATGTACCGAAAGCACCCACTTCCTGTAAATATGGCGGTAGATATAAACAACCTTGAAATTCAAGACAAAACTGTTTATTAAGTAAAAATACCTAAAATATTTTTAAAATACGTGGATATTGATATAAATCAGGAAAGGTAAGATATAAGCTTAATAATTGATCATTAGAAAACGTCAGTGACCGACCGCGATTCTACACTGTCACCGACGATTAATCGACAATACGTCTAATCGCCACACCACTATGCACTGTGTCAGCTCTTAAAATTGGCTAAATTGAAAGCAAATCCTTACATCTAGCATACAGCGAGTCCTCTCCTGGTGAAACCGCTGCAAGAACGGACCAATTAGATGACACACAAACAAATACTGTTCTTCAGTCTTCACAATGGGCTTCACCTGTTCCTTTAGAAATCTGCAAAATTGAAAATTCTAGTTATTTAAATGTATCTTTTGTAAGCTACAAGCTTACTATGTGGGACTAAGTGCTATCTCGGGTGGCTGCCTGTGGCTCGGCCAACTCAAGAAAAATTTTATCACACTATCAGTTCAGATTTAAGTGCAAAATTAACTTGCTTTATCTTATTGTAAAATTTAGTGACAAAGATAAACTTGAAAAATTTGAATCATTAATTTTAATCTCATTTTAAATAACTTAAGCCGTTGATGGCCAACAAAAATAGTGACAAAGCACGATCAGGTGACCTGGTGACATCTGGATGGCTGCAACTGATTTTTGGTCTGGCTACAAATGCCTCCGAAAAACAAATATCTGTTGTTTGGAAATGTGGTAGCATGTTTGTTTCTGTCTTTTACTGTGATATATGTGTGTTTTACATACTGCGGTAACATTGTCAACAGGTCAAATATCACTAACACAGTAACACTGGCAACAGCTGCAGTGGACTTATGATGGCGAGTGTCCTTTACTGTAATAGTGGCTCATGTCACATACACTCATCAATTATTGATCTTTTGTCACTTAATGTGCTAAGCAGTGTCAGTCAGCCTATACTAGTCCATTATCAATGTTGTAGCAGTGTCAGTTGGCCTATATTGACCTAATGTTACTGTTGTAGCAGTGTCAGTTGGCCTATACTGACCTAATGTTACTGTTGTAGCAGTGTCAGTTGGATTATATTGGCCTAATGTTACTGTTATAGCAGTGTCAGTTTGCCCATGCTGGCCTAATGTTACTGTTGTGGCAGTGTCAGTTGGCCTATATTACCCTATTGTCACTGTTGCAGCAGCGTCAGTTGGCCTACACTGGCCTATTGTCACTTACTGTGGTAGCAATGTCAATTGGCCAATGCTGGCATGCTGCCAGATGGCGTGAGCCAGTGCGAGGACATAGGAGCACGGCATCTCAGACAACACCTGGTGGGAAGCACTAAAATTAAATACCTGAAATAGAACCAAACAAGAATGTCAACTTTTGACAAAAGATTAAACCACAACATTGATACAAATATAGTCCATCCATGATCTATTCCCTCAATATGATAAATAAATACCTTACCTTAGTTAAATAAGCTTACTTTTCAACAGGTATTTTCTTTTTAAGCAAAGTCAGGGAAGACTTACAAAAGGAAAGGAAGTTCACATCTAGATGTTTAAGAGACAAAAGAAATCCCAACATGTCGGAGTTTGTGAAGTAATTTAAAACAGCTATTTAAAACATTTATGATTGAAATACCCTGTCTTGATAATTTACCTTGTCTTATCAATAATATAAGCATACTAGAACATTTAATACTGACGTTTAAACTGATGCCAGAAAATAAACTAGACCTATCGCATCGGAGAACCGATGCAAATTGTATCCACCAGAAGAAAACTCACCAAAGCCATTGTAACATCGCTTAACCTTGAAGGAGAAGCCCAAGGTGAAATCTGACCATATCAAAAGATTCTTAGCCCATGATTTCCTATAGGTTGGTGTGACACTGCAAACCTCTAGGAATACGAATAAGCAAGATATAAACACTAATTTTGGCAATCCTCATTTGACCTTGAAAGAGGGGCCAAAGGTCAAATCCGATCACACCAAAAGATTCCCAGCCCATGATTTCCTAAATTTTGGTTTACCATTCCAAAGCTCTAGGACCAATAATAAGCGAGTTATAAGCACTTTTAAGTTTGGCTATCCTCGTTTGACCTTGATGGAGGGTCCAAGGTCAAATCCGACCACAGCAATAGATTCCCAGCCCATGATTTCCTATATGTTGGTTTACCATCCCAAACCTCTAGGACCGACAATAAGCGAGTTATAAGCACTTTTAAGTTTGGCTATGCTCGTTTGACCTTGAAGGAGGGGTCCAAGGTCAAATCCGACCACACCAAAAGATTCCCAGCCCATGATTTCCTATAGGTTGGTTTACCATCCTAAACCTCTAGGACCAATAATAAGCGCGCTATAAGCACACTTAAGTTTGGCTGTGCTCGTTTGACCTTGAAGGAGGGGTCCAAGGTCAAATCCGACCACACCAAAAGATTCCCAGCCCATGATTTCCTATAGGTTGGTTTACCATCTCAAACCTCTAGGGCCAATAATAAGCGAGTTATAAGCACTTTTATGTTTGGCTATCCTCATTTAACCTTGAAGGAGGAGTCCAACGCCAAATCCAACCACACCAAAAGACTCCCAGCCCATGATTTCCTGTAGGTTGGTTTACCATCCTAAACCTCTACGACCAATAATAAGCGAGTTATAAGCACTTTTAAGTTTGGCTATCCTCATTTGACCTTGAAGGAGGGGTCCAAGGTCAAATCCGTCCACACCAAAAGATTCCCAGCCCATGATTTCCTATAGGTTGGTTTACCATCCTAAACCTCTAGGACCAATAATAAGCGCGTTATAAGCACTTTTAAGTTTGGCTATCCTCGTTTGACCTTGAAGGAGGGGTCCAAGGTCAAACCCGACCACACCAAAAGATTCCCAGGCCATGATTTCCTATAGGTTGGTTTACCATCCCAAACCTCTAGGACCAATAATAGGCGAGTTATAAGCACTTTTAAGTTTGGGTATGCTCGTTTGACCTTGAAGGAGGGGTCCAAGGTCAAATCCGACCACACCAAAAGATTCCCAGCCCATGATTTTCAATAGGTTGGTTTACCATCCCAAACCTCTAGGACCAATAATAAGCGAGTTATAAGCACTTTTAAGTTTGGCTATCCTCGTTTGACCTTGAAGGAGGGGTCCAAGGTCAAATCCGACCACACCAAAAGATTCCCAGCCCATGATTTCCTATAGGTTGGTTTACCATCCCAAACCTCTAGGACCAATAATAAGCGAGTTATAAGCACTTTTAAGTTTGGCTATGCTCGTTTGACCTTGAAGGAGGGGTCCAAGGTCAAATCCGACCACACCAAAAGATTCCCAGCCCATGATTTCCAATAGGTTGGTTTACCATCCCAAACCTCTAGGACCAATAATAAGCGAGTTATAAGCACTTTTAAGTTTGGCTATCCTCGTTTGACCTTGAAGGAGGGGTCCAAGGTCAAATCCGACCACACCAAAAGATTCCCAGGCCATGATTTCCTATAGGTTGGTTTACCATCCCAAACCTCTAGGACCAATAATAAGCGAGTTATAAGCACTTTTAAGTTTGGCTATACTTGTTTGACCTTGAAGGAGGGGTCCAAGGTCAAATCTGACCACACCAAAAGATTCCCAGCCCATGATTTCCTATAGGTTGGTTTACCATCCCAAACCTCTAGGACCAATAATAAGCGAGTCAAATCCGACCACACCAAAAGATTCCCAGCCCATGATTTCCTATAGGTTGGTTTACCATCCCAAACCTCTAGGACCAATAATAAGCGAGTTATAAGCACTTTTAAGTTTGGCTATTCTCATTTGACCTTGAAGGAGGGGTCCATGGTCAAATCCGATCACACCAAAAGATTCCCAGCCCATGATTTCCTAGATTTTGGTTTACCATTCCAAAGCTCTAGGACCAATAATAAGCGAGTTATAAGCACTTTTAAGTTTGGCTATCCTCGTTTGACCTTGATGGAGGGTCCAAGGTCAAATCCGACCACAGCAATAGATTCCCAGCCCATGATTTCCTATATGTTGGTTTACCATCCCAAACCTCTAGGACCGACAATAAGCGAGTTATAAGCACTTTTAAGTTTGGCTATGCTCGTTTGACCTTGAAGGAGGGGTCCAAGGTCAAATCCGACCACACCAAAAGATTCCCAGCCCATGATTTTCAATATGTTGGTTTACCATCCCAAACCTCTAGGACCAATAATAAGCGAGTTATAAGCACTTTTAAGTTTGGCTATCCTCGTTTGACCCTGAAGGAGGGGTCCAAGGTCAAATCCGACCACACCAAAAGATTCCCAGGCCATGATTTCCTATAGGTTGGTTTACCATCCCAAACCTCTAGGACCAATAATAAGCGAGTTATAAGCACTTTTAAGTTTGGCTATACTTGTTTGACCTTGAAGGAGGGGTCCAAGGTCAAATCTGACCACACCAAAAGATTCCCAGCCCATGATTTCCTATAGGTTGGTTTACCATCCCAAACCTCTAGGACCAATAATAAGCGAGTCAAATCCGACCACACCAAAAGATTCCCAGCCCATGATTTCCTATAGGTTGGTTTACCATCCCAAACCTCTAGGACCAATAATAAGCGAGTTATAAGCACTTTTAAGTTTGGCTATCCTCGTTTGACCTTGAAGGAGGGGTCCAAGGTCAAATCCGACCACACCAAAAGATTCCCAGGCCATGATTTCCTATAGGTTGGTTTACCATCCCAAACCTCTAGGACCAATAATAAGCGAGTTATAAGCACTTTTAAGTTTGGCTATGCTCATTTGACCTTGAAGGAGGGGTCCATGGTCAAATCCGATCACACCAAAAGATTCCCAGCCCATGATTTCCTAGATTTTGGTTTACCATTCCAAAGCTCTAGGACCAATAATAAGCGAGTTATAAGCACTTTTAAGTTTGGCTATCCTCGTTTGACCTTGATGGAGGGTCCAAGGTCAAATCCAACCACAGCAATAGATTCCCAGCCCATGATTTCCTATATGTTGGTTTACCATCCCAAACCTCTAGGACCGACAATAAGCGAGTTATAAGCACTTTTAAGTTTGGCTATGCTCGTTTGACCTTGAAGGAGGGGTCCAAGGTCAAATCCGACCACACCAAAAGATTCCCAGCCCATGATTTCCTATAGGTTGGTTTACCATCCTAAACCTCTAGGACCAATAATAAGCGCGCTATAAGCACACTTAAGTTTGGCTGTGCTCGTTTGACCTTGAAGGAGGGGTCCAAGGTCAAATCCGACCACACCAAAAGATTCCCAGCCCATGATTTCCTATAGGTTGGTTTACCATCTCAAACCTCTAGGGCCAATAATAAGCGAGTTATAAGCACTTTTATGTTTGGCTATCCTCATTTAACCTTGAAGGAGGAGTCCAACGCCAAATCCAACCACACCAAAAGACTCCCAGCCCATGATTTCCTGTAGGTTGGTTTACCATCCTAAACCTCTACGACCAATAATAAGCGAGTTATAAGCACTTTTAAGTTTGGCTATCCTCATTTGACCTTGAAGGAGGGGTCCAAGGTCAAATCCAACCACACCAAAAGATTCCCAGCCCATGATTTCCAATAGGTTGGTTTACCATCCCAAACCTCTAGGACCAATAATAAGCGAGTTATAAGCACTTTTAAGTTTGGCTATCCTCGTTTGACCTTGAAGGAGGGGTCCAAGGTCAAATCCGACCACACCAAAAGATTCCCAGGCCATGATTTCCTATAGGTTGGTTTACCATCCCAAACCTCTAGGACCAATAATAAGCGAGTTATAAGCACTTTTAAGTTTGGCTATACTCATTTGACCTTGAAGGAGGGGTCCAAGGTCAAATCTGACCACACCAAAAGATTCCCAGCCCATGATTTCCTATAGGTTGGTTTACCATCCCAAACCTCTAGGACCAATAATAAGCGAGTTATAAGCACTTTTAAGTTTGGCTATGCTCGTTTGACCTTGAAGGAGGGGTCCAAGGTCAAATCCGACCACACCAAAAGATTCCCAGCCCATGATTTCCAATAGGTTGGTTTACCATCCCAAACCTCTAGGACCAATAATAAGCGAGTTATAAGCACTTTTAAGTTTGGCTATCCTCGTTTGACCTTGAAGGAGGGGTCCAAGGTCAAATCCGACCACACCAAAAGATTCCCAGGCCATGATTTCCTATAGGTTGGTTTACCATCCCAAACCTCTAGGACCAATAATAAGCGAGTTATAAGCACTTTTAAGTTTGGCTATCCTCGTTTGACCTTGATGGAGGGTCCAAGGTCAAATCCGACCACAGCAATAGATTCCCAGCCCATGATTTCCTATATGTTGGTTTACCATCCCAAACCTCTAGGACCGACAATAAGCGAGTTATAAGCACTTTTAAGTTTGGCTATGCTCGTTTGACCTTGAAGGAGGGGTCCAAGGTCAAATCCGACCACACCAAAAGATTCCCAGCCCATGATTTCCTATAGGTTGGTTTACCATCCTAAACCTCTAGGACCAATAATAAGCGCGCTATAAGCACACTTAAGTTTGGCTGTGCTCGTTTGACCTTGAAGGAGGGGTCCAAGGTCAAATCCGACCACACCAAAAGACTCCCAGCCCATGATTTCCTATAGGTTGGTTTACCATCTCAAACCTCTAGGGCCAATAATAAGCGAGTTATAAGCACTTTTATGTTTGGCTATCCTCATTTAACCTTGAAGGAGGAGTCCAACGCCAAATCCAACCACACCAAAAGACTCCCAGCCCATGATTTCCTGTAGGTTGGTTTACCATCCTAAACCTCTACGACCAATAATAAGCGAGTTATAAGCACTTTTAAGTTTGGCTATCCTCGTTTGACCTTGAAGGAGGGGTCCAAGGTCAAATCTGACCACACCAAAAGATTCCCAGCCCATGATTTCCTATAGGTTGGTTTACCATCCCAAACCTCTAGGACCAATAATAAGCGAGTCAAATCCGACCACACCAAAAGATTCCCAGCCCATGATTTCCTATAGGTTGGTTTACCATCCCAAACCTCTAGGACCAATAATAAGCGAGTTATAAGCACTTTTAAGTTTGGCTATGCTCGTTTGACCTTGAAGGAGGGGTCCAAGGTCAAATCCGACCACACCAAAAGATTCCCAGCCCATGATTTCCAATAGGTTGGTTTACCATCCCAAACCTCTAGGACCAATAATAAGCGAGTTATAAGCACTTTTAAGTTTGGCTATCCTCGTTTGACCTTGAAGGAGGGGTCCAAGGTCAAATCCGACCACACCAAAAGATTCCCAGGCCATGATTTCCTATAGGTTGGTTTACCATCCCAAACCTCTAGGACCAATAATAAGCGAGTTATAAGCACTTTTAAGTTTGGCTATGCTCATTTGACCTTGAAGGAGGGGGTCCAAGGTCAAATCCGATCACACCAAAAGATTCCCAGCCCATGATTTCCTAGATTTTGGTTTACCATTCCAAAGCTCTAGGACCAATAATAAGCGAGTTATAAGCACTTTTAAGTTTGGCTATCCTCGTTTGACCTTGATGGAGGGTCCAAGGTCAAATCCGACCACAGCAATAGATTCCCAGCCCATGATTTCCTATATGTTGGTTTACCATCCCAAACCTCTAGGACCGACAATAAGCGAGTTATAAGCACTTTTAAGTTTGGCTATGCTCGTTTGACCTTGAAGGAGGGGTCCAAGGTCAAATCCGACCACACCAAAAGATTTCCAGCCCATGATTTCCTATAGGTTGGTTTACCATCCTAAACCTCTAGGACCAATAATAAGCGCGCTATAAGCACACTTAAGTTTGGCTGTGCTCGTTTGACCTTGAAGGAGGGGTCCAAGGTCAAATCCGACCACACCAAAAGACTCCCAGCCCATGATTTCCTATAGGTTGGTTTACCATCTCAAACCTCTAGGGCCAATAATAAGCGAGTTATAAGCACTTTTATGTTTGGCTATCCTCATTTAACCTTGAAGGAGGAGTCCAAGGTCAAATCCGTCCACACCAAAAGATTCCCAGGCCATGATTTCCTATAGGTTGGTTTACCATCCTAAACCTCTAGGACCAATAATAAGCGAGTTATAAGCACTTTTAAGTTTGGCTATCCTCGTTTGACCTTGAAGGAGGGGTCCAAGGTCAAACCCGACCACACCAAAAGATTCCCAGCCCATGATTTCCTATAGGTTGGTTTACCATCCCAAACCTCTAGGACCAATAATAGGCGAGTTATAAGCACTTTTAAGTTTGGCTATGCTCGTTTGACCTTGAAGGAGGGGTCCAAGGTCAAATCCGACCACACCAAAAGATTCCCAGCCCATGATTTTCAATAGGTTGGTTTACCATCCCAAACCTCTAGGACCAATAATAAGCGAGTTATAAGCACTTTTAAGTTTGGCTATCCTCGTTTGACCTTGAAGGAGGGGTCCAAGGTCAAATCCGACCACACCAAAAGATTCCCAGGCCATGATTTCCTATAGGTTGGTTTACCATCCCAAACCTCTAGGACCAATAATAAGCGAGTTATAAGCACTTTTAAGTTTGGCTATCCTCATTTGACCTTGAAGGAGGGGTCCAAGGTCAAATCCGACCACACCAAAAGATTCCCAGCCCATGATTTCCTATAGGTTGGTTTACCATCCCAAACCTCTAGGACCAATAATAAGCGAGTTATAAGCACTTTTAAGTTTGGCTATCCTCGTTTGACCTTGAAGGAGGGGTCCAAGGTCAAATCCGACCACACCAAAAGATTCCCAGCCCATGATTTCCTATAGGTTGGTTTACCATCCCAAACCTCTAGGACCAATAATAAGCGAGTTATAAGCACTTTTAAGTTTGGCTATGCTCGTTTGACCTTGAAGGAGGGGTCCAAGGTCAAATCCAACCACACCAAAAGATTCCCAGCCCATGATTTCCAATAGGTTGGTTTACCATCCCAAACCTCTAGGACCAATAATAAGCGAGTTATAAGCACTTTTAAGTTTGGCTATCCTCGTTTGACCTTGAAGGAGGGGTCTAAGGTCAAATCCGACCACACCAAAAGATTCCCAGGCCATGATTTCCTATAGGTTGGTTTACCATCCTAAACCTCTAGGACCAATAATAAGCGAGTTATAAGCACTTTTAAGTTTGGCTATCCTCGTTTGACCTTGAAGGAGGGGTCCAAGGTCAAACCCGACCACACCAAAAGATTCCCAGCCCATGATTTTCAATAGGTTGGTTTACCATCCCAAACCTCTAGGACCAATAATAAGCGAGTTATAAGCACTTTTAAGTTTGGCTATCCTCGTTTGACCTTGAAGGAGGGGTCCAAGGTCAAATCCGACCACACCAAAAGATTCCCAGGCCATGATTTCCTATAGGTTGGTTTACCATCCCAAACCTCTAGGACCAATAATAAGCGAGTTATAAGCACTTTTAAGTTTGGCTATCCTCATTTGACCTTGAAGGAGGGGTCCAAGGTCAAATCCGACCACACCAAAAGATTCCCAGCCCATGATTTCCTATAGGTTGGTTTACCATCCCAAACCTCTAGGACCAATAATAAGCGAGTTATAAGCACTTTTAAGTTTGGCTATCCTCGTTTGACCTTGAAGGAGGGGTCCAAGGTCAAATCCGACCACACCAAAAGATTCCCAGCCCATGATTTCCAATAGGTTGGTTTACCATCCCAAACCTCTAGGACCAATAATAAGCGAGTTATAAGCACTTTTAAGTTTGGCTATCCTCGTTTGACCTTGAAGGAGGGGTCCAAGGTCAAATCCGACCACACCAAAAGATTCCCAGGCCATGATTTCCTATAGGTTGGTTTACCATCCCAAACCTCTAGGACCAATAATAAGCGAGTCAAATCCGACCACACCAAAAGATTCCCAGCCCATGATTTCCTATAGGTTGGTTTACCATCCCAAACCTCTAGGACCAATAATAAGCGAGTTATAAGCACTTTTAAGTTTGGCTATGCTCGTTTGACCTTGAAGGAGGGGTCCAAGGTCAAATCCAACCACACCAAAAGATTCCCAGCCCATGATTTCCAATAGGTTGGTTTACCATCCCAAACCTCTAGGACCAATAATAAGCGAGTTATAAGCACTTTTAAGTTTGGCTATCCTCGTTTGACCTTGAAGGAGGGGTCCAAGGTCAAATCCGACCACACCAAAAGATTCCCAGGCCATGATTTCCTATAGGTTGGTTTACCATCCCAAACCTCTAGGACCAATAATAAGCGAGTTATAAGCACTTTTAAGTTTGGCTATGCTCATTTGACCTTGAAGGAGGGGTCCAAGGTCAAATCCGACCACACCAAAAGATTCCCAGCCCATGATTTCCTATAGGTTCGTTTACCATCCCAAACCTCTAGGACCAATAATAAGCGAGTTATAAGCACTTTTAAGTTTGCTTATCCTCATTTGACCTTGAAGGAGGGGTCCAAGGTCAAATCCGACCACACCAAAAGATTCCCAGCCCATGATTTCCTATAGGTTGGTTTACCATCCCAAACCTCTAGGACCAATAATAAGCGAGTTATAAGCACTTTTAAGTTTGGCTATGCTCGTTTGACCTTGAAGGAGGGGTCCAAGGTCAAATCCAACCACACCAAAAGATTCCCAGCCCATGATTTCCAATAGGTTGGTTTACCATCCCAAACCTCTAGGACCAATAATAAGCGAGTTATAAGCACTTTTAAGTTTGGCTATCCTCGTTTGACCTTGAAGGAGGGGTCTAAGGTCAAATCCGACCACACCAAAAGATTCCCAGGCCATGATTTCCTATAGGTTGGTTTACCATCCTAAACCTCTAGGACCAATAATAAGCGAGTTATAAGCACTTTTAAGTTTGGCTATCCTCGTTTGACCTTGAAGGAGGGGTCCAAGGTCAAACCCGACCACACCAAAAGATTCCCAGCCCATGATTTTCAATAGGTTGGTTTACCATCCCAAACCTCTAGGACCAATAATAAGCGAGTTATAAGCACTTTTAAGTTTGGCTATCCTCGTTTGACCTTGAAGGAGGGGTCCAAGGTCAAATCCGACCACACCAAAAGATTCCCAGGCCATGATTTCCTATAGGTTGGTTTACCATCCCAAACCTCTAGGACCAATAATAAGCGAGTTATAAGCACTTTTAAGTTTGGCTATCCTCATTTGACCTTGAAGGAGGGGTCCAAGGTCAAATCCGACCACACCAAAAGATTCCCAGCCCATGATTTCCTATAGGTTGGTTTACCATCCCAAACCTCTAGGACCAATAATAAGCGAGTTATAAGCACTTTTAAGTTTGGCTATCCTCGTTTGACCTTGAAGGAGGGGTCCAAGGTCAAATCCGACCACACCAAAAGATTCCCAGCCCATGATTTCCAATAGGTTGGTTTACCATCCCAAACCTCTAGGACCAATAATAAGCGAGTTATAAGCACTTTTAAGTTTGGCTATCCTCGTTTGACCTTGAAGGAGGGGTCCAAGGTCAAATCCGACCACACCAAAAGATTCCCAGGCCATGATTTCCTATAGGTTGGTTTACCATCCCAAACCTCTAGGACCAATAATAAGCGAGTCAAATCCGACCACACCAAAAGATTCCCAGCCCATGATTTCCTATAGGTTGGTTTACCATCCCAAACCTCTAGGACCAATAATAAGCGAGTTATAAGCACTTTTAAGTTTGGCTATGCTCGTTTGACCTTGAAGGAGGGGTCCAAGGTCAAATCCAACCACACCAAAAGATTCCCAGCCCATGATTTCCAATAGGTTGGTTTACCATCCCAAACCTCTAGGACCAATAATAAGCGAGTTATAAGCACTTTTAAGTTTGGCTATCCTCGTTTGACCTTGAAGGAGGGGTCCAAGGTCAAATCCGACCACACCAAAAGATTCCCAGGCCATGATTTCCTATAGGTTGGTTTACCATCCCAAACCTCTAGGACCAATAATAAGCGAGTTATAAGCACTTTTAAGTTTGGCTATGCTCATTTGACCTTGAAGGAGGGGTCCAAGGTCAAATCCGACCACACCAAAAGATTCCCAGCCCATGATTTCCTATAGGTTCGTTTACCATCCCAAACCTCTAGGACCAATAATAAGCGAGTTATAAGCACTTTTAAGTTTGCTTATCCTCATTTGACCTTGAAGGAGGGGTCCAAGGTCAAATCCGACCACACCAAAAGATTCCCAGCCCATGATTTCCTATAGGTTGGTTTACCATCCCAAACCTCTAGGACCAATAATAAGCGAGTTATAAGCACTTTTAAGTTTGGCTATCCTCGTTTGACCTTGAAGGAGGGGTCCAAGGTCAAATCTGACCACACCAAAAGACTCCCAGCCCATAATTTCCTATAGGTTGGTTTACCATCCCAAACCTCTAGGACCAATAATAAGGGAGATATAAGCACTTTTCATGACTGCAAAGAAACGCCTGTGGCGGCCATCTTGTTTTTCAAAATGAGGCCAAAAATATTCCCAGTCAAGATTTTATAATGAGGAACATATACTGCGAATTTCAGATCTCTACTTATAATACCCTTTGCTCTAGAGGGCCACCAAAAGTCCTTGTTTAAAGTCGAAAAACGCCCGTGGCGGCCATCTTGTTTTTCAAAATGAGGCCAAAAATATTCCCAGGCAAGATTTTATGGCTATGAATACATCCTGCAAATTTAAGAAGGCTAGCTATAATATTTTTTCGTTAGAGCGGTAACGGTGAAATCTCTCTACACACTGCGGCGGCGGCGGCGTAGGCGTAACGAAGTCAAATCCATAGTAACCACCGGATGCTATCCGGTGGATACAATAAACATTATCCAAGATATGCGTTATTTGCATTGCAGTATTCTATGGGATTTATTTACACGTACTCTACACTTTGTTTCTGGAAACATAAAATGTTACTTTGTATAATTTTAAAAATTATGCTAACAATAAAATTATGATTTGGAGGGAAAAAAACAACTGCAAAAAGCTACTGATCAATTCAATAAGATATGCTTGAAAACATGAAGCTTTATAGAATTCTCAGTACTAGTTCACAAGGCTGGAGTTCTATAATATTAAGACAAGACAACAGTTACATCATTGGGATTCTATTACCATAAACGACGCAATACAAGAATTACCTGGATCTCACTCGTCTTTCTGGAGAGATTTGGCTCCATGCTGCTAATCTAGTTCAACACTTGCATTTTTGTCAATAATAAATCTTGTTTACAATAAACTTTGATAAAATAAGACATTACTACCAGCAGTACTTATATTGAATGTTTAAATGAAAATGTTATTATTTCTTGTGACGTTTAAGGAGAGGTAACCAACTTCACAGGTTGAGGGGTAATAATCAGACTAGAGTGGAAGAAAATCATTCAGACTGTAT
Organism: Sabellastarte sp. h YS-2021; assembly: GCA_964017235.1. Lineage (NCBI taxonomy): Eukaryota > Metazoa > Annelida > Polychaeta > Sabellida > Sabellidae > Sabellastarte > Sabellastarte sp. h YS-2021. The sequence continues at coordinate 81,291,230 of OZ024937.1, forward strand.
GGGAGCAAAGACGGTGAAGCAAGAACTAGCTGGATTTGATATTTTAGGTTTACCATCATTTGTTCAACAAACTGCTTGTGTAAACCTATCCATATTAGCTTGCCACCACCCTGTGTTATCTCCAGTACAACCTGGTTACTTTAATGGAGTAACTCTTCTTCAATATATTTATTGTATTGTGTATGTATACACAGCGCAATATCTCCATATACTACAGGACTCAAAACGCTATTAAACCCATCTGACTGCACAGGTACAGCTCCAGCTCACACGTAACTAACATTCCCCTAACTGGAAGATTGAGGCTCAAGGATGACCATTTATCAACATCCTTCAGGTTTTTTAGCCTGCCACTGGGGATAGGACCCAATGACAGAGGACCGCCATTTTAAGTGGTCATCTGAGCCACTATGTATCCCGCTGTACCTGGGTTTGAACCCATGTCCTCTGAGTTCCTAGACAAGTGTGCTATCCGCTAGGCCACAGTGGCAGATATATGTATAGCCGCACCTTAGGGTCTGTCATATGATGGAGAACAAGTGCTCTAAAAGTCATTAGATTCGATACAATAAGCCGTGAAAAACTATATAAAAACAAATGTTATATTTTTAGCAATTAAATAATTTATGAAGCTTTATCAACTATGTGTATGGTATGTTTTTGAGTCTATCTTTATTGGGAGGAATAAAAGTGGTCACAACAGACAGGTGGTCTTTGACTGAGAGTGGTCGAGTGTACAGGTGTGACTGTATATTTATCAAATGTTTTAAAAAAAATTTTTTTTGGCAATAACACCAGCTTTACCTGGAAGATGTCCACTCCAAGTTGCTGTGGGTTGGTCAGACAGGGACTGGCTAGAATCTCTACGAGCTTCTCATGTAGAACAGTCCAGTAGCTCTCCTGTACCCAAGAAATACTGTTTTTCAGTAGCTTTACAACAATGTTGAAAGTGTGGAAGGAATCATGAAAAATACTACACCAGAACCTCTATCATCTGACCCTGTATTATCCAACTATTTAACTAGAGGATCGCTCGCAAAAAAAAAAAGATAATCCGAAAAGGATATAAAGGTGAGTGCTAAAGTATTAAGAAAATGTTCCGTTTCTAGCCTTATACTGTTGTGGCAACCAAAGTCAGCGCAGTCTGCTCTATCTAGCACGGTTTTCAAGATATAAGCATTTTTGTGTTTTGCAATTTTTGCAAAAAATTCAAAAATTCAAAATGGCCGCTATATTTGGCGAGACAAAAATATTTTGAAAATTGGCATGGGTACTCTGCAGAGATATCCAGCAGGTCAAAAATTTTGTTGAATTCGCTCCATCTAGCACAGTTTTCAAGATATAAGCATTTTTGTGTTTTGCAAAAACTTCGAAAATTCAAAATCGCCACCATTTTTGGTGAGACAAAAATTTTTGAAAACAAGACCACTGCCGCGGTGTGTATCTCCCGCCGAGCATTAAAGGAGAAGAAATAGCTTTTCCGAGATATTCACAATTTTTCATTTTCGTGTGTGAAAGCTCTTCCAAACGTAGGTGAATGAGTTATTTGAGAAAAATTGGCTATCTGCAATACTTTTAAGAGATAATTCGCATTTACTCCCAAAAGTAGATAAATGAGTTATTTGATAAAAATTGGGTATCCGCAATACTTTTAGAGATAATTAGCATTTACTCATTTTGAGTAGGTGAATAATTAGCTATGGGTCTGAAACTTCACCAAGTGAAAGCTCTCCCAAAAGTAGGTGAATGAGTTATTTGAGAAAAATTGGCTATCTGCAATACTTTTAGAGATAATTCGCATTTACTCATTTTGAGTAGGTGAGTAATTAGCTATGGGTCTGAAACTTCACCATGTGAAAGCTCTCCCAAAAGTAGGTGAATGAGTTATTTGAGAAAAATTGGCTATGTGCAATACTTTTAAGAGATAATTAGCATTTACTCATTTTGAGTAGGTGAGTAATTATCTACGGGTCTGAAACTTCACCATGTGAAAGCTCTTCCAAAAGTAGATGAATGAGTTATTTGATAAAAATTGGGTATCCGCAATACTTTTACAGATAATTAGCATTTACTCATTTTGAGTAGGTGAATAATTAGCTACAGGTCTGAAACTTCACCAAGTGAAAGCTCTCCCAAAAGTAGATGAATGAGTTATTTGAGAAAAATTGGGTATCTGCAATACATTTAGAGATAATTCGCATTTACTCATTTTGAGTAGGTGAGTAATTAGCTATGGGTCTGAAACTTCACCATGTGAAAGCTCTTCCAAAAGTAGGCGAATGAATTATTTGAGAAAAATTGGCTATCTGCAATACTTTTAAGAGATAATTCGCCATCTAGCACAGTTTTCGAGATATTAGCATTTTTGTGTTTTGCAATTTTTGCGTAAAATTCGAAAATTGAAAATGGCCGCCATTTTTGGTGAGTCAAAATTTTTTTGAAAATTGGCATGGCTACTCTTCAGAGATACCCTGTGGGTCAAAAATTTCGTCGAAAACGCTCTATCTAGCAGGGTTTTCGAGATATAAGCATTTTTATGTTTTGCAAAAAATTTGAAAATTCAAAATGGCCGCCATTTTTGGCGAGACAAAATTTTTTTCAAAATTGGGATAGCTACTCTGCAGAGATACCCTGCGGGTCAAAAATTTTGTCGAAGTCGCTCTATCTATCTTTTGTGTTTTCCTTATTTGGAAAATTCATAATGATTAATTAATCATTAATTACTCGGCCATTTCTTAACCAATCAATGCCAAAATCTAATGATTTCCAGATTTTAATAGAATGAATGTATTTGCCAAGTTTCAGGTGAATTGATAAAATCCCTTTCAAGTTATCATCCGGACAAGCTTCCCCATCGAAAAAAGACATTTTTGGTCATGTGACCTCTCTGATTGGTTGAAATGTCACTGCAGCATATTCAAAAAAATTCCCCAAGGCTACTGCATAAACCTGCCAAATTTGAAAAGAATCTGCCTAACGGTTACAGAGTTATAAGGAAAACAAAATGCGGAGCCGGCGGAGCCTGAAGGTCTCCCATACACAAACAAGCGTCCCGCAAGGGACGCTTAATTACCCGACTTTAAACCCCCCTCTCTCATCTTCATTCCAGCTTGTTATTTTAGCCTATGAACTGACCTAATTGTTACCCCCAACAGGGTCAGATAATAGAGGTTCTTCTGTGTAACGACATTTCAACAACTGTTTCTTCAATACACTCTGTGTGGATTTTGTAATTTCTACATAACGAAAAGTAGAATATTATAGTGAAGGGATCATATATCGATATTTCAATATCGATTGATACGTCTTTCTAAATTTCAATATCGATACTAAAAGTGGGAATTTCAATATCATTTCCAGCACCCATCAGGAAGAATTTTCAAAATAGTTTTGCAGTTTATCAGTTCCCTGTAGTTTGATCATCAATGTTTATGCATTATAAGACTTATTGTGAGATTTTTCATGAAATTTAATTGCTTTTATAGGCTGCTTGTATTAAATTCATGGTCAGTTTTGTATATTTTATATGTTAGCAAAACAATTTATGATAACTGAAAAATCAGAAGGTGCAAAATAACAGATTTTATGACGTGAAATGATATTTCAATATCAATCGATATGGAAAGCCAAGATAGAGTTTGATATCGATATTGAAATTGCATTTCGATCTCTACACTAGAATATTAGTTTACGTTCATCACTTATACCATATACATTACCAGCAATCTGTAGGGACGACAAAGCAAATTCAGTAAAGTGATGTTAGTTTTACCATAATACCATTTTTATTATTGTTGTTTAACAGAGGATATAAAATATATTTTCTTATACACAACAGGCAAAGATAATGCTAAAATATCAAAATAATTTGTGTATAATCATCAAACATAACAGACAACTGTGTTCAGGTAATATGCCTGATGCCTAGAGCTCACTTTGAGTAATTACGCTTAAACTGTTTAGACATTTCACAAAATTGCTGAAATGTTCAGTCATTACATACAATGCCTGGTTACACAGTCATACACTTGTCACAATTGTAACACATATATTTGAGCAAGTATTTAAATATCAAGTTCAGTTCAGAGTTCTTAATAATCTATCCTTGTAGGAGTACGGAGTAGCTGGTTACAGTCCCAGACTAAAGTAGAGCCTCTTTTTGTCAGTAAAGATTCTAAAATTATCTAAAATTTGTCACGTCTAAAATTCGCCACTAATAAAATAACTGAATTGAGGTGACACTTATTGAAAGTACAGTAAATTAAGGCTTTTTGAACTGAAAAATACCACACTTAAGACACACATTATTTTCTTCATAAAATTAAGGTTTCAGAGGTGGCGAATTTTAGATTCCAGAAGAATTTTAGATGCAAATGCCTATCCCCCATATCCTCCCCATAATCCCTGCATCTTCTTTGGTATGACCTGGCTGTGTCCTTGGACTTGCACTTATTCACCTTGTTTTTGTTCAGTTAGAGTCTGTCAATTGATGGAGATTAAGCGCTATAAAAGATTAGATTAGACAGCACATTAGATTAGACTAGAGAGTAAGATTTGCTTGAATAATAAAAGGCTTATAAAGTAGAAAAGGTATTCTATCAGTTAAAAACAGTAAGAAATAATAATAAAGTTGACATAGTTTTTGAACTGTGCTCATAAGATAGGAACACTTCAGAAAACACATAATAAATAAATGAAAAATTAAATCACGCATCAAGATATATTATATTGTTCACTTTCATAAATGATCTAATATTTTTTATATGTCTAATGAGGAATGTTTTCCCAAATTCTGCCTTAACGACCCTTTTTTGATACCGTCCATATACGTTGTATTTCCCCCATTGTTATTTCATAATCTATTGATTCTGATGGGCAATAATTCTAATAGTACTTTATCGCACTTAATCTCTATCTGAAAGACAGACTCCAAGTGCACAATACAGAAAAGCAGGGATCCATAATAATTTTATTATATAAAATGAGACATAGCGGTGTCACCTCCATGGAGAAAGACTGGGACAAAAAAATAGAACCTAGGGTGATTGAGACTCTACTTAATATATTTTGCACGTTAATAAAATGTATTAAGCTTGTTGTAGAATTAGTCAAACTTACAGGCAAAGCAGTGAGAATCAGACCTATTGCATTCATCCAGGACATTACCTCAGACCTCTCTATCTTGTTGGCTCTGAAAGTACATAACATAAATATCAATGCTAAATTCTTTATTCATATACCTCTATTCCAGAAGTACATAACACAAAAACAACAGTAGATGTCTGTGGATGTGTTTTTCATGGTATTTCAGGCTATGTACTTAATTTCAGTAAATTCCAAGTCTATGTACTTTCTACTACATTTTCATGAGGCCCCAAAGTTCCATAAACAATGGTAACTAAATAATTTTATTTTACTAAATAAATTTTTTATGCTATTTTTAACGATGATCCGAATCAAGATTCAAATCAAAGCGCTGTAATTTTCTTCAAAGATTTCAGGAGAACAGCTGCTTCAAAACTCAAAAGCTATTAATTGCATTGGGCTCCTATTTTAACAAAAAAGGGGGGGGGGGGTTAGCCATGGCTCGATTCTCAAAGATGACCTTGGGACTCTAGAATCTTTTGATTAACCAGCCTCAGCAGGCAGGAACCCCAGCCCGTAGATACAACTAAATGTGTAACAAAATTGAGATTTGGGAAAATCTAAAGAACAACTTCAAATGTAAGAAGTATGTACACAGAACACACAAGATGCTGTCAGATGTAAGAATTTCATTCAGTTGTAAAGCTCTTACACATTTTACTTGTTCATGATGTGAGGATTTCCTTCAATGACAGGAAGGTATCTGTCACTTCAGATGGAAGCCTATTTTAAAGCAACAGTTTCTCCAGCATTGATACACAGCAACATGAGTTTAATAGTTCGACATTTTTATTACAAAGTTTACGACCGAAAAATCTTATAAGCTTTCCGCTGGTAACAGCCATTGCCAGATATTCCCCAAAACCAAAACAGCTCTAGATTCTCTTGAGCTACACATATCCAGAAAATTCTGTGAAAATCCATAAAGGGGTTTAGGCTGTAGAACACCCACAAACTTTATGCCACTGCCACCACCTGGGAGCCACAGGGGATGACGATATATATATGTTTACAAGCAGGGGTTATAAAGTGCACAATGCCCACCCTTTCAATATGATATCTAGCACATGTCTTCCCACCACACTTCCCGCTAGCGGTAGTGCCATCAGCTCCACACAGGTGGCGTGCAGAGCGTGTGCCGTGGGGTTGGGGAACTCGTTAAAACGCCAGTCACATTCATGTGTGGGGAAAGCAGACGGGATCTTGCCACTGATAGCTGGGTGGTGTGGGTTAAGAATTCAACTTTCACATGCAATATGAAACTTTAACTTTTCTTGTGCTAATTCTTAATTATTTAACTGGTTTGTTTTTTCAAGAAAAGTGGTGAATTAATTGAAAACCTATTTCTTTGCAAGAGCATACCTACCCTAGTTTGTGGCTTTGTCCCAGTCTTTGTGCTACTGACCCCTGCTATGTCCCTGTTTTATGCACTAAGATGTACAGTTGGTCTTTAGATGGAGATTAAGTGCTATAAAAAGTAGTATTAAAAATTGTAAAAGAAAATGAAATATCCCCTGTGGGATAGAGTTCTTAGATATTATAGTTAATGAGCTGGCCAAGTGGAAATTAATTCCCATTGAAAATTAAAATTTGAATTTTTATCTAAAGTAAAAAACTGAATCTTCGTGAAAATCTAATCTAATCTTCTGATTCATAGCAGCAACACTATCTTTCCCACAAGGGGAACTTAATGTGCAAAACTCACAAAAGAATGGGCAAAGTCATACTTACAGTTAACTTATTGAATTGAAAATTATTGGAATTTTCCTCCAACTAAAACTTCAAATTTTACAATTTATAAAAATAAGATTACCTACTAGGTAACTTCCTTAAGCATGCTCATAAATTGTAAAAATTTTATTGTAATTTAACTTTTTATAAGTTAAATACTTACCTTATCCTCACTAGTGCTTACCTGTTGGCGGGAGCAAACAAGTACGACCAAACGAGAATATTTTTAAAATAAATATTCTTGTCGGTACCAGTATGTATACGCATGACCGCGCATGCGCGTGCACCGGAAGAACCCCGTTAAGCCTCACTTTAATTTTGGGAGTCAATATAATATATTGCAAACCCAAAAATCTTGAAAATGTGGGGTTGGCAGGGCGGGAATCCGAATCTAGTGAGGATAAGGTAAGTATTTAACTTATAAAAAGTTAAATTACAATAAAATTTTTACATTTTATTGCGTAAAATACCCTTACCTTATCCTCACTAGTGCTTGATTACAACCATACTGGTGGTGGGATTTTTAATATTTTTGCCACCAAAAGCAGGTATAACCAAATGAAAAGTCAAAGTACATATATCAAGAAATCTTGTGAGTACCAGACTATATTATCCAATAAAAGTAACTTAACAAAATAACATTTAATAGTTATATATGTAAGCACTACCTGGCAACCTTCCCAAAGGTGCCTTGGCCCTGCATGTATCTTATATCCAATGTACTGATTTAAAACACACTTGTGGCGATAAGTACAAGAGTATGATAGGCATACTTAACAACATAACCTATGTAGTTATATTCTGTTATTAAGTAAACTGGAATTGTCCAGAATATGCATTGAAAAATTCCCACCTTGGAATTTTATAACACTAAATACCAATGTGTTCCCCAACCATGGACAGGCGCATTGGTAATAAAAGGAGATTCTGCTCCTTTATATGGATAAGACCACCTATTAACCCATTCCTTGGGCCTTTACACCAGATTAGATGCTTACCCAAAAACAGGAACATGATTGGGTATTTTCAATGGGTCTAAACAGTGTGATCTGGCCATTGGAACTGTACATATACATACAATTACTGTAATGTATCATACAATACACCACTTATGATGGAACCACATGGCGATACTAACGTTCCAACGATTAATCTGACCTTCATTAGACTTTCAAGTCACAAGTTAAGGTATAAATTGTGGAGTGTGACTTCCAGCCATAAAAGGAGCAATTTGAGCCTTGGCCAAGGAAACATTCTAAGTTTCAAGGTCAAATATTTGACCAGCTAGCAGAACTGTCTGCCTGTTGACATGGTAGCTCCTTGAATGCCTCCTGAAAAGTACATACATATATACACATGCACAGTATAGCATATACTTCCCCTATCTAAGATCTGAAAAATATCAAGATAAAATCTTAGAGCTCTAAAAGGGGCAAAAGGTCATATCTTCAGTCAAAGAATGATCCAGACTAGCAAAAAAGCAGGAATGAAAACCAGCTTGAAACAATACCATGACCCTCTGAAGTCATCTGTTCTCTGCTAGGAGATGAAGGAGAAACTGTGAACTCCTTCCAGTTCTGTGTTCAATGATCTGAAAGACCAAACACCCTCACCTGCCTATCTACCCGAGGCTAAGGTCATGGATTCAGATGATTCAAAAGAGACTTTGTCACGACTAAGAATAATCAAGACAAGTCCAAAGAGAGTGAAAGGTATAGCACCATCCTACATTGAACCATCCTCAGAAAAACCACTATCAATCCATTTAGTCCATTACTATGGATGATTTCCAAAATGAACTCAAATGAAACCCATCTATCAGTCCACTGAGTTCATAAGTATGAATGATTTCCACAGGGAACCCAACTGGAAAACCATGTATCAGTCCATTGAATTCATACCTATGAATTACTTCAATAGTGAACTCAAATGAAAACCATGCATCAGTCTATTGAATTCATACCTATGAATTACTTCAATAGTGAACCCAAAAGAAAACCCCTTATCAGTCTATTGAGTTCATAACTATGAATGATTGTAGCAGTAAACCCAACTGATTAGCAACAACATCCCTGTATCAGTCAGAGTGGTAGAAATCAGATTTTGCCTGTGAATCAAAGGGTCAAAAATCTGCTATTAAGAAGAGAGGAGGCTATTGGAAGTCCAACTGAATCTCCTTGAATCAGATTCAAAAAGAACCACCTTGCCCTTTTTTTTTTTTTTTTTTTTTTTTTTTTTTTTTTTTTTTTTTTTGAAATATGGCAGCCTTTCATGAATATCTAGTTGATAGCTGTTCACAGAGATTCCTCTATTCCATAGGGCAAAAGTGATTTTGAGTCAACTAGGTCCCCAAACCAACACATCCCTGGTCACCCTGGGGCTCCTGGTAATATGTAAGAAGTATAATTCCAATCTTCTGTACCACCTCTGAAATGAGAAATACTCCACAGTAGGATACTCAATACATCTACCGCCATTGTATTGCATTGCATTAGGGTATTGGACTGGTGAAATAAACACAGATAGTTTGTTCTTTATCTTTGAAACAAAGTTATCTAACCTTATCCCTGTATGTATGGATGTTGATATCCCATTATGACAGCCCTAAATGTAGTGAGCCCTCACAATTTGTTGTGGGCTTACAAAGGAACATTAGATGTCAGATACATATCTAATGAAAGGGTAAGATAAAACAACACAGTGCTATGCTGTTATCTGAAGTAAAACCCTCATGTTTTGAAGATGAATTTGAAAACCCTTAACATCAGAAATGCAGCCCTCAGAAGCCCCTGACAGTAGCCCTGGTTTCTGTGGCTGACCATAAGACAGCAAATGAGTCTCCCAAATGTGTTTTTGACCCTCTATAGTTCCAACTTCTGCAAACTATGAACATGTCTGAAAGTGAAGAGATTGTGAATATTCCAACGGAATTTCCAAGCAACATTAATGTGAAGAATGTCCATTGAAACTGAATGTTCTAAGTTACAGATTCCTATAAATGACATGAGAATTATGGGAATGGATAATAAACTTGTATGTACACCATGCCTAAGCTTCTCAAATACCCCACTTTCCTTCTATGGGGACACTTCACCCTTGCCATGGATGAATTAATAAGTATTGTGATGGGATGAGTTCTGACATCCAAATACCAAACTTCTTTATATAAGGACACCTTGCAAAGGTTGAATTTGTCACCAACGAAGCAGAAGTGTATTATTGGGATGAGTTCTAACCCCATAAGCTTATCACCCACTGTAGGTCTGTACACAGGCCACTAATTGCTTCGATTTCTACAAGCAAATATGTGATGTTGGTGACCGCATATAACCAGTGTTTTCAATACCGATGAATGTGATGCTACACGGACAAATTCGAATGGATCCGTTGCTGTACCGAAGTGTTGGGCTGTTAAATGAAAAGAACGACCTATGACAAGGTGCATTCTTTCACTAGTAAAGAAACAATGAAGAATCACATACAGTTGTACCTGGGATTGAGGAAGAACGCGTCCGACATATGTAACGCGACTACCTATCCATCTTCGCAAATGAAGTACTGATTACCTTGCGGTTTGCATCCTCAAAGCTGAGACCGTGTGCTGTTTGATGCATACACTAACCACACAGGTCACCAATAAACTGTAAAACTGTAAGCTTGTACACATTTTTCTGTACGTATAGAAGCATTTGATGGACACTTTAACCATTAAAGTTGTTGATTCCTGTCAGAATATAACCGCTATGAATTGTGGGAATTCTCGACAATTCGATAAGGTAGTTCCAATGTTAAACCGCATTGCAGAATGTGCCCAACCTCGAGATGACATTCATTTTAAAACTAGATATTGCAGTAAAACAACCTCCAGCCATCATTTCCTCAAACCTTGGTTGTCACTTCCAAAAGCAATACCTCTGATGGATTGTGATGCATTCTGTTAATTCTTGTGTATTATCACAAATAACTTGACATATTAATTAGTGTATATGTGGCACTAAGGCGTTGCTTTTAAAAACTTCCCAATAAAAGAAAGAAATTAGGTCTGAATGTAGCTGAGTAGTACTTCCATGTCTTAATGAAGTTTTGGTCCACTGAAACCAAACCCAAATATTACAGCATTTCACAAATTGAGAGTTACTTGTCGAGAATTGTGACCAGAAGATAGACAACCATAGCATTTAAATATGCTATGTTTTAAACTGCATGGTTGTAAACTGTGAAATATGCCCATAAAGTTGTAGATTGAAGAAAACTTCTGAAAATTCCTGGCATTTGTGTATTGTTGTTGAGAAATCTGTTGATGTGTTTCTACAACTAGTAACCCCATCAGAGACCTTCCATATGGTAGACAAGTGATGAAAACCAGCCCTGTAGTGACGTTCTAGTTCCTAAGAACCTTCATGAACAATATGATCGTCTTCTTTAGTTGTTGTAAATAACTGACCAATGAAATTTAATTTGTTTCATTATGATAAGTTTGAAGAAAATCTTCTTGACCAAGTGCATTCTCTGCAAGATGTAGTTATGAAACCATGTGATGAGAAGAACCTGCATTCCTGAACCCTTCTTCTGTTACAGGACTGCCTCAGCCCTATTTACCTCACTAGAGGAGACAGAAGAATTACTCTTTTACGAGATGAAGATCTTATTCTGGCCACTCTTCTGCCTCAAGGAAGAGATCTGTGGTAGTACTATGAAGAGGTAGATCTTGTAAAATTGCAGTGTTTGTTTCCAAATGAAAGTCCGTAGCCTGTAGATGTGAACTATCTGATGAGAAGAACTTCTGTTTATGATGGATTCTTCTGTTATAGGGATTGCCTCTGCCATATTTACCTCACTAGAGGTAAATATCTTTTGTTCATTAATAAGACAGATGATGGACCCTGTATAGCTTCTAGACGTGCTAGTATAAGCTGTGTGCACAGGGTCAGAAGATGAATTCTTTTCTGAATGTCGAGGAAAACTTCTTGTCGAGGAAAATCTTCTTTTAAAATGGCTAACAGAACCCTACCACTAACTAAGTAAAAGGTCTGTAAAAGCCGTATATTCACTGAAATGCAGACTTCCTGACGACAATGGCTGACAAATAAAAAAGAAAAGAAATAAAACCTTCCAAAACTAATGAAAGCGTGAATTCTTTTCAAAACATCTCCTTTATTGCCAGCCATGTTGAAACTCTTCGCAAACGAAGATCGTGTCAAACGAAGTTTACTCCCTCACGACCAAAATAAAAGTGAGGCTTAACGGGGTTCTTCCGGTGCACGCGCATGCGCGGTCATGCGTATACATACTGGTACCGACAAGAATATTTATTTTAAAAATATTCTCATTTGGTCGTACTTGTTTGCTCCCGCCAACAGGTAAGCACTAGTGAGGATAAGGTAAGGGTATTTTACGCAATAAAAAGCAAAGCTGATAAAAAAAAACAATAAAAAAATAAAAAGATTCATTGGCCACATTGATAAAAAAAAAAATATTAAGTGTACCTAACAGAAAAAACTAGACAAAAGTTTTTGTACACAAAAACAAAGCGTCCCTACAGCTTTTAAGCTTTATATAAAATGCTAAAGGACTAATGTGAAGAGGTAAATGTTATTGGTGAAGAGAAATGTTCGTGAAAAGGACCATGTTAGGATCACAAGAGTGACCTTAAAACGAAAAAAACACTCAGTGCCTATGAACGGGTTCTGTATCAGCTGACTGTGTGTTTTCAGCTGCAAAGAAGAAGAAGCACTTTAAAGTTTGGCTATGCTTGTTTGACCTTGAAGGAGAGGCCCAAGGTCAAATCTGACCACATCAAAAGATTTCAAGCCCATCATTTCCTATATGTAGGTATACCATCCCAAACCTGTAGGACCAATAATAAATGAGTTATAAGCACTTTAAAGTTCCTATCCTCGTTGGACCTTGAAGGAGAGGCCTAAGATCAAATCTGACCACACCAGAAGATTCCCAGCACATGATTTCCTACATGTTGGTTTACCATCCTAAACCTGTAGGACCAATAATAAATGAGTTATAAGCACTTTTAAGTTTGGCTATGCTCATTTGACCTTGAAGGAGAGGGCCAAGGTCAAATTGGACCACAGCAAAAGATTACCAGCCCTTAATTTCTACATGTTGGTTTGCCATCCCAAACCTCTAGGACCAATCATAAGCGAGTTATAAGCACTTTAAAGTTTGGTTATGCTCATTTGACCTTGAAGGAGAGGCCCAAAGGTCAAATCTGACCACACCAGAAGATTCCCAGCACATGATTTCCTACAGGTTGGTTTACCATGCCAAAGCTCTAGGACCAATAATAAGCCACTTATAAGCACTTTTCAGTTTGGCTATCCTTGTTTCACCTTGAAGAAGAGGCCGAAGGTCAAATCCGACAACACCAAAAGATTCCCAGCCCATGATTTTCTATATGTTAGTATACCATCACAAACCTCTAGGACCAATAATAAGCGAGTTATAAGCACTTTTATGTTTGCCTATACTCGTTTGACCTTGAAGAGGAAGCCCAAGGTCAAATCTGACCACACCAAGAGATTCCCTGTCCATGGTTTCCTATATGTTGGTTTACCATCCCAAAGCTCTAGGACCAATAATAAGCGAGTTATAAGCACATTTATGTTTGGCTATCTTCGTTTGACCTTAAACGAGGGGCCCAAGGTCAAATCTGACCACACCAGATGATTCCCAGCACATGATTTCCTATATGCTGGTATACCATTCCAAACCTCTAGGACCATTAATAAGCGAGTTATAAGCACTTAAAACTTTGCCTATCCTCTTTTGATCTTTAACGAGGGGCCCCAGGTCAAATCTGACCACACCAGAAGATTTCCAGCACATGATTTCCTATATGTTGGTACACCATCCCAAACCTCTAGGACCAATAATAAGCGAGTTCAAGGCTTAATCGTAGTAAATTTTTTATGAACTTATAATCAATCGCCCGTCAATCGCTCAATTATGGCCCGATTGATCCCAATATCGACTGGCGCCTAGATTCCTCTGTCAGGAATGTGCCTGATTGGCTCCTTAAGATACAGAGATTCAACAAGCAACACATACAATGCATTCAAATGTTTAAAGTTACGGGATATAATAAAATTCAAAACATGTACTCATATTTTCAAAGCTGATAGGAATTTGATACCACCTAAACTAATGGAACGATATAGATATGTCAAGCATGTTCATAACAATAATACAAGGAACTGTGGAAACATTTATCAAAATATCCCCAAAACTTTCCAGAAAAGTAGATGTCCTAGTATTATAGGGGTTAAACTGTACAATCAAATTCCATCACATGTAAGATTGTTGCCATCTATAATAAGCTTCAAAAAGAGATTAAAAGAAGAATTCCTCACTAAATATAAAAAACCATTGCCTATCCAACAAATTATGGTATGACAAATGGAAGTTACGGATCTGTGTACTAAATCTGTGTGTATCTTAATCTATATTTTTACCATTAAGTACTTTGTCAAGTATGTTAAAATTTAATTAACAGACAAACAGTTCAAATTAGCACATTCATTGCTAAATAGCTTCTTTGTGTCATAAATCGAAATCTATTTTATCTGCTGTATTTCTTTCTTGACTTTCTGTTGTCAGTTATGTCCAAGTTAAGTAATATTTACTAATAAGTTCATTTGAACTTCAGGCATTTCTGTTTAGTATTTATTGTATGTTCTTAACTTTATGTTGTCAGTTCTCTCCAAATTTAGGGATGTCTAGTTATAAGTTCATTTGAACTTCTGACATTTACTTTCAGCATTTATTTTAAATTGTTGTATTATTACATTGTAATGTAATGCTGAATAAAGATCTATCTATCTATGTATTCCTCCATAATAGGAAAACACCCGAGACCATGTTTATACATAGTTCTGCACAATGTGTGTGGTTTTATTGCTGTTTACCTTTATAAAAGGATCTTAGAGTTCAAGAGATCATTCCCATAAACTTGAAAATTTTAATTACTTAAATGTAGCTTTTATAAGCTACAAGCTTACCATGTGGGACTGAATGCTTTACTGGTTGCCGCGAGGCACAGACGACCAACGCTCGAGAAAAACAAGCATGTAGTTGGTTCGGCCTCATAGGTTGTCGTGACGTCATCACTTCCTGTGTATCAGCCTCCTTTTCGTTGAGATTAAACCCATGTCCCCTCAGCTGTAATACAGCGGGGAGGTAGGGTGGGACTCTTCTCAGTCCCACATGGTAAGCTTGTAGCTTATAAAAGCTACATTTAAGTAATTAAAATTTTCAATTTTATTGCGCTACAATAGCTTACCATGTGGGACTGAATGCTGAATTCAACCGCCCGGTGGCGGGATTACAGCTGAGACTGGAAGGTCTGAATGTTGTTTTTCTCGAATTGAGAGTAATAAAAAATAGTTCCGAAAAATTTCCAGTCTGAGTCCCATTTACAGAGTCCCAATCCTGAAGGTCGGACTTGTAAAGAGCCAAAAACCTGATGAGAATATACAGTGTTGTACACTGTAGGGTGTTTGGAAGGAGGATTGTGTACCCGGAGTACACAGATAGGAAGAACCCCTAAGGGCTATGACGTCAGAAATGAGGTCAAGGTTCGAGAATTGTTATTGCAACCTTATTTATAAGACAACCTTATGGTCCCAAGAATTTAAAGTTAACGTAAATTTAATATGAGAGACCTTACCTGTAACACCCTGATGAGGTAGCTTATACCTAGACCTGGGGAGACTCCTGAAGGCTTAGCTGTAGCGGACGTGCCCCCCCCCCTTTTCTTCCCGAAGGAGACATCACTGAGGAGAAGGGTCTAGGACCTGTTGAGCCGCTACTACTGGTCCCAGATACAAGTTGTTGTCGTTGTCCGACCAAGTAAGGTCTTTTAGATAAAAATTGGTAAACGTGTTGTGAGCTTTCCAGTGACACGCTTGCATGATCTGGTCCACCGATACCCCACCGTAAAAAGCCTTAGAGGCTGCGAAGGCCCTAATGTCATGCGCTTTAACTTGGACTAAGTCCAAGGCTTGCTGGTCTGCTTGCTTATAACAAAGTAGAATGGTTTGTTTCAACCATGAAGAGAGAGTAGCGGGTCTGATATCTGAGGTATGTCCTTTCTTGAAGGAGATGAAAAGAAGAGACCGGGACCCTCTCAGGTCCTTGGTTCGGTCCAGATAGTACCTCAGAGCCCGTACAGGACATAAGGTCCTGTCTTCTTTGAATTGTCTATCTACAATGGTAGTCAAGGCAGGAATAGTCACCGGAGACACACTTTGAGAACCTTCTCTTGCTAGCTGGTTTTTGGCTATAAAATCTGATGAAGGGAACAAGGCTACCTTTTCCCATTGGCCTAGATTAGATACTTTGTTTGCGACCCAGGCGTGGATTTCGCTGCGGCGCTTGCCGGAGGCCAGAGCTAGCAAGAAAGCAGTCTTGAGAGTGAGATGTTTGAGGTCTGTGTCTTTCATAGGCTCAAAGGGCGCTTTTGTGAGCTCATTGAGGACAACAGATAGGTTCCACTGAGGAAGGTTTCTGGAACTCTTGGGGCGATCCCTGTGAAAACTGGAGAGCAACCTGTGAAGGTCCTCATTATGGGCAATATGCTGGGCCGTAGGGCCCAGAGTGTCAACAATAGCTGTCCTGTAACCATCAATGGTAGAGGGGCGCCTGTTTAGGTCTTGGTACAGGTACATAAAGAAATCTGAGATTTGCTTCACAGATGGTGAGGAGAAATCCACCGAATTATCTCTGCACCATTTTTCAAATAGGGCCCACTTTGATTTGTAGATGTTCCTTGTTGAAGACCGCTGAGGTGCAGCAATTCTCTCTGCCACTTCCACAGAGAAGCCTTGTTCTTGGAGTTGTCCACTCCTAGAGACCAGGCGTGGAGGTTGAGGTGCTGCGGGGAGCTGTGGAACACGAAGTTGTGGGACTGCTTGAGGAGTGTTGTCGACACCGGGAGTTGCAGAGGGATCTCTGTTGAGAGCTGCACTAGGTCCCAAAACCAGGGCATCCCTGGCCAGCCTGGGGCTATTAGAATGATCAGGCAGGTGCACTGCCTGATTTTTTGGATCACCCTGTGAAGGAGAGCCGTTGGAGGGTAAGCATAAGCAGTGAGACCCGTCCAGTCTATGTTTAGAGCATCTATGTCCCAGGCCTGGGGGTCTGGGATAGGAGACACGTACAGAGGGAGCTTGTGGTTCAGATGAGTGGCAAAAAGGTCCACGTGGGGAGTGAACCACTTTAGGCAGATCTGTTTGAACACCTGTGGATGAAGTGACCATTCGGTCGACTGGACCTGGTTCGACCTGGAAAGTAGGTCGGCCATCACATTCAGGCACCCTGGAATGTGCCTGGCTTTCAAGGTTATGTGATAGTGGTGGCACCAGGTCATGAGTTTCCACAGGAGTGCGCACATCTCCGCCGAGTGTGTTCCCCCTTGTTTGTTTATGTAGGCTACCACAGTTGAGTTGTCCGTGGCAACTAGCACTGTTTGGTCCTGACACTGGTCTTTGAAGTGTCTGAGAGCCAGAGAGACAGCTTTTAATTCTAGGACGTTTATGTGAAGTCCTTTTTCCTGGGGAGACCACAGACCCTTGGTGGAACTTTGATCTAAGTGAGCGCCCCAACCTACGTTTGAGGCGTCGGTAAAGAGTTGGATACTGTGGTCTTTGGGATGAAGGTCTGCGCCTCTCATCACATTTGTAGGATTCTGCCACCAGTCCAGATGAGCAGAAATGACTTCTGTCCAGGGAAGGAGGCTGTCCAGCGACTGAGGAAATTTCCAGTGCTCTTTCAGGTGAAACTGAAACGGTCTCATGTGAAGGCGTCCCTCCGGGACCATCTTCTCCGTTGAGGCTAGCAACCCAATTAGAGACATCAAACATCTTGCAGTCAAAACATGTTTCGACTTGAGTCGTAGGATCAAATCCTGAAGTTTGAGCCATCTCTCTTGAGTGGGTTTTACAAGGGCTGAATCTAGGTGGTATTCGTAGCCCACGAACGAGAACACCTGAGTTGGTTTCAGTTCTGATTTCTCTTGGTTTATGATCCATCCCAAGGACTGGGTGAGATCTACCACTGCCCGAGTGTTCACTAATGCTTCCTCCTGGGACTGAGACCTGATCAGCCAGTCGTCCAGGTATTGGTGAAGTCTGAGTCCTCTGCTGAGGGCCATGAGTTTCACTTCTTTTACGACCATGGTGAATACCTGGGGGGCTGTGGCTAGTCCGAATGGGAGCGAGGTGAACTGGAACACCTGTGACCTGTGGCAAAATCTTAGGTACTTCCTTGAGTTTGGATGGATGGGGATGTGGAGGTAAGCGTCCGACAGATCTATTGACGCTACCCATTCCCCTGGAATCAGAGAAGTCCTGATGGACTCTGGCGTTTCCATTTTGAACTTTTCTACGTGTAGAAAAGTGTTGAGCCTGCTTAGGTCTATTACTGGCCTCCACCTTTGGTGAGGCTTGGGTACAAGAAACAGGCGACTGTAAAACCCGAGAGATTTTACATTTTCCACCCTTTCGATAGCGTTCTTTAACAGGAGAGACTGGATGCAATCGGCCAAGGCTTGGTCTTTTTGAGGGGCCTTGTACTCTGACACAATCAGAGGAAATCTTATCAAGTTTGGCCTTGAGAGGAATGGCAGAACGTAGCCATTGGTGATGATATTTAACACGTTGGCTGAGCAATTGTTTGCGTGCCAGTCTCTCCTGAAAGAACGGAGGCGACCTCCTACTGGTGGATTGATTGAGGCTTGATAGGAGTCATTGGGAAGAGGGGTTTCCACGCCCTTTTCCTCTGTTGTGGGGTCGAAAACGACCCCTGGAGCCTCTGAAGTTTGGTTTTCCTCTAGAAGAGGGAAACGAATAGTTGCTGCTTTGGGATGAATTGCCCCCAAAGGGGCGTTTCCTGTAGGAGCCTCTTCTCTTATTGTGGTGGGAACCACGAAAGGGCTTATTTTGGTAGGGTCCGAAACCCTGAGTATCTTTTGAGGTGCCTTTTTTGAGAAGGAAGTCCTCGCCTTCCTTCACTGACTGGGAGTTGAACAGGGAACGAGTCCAGAGAGAGGAATTCCTGAGCTCTTGACGTCTGGTTTCCCCTAATTGTGGCTGCAGATGGGACATTTCGGCTTCGCGTCTAAGCAAGCCGGAAGTTGCCATTGTGTAAAGTTCCCTTTGTAAAATATGGGCAAGGGATTTGCTCAGGCAGGTTATGGCCTTATGTTGAATAGTGAGGGTCTTCTCCCAGAGATCAAAGTAGTCATAGGCCTCATCATAACCACGTTTTACTGCTTTTTCAGGGTCGGCACCTTTCCTGACCTGGGACTTGACCTTCTTGAAGGTCTCTTTTAGTCCATAACGACACCTCCTCATGGTGGAGTTGCAGGAGGAGGATGTCTTGGCAAAAGTGGTCGTGAAATTCAACGTGGTTAAATTGTACCTTGCCTGTTGTTCTAAGTCCTTGAGGACAGAGAGTGGGACCTTGCCTAAAGGGGCCCCCGAAGGTTTAGGAGAAATACAGATCTTAGCAAAGTCTGCATTTAATTCTTGGAGTTTCTCCGAAAAGCAAGGTTGTCCAACCTTGTACCACTTAGAAGTGGAAGGGGGGGGCTTTGGGTATTTGCCCTCTGCCAGGTTTGCAGCCATAAGGTCATTGTTGAATTTGTCAAAGGCATCTCTTATACCAGAGTTGAGGGGCAACATAGCTGATGGACCCGTAGGTCTCAGCTCCTGGACGGCCACCTCGTCATCGATACCTATGATAGCAGTAGCAGGTCTGGGGACTGAGTCCCTCGGATCAGGTAATTTGAGGATACGTCGAAAAGTATCTACCTCCTCCGCATATTGATTTGGGATGTCAGCCAAAGCTACATCCCTATAGTAGGGCGGATCAAGGTCAATTTGAGGATGTTCCTGATCATCAGAGGCCATTCTCTGGGGCTTGGGAGACCTGTGTCTACGTCTAGGGGACTGATCCTCCCCTGACGATGAGGGCAAATATGTGGACCTTGATTTATGTTTAGACTTGTCAGAGTGCTTTTTTGGTCTAGGATATGAGGGGCGATCATGATCGGAATCAGATCCCGAACCTGAGATTGGAGCATGGCTAACCTTGTGAGAGGACGTCTTGGGACGAACAGACTGTGTATGTTCGGAAGAGCTAGGACGAACGTCCGAACCTTGCTCGGCCTGAAGGCGAGGAGGAAGAGAAGGGCCATATTCAATATCCATGGGTTCTGAAGCACTGACAGAGGTCTGAGGTTCGGTGCGAACAGCCGAAGAGGCGAGCTTATCAGCCAGCCCTTGTTGAGATTTTAGGAAATCGTCACGCATAGATTTAAGGGCATCATAGATGTTGGCTTGAAAAGCACCCAATTTCTGATCAAATTTGTGGTCCAGAGCCTTCTCTACAGAAGAATGGACTTTATGATGTAAGGCTGTACTGGGCGTGGGAGGAACAGTACGCCCTGGTGTAGTAAGAGGCAAAGGATCGAAAGATAAGGGTCTGGGACGTGGAGGTGAAGTAAACAAATGATCGGCCGCAGCCTCAAGCTCGGCTTGCGATCCAGAAAACGATTCAAAAGAATCGCCAAGAACCTCGTCCCGATCTTTGTCCGAAGCCTGTGAAGTGGGATGTTTTTTCTTGTATCGTCTTCTGTTAGCAATTTTAGTGGACTGTTCGTCTGTGAACGACGCACAGATTTGACAAGTACCAGCTTTTGTAACACACAGATCATCGCCCTTCCCAGCATCTCTGCAGGAGGGACAATAGCCATGACTGTCGAACGGCTGACAGAAATGATTGCATTTGCTGGATCTGGGTTTATCTTTAGAAGACTGGTGGGCAGTGGCCATGTTTTAATGCAATAAAATATGAAATACTCCGAACCGTAGATTCGAGCAGTACTAGTGTAGTGGCGAGCACACAACACGTGAAGAAAGAAGACGTTAAAACTGACAAAATAAAGCACCGGAAGTGCTGAAAATTGGGTATAAGATTCTATACTGCTAAATAAGGGAAAAGCCGAATTATGGACGAATGACAAACAATATATCCAGAGATATAATAGAAAACAGCTTTGAAGACTTAGCAGAGCATCCAATATGGCGGCGACCAACGAAAAGGAGGCTGATACACAGGAAGTGATGACGTCACGACAACCTATGAGGCCGAACCAACTACATGCTTGTTTTTCTCGAGCGTTGGTCGTCTGTGCCTCGCGGCAACCAGTAAAGCATTCAGTCCCACATGGTAAGCTATTGTAGCGCAATAAAATGATACATTTGTTGTGTTTTTAACATCTGTATTTTACAACTATCTTAGTCTTTCCCAAAGTCTCTATTTATAACTATATACCTCGAAACAGGACCCAAGTCCAGCTTATGGTTTCCCTTAGGTTGGTTTCATATTGCAAACCTTAGGACCAATAATACGTGAGTTATAACCACTTTAAAATTTGACATTACAGGTTAGGATGTTTGGTCAAGGTTACTGTAAATATAAACCACCAGCAATTAACCTTACTTATTTCAAAAACAGTTCTACAGCTTTAAAAATGAAACAATTATAATATTGTAGGTCATTGTTTTCCTTAACAAAAATATGTGTCTGGTGTATAAAAAAACAAATTATCTGAAAGCTATGTTATATGTTAATAATAATGTAGATAATGTCAGTAGCACACGATATTATTTCTACAATGTTCTGTGACATACTACAGGAAATAAAATGAGTATGATGCAATGTATATTATTATAGGGACTTGTTAAATATGATGCCCATCTTGGGCACATCGATCACCAATATTCCATCAGACAATGCCACAAAGTGATGTGATATTAAAAAGGTGATAAAAATGGTGATTTCAACAGAAACAATCTGTGCACCTGAACAAGGCTACATGATTGTTTTCATCCTTGAAGTATACAACAGTGTCTTTTCTCCAAATTCTCATTGAGTGAGTTAGCCTTGCTTAAGGCTCAAATTTGTACCATATGTTTTCATACTTGTACACAGATATTTGGTATTCATAAAGCACTCATGCATGTTTTGAGATATAAACTGAGCAGACATATCATGTGTAAAATCCAGTACATGTTAATTGTAAGAGTACATTATGCAAAATGACCATGTTTTCTGTATCTTTTCTCTTAATTACTAGGGTACTTGAGCCTTAAGCAAGGCTCTGAGTGAGTGTAAAGAAAAGGTTGAACCTACTATTAAGGTGGCATGGATCTGTATACTTTTTGAATATATGCAGTACATCAGACATTTACAACTGTAACAACTTACTATCCTAATATATATCATTAGAACATAATTCAGTGGTAATTCACTTCAAAATATGGTAAACTGAGTGAAGTTTCTGTTTGTTGGATTAATGAAGGGGAAAGATTATAAATTCCTTTTTACAAATATAAAAGAAAGAGAACAAAGTAATATATAGAGTTGTTGTACTCTACAGGAAAAAATATATGTAACTTTAGTCAAAAGCAAGAGGTTGCAAAGTAAATACACTTGTCACAGATATGAAGGCCGACTGCAAAACATTTCAAAATCACAAATGAAAAAAAAATTGCAAACCATGAACTCCTAATATCCAAAACTTGTAGGACCAATAATAAGCGACTCATAAGCAAGTTATAAGCACTTTTAAGTTTGCCTATCCTCATTTGACCTTGAAGGAGGGTCCCAAGGTCAAATCCGATCACAAGAAAAGATTACAAGTCCATGATTTCCTACATCTTGGTTTACCATCCCAAACCTCTAGGACCAATAATAAGTGAGTTATAAGCACTTCTAAGTTTGCCTATCCTCATTTGACCTTGAAGGAGAGGGCCAAGGTCAAATACGACCACACTAAAATATTACCAGCCCATGATTTCCTGCATGTTGCTTTACCGTCCCATACCTCTAGGACCAATAATAAGCGAGTTATCAGCACTTTTAACTTTGACTACCCTCGCTTGACCTTGAAGGGGGCCCCAAGGTCAAATCCGACCACAGCATAAGATTCCCTGCCCATGATTTCCTATATGTTGGTATACCATCCCAAAGCTCTAGGACCAATAATAAGCGAGTTATAAGCATTTTTATGTTTGGGTATCCTTATTTGACCTTGAAGGAGAGGGCCAAGGTCAAATCCGACCACACCAGAAGGTTCCCAGCCCATGATTTCCTATAGGTTGGTATACCATCACAAACCTGTAGGACCAATAATAAGCGAGTTATAAGCACTTTTAAGTTTGGCTATGCTCGTTTGACCTTGAAGGAGGGGCCCAAGGTCAAATCAGACCACACCAGAAGATTCCTGGCACATGATTTCCTACATGTCAGTTTACCATCCCAAAGCTCTAGGACCAATAATAAGGGAGTTATAAGCATTTTTATGTTTGGCTATCCTTTTTTGACCTTGAAGGAGAGGCCCAAGGTTAAATCCGACCACACCAAAAGATTCCCAGGCCATGATTTCCTACATGTTGGTATACCATCCCAAACCGCTAGGACTAATAATAAGCAAGTTATAAGCACTTTTCAGTTTGGCTATCCTCGTTTGACCTTGAAGGAGAGGCCCAAGGTCAAATCTAACCACACCAAAAGATTACCAGCCCATGATTTCCTATATGTTGGTATGCTATCCAAAACCTCTAGGGCCAATAATAAGCGAGTTATAAGCACTTTAAACTTTGCCTATCCTCGTTTGACCTTGAAGGAGAGGCCCAAGGTCAAATCTGACCACACCAGAAGATTCCCTGCACATGATTTCCTATATGTTGGTATACCATCCCAAACCTCTAGGACCAATAATAAGCGAGTTATAAGCACTTTTAAGTTTGCCTATCCTCATTTGACCTTGAAGGAGGGGCCCAAGGTCAAATTCGACCACACCAGATGGTTCCCAGCCCATGATTTTCTATATGTTGGTATACCATCCCAAACCTCTAGGACCAATAATAAGCGAGTTATAAGCACTTTTAAGTTTGGCTATGCTCGTTGTACCTTGAAAGAGGGGCCAAAGGTCAAATCCGACCACACCAGAAGATTCCTAGCCCATGATTTCCTACATGTCAGTTTACCATCCCAAAGCTCTAGGACCAATAAAAAGCGAGTTATAAGCATTTTTATGTTTGGCTATCCTCGTTTGACCTTGAAGGAGAGGCCCAAGGTTAAATCCGACCACACCAAAAGATTCCCAGGCCATGATTTCCTATATGTTGGTATACCATCCCAAACCGCTAGGACTAATAATAAGCAAGTTATAAGCACTTTTCAGTTTGGCTATCCTCGTTTGACCTTGAAGGAGAGGCCCAAGGTTAAATCCGACCACACCAAAAGATTCCCAGGCCATGATTTCCTATATGTTGGTATACCATCCCAAACCGCTAGGACTAATAATAAGCAAGTTATAAGCACTTTTCAGTTTGGCTATCCTCGTTTGACCTTGAAGGAGAGGCCCAAGGTTAAATCCGACCACACCAAAAGATTCCCAGGCCATGATTTCCTATATGTTGGTATACCGTCCCAAACCTCTAGGACTAATAATAAGCAAGTTATAAGCACTTTTCAGTTTGGCTATCCTCGTTTGACCTTGAAGGAGAGGCCCAAGGTCAAATCTAACCATACCAAAAGATTCCCAGGCCATGATTTCCTATATGTTGGTATACCATCCAAAACCTCTAGGACCAATAATAAGCGAGTTATAAACATTTTTATGTTTGGCTATCCTCGTTTGACCTTGAAGGAGAGGCCCAAGGTCAAATCTGACCACACCAGAAGATTCCCTGCACATGATTTCCTATATGTTGGTATACCATCCCAAACCTCTAGGACTAATAATAAGCGAGTTATAAGCACTTTTCAGTTTGGCTATCCTCGTTTGACCTTGAAGGAGAGGCCCAAGGTCAAATCTAACCACACCAAAAGATTCCCAGCCCATGATTTCCTATATGTTGGTTTACCATCCAAAACCTCTAGGACCAATAATAAGCGAGTTATAAACATTTTTGTTTGGCTATCCTCGTTTGACCTTGAAGGAGAGGCCCAAGGTCAAATCTGACCACACCAGAAGATTCCCAGCACATGATTTCCTATATGTTGGTATACCATCCCAAACCTCTAGGACCAATAATAAGCGAGTTATAAGCACTTTTCAGTTTGGCTATCCTCGTTTGACCTTGAAGGGGGGGCCCAAGGTCAAATGCGACCACACCAGAAGATTCCCAGCACATGATTTCCTATATGTTGGTATACCATCACAAACCTCTAGGACCAATAATAAGCGAGTTATAAGCACTTTTAAGTTTGGCTATGCTCTTTTGACCTTGAACGAGGGGCCCAAGGTCAAATCGGACCACACCAGAAGATTCCCAGCCCATAATTTCCTATATGTTGGTATACCATCCCAAACCTCTAGGACCAATAATAAGCGAGTTATAAGCACTTTTAAGTTTGGCTATGCTTGTTTGACCTTGAAGGGGGGGCCCAAGGTCAAATGCGACCACACCAGAAGATTCCCAGCACATGATTTCCTATATATTGGTATACCATCCCAAACCTCTGGGACTAATAATAAGCGAGTTATAAGCACTTTCCAGTTTGGCTATCCCCGTTTGACCTTGAAGGAGACGTCCAAGGTCAAATCTGACCACACCAAAAGATTCCCAGCCCATGGTTTCCTATATGTTGGTATACCATCCCAAACCTCTAGGACCAATAATACGCGAGTTATAAGCACTTTAAACTTTGCCTATCCTTGCTTGACCTTGAACGAGGGGCTCAAGGTCAAATCTGACCACACCAGAAGATTCCCAGCACATGATTTCCTATATGTTGGTATACCATCCCAAACCTCTACGATCAATAATAAGCGAGTTCAAGGCTTAATCTTAGCAAAATTTTTATGAACTTATAATCAATCACCCATCAATCGGTCAATTATGGCCCGATTGATCCCAATATCGACTGGCGCCTAGATTCTTCCCTCAGGAATGTGCATACCAAATTTGGTTGACCCACACCCAGTACTTTCTGAGGAAATCTAGTGAAAAGGAAGTAAATTTTTTTTTGAATTTTTCATCATGTGACCTTGATAAAGGTCAAAGGTTAAATTTATGCCTGTCAAAAAATTTCCCCACGCCTATAGAAGAACACTGCCACATATCATTTGGATAGGCCTAATAACAAGGGAGATATTCAAGGGAGACGATAATGCGGCGGCGGCGGCGGCTGACTGAAAACCAGGGGTGAAACCAATAAGCGTCCCCTTTTCAAGGGACGCTTAATTATTAAGTGTACATGACTGCACTTTTAAAGACTCAATATATAAATGCTTGTTGTATACCAAGCAATAGTGCTGCGACGATGTTTGTAGATGTTCGATAGTTTGCTCGTTTATTGCCCCAACTTCAAAGTTAGGTTCAAACGTCTGAAACTAGGTGAAACTGAAAATGTTTAAAAGTCACCAAGATCAGACCACATCCAAACGGATCCTATTTTTGCCCATCTATAAAACCTGCGTTTTACTGAAAATAAAGAGAAAGTTATTTAAAATATTCATGGACTTTATATTTTTAGCATATTTTCAACAAAGTGACAAGATTTTATGTTAGATTTCTGTTTTTTTCACAGGTTTTGAAAATTTACTGGCTTGTACAGATACAGATACCACACAACGAACCCGATACTCTAAGTGATTTCACAGCACTACTGTGTTACAGTGTGCAATATTATACTTAAAAGTTTGAGACAAGATGACACAGCTCCCACACTAGAACAGAAAATTCTCACAGTAATTGCATGGAATGACTTTAATGCCAGCAAAAGGATACTGTGTACGAGTCTGCTGATCATGTGACTGTAGTACTCTGGGCTATGAGCGAATGTGGCCTCCTCTGTAGTCGTGTCCAGGTATTCCTGGTAGTGACTGGACAGACACCAGTGACTGGGCTTCAGGTCCTTCAGTGAACCTGATAAATGGAATTAAAACAGAATAAATCTGCAGTCCACATCTTATCCAGGGGCTGCAACTGTCAAGTTAGGTGCCACAGTTAAATCTGGAGCCCTTATTACCTAGGGCTGGGATGGGTGCTAAAAAACAGCCCCGAGTCCCCACAAGCTGACAAACAACCCGAATTTTACCATTAGAAGTCTTCTGTAAACAAATGGTAACAAAACTTTTGAAAAAAATGTCTTCTATTTATTTATTTATTTGGGTTTTAACGTTTTCAACACATTGTAAAGGTCATATCACGACGGGTAGTTTTATGAGCAGAGGAAACCAGTACATACAGTTGGTCAAGGTTCTGTACTGCAACCTGCCGACCAATGGCAAGCAACTACCAGCTTTCCCACTTGAGGTCAGGCTGGGAATCGAACTCTAATCTCAGAGGTGGGAGGCAAGAGTGTTACCACTCTGCCACCGTGCCCCCCACGTCTTCTATTTAACCAGGAACTAGATTGGGCCAACTCGGCGCCAACATATCCCCAGACAGGTCATCACTCACGCCACAGGTTTTGATCGGGAATTTTTTAAAACATAATTACCCATTATTATATGAACTTCAGCACATCAATCTACTCTGTTTATATCTCCCCAAGGAAGATGGTGTATCCCCAGACGCCGAATACATAACTCAAATTATATTTTCAATCTTCCTGCAATGATAACTCTAAACCTATTTTCAAAGTATTTAAATGATTGATGATTGAATGTCCATTCTAAAATAATAATCCCAAAAGTGCATATCTGTTTCTATATTTGTTGACAAATAAAATATTATTTTTAACTCAACTCATCATATTTTTCAATCTTCCTTCAAAGTATTTAAATGATTGATGATTCAATGTCCATTCTAAAATTCATAATCCCAAAAGCGCATATCTGTTTCTATATTTGTTCACAAATAAAATATTATTTAAAAAAAAATTATTTATATTATTATTTTATTATATTATTTTTAGAATTTGCAAATTGTTTTCAGTTATTCATTTCCTCTATACCTATATATGTGGTCCATATATATGCAACCTAAATATGTGACACAATCTCAGTTCTGACTCCCCTTTGTGTTATATGTAATGAAGCCCACCACCTCCCACCCCCACCCCCTCCCCTCTCCCCTTCTCCACACCTCTCTCACTATTACACAAGATCTGCAACCCCATTGAGTTCTTTGTTTCTCATCTGATATCATTAAATACCTTTGTTTATTTAGTGTCACTCAATATAGCTGGAGGTCCCAGAGGTGGGTGGGGGGAATCCGGGTGGGGGATGTGGGTTGAGCATAAATGGTAAACAAACAATCTATATAAAAGGGGTACTCAAATACAAAAAGAATTGAGAATTTTAAGTATGTGATTATCAACTGAAATGAGTTCATAACTGTAGGAGCTGTGCCAAAATTAACTGAGGCAAGTTGAATAAAACTGGGCTAGTTGAGGGTTAAAAATCCCCTAGTTTTACTACATAAGGATATAATTTCATTAATATTGGGACTTAAAGCTCACTTAAAGTGTCCATTTTGCCTACTTGAATATGTTTAACCAGTTTCATTTTAAAAAGTGAAAAACTCAGCAAGCAGAGGTATAACACACAAAAATAAGTTCTTAAAAGACTAAGATAGCCATAACATTATTAATATTCAAAATTTAAATAGACAGGCATTTCCTTTTAAAAATTCAAAGATTTCAGCTCTATAACCCACATAGTTTGACAGTTACTGGGCTTTAAAGTGGCATAATATCCATAAATTGGGTTTCTGTGGGCATTTTACAATTGTTAAAGAGACCTTAGCAATTAAACTACAGATCTGAAACCTTTTGGGGGACATACATAACAAACAAAAATTATATATAATACAGTTTAAGACTTGTCACACTAAGCATTTCCAAATAACGGCAAAATACGGAAAAAATGTCAAAAAAGGCACTTGGGCGAGTGTCTATGGCCCTCATACACAGGTTAAATGTCTACTAAAAACCTTGATTTTCGGCATATGTAAAAAGGACATAATAATGCATTCCCAGATGGGATTTCAGCTCCATCAATCACATAGTTTAACAGTTACAGGGCTTAAAGGTGGTAAAAAGTCCAAATATTGGGTCATTGTGGGCCTTTTAGAGATCTCGATGTGGCTTTCAAATTAAAGCTTCAGACTTAAAATTTGTTACATACTAAGATTACACATAGAATATGTATCTAATAAAGTTTGAAACTTCTCAGACTTACCATTTCCAAGTTACAGAGCAAAATATGTGAAAAATGTCTTAAAAGGGTCACTCAGGTGGGTGTTTAAGGTCCTCATACACAGGTTAAATGTCTACTTGAAGCCTTGATTTTTGGCACATGTAAAAAGAACATAATAATGTATTCCCAGATGAGATTTCAGCTCTATCAGTCACATAGTTTAACAGTCACAGGCCTTAAAATTGGCAAAAAGTCCAAATACTGGGTCTTTATGGGGCCTTCTAGAGACCTAAATGTGGCCTTCAAATTAAAGCTTCAGACTTAAAATTTGTCACATACTAAGATTACACATAGAATATGCATCTAATACAGTTTGAAACTTCTTAGACTTACCATTTCCAAGTTACAGGGAAAAATATGTGAAAAATGTCTAAAAATGGTTACTCGGGTGGGGATTTATGGTCCTCATACACAGGTTAAATGTCTTCTTAAAGCCTTAATTTTTGGCACATATAAAAATAACATACTAATATCTTCTCAGATAGGATTTGAGCTCTATCAGTCACATAGTTTGACAGTCACAGGGCTTAAAAGTAGCAAAAAGTCCAAATATTGGGTCTTTGGGAGCCTTTTAGAGACCTCAATTTGACCTTCAAAATTAAAGCTTCAGACTTAAAATCTGTTACATACTAAGATTACACACAGAATATATATCTAATACAGTTTGAAACTTCTCAGACTTACCATTTCCAAGTTACAGGGAAAAAGATGTGAAAAATGTCTTATAAGGGTCACTCGGGTGGGTGTTTATGGTCCTGATACACAGGTTAACTGTCTATTAAAGGCCTAAATGTTGGGGCACATATAAGAAAACACATAGATATATTCCCAGATGATATTTAACTTAGATGAGAGACATAGTTTGAAAGCTACAGTGCTTGAAAGTGGCAAAAAGTGCATAAATTGGGTCTCTGTGGGCACTTTTGAGACCTTAAGTCGACCCCTTTGGGTAAACCTACAGCCCTAAAATTTTCTACAGACAAGGATTACATATCAAAGTTATACCTAGCGCAGTTTGAGACTCATCAGAATTATCACTTCCAAATTATAGGGCAAAATATGTGAAAAGTATAGCAAAAAATCCCTAAGTGGGGGTATTTATGGGCCTCAAACACAATTTTCTCCTCAACTTAAAGTCATGATTTTCGGCACATGTACTAAGAACATATTAATGTGTTGTCAGGTAAAATTTCAGCCAGCTGAGCATCATAGTTTGTGACCTACAGGGCTCTAAGTGGCCAAAAGTGCAATTTCTGACCTTAAGGTGGCCATAAGTTCTTTTTTACTGAGAGTTTAAGGTCACCTTAAAATAGGGATCTTCCTTTGGGCACCCTTAACATGTGTACCAAGTTTGAAAAAAAAATATTAATTTGTTTTTGAGTTATCGCGTCCACAAGGAAATTTCTACGGCGGCGGCGGCGGCGGCGGCAGCGGCGCGACGGACCTGAATCCAATATATCCCCGACTTTCGTCTGGGGATATAATTATAGAATATGGAGTAGATTATATGTTTATAAGCCCAAATCACAACTTTAATCATATTTTACACACACATTTTGTGGGCAATAATAAATACGCTGTGAGTAATCGAGTAGTTAAAATCTATCAAGGCTCAAATAACCGTTCCCAGCCCTATTCATATCCAAGGACTACGGTAAAATTAAGCGATCGAAGACAAATCTAAGGTCTACAGTATAACCAAACTCAAAAGGATTGACCGGACAGACACATCAATGTGGGCTTAAGGTCTATCAGCAAACCCGATGAATGGAATGGAATAGAATTGATCCACTTTATAAATGGACTGGTTTCAGAGTTTCTATGGAGACAATTTAGAATCCTTCAGTATTCTGTTACTTTATTTGAAAACATCTCACCAATAATTGCGCTGACCAGTTTTTTCTTCAGTAGAGGTTTGTCACGGAGTTTCTTCTCAAAGTAATGCAGTGTGTTGTAGGTATATGTCACTGGGCGGTCTGGTAGAAAATATGGAAACCAGATTACTACACTATTTTTCAAATATTAATAAATTCTGAATGTGAAGCTGTACCCATAAGAGATTGCTGCCTCCAAAATAACTAATTATTTATATAACTCGTTAAAAGCTCGAAATAAAAGAATATGGCAAACATATTACATTCACATTACACACAATAAATTGGCAATAAAACTATGCATACCTAGTGCAGTTTTTGAAGTAAAAACACACGAACAATCACACAATTGAAAATTTTAATTACTTAAATGTAGCTTTTATAAGCTACAAGCTTACTATGTGGGACTGAATGCTAACACGGGAGGCCGCAGGACTCTAGCCAACGACCAAGAAAAATGGACATTTGGATTTGGCTGAGTCCGTGGTTTAGTGTGTACCATAGCAGTGTCATTTGGTGATTCGTCCTTTTACTCTCGTTGGCTGCCATATTGGAAAGCGTTTGAAATACCTCTCAGTTTTTTACTGTTTTCTCAGAATATACGTATTGTTGGATGTTCATTTTTAGCTATTTGCTTCTTTTTATTAGATCTATATAGACTATTCTGCTATAGTTTGAATTACACAGGATAAGTATTTCCTTAAATATACAAGTTTGGAAATTTTAATTACTTAAATGTAGCTTTTATAAGCTACAAGCTTACCATGTGGGACTTAATGCTGTTCTCGGGTTGCCACACCCGGGGCCAACGTCTTAGAAAAAAAGATCGTTCTTGTTAGCCACCGGATATACTGGTAGTTGTCGTCACGTGATAACTTCTGACCAATCGTCCTACTTTCTCGTTGAAATTTTTTATTAAACCTACCCCTCAGCTGTAAACAGCGGGGAGGCAGGGTGGGACTCTCCTAAGTCCCACATGGTAAGCTTGTAGCTTATAAAAGCTACATTTAAGTAATTAAAATTTCCATTTTTATTACGCTACAATAGCTTACCATGTGGGACTTAATGCTGAATTCAACCGCCCGGTGGCGGGATTACAGCTGAGACTGGAAGATATGTCATTTTTTTTTTCTAAGATTTTGAGTTAAAAGTATAAAATAGTGCCAGAAATACCAGTCTGAGTCCCATTTACACTGCCCCGATCCCGAAGGCCGGGCCTGTAACGAGCCAAAAACCTAAGTAAATGAGAGACAGTGTTAAAACTGTCTAGATGTTTTATTGTAGGACGGAAGTGCAGCAGTGCTCACTTCGAGGTCTGAGGGTCCCAAAGGGCCCTTCACGTATGACTGACCAACCCAGTGGTTGGGCATCTCATAAAAATTTTTACAACCTGAATATGATATTAATGACAACTAAATAAGTCCTTAATAGAAATTACTTGAAAATTAAAGGATAAAGTGACCTTACCCGTAACATCTTGAAGGTAAAGGAATACCTAGATCCTGGGAAAGACTCCAGAAGACTTGGTTGTAGCGGATGTGCCCCCCCCCCCCTTTTTTCTTTCCGAGGACAACTGGTCTGAGGGGAAGGATCTAGGACTTGTTGTGCAGCCACTACGGGTCCCAGGTACAAATTGTTGTCGGTGTCCGACCAAGTAAGGTCTTTTAGGTAAAAATTTGTAAATGTGTTGTGAGCTTTCCAGTGACAGGCTTGCATGATTTGGTCCACCGATACCCCACCGTAAAAGGCCTTAGAGGCCGCGAAGGCCCGGATGTCATGCGCTTTGACTTGGACCAAGTCCAAGGCTTGTTGATCTGCTTGTTTGTAACAAAGTAAGATGGTTTGTTTCAACCATGAAGAGAGTGTAGCGGGTCTGATGTCTGAGGTATGTCCTTTCTTAAAGGAGATGAAAAGGAGAGAACGAGACCCTCTCAGGTCTTTAGTTCGGTCCAAATAAAACCTCAGGGCCCACACGGGACACAGGGTCCTGTCTTCTTTAAACTGTCTATCTACAATGGTAGTCAAAGCAGGAATAGTCACTGGTGACACACTTTGAGAACCTTCTCTTGCTAGTTGGTTTTTGGCTATGAAATCAGAAGAAGGGAACAAGGCTACCTTTTCCCATTGGCCTAAATTAGCTACTTTGTTAGCGACCCAGGCATGGATTTCGCTGTGGCGCTTGCCGGAGGCCAAGGCTAGCAAGAAAGCAGTTTTGAGAGTAAGATGTTTGAGGTCTGAGTCTTTCATGGGCTCAAATGGTGCTTTGGTGAGCTTGTTAAGGACAACAGAAAGGTTCCACTTGGGTAAATTTCTGGAACTTTTAGGACGATCCCTGTGAAAACTGGAGAGTAACCTATGAAGGTCTGCATTGTGCGCAATGTGTTGGGCCGTTGGGCCCAAAGTGTCAACGATAGCAGTCCTGTAACCATCAATGGTCGAGGGGCGCCTGTTTAGGTCTTGGTACAGGTACATGAAGAAATCTGAGATTTGTTTCACAGATGGAGTGGAGAAATCCACCGAATTTTCTCTGCACCATTTTTCAAATAGGGCCCACTTTGACTTGTAGATGGTCCTTGTTGATGACCGCTGAGGGGCAGCAATTCTCTCTGCCACCTCCACAGAGAAGCCTTGTTCTTGGAGTTGTCCGCTCCTAGACACCAGGCGTGGAGGTTCAGGTGCTGTGGGTTGTTGTGGAACACCAGCTTGTGGGACTGTTTGAGTAGGGTTGTTGACACTGGGAGTTGCAGTGGGATCTCTGTTGAGAGCTGCACTAGGTCCCAAAACCAGGGCATCCCTGGCCAGCCTGGGGCTATTACGATGATCAGGCACTGGCATTGCCTGATCTTTTGCATCACCTTGTGAAGGAGAGCCGTAGGAGGGTACGCATAGGCCATGAGGTTGGTCCAGTTTATGTTCAGAGCATCTATGTCCCAGGCCCTTGGGTCTGGGATAGGAGACACGTATAGAGGGAGTTTGTGGTTCAGGTGAGTGGCAAAAGAAGTCTACATGAGGTGTGAACCACTTCTGGCAGATCTGTTTGAAGACCTGTGGGTGCAGAGACCATTCTGTTGACTGCACTTGGTTGGACCTGGATAGCAGGTCGGCCATCACATTCAGGCACCCTGGAATGTGCCTGGCTTTCAAAGTTATGTGGTAGTGATGGCACCAGGTCATGATCTTCCACAGGAGAGCACACATCTCTGCCGAGTGTGTTCCTCCTTGTTTGTTGATGTAGGCTACCACTGTTGAGTTGTCCGTCGCAACCAACACTGTTTGATTCTGGCACTGGTCCTTGAAGTCTCGAAGGGCCAGGGAGACCGCCTTCAATTCTAGGACATTTATGTGTAGTCTTTTTTCCCGATCTGACCACAGACCCTTGGTAGAATTTTGGTCTAAGTGAGCGCCCCAACCTTCGTTTGAGGCGTCGGTAAAGAGTTGGATACTGTGGTCTTTGGGATGAAGGTCTGCACCTTTCATCACATTGGAGGGATTTTGCCACCAATCTAGGTGGGCTGCAATGGCTTCTGTCCAGGGAAGGAGGTTGTCCAGTGACTGAGGATATCTCCAGTGCTCCTTGAGGTGAAACTGAAAGGGCCTCATGTGAAGGCGTCCCTCCGGGACCATTTTCTCCGTTGAGGCTAGCAACCCAATTAGAGACATCAAACATCTTGCAGTCAAAACACGTTTTGACTTGAGTCGTAGGATCAAATCCTGAAGTTTGAGCCATCTCTCTTGAGTGGGTTTTACAAGGGCTGAATCTAGGTGGTATTCGTAGCCCACGAACGAAAACACCTGAGTAGGTTTCAGTTCTGATTTTTCCTGATTTATTATCCACCCCAAGGACTGAGTCAGTTCTACTACTGCCTGAGTGTTCACTTGGGCTTCCTCCTGAGACTGGGACCTGATCAGCCAGTCGTCCAGGTGTTGGTGAATTCTGAGTCCTCTTGAGAGGGCCATTAGTTTCACTTCCTTTACGATCATTGTAAAGACCTGGGGGGCTGTGGCTAGTCCGAACGGGAGGGAGGTGAACTGGAACACCTGAGCCCTGTAGCAAAACCTTAGGTATTTCCTTGAGCTTGGGTGGATGGGGATGTGCAGGTAAGCGTCCGACAGGTCTATCGACGATACCCACTCCCCTGGAATCAGGGAGGTCCTGATGGACTCTGGAGTTTCCATTTTGAACTTTTCTACATGTAGAAAAGTATTGAGCCTGCTTAAGTCTATGACTGGCCTCCACCTTTGGTGAGGCTTGGGTACTAGGAACAGGCGACTGTAAAACCCGAGAGATTTTACATTGTCTACCCTTTCGATAGCGTTCTTTGACAGGAGAGACTGGATACAAGTAGCCAAGGCTTGGTCTTTTTGTTGGACCTTGTACTCTGACAGAATCAGAGGAAATCTGATCAAGTTTGGCTTTGAACGGAATGGCAGAACGTAGCCATTGGTGATAATGTTTAACACGTTTTGAGAACATTTGTTTGTGTGCCAGTCTCTCCTGAAAGAACGGAGGCGACCTCCTACTGGTGGACTGAGTGAGGCTTTGGAGGAGTCATTGGGGAGGGGGGTTTCCACGCCCCCTTCCTCTATTGTGGGGTCGAAAACGACCCCTGGAGCCTCTGAAGTTGGATTTTCCTCTTCCCGAGTGAAAGGACTGGTTACTGCTTTGAGAGGTATTGCCCCCATAGGGGCGTTTCCTGTAGGAGCCTCTTTTCTTGTGGGGACCACGAAAGGGCTTATTCTGGTAGGGTGCAAAACCCTGAGAATCTTTTGAGGTGCCTTTATTGAGAAGGAAGTCCTCACCTTCCTTCACTAATTGAGACTCGAACAAGGAAGGGCCCCAAAAGGACGAGTTCCTGAGTTCTTGACGTCTCGTTTCTCCTAATTGTGGATGTAATAGAGTCATCTCGGCTTCGCGCCTGAGCAAGCCGGTATTAGCCATAGAGTATAATTCCCTCTGCAAAATATGGGCTAGAGATTTGCTGAGACAAGTGAGGGCCCTGTTCAAAATCTAAGTAGTCAGCTACTTCCTCATATCCGCGCTTTGCCGCTTTCTCAGGATTGGCACCTTTCTGAATCTGAGATTTTATCTTCTTGACCGTAGACTTGATGCTATGTTGGCATTTTTCCAATGAAGCATTGCAAGAAGAGGAGGTTTTGGCAAATGCAGCGGTGAAGTTGAGGGTAGAGATATTTTGTCTAGCCTGAAGTTCCAGCTCCTTGAGAACTGGCAGGGGAACTCTGGCTACTGGGGACCCAGAAGGTCTAGGAGTAATACAGATCTTAGCAAAGTCTGTATTCAACTCCTGAATTTTGTCCTGAAAAGTTGGCTGTCCCACCTTGTACCACTTTGAAGTTGAGGGAGGAGGCTTGACATATTTTCCCTCAGATAAATTGGCAGCCTTAAAGTCATGTTGGAATTTATCAAAGGCGTCCTTGATAACTGAGCTAAGTGGAAGGATAGAGGAAGGACCTCTAGGTCTGAGCTCTTGACGGCCTTTTTCATCATCCAGACCCAACACTGAAGTGGACGACCTGGGCATAGATTCCCTGGGGTCAGGGAGAGACAGAATACGGCTGAAGGTGTCTACTTCTTCAGAGTATTGTGAGGGCATGTCAGACAAAGCTACTTCCCTATAATAAGGGGGGTCTGGATCATGTTGTGGGAGGTCTTGATCAGAAGCTACTCCTGAGGGCTGGGCCCTAGAGGGCTTAGAAGACCTGTGTCTGGCTACAGGGGAGTGATCCTCCTCTGAGGAAAATGACACGTATCTAGATCTTGATTTATGTTTGCTCTTGTCAGAGTGTTTTTTGGATCTAGAAGAAGGGATCCGAGGTTCATCGGAATCCTCATTTAGTTGGTCCGAGGCAGAGCTCGGATCAACTGGCTGCTTATGGCTTTGCTTTTTGTGAGAGTACGAGACCTCTTCGGGATGACCTTCAGAGGGGGCAACGTACTGTTCCCAGGAAACTTGAGTAGATACTAGACGAGGAGGGAGTGCTGGACCGTAGTCCACATCCATAGCCTCGCTTGGGATGTTAGTACCAGATCTCGGAGGGGGCAAATCCAGAGGGGCAGCAGTATTACTGGACGAGCCAGGTTTGGAAGCAAGAAGCGAGGACTCTACCTCGACTTTCTGTTTTGCAGCCAACTCCTCTCGGAGTGACTGAAAAGCTTCCAACATGGATGCCTGGAAGGTACCCATTTGCTGCTGTAAATGTATATTTAAGGAATCACCCAGTGATTTCTCTATGTTTTTCTGGATTTTATTTTGCAAAGCCGTACCAGGGGTGGGTGGAATAGTCTTGGCTGGTGTTTTCAAGGACAGGGAACTGAAGGCAAGAGGTTGTGGACGGGGGGGGTGAGGTAAAAAGGCTATCAGCAGCACACTCGAGGTCTGCATTGGACCCAGTGAAGGAATCCCCGTCGCCTTCACCCAAAAGATCTAGTTCATCTTTGGAACTAGTTGCCGCTTTTTGCTTTTTCAAATACCGCTTCCTGTTTTGAATTTTCTGTAACTGCTCATCTGTGAAAGACGTGCAAATTTCACAAGGGGTTTCAAAGGTGACACAGGGGTCATCTCCCTTGCCAGCCTCCCTACAGGTAGGGCAGAAATTATGTGTATCAAAACTGAAGCAAAAATGGCGGCATTTCTGAGCTCTCGGTTTGTCTTTATTTGCTTGATGGAGAGACATTTTATACGCAATAAAAAGACGTGCAATAGAATTGCCTGAACCGAGGAAAGCTAAAAACACGCGAAAGTCAAGAAATACTTAAGGTGGGAAAATCAGAATTTTACAGAATGATCTATAGCATATAAATAAAGAAATATGCAAATATTAGCCTCCAACAATAAGTAAGAACTGAGAAATAAATAGAAATGTCTGTATATTTACAAACTGCTACCAGTCATCGTGGCCAATGAGAAAGTAGGACGATTGGTCAGAAGTTATCACGTGACGACAACTACCAGTATATCCGGTGGCTAACAAGAACGATCTTTTTTTCTAAGACGTTGGCCCCGGGTGTGGCAACCCGAGAACAGCATTAAGTCCCACATGGTAAGCTATTGTAGCGTAATAAAATCAGTTATTTTTGCTATCAAGCTATCTCATATTGTAAAAAATAGCATCAGAGATGCGCGTACCCCACAGCCCAGGGAAATATTTTTAACACCATGAGATATAGAAGTACTGTGTCTCTACAAAGTTCAGGATACTTTCAGAGCACTGTCAGTTATATAAAGGTCCAAACAATGTTTAAATAGAGAAAATAATGTCTAGGAGAAAGATAATGCATGTACTCTTTATCTACATCTGGCATGGCCGAATTTTGGTTTAGATGTTTTGAATATTACCATGCATACAGAAGTGGTAATACATTCAATGAATGCTTATGTGTGGTGTTGGAGCAAAATCTGTGGCTCACTTGATGAAATTCCATCTGTTACAATGGAAAGTTATAAAAGTAAAATTCTTAATGAATTCTAATATGACTTTAACAGTGCTTAATCTGCATCAAAAGACAGACCCAAAGGTGCAAACAAGATTTTAAAGGTCAAGGTTACTACAACAAGGTCAAAGGTCAAGTCAAGGTCACACCATGATGCTGCACACCTACAAGCTCTAACCAATGTCCCTACTAAGCATCAACTTCCTACACCTTATGGTTTCCGAGATATAGCCCGGACAAGATTTTATAGGTCAAGGTCACTACGGCAAGGTCAAATCAAGGTCAGACCATGACATTGCACACCTACATCCCCTAACCAATGTCCCTACCAAGTATCAACTTCCTAGACCTTACAGTTACTGAGATATAGCCTGGACAAGATTTTATAGGTCAAGGTCATTGCAGCAAGGTCAAAGGTCGAATCAAGGTCAGACCATGATGTTGCACATCTACACACCCTAACCAATGTCCCTACCAAGTATCAACTTCCTACACCTTACAGTTTCTGAGATAGAGCCCGGACAAGATTTTATAGGTCAAGGTCGCTATGGCAAGATCAAAGGTCAAATTAAGGTCAGACCATGTCTTTGCACACCTACACCCCCTAACCAATGTCCCTACCAGGTATCAACTTCCTACACCTTACAGTTTCCGAGATATAGCCCGGACAAGATTTTATAGGTCAAGGTCACTACAGCAAGGTCAAAGGTCATATCAAGGTCACACAATGACGTTGCACACCTCCACCCCCTAACCAATGTCCCTACCAAGTATCAACTTCCTACACCTTACGGTTTCTGAGATATAGCCCGGACAAGACTTTATAGGTCAAGGTCACTACAGCAATGTCAAAGATCAAATCAAGGTCAGACCATGACGCTGCACACCTACACCCCCTAACCAATGTCCCTACCAAGTGTCAACTTCCTACACCTTACGGTTTCCGAGATATAGCCCGGACAAGATGTTACAGGTCAAGGTCACTACGGCAAGGTCAAAGGTCAAATCAAGGTCAGACCATGATGTTGCACACCGACACCCCCTAACCAATGTCCCTACCAAGTACCAACTTCCTACACCTTACAGTTTCCAAGATATAGCCCAGACAAGATTTTATAGGTCAAGGTCCCTACGGCAAGGTCAAATCAAGGTCAGACCATGACGTTGCACACCTACACCCCCTAACCATTGTCCCTACCACGTATCAACTTCCTATACCTTACGGTTTCCGAGATATAGCCCGGACAAGATTTTCAAACTCAAGGTCACTACGGCAAGGTCAAAGGTCAAATCAAGGTCAGACCATGACGTTGCACACCTACACATCCTAACCAATGTCCATACCAAGTATCAACTTCCTACACCTTACGGTTTCCGAGATACAGGCCGGACAAACTTTTTACCGACGCCCGCCCACCCGCCCGCCCATCTGGACACCATGGGTGAAAACAATACCCCGACAGCCCTTAAGGGCTGTGGGGTAAAAACCTATAGTTACTTCATTTGATTCCAATCTAAGATCTATAGACTCAGAATCAACTGGAAATTTGAGTGCTGACATTCCTTTGGCAACAAATAGTATTACAGTCATCAAATTCCACATCTCACTGGACTCTACTTTCAGACACACAATGTACTGCCTCCTATTACATTCATTTTTTTTTTTGTTTTAGGTCGTGTTCAACAGCCAGGGTTATATTGCGATGGGTAGTTTATGGGTGGAGGAAACCAGTGCATACTAGTTAGTCAAGATTCTGCACCGGGCATCGGCAAGTAACTACCCACTTTCTAACATGGCCGAGATTCAAACCGGCAACCTCAGAGGTTGAAGGCGAGCACTCTAACAACTACACCGCCAAGCCCCCTGTACTGCCTTCTAGATACTGCCAATTCTGGTTACATTTAATCTATTAGGAGAGTACTTCAAGTACAAGTTTTTTTGTTTTATTTTTTCAGATTTGATTAGAAAATGTCATAGAATAATCAGAATGAAGCAAATCCTTCAAATGATGTGCGGAGATGGACAAAACCAGTTTAATACAAAAGATGACTGAAATAAAAAAAAACAACTCATTACATATTCCCACTTTAGTTACCATGGAACTTGTAGAGCATTCCCAGGTGATCCAGAATAGATTCCAGAGACTTCACCACTGCCTGGTTGTCAAGAAAACGGTGGATCACAATGTCCAACACCTGTAAAAAAAACTACTCATATTTTTTTCAATTCATTTTTGGTCATATGTATCACCCCAAACAGGTCAAAAGGGTCAAGAAAGAAAGCAATCCATAGTTTTAATTGGTCAAGGGTTGGTCAATATTTCAACATCAATATCATTCATGTCATTCATGTCAACTCTCAGTTGGTGAGGCATATTGATCAATATTGAAATATCAATTTGTACAATAAAGTGCACTGTTTACCAATGTTCGCACCAAGCTTACAGGAAATGGGTAACTTCAGAAAAAACTTCAGATGTGACCGAAGTTTTTAGCATAATTCATGTATGCTACCAAGTATGAGTTAATGACCAACAAAATAGCAAACTAAGGTTAATAAATGAATTTGGCTCGATCAAATCTTTTGATCCTCAAAATTGGGATCATTCAGAAAAATTCGCAATACTGATAAACACACTTTAATATTGTATTGTATATTTATACTCGGCATATTATCTCCTATAGGACTATTTAACCCATGCCAACTACACAGTTACAACCCAAACTCTTGAGGAACTGACATTCACCGGACCAAAAAAACAAGGCTGACCATTTATCAGCATCCCTGGGATTTTTTAGCCTTCTACTGGAGATAGGACCAAATAACAAAGGACTGACAATTTAAGTGGTCCTCCAAGTCACCTAGGCCACAGCGGAATATGACTGCAATGTAATTATCCTCACGTATATCAGCTCTGTTAACAGCTGGCCTTTTGGGGATTCCCCTTTATCTCAGCTAGTTAAAGAGCTAGACTTGTGTTTATGTTGTGTGTAATCCAAAGTCTGTGGGATCGATTCCCAGCAGAACCAATCAATAATTTCTGCTCCCACCACAACTGACAACTCTTGAGAGCGAAAAAAAAAATCACCAAAAAATTTCCAGAAAACTTACAGGCAGGAAGCGGAGACACACATTACTGAAGTAGATGGGCAGGTAGGTCTGTGACTGCTGCTGCTGGTTGATGTCCTGGAGACCCTCGTAATAAAACTTCTCTGTGTATTTCTAACAAATAAATAATGATAAAGTGAAGTTATGCAACCGGTAATTTCACATAATTTTTTATGTTTTAGAGATTTCAAGAAATTTTCACTAATTTTGCAAAAAACATTGAGAAATATCTGTGTAAAAACTTCAAGAAATACTTAAAATATCAACAAAATAAATTATTTATAATTTATATGAGCAAAACATCAAACAATCATCACATATGTTCAGAAAATGCTTTAACTTCACATTCTGGCTAAGGGATATACACTTAAATGTTTGTATTTCAAATTACCTATATTTATCAATTATTTTAATTATAAATTGGTCACTGATTTCAGCAACATATCCAGATATACTGAACATATTTTCCTTAAACTATGGCACTCAAGCACTATTTTACAGCTAAGAATCTCACCCTGTGGAAAGCCATGTGCTTGTCATGCCAGTTGTTTTGCATCCAGTGTTCCGGTGAGTTATCTCTCACGAATTCTTGCACGCGCGTCTTGAACTCTTGTGGCTTCAACAGAATGATCTGGATAATGAAGTAACACACCTGTGCCTCGTTACCTTCCAGACAGCGTAATGACTGCAAAGAAATAAAGTATATGATATTGATGATAATTAATGGTAGGTTACAAAATTGTATGTCTTTTTAATTCCCCAGCAGGGCCCA
Organism: Sabellastarte sp. h YS-2021; assembly: GCA_964017235.1. NCBI lineage: Eukaryota > Metazoa > Annelida > Polychaeta > Sabellida > Sabellidae > Sabellastarte > Sabellastarte sp. h YS-2021. Next base: position 81,333,551 of record OZ024937.1, read on the forward strand.
CGGTGGCAGAGTGGTAACACTCTCGCCTCCCGTATCCCGGCCTGACCTCAAGTGGGAGACCTATTAGTTGCTTGCCGTTGGTCGGTAGTTTACAGTACAGAACCTTGACCAACTGTATGTACTGGTTTCCTCTGCCCATCCAACTACCCGTCATGATATAACCTGTACAGTGTTGAAAGTGACATAAAACCCCAAATAAATGTCTTTTTAATTCCCTAACATCACTTTGGATAATAAGCCTTATAAATTTATCCAACAGATGTCGATTTTTTGTTAATATCTCTTAAACTTTGTAATCAACAAATATGGTGTATTTATCATTGGTCAAGTACATTTACAAAGATTCTGCTATTTTATGTTGTACTACCATCTGAGCAAAAAATGTTCGCGAAATCTCAAGTTCTAATTAAAGCTTTTACATTTACTGGTGATTGTAACTATGGAAATGTTTCACAGCTAATGTTTTGCATTCTTTCGGTAAAGACAGACTTGTTTTAATTTTTTTTGCATCAAGGTGGAGGATCATGCAAGTTAAACAATCCTCTTGGTACATATTTTTAAGTTTGATCATTCAAGAAGACAAAAAATACACAGGCCTTTTCCATAGAACTCAGATTCTCTCTTGTGATAAAACTTTAAAATATGCACCACTAGAGTAGTGCTGGCATTGTTTATCGATATTGAAATATTGCTAAATATATTTTCCGCGAAAACGGAACTGCCATATATGTTTACATTTGGGAACACTACTAAACCTCGCGAAAGAGTTTGGAAGGTGTCCCCCAGGAAAGCATGTCATGCCCCGATATATCAATATTGATCGATCCGGAAGCTGAAAAATTGGTTTGAAATTGATATACATATTTTGATCTGATACCAAAACTACACTCAGGTAAGTTTTTTCAATTATTAGGTTATCAAAGCACTAGTCAATGACGCCAATATTGCTAAACCGATTAACTGTTTTTTTATGTTTTTCACCCCTTACTGGATTTTACAGGATCATTAAAACTATACATATTTCTAGTTAAGACAGTAAAAGGCATCAGATTAAAGTATTTTATCTGTATTTTACTTTTAAAATATCAAAATATTATATTATTAGCCAATTTGCCTTACTACCTGGCAAATTTTTTGCTTTACTTGCATCTCACAATCCGCTATTTTGCTTATTTACATATGGAACACATTTACATGTGATGTTTTTGGTATTTCTCAGGCATGCTAAACCTTGAAAACAATTAATCGGTTAGTCAACGGTTAATGCAAGCGACTACCCGGCTAGCCAATTTTGCTAATCGTTTCAGCTCTAGTTGTATATTATGAAAAGAGGAAAAAATATATGATTATATCTCACGAGTATGAGCACCAGTCTGTCTATGGGCACCACGTTACACTTCCAGATCAGGTCATTGAGGGAGTCCACACACTTGTTGACGTGATGGTTTCCCTGCGAACTCACAAACTCATAGATCAAGTAGTCAGCAAACATTCGCAGATGGGCTGAAAGTTTTCTAGGACCAATCTTCTCCAGAACTCTGGAATACACCCAGGGAGGTTTTTACCGATTTGCTTTGATCTACATGCGGTACTGTGTTATTTGGTGGGTTTCTTTGGAGCTTAATTCATGTTAATTTAAATGTCGCTTTTTAGATGTCGACCCATGCCTGTCCCTGGACTCTCCCTTCTTGGACATAAGCGCATTAGAGGATTTGTATCAATTTTGCGCTATATAAATCCTACTACTATTATAAATCTTCATTTAAGAATAGACAACAAGATAGGTCTACTTATTCTAAAGACTCCCAGATTTTACATAAAACACTCTTATATATCTATATTGTATGTACAATATCTACTAGTTGGTACATTACAAATAGAGGAGCACACACATATATCACAGGTACATATAGAACAGCAAAAGGAAACTTGTGCTCCACTTTTCAAGCACATGCATTTACATAATTTTGCAAATAATAAACTATTATTTCATTGTTTGTAGAGGAAATAGAGAAATATTAAGAAAATAATGAACTGGCAATTGAACACGGTAATATTTTATGTAATTTTTATCACTAATATAACATGACAAGTGTTAAAAATATGTCCGTTGGGTAAAACATTGCATTTTTTATTTTTACAAAGGTTAAAAAAAGGGTTTATCATAAAGATATTTTGAATTTTGAAGTTTGGCTTGTGTATCCATCTAATCTAACTTAATTGTAACAAATTTTATTGTAATTTAACTTTTTACAAGTTAAATACTTACCTTATCCTCACAAGTGCTTGTTTGGTTTTGTGGAGCAAAAATGTATCGACCGACAAGAATTTTTTAAGGAATATTCTTGTCACAAGAGGTGACCCCTTTGTCTGCGCATGTCCGCGCTTGCGCAGTAGTCGTTGTCGACAGACGATTGTCGAGAGCTCTTCATTGTATTTTTGGTCCCCAGAAAACAAATTATGCGGGGAGGTAGGGTGGGTTTATCCTTGTGAGGATAAGGTAAGTATTTAACTTGTAAAAAGTTAAATTACAATAAAATTTGTTACATTTTATTGCGTAAAATAGCCTTACCTTATCCTCACAAGTGCTTGAATACAACCATAACAGGTGGAGGGTATTTGTTTTGGCCACACTGTTAGATGATTGTCAGACAAGGGGTCACCAAATAAAGCACTGATAAGAGGATAAGATAAGCTTCCATACACCACAACTTAGGTTAAAAGTTACTTCTTCATCACAGATGAGTAATTTGCTACCCTCAACACGAGATCCATGATGTGGTCGTCATTGTTGCTGCTGTTGCTGTTGTAGACAATTTTACAACAAATCATATAGCAGAATTAACCATCACCCAGTATTGGCCGGAGATGTCTGCATAACTCCCCAAACAAGATGTCATCATCTGGCAATGAGAATATCTCCAAGCAGGCAAACTGAACTGCAAAAACTGCAGATATGGGGCCGTATGTAAATTAAGGCATATGTCAGTGACACAACACTTGTATAACTGGAGAGAACATAAATATGCGAGTCATATGAATAAGATGTATAAGTACATAAAAAAATTGACTACATGCTGAGGTGAATCCACAAGACCCAATTTGTTCATGGACTGGCCATGGGATTGCCAAGCTACATCTTCGAGTAGAATGTAGTAAAGACTTGTGGGTCTTTCAATAACAAGAGTTTGATATCTGCTGAGGTAAGACCCCACTCTTGAAAACTAAAGAGGCAGCCATGGATGTAATATGTGTCTCAATGTATAGATTCTGAGAATCAGAATCAAAGGACTGGCAATCTAATCATGCATCCAGATTGATCCAGGAAGAGATAGCAGAACTCAAGATATCTCCATCAAGCCTTCCTTAAAAGATATGAGCAAGAGATTCTTCCCCTCCTTGAAGTACTTGTACTGTCCTGATAGTAACTAAGTACTGTAAGAGAGCAGAGTGTCACAACATCAGTCCAACATTAGCTCAAGAAGGGTTTGTGAGCTGGAATGACCACTGGTTTGAGCCATCTGGGCCATCAGAAGCCAACTGATTCTTGCTAAAAGGCAGGAGAAGGAGACTTTCCCTTTTCTCCAAGCAGTAGTCCTGTCCAAGAAGGATCTAAGTGCTGTAAGAGGACAACGAATCATGTGTCCAGGCAATTTGAGTTCAGGAATGATCTAGAGCTGAAGTGACCACTGGAGGCAATCTAGACCAACCGAGGCTAATTGGTCCTTGTTGAAAAGGCAGGTAGGAGGGAGAACTGTAAACTCCTTCCTATGAGGCTTGTGTCTGAAGGAGCCAAAGTCCCAGAACACACTTCCAATGGCATTGCAACAGTCTTGCAAGTCAAACTTTTTTAGACTGACCTCCTTTGAAAGGTTAACAAGAAGCCTTTTGTGAAAACCAACAGAAGCAAAGGCAAATCCCTTGATGCTGTACCTCTGTTAGCAGTGGGCTTCTCTCTATAACACTTGCAATAGGCCTATAAAGATGCAGGCTTTGGTTCAACTCCTGCACAAAAAATGTAAATGATCAGCTATGGCTGCTGCTAAGCCAACAATAGTGACAGGTTTCAGATTTTTTGCAAGTAAATGGATCAAAAAATCTGGTATATTTGAGACCGTAGGCTCTGAGATGGCCACCTTATTCTGTGGGTACCAGAGCTCAAAATGGCCCATCATGACTCATACATTCCAAGATGAGGGTCCTTGAGATGCCCTAAATCTCTCTATCCCTAGCCCAGAGAATGATATAAGAGATTCTGAGTGGTGTAAAGGTACCAAGCATGAAGGTGCCAATGCAACAGATTCAGATGGTATTTCTAATTGAATGGCTGTTTTTGAGACCAGTGAAGTAGCTGTAATGGAGGTATGGTTGAATGAGTCACCAGACACCAAAGCCAATGTATCATGGGCCACCAAGGGGCCACTACAATCATTTTGCACCTGGTGTTCACTTGTTCAATGACTTTTAGGAATAAGTGGTATAGGACAAAAGGCCTAGCAGTCCAGAACCTCCAACAAGATGTTTAATTCATCTATGTTCAGAGAATTTGCATCCGGGACTAGCAACATAAAATGGAAGTTTGTGACTCATATTGGTGGCAAACATCTCTACCATTGGTATTTGACAAACTATGTAAATCAAATAGAATATTAAAGATGAAGCCTCTCCTATCTGAAATATTTCGTTCTTTGTGGAGAGGCTGTCATGACATCTAGGCAACCCTGAATATATCTGGCTCATATGAGAATATTTCAAGGATTGCAGTAGGCCAAGATGCAGCATACCTGCATAAAACACCTATTGTTGATTTGTGCCAAACTTGCACGTTGTCTAGAACCATAAAGGGAGTAAGAACCATTCTGTACCGATTACTTTTGTCCCTTCTGTAGAGATCATTGAGTATGACATTTAAGTAACCCCAGAATATTTCTGTCTCTTATGAGTATATTTCAAGGATTGCAGTAGGCCAGGATGCACCAAACCTTTATCCCTTCTGGAGATGATGTTGAGTATGACCTTTAAGCAACCAAGAATATGTCTGTCTGTTATGAGTATATTTCAAGAATTGCAGTAGGCCAAGCTGCGCCAAACTAGGAGGTATACGCTCCCCCCCCCCCGTTTGTTCAGATAACCGAACACAGTGGTGTTGTCTGATGCTATCAGAATTCTTTTGTGTGGAATTTGTCTTGAAGGCTTTTAAGGGCTGAACACACTGCCTTCAGCTGTATGACATTGAAATGTAATATATACATTTTTAACTGTCCAAAGCCACTAACTGCGATGCTTATAGATGGGATCATCAACCCTGGTTTAATGCATCTACGAAAATAAGGGAATTGTGCACCCGTGTATAGAAAAGGCATCCTATTTCCCATTTTTTTTTTTTTTTTTTTTTTTTTTTTTTTTTTTTTTTTTTTTTTTTTGGCATTTTCCACCAGTGAATATGCTTTTTCAGAAGGATTAGAAACAGGAATTCTCACAACTAGTGACTGGAGATATTGCCAGTTTTTTCTAGATACCACCGAAAGGCACACATACATAACTGACCCATTGGTATAGCCTTTTCCAAAGATGCTAGTATCCCTACCTGGGATATAAGCAACCTTGGGGTTAACTGTGATGAGATCGCCATGACTTGAATAGATTCTCAGGTATTTAATTTTTTCGAGGTAGAAAGACATTTCCTGGTACCAAAATGTAGTGGTAACCCAGGAAATCGATATCACGAAGCCCAGTTGATGCATAATTGGATGAGTTCTTTGGTTTGAACCCAATACTGGTGTCTTTTACGTACACTAAACAACCAGTAGTCTAGGTATAAGGTGAAAGAAATCTCCTGGTACCAAAACGCAGTGGTAACCTAGGAAATCGATATTACGAAGCCAGTTGTTGAATAATTGGATGAGTTCTTTGATTTGAACCCAATACTGGTGTCTTCTACATACACTTAACAACCAGTGGTCCAGGTATATGGTGAACTCCTATTCCGTGAGACTGAAGAATGAGATTTGCCTCTTTATTACGCGCATGATACTGTAGAGGGGTCGCTAACCCGAATTTCATAATGCTTTAAACTGATAGGTTTGACCGTGTACATTAAACTGAAGTAGATGTTGAGAGACCTGTGAATCGGTACATAGAAGAACGCATCTTTTGTAACCGAATTTCTAATAATTTCTGCTGTCTCCAGTTTAAACGATGCGGCAAGCAGGTATTTATTGACATAGTAAACGAACTTCACTCGTGGGCAGTGACCGTTGAAGTTGTATTTATAAATCAATTCAGGACACTGAGATGTATCAGAGGTCGTCATTAGCCGAGTTTCTATACAAGAAATAAACTGCCATAGAAACCTGGAGTTCTGCAATTCTTGACTGGATAACTTGCAGTCTTTTGAAGCATTTCCAGCAATATTTCAGCGGTATTTACTGTAGCCATGTTTTCCTGTCTGACGTCATCGCTTTGCATTGTGGGTAGTACAGGCATTGGCGAATTCGATTGGAGAGTAACTCGACAATCCCAACTGAAGATTCGCACCACTCTGGGATGGCAATGAAAAAATATCCCATCACTGCCAGTAACACTGCAAGAAGAGCCTCCATGGTGACTTGCATTAATGTAGCCACGTTCTTCTGTATCCCTCTGACCTGGTAAACTAGGCAGAGTGGTACGACGATCTTTTGTGGTTAGTAGGGGAAATTACTGGACATAGCTCCTGTCCTGAATATACTGTGCAAAATACACTGTAAAAGTTGGAAGCAAGGACTTCAACATATAAAATAATATAACATAAAATCTCATCTAGCCAGTTTGATCTTCGTTGAGTTTGCAGAAGAATTCTTCAACAGGGCTGAACAGACAAGCAGTACACATACTGCCCGAAAGATGTCTGTTGGATCTTCATCCAAATTTACAGCAAAGGAAGGTAATCTGTCCATATTTTCATGTCTTGATAAGCAGGAAGTTCACTGTACCTGCTGGGAAAATAAATAATAACTGCAAGGATCCGTGGATACGCTTCTGTAGTCGTTCTTTTGGAGGGAGACCTATTACTGTAACAGAGTGGCGCTCCACTCCCAGTAAAGAATCTACGACCTCCGTTGTAAAGATAACTAAATTCTTTCTTCTTTGTTTCCCACGGGAAACTTCACAGCAAACTCTTCTTGCAACCCTTTCCTCGACAAGCAGGTAGTTCCAGTCGAATAGAAGGTGAGTGCAGCCGTCTTCCGCTGAAGACTTCACAGCAAGATCTCTTGTATAAAACATCTTTATTGTGACCTTTTTCAGGACAAGGGAGGTAGAATTAGTGGTAGTACCAGTCCAGTAATGGACAACTACAGCTAGGTGCACGCTTGCACGCTTCAAAACTTCATAGATCTTCGTCTGTAAATGGACGATAATAAAAGAAAATACGTGTTGCTCCCATATCGACCAAAAATATAATGAAGAGCTCTCGACAATCGTCTGTCGACAACGACTACTGCGCAAGCGCGGACATGCGCAGACAAAGGGGTCACCTCTTGTGACAAGAATATTCCTTAAAAAATTCTTGTCGGTCGATACGTTTTTGCTCCACAAAACCAAACAAGCACTTGTGAGGATAAGGTAAGGCTATTTTACGCAATAAAAATACTGTTTTACAACGATGCCGCTAGGTTAATTTTCTAGTTGTATCACATTTCTACTCCAGCAGATGAATTGGATGACACTAACACATAGAGAAGGTATCTCCATAAAAAACTACAATTTCTTACTTATAAGCAGTGGGTGAGATCCGGCTGTCCTCCATAAGAGATCTCCAAAGAATGCTGCAAATATTTTAATAATTTAAATATTAAAGATCATCGTTTATTGTGCACATTGGTATCACACATAAGATATAAACATTGAAAAATAGTATTTTAAAATTTATTCATAATCAACTGCAAAGAACCACTAAAATGCATACGAAAATAGTATTGGCTGCTCTTAAAAAAACCACATAATTTATTTAGCCCAGGTACATAACCACACTAATGTATATAACCACAGTTTCATTCAATAACTTAACAGAAACAATGGCCTTCTGTTGGCCTGAAATAATGACCCATTCTTCTCCATAATTTGGCTGAATATATCCTGTGGTGTGTCCACAAGGCTTCAAACAGTGTTTTACATAACAGATGTTAATTTGCACCTCAAAACGGGCTAAACTTTTAATCAAGTTATTATGCAGCAACTTTAAGGTATATAACTATCCCCCTACTATTGTTTGTGTATAAAACTCATCTCCACATAACCACACCCATGTAAATAACCATGTTCATATCCGGTATGGCTCACCAGTCCAAAGACATATAATTAACTTCATATATTCAAATTAATTTACCATTTGTACTAAAAATATCCCTATGTAAATTCTCATTGAAACACATCCTCAAATAAGCCCAGTAAATTGCAAATTTAATAAGTAAATTAAATTTTTATAAGTTAATACCCTATCCAATGGACAATATGCTAAACCGATCGGCGCAGACCGGCCCGCCAAACGTCAGAAAAAGACTGGCCGGTCCGTAGTACTGTGCACTCCCCAGATGGCGCCTCGTGCTTCCTTCCTGTCTAGACAACCTGACGTCATAGCATCTTTTTCGTTGTCTAAACCTCTTAGACCCCTAGTAAGCTGATAGCGGGGTCGGTGGGAGGGTCTTGTGTGTTCATTGGATGGGGTATTAACTTATAAAAATTTAATTTACTTATTAAATTTGCAATTTTATTGCGTTAATACATCCTATCCAATGGACAATATGCTGAATAACTACCGCTTGGTCGGCGGGTAAGTTACTAGGGACTTATGTGAACTCACAAATGATAATAAATTTTAACCTACGGTCTAGGCTGACTTTGTCAGGAGACCTATAGGCCCAGGCCTGGATTGACCTTGAGGTCAGGAAACCCTATAAGGCCTTGGTCGGTTGCCAACAGCCGGTTACCCGGGGCTATACCGATGTCGCCCCCCCCCCCTTTTTAACAGACCTGCTCTGAGGTAGGGGGAAGAGAGGGATGAGTTCAGTCCCAGAATGTCAATAAACCTCCCAAAGGAAGCACATCACATTTTTACTATGTACATTTAGAAAATGTTTATACTATGTACATATATACAAGTCTCCTCAATCTAAGGGCCACCTGTGGATCTGCTGAGCAGCCACTACCAAGCCCAATTGGTAAAGCTCTGAGTCAGCCCAAGCCACACCCCTCAGATAGAACTGTGTGAGGGTATTATGTGACTTCAGTGGCAGGCTGACAAGATTGGATCTAAGAAGACTCCCAACTGGAAGACCTTAGGAGCAGCAAAGGCCCTGACATCATGGGTTTTAGCCTGATGTAAAGAGTGGGCCTCCTGGTCAGAGAGCTCATAACATAGGATCACAGTCTGCTTGATCTAAGAGGAGATAGAGGCAGATGCCTTGTCGGAACCTTTCTTAAAGGAGACAAAACAACCACCTCCTTATTCTACTTGAGGTCTGAGGTCCTGTCCAAATAGTAGCGCAATGCTCTAACCGGAAAAAAGGGGACCAGTCAGACTTGAGGGATCTATCCAGAGAAGGGGGGCCAGGGTTGGTATAACCACTGAGGCCACACTGTCTGGACCCTCCTGACCAGCTGATTCTTGGATAGAAAGGCAGGGAAATGGATACAGAGACACCGTTGACCAATTGGATTCATGGATTGGTGTCTAATATTTTTGTTTTGTCAAGCATGAATCTCAATTCTGCGTTTGCCCGACCCAAGGGCCAAGAAGAATACCTTCTTGAAGGTCAAAAGCTTCAAGGTGGCCTCCTTGATTGGTTTAAACGGAGCCTTATTCAGTTGGTGCAAAACCAGTGAGAGGTTCCAGGAGGGTATGCCCCTCCTGCCTTTGGGTCTGTCTCTGTGGAAACTATCCAGGAGACGAGCGAGATTTTTGTCCTTGCTGATGTTGAAGGGGGAATTTCCCAGTTTATCAGCAATGGCTGACCTGTAACCATCAATGGTGCTAGGCTGTATCTTCCTGTCCTTATAAGGTACATAAGGAAGTCAGCAACTGACTTTACAGGGGTACCCTGAGGTTCACCTGATTAGTGACGCACCACTTGTAACAATGGTCCACTTGCCTCACAGACGGATCTGGTTGATCCCTTTTGAGGAGCCTCAATTCTTGCTGCCACCGCCTCAGCGAAGCCCTGCTCCTCGAATGCTGAGGTTCCAGGAGCCGAGCATCGAGATTAAGATTTGTCAGATTTCTGTGAGGGATCTGACTGAATGGTTGTGTCAACAGGTTGGGCAGATTGGGCAGGCTCAGTGGGATTTGGCTGGACATGGCCACTGGATCCCAAAACCAAGGCATGATGGGCCACCCCGGAGCAATCAGAATGATTCTCTTGTATGGGGAGTCCTGTAACATGACCGCTTTGCCCAATATGGCTGATAGTGGGAAGGTGTATGCTTCCTGATCCTACCATGGCAAACTGAGCGCATTCACTGCTGTAACCAGGGGATCCGGTACCGGTGACACAAACAAGGGCAACTTGTTGTTGAACCTCGTGGCAAATAGGTCTAGTTGAGGCCGGTGCCACCTGTTGCATATTGCTTGGAAGACCTCCTGAAGGAGAGACCACTGTGTTTGGGTGGTCTGGTCTAGCCTGGATAGCTTGTGTGCGACCATACTCAGCCAGCCTGTGTCGGGCTTTTAGAGTTACTTGATTTCTGGCGCACCCGGTCAAGATTCTCCATAGTAAAGCACAAAGTGGGCCTGACCTCATGCCTCCTTCTCTGTTTATGTATGACACCACTGTGGTGTTGTCTGTCTCTACAAGTACTATCTTGTGCATACAGAGGTCTTGGAACTTTGTAAGGCTAGAAAGACTGCCTTGAGTTCTAGGTAATTGATATGCAACTTGCTTTCCAGGAGGGACTAGGTGCCTCCTGCAGTGCCTCCACCCTGCTTTTGATGAATCTGTAAAATTTGCAGATCATGTTTTATTTGGGTGTAATGGTTGGCCTGTAAGGACATTGTCCTCTTGCAACCACCCTTGTAAATGTGGGTGCCACACCTTGGTATTGGAATCACCTTTTCTAGTGACTCTGGTACCTTCCAGTTGTTTTTGAGATGCCACTGTATGGGTCTCCTATGAAGTCGGCCTAGGTGAAATTACTTTCCTGTGGCTGTTAGTAAACCTATCAGACATGAACTGCTGGACCGGACAAACCGGTAGTGACAGTATTTCTAGTATTTGTCCTGAAGGTTCTGCCAATGGTCCGGTATAGGTCGGACCCGACCGACCATGATGTCGAACTGGTAACCTAAACTTTGGCATATTTTCACTAGATCTAGTGTATGCCGGAGACAACCCCGGAGGGATGTGGCTTTCACCAACCAGTCGTCTAAGTACTGGTGGATTATTATACCCTTTCTATGGCCATCAGTTTCAACTCCTTTGCTACTACAGTGAGCTCCATGGGTGCAGTGGACAGACCGAAAGACAGTGCTTTGAACGGGTATGTCAGACCCTGGGCATGACATTTGATATGTCCTGGACTGTTCCTGTATAGGTATACGGAAGTAGGCATTCTTGAAATCTATTGAGGTAACCCACTCCCATTGTTGGAGGGTGGTCCTGATGGTCTCCGAAAGGTTTGGTTTGCTCAGACCTAGAATAGGTCCCTAATGGTTGTGTGGTTTTGGAACCAAGCAAGGTTGAAGAAGCCCAGAGATTTTGAACTGGCTGGACTGCACCATTCCTTGTCCATAAGCTGATGTAATGCTTCTAACCAATATAGGTTCCTGTGAAGATGTGCATAGCATTTGATAATTTGGGTGACCTTGTCAAGCTTGGTCTTGACTGGAAAGGGAGAGTGTAGCCCTCCTTCAACATTTGTACTACCTAGGGTCCAGCCCCCCCAAGGCTTCCTAAGTCCCGAAATGGGGTTAGTCCGGACCCTACAGGCAGTCTGACAAAAATTTCTGTCCCTCCAGCCTCCGGACACTGGTCTGGTCTGGTGACAATGATCTGAGAAAACAGTCTCTCTGTTCTTGCTGTGGTCCGGTCCGGTGGGGTTGACACCACTTTTCACATTTAAAGAACTCTTGCCCCAGGCCAGCATTCTGCAAGGTGCAGCTTTAAGAATTTTCTGTAACTAAATCTACCAAGGCAATTCTGTCCGGTACCAAGACTCCATAACCGGTAATTCACTGTAAACAGTTAAGTCTCTGTAACTGGCACAAAAAACTGGCAGGCTGGGGTCACCAATGAATTTAGACAGCTACTGGTCTATATTTAGCCAGCTTTTTTTTTTTTTTATAGCCAGTTGGGGTGAAACCCTGTACCCTGTACAGTAAGGACTGTGTAGCCAGCACCCTGTTTGTAGACTTGTAACCGGTAGGTTGAAGCAAGTGTAGAAGGCTGTGTAGCCAGTACCAGCTGGTACACTCTGTAACCAGTAGTTGAAGCAAGTGTACAAGGCTGTGTAGCAAGTACCAGCCGGTACACTCTGTAACCAGTAGTTGAAGCAAGTTTACAAGGCTGTGTAGTCGGTACCTGCCAGTACACTCTGAAACCAGTTGTGGAAGCAAGTGTACAGGGCTGTGCAGCCGGTACCCTGCCGGTACACTGTAACCAGTTGTTAAAGCTACTGTATAAGGCTGTGTAGTCGGTCGGTGCACTGTAACCAGTTGTTGAAGTAAATGTACTTACAACTATCTTGTGTTGAAATCAGCTGGCTGTAGGTTTCCGCCATTAATAAAGTATTTCTTTTGAACGCACGTCTTATTTAGATTTGACAGTTGCTGGGAAAGCCCTTATATGATCTATATTTAGAAACAATTGTTGGTCGGTATGTCACATGACCAGTTTGCTGGTCGGAGGGAGAACGTGATTGCTGATTGGAGCTGACGATCAGCTTCGTGACCTGGTCGGTGAATCACGTGACCAGCCTCGGATCTTCCAACCATTTCCGACCTTCTTGTTCGGTGAATCGCATGATTAACTTCGTGACCTGGTCGGTGAAAACACGTGACCAGCTTCGTGACTGGTTGGAAAGACATGCGATTGGTTAACTGGGGATGACGTCAGTATTCGCGTTCTTGGTGTGATGCTTTGCCGGCAACTTTACAGTCCATAAAACCCCACTACCGACAATAAGGCCAGGTCTGCAAGGCAGGGACTGGAATCACAGTAGACGTGAGTTCTGAAAGAACACACTTCCGACCTCTGAGGTTGGTGAAAACATGTGACCTGCTTTGTGATTGGTCGGAAGGACACGCGATTGGCTGACTGGATATGACGTCAGAGGTCGAGTTCTTTTGAGCTGGTCGGTCGCCTGATGCTTCTAAAGCAGGGAAGCCTGGACCAGTGCACTCTGTAGATGAAATTCCTGGCCAGTCTGAAGTCGTTTCTTCTTCTCAGCCGGCTGTACACTCAAACCAGTTTCCTGGCCATTAGTGCTGGGACGATGTTCGCAAACTTCGGTATTATCGCTCGCTGGCTCATTGCCAATCAATGATCGGTAAAATTAAAGTAAAACCGATATTTGCTAAATCCATTTCTTTGCAGCCTTTTGGTCACAATAAAATGCTAACCTTCATAATATTTTGTAAAAATCTGAAATATCCATCAGTTAAAATCACAAAACTAGCCGTGAATGCAATAAAAATAACGTAAATAGAAACACCTTGGGGTTTTCCAACTGTTGTCAAGGTAATAATAAAATCAGCCAATCACAAGTGAGGATACATCAAGCATAGTCTGTTAGTGAGGGAGACGTCTGTGAATGGCTTTTAGATTATATTTTGGTCATATTTGTGGTAATTTGTGTGTATTTTGCTTCATATAATATAATATTAATATTTTATCTGTCTTTTTAACACTTCGACTCCATAATCGGCAATGTTCGAAGTTTGGTTACAAATGTCCGATACGAACATCGACACGGAAAATCCAAGCGATCTCCCAGCACTACTGGCCATCCACTGCCCTTATTACGGACTCAAGTGTCGGGTCCACAAGGGAGGGACTGAGAGTGAAAAGTTCCTTCTATGTAGAGGTCGGTTGAAGAAATCTGAAGAATTCACCTCCTGCTTCTGATGAAAAATACTCGAGCTAGGCTGGTGTGACTGATGCTTTACAGCGGAGAAGACTGTACCAGTGCGCTCTGATGAAGAATGCACCTTTCATAAGGGAATTCCCTCTATATACAGTGTTCAAAACTACGTAGACTGAAGTTTCCCGTGATTTGCACTTGTAGTACTAGAAAAGACGTTTCTATGGTGACTGTAGCTGGAAGGTTACAGAAGGTACATTCAAAAAGACACGGATAAAATATTGTCGATCTGCCCCTAACAACACAATGGTTAAAGGGAGGAAACTAGCAAATGGCTGCCTTCATAATTCATATTTCTCGTCGCTTACTGCCCTATCATCAATACTAAATTGAGTCAGCTAGGGAGCGTTTCCAGCAGATTTCTTGATGTATATCCGTGCTTGATATGTAGGTAACACTTTTACAATAAATTATTTGCAAATAAGGTGTAAAATCCGTCATAATGCACACTTTCCTTAAAATATCTGGAGATTGTTGAAAACACATCTGCACAGTACACGCGCCAAACGAAAAAGATGCTATGACGTCAGGTTGTCTAGACAGGAAGGAAGTACGAGGCGCCATCTGGGGAGTGCCCAGTACTACGGACCGGCCAGCCGGTGGAAACACAGGACGTCTTTTTCTGACGTTTGCCGGGCCGGTCTGCACCGACCGGTTTAGCATATTGTCCATTGGATAGGATGTATTAACGCAATAAAAGTGTTATTTCTCATGTTACTTCCCATATAACCACATTCAATACATAACCACAGTTTTACCCCTGATGACTTACCAGAGGAAGATGGGCTGCTGTGAGCCTTGATGGCCGGTAGTAGACTGGCCAGAGAAATGAGAGATCAGGTCATTCTCACTCATCATACCTGGAATACAATTTAAAACAATTTGAATGCAAAAATACTTACGTGTGATAGGAAAACGTAACTTGGTATATCTTTTTAGACATAAATATACATTAAAATAAGAAATAGATACATTTTTCGCTAACATAAAATCTTGTGCCATGCCTAGGTTATGTCACACTTATGTCAAATTTTCCCCCCAAAATAGAAAAACGGTAAATTTTTTCACCTTCTGAGGATATTATATTGTCAAAATGACTGTAAAATTATACATTTGAAAAAAAAAAATTGGATTATCATTCAAAAAAAGATATAGGAAACAGTATCATCAGAAGTGTGGCGATAGTACTGTTTGACACTGGTCATGTACAGCATGTTCAGAAGCGATGTTGGTCATCCATGTGCATTTTCTTTTGGCCAGTGGTTTGAATAGTTCGACAAAGAAATTAGACACAAACTCACAAAAATAGCATCAGAGATGCCCATACCCCACAGCCTAGGGAAATATTTTCAACACCATGAGATACAGAAGCACTGTACCAGTACAAAGTTCAGGATACTTTCAGAGCACTGTCAGTTATATAAAGTTCCAAAAAATGTTTAAATGCAGAAAATAATGTTTAAAAGAAAGATAATGCATGTAAAGATGAAGTATTAAAACAAGTCAATTCAATAACAAGATGACAGCATTAATCAGTAAACTAAAATTCAACATTCTTTATCTACATCTGCATGGCCGAATTATGGATTAGATGTTTTGAATATTACCATGCATACAGAAGTGGTAATACATTTAATGAACGCTTATGTGTGGTGTTGGAGCAAAATCTGTGGCTCACTTGATGAAATTCTATCTCTTACAATGGGAAGTTATGAAAGTAAAATTCTTAATAAATTCTAATATGAATTAACAGTGCTTAATCTGCATCAAAAGACAGACTCAAAGGTGCAACAAGATTTTTAAGGTCAAGGTCACTACGACAAGGTCAAAGGTCAGATTAAGGTCACACTATGATAATACACACCTATGGCCCCTGACCAATGTCCCTACCAAGTATCAACTTCCTACACCTTACGGTTTCCGAGATATAGCCCGGACAAGATTTTATAGGTCAAGGTCACTACGGCAAGGTCAAAGGTCAAATCAAGGTTAGATCATAACGTTGCACAACTACACACCCTAACCAATGTCTCTACTAAGTATCAACTTCCTAGACCTTACGGTTTCTGAGATGTAGCCTGGACAAGATTTTATAGGTCAAGGTCACTACAGCAAGGTCAAATCCTGATCAGACCATGACGTTGCACACCTACACCCCCTAACCAATGTCCCTGCCAAATATCAACTTCCTACACCTTACAGTTTCCGAGATATAGCCCGGACAAGATTTTATAGGTCAAGGTCACTATGGCAAGGTCAAAGGTCAAATCAAGGTCACACCATGACGTTGCACACCTACACCCCCTAACCAATATCCCTACCAAGTATCAACTTCCTACACCTTACAGTTTCCGAGATATAGCCTGGACAAGATTTTATAGGTCAAGGTCACTACGGCAAGGTCAAAGGTCAAATCAAGGTCAGACCATGATGTTGCACAACTACACCCCCTAACCAATGTCCCTACCAAGTATCAACTTCCTACACCTTACGGTTTCAGAGATATAGCCCGGACAATATTTTCAAACTCAAGGTCACTACGGCAAGGTCAAAGGTCAAATCAAGGTCAGACCATGACGTTGCACAACTACACCCCCTAACCAATATCCCTACCAAGTATCAACTTCCTACACCTTACGGTTTCTGAGATACAGCCCGGACAAACTTTTTCCTGCCGCCCACCCACCCACCCGCCCGCCCGACAGGACGCCCGCCCGCCCGCCCATCCGGACACCATGGGTGAAAACAATACCCCGGGTAAAAAGTGTAACTGTAGTCCATTAGTTAAAACAGTAGCACAAGATATTTAATAGTAAGCAGACACTATATTTATTATTATTATTATAAAATTCATATTTATAACTCACTTTTCCAGACCCTATATTCCGTCTCCACATTGCGTTTCAGTGCGGGCTTGTCCTCTTTAGGAAGTGTGTTCTGCTGGAAAAACTCCTGGAAGGGCTGGGGGAAGTTCTCCAGTGTGTGAGGACTCCAGGCATGAGGCGTGTGCTGCATGATGGATGTCAGTATGTCTGTACACCACTTGGTAGAGAGAGTCTCAGGGCCTGGAAAATTAACGTTATTCCATTGTCATGAAAAATCCCCTTAACTCAGAACAAACCACACAGCATCAATGTATTTCTGTCATAACACAGAATACCATTTTTTTTAAAAAAGTTTTATGTAACTTTCAACCACTTATGCCCTATTCAAACTACAGGTGATATGCCCCGTGGTTAGAGGTTTTACTCTGCGGCAGAACCGCCTCCAAGAACGCCACATACCTTCTGAGATTCGGTGTATCATTCACACTACGGCTGGTATAACCCAAGATTGTAGTCTCGGGCAAAACACCCCTGTCCTTAACTTACAGGTGCAATATTGTAACTTACAGTCCAAGGTTCATATGTGACCTAGAGACACAGTGGTGACGACCGAAGGACGGACGACCGAAGGACGACCGAGTCACAACCTTATATACAATGTGATCACACCTTCAGTTACCGTAGCAAGAAATTCATCTGCGCATGCCCACGGTACGAAATTCCGAGTCCGAAATTTTAAACTTTCTGAAACTTCCTTATTAGGCGCAAGGTAATGGATGTTTTGCCACTGCGTCACAAGGTCGCATACAAATCACGGACATGCGCATTTCGCCAAACACCTATAATCCTTGAACGTATCACCTGTAGTGTGAATGGGGTAATAATAGAAATGCATGACAATTTTGAAAAAATTCTTATTACATTTTATCATTTAATGCACCCATTTACTCAATGCTGACACAATTTTGTTCCACCTGTGACATGCATGGCCCTTGCTAGTGTGAGAACCAGTGCCCTGTTCAGCTCCTCTGAGTCCGATGAGATCAGCACACACGATGTTTTGTTTGACTCACTAAACATGCGTGAGAGTTGGGGATGCACTTCCCAGCTTCCCAAACCCATCACCAGACGTAATGCAGTGCTCTCCACACTGAAAAAAACAGAGGGATCTTTGTGACATAATTCAGTAAACACCCTAAATCAGCAACACCATGAAATAAATGTCAAAGTGACATAATTGGTTTGGTTGGAGTTGTGATTAATGTAAAAGTAAATGCCCTAAATCAGCAAAACACCTGTAAACACAAGTAAGCAATAAACTAGATGTGGGTTCAAACACAGGTACAGGCAGACACATAGTGGCTCGGATGACCACTTAAAATGGAGGTTGCTTGTTAAGAGATCCAAACCCCAGTGGCAGGATGTAGCACCTCAAGGGCATTGACAAATGGTTATCTTTGAGCCTCTGTATTTCAGTTAGGGGAAAGTTATTTACTTGAGAGCTAGTGTTGGTATCGAATAATAATATGCATATCGATATCAAACTATATTTTTGCCTTCTGTATCGATCGATATTGAAATATCGGGGCATGAGATGCTTTCCTTTGGGACACCTTCCAAACTCTTTCGCGAGGTTTAGTATTTCCCGAAACGTAAAAAAATATGGCGTTTCCGCTTTACCGGTAAGTGAAAGTTTACAAAAATAATATGAAAACCAATATATTCTTCAAATATTTTCCTTTATTTGAATGAAAAACCCCATATTTGTACCTGTTAGGTAGTATATTTCAATATTGATATGGCACTCTACATTATTGATATCGGCAAATTTAGCGTAAATCAATAAATATTTCAATATCGATAAACAATACCAGCACTATTGAGAGCTAGGGCTGTACTTGGGAAGTCAGACTGGTGAAATAGCACTTTGAATCCTGAAGCCAAAGAGATATTGTAGTGAGTGAAAAATACTTTGGATTTTAGTGACCTATGTTTGTTTCTTTTAATGAGATAATTCTTTCTTTTTTGCAGTCAGACATTTCCAAAATTGCCCAAAATTGGCAAAAACAGGAAATAACCACATTGAGGATGAACCTCCAGTTCCCCACACTGCTGATCAGCAAAAAAAGACATACTATAAACTTCCTAGCTCCCCAAGCTCATTATCAATGCATTGCTCCTCTCAGTTGAGAACAGACAGAAGTCAGTCAGATAATTCTGCAGATGCGATAAATCAGCAACAGCAGGAAGTAAACTAAAATCTGTGAGCGCATTGGTTTGGTGAGAGGACATGAACATCAAACCCATCACTCAAACCCATCACCCAACTAAATATTTTCAGGCTTATTTACCAGAGATGCAGCTGGTTTTGATTCGTCTGTGGCACGGATGCCAGTGAGTGCAGATGTCCGAGCAGCTGTACTCTGTAGTGCGGCTGTATATGATGCAGTCGGTAGCTAAACATCTCCAGCAAGGTGTGCAGAATTCCCCATGCACTGCTCTTAAACACACTGGGTAATAACTGACCTGAAAATATATTATTACTGTTATGTAAAAAGTTTTTCAGCATTTCTATCCATGACCGCATTAATAACATTATCATATATTGTCAGTTTGTGGACAGGTGTGAGCAGCGTGCGAAATTCACCATGGCCCCGTGGCCAGGGGCCCCCCTTTTTAAGTTAGGGCCACCACAACTTGACTTTCATGGGCCCCAATGGGCCACCACATTGACTACAACATGCCTCATGTGGTAATACAATCCAGTGTGCTGTCATTTTTGTTAAAATTGGTTTTCTTTCCCCATGGCTAAGTCGTTAATTATGCATTGTTTTGCATACTCCAGATTGAGTTCACCCTTACTTAGCTGACACTGTTTTTCTGTTGTGTCTTTCACACACAGGCCAACATACCTCCCCCCTAACATGTTAAAGCTAGGCAGTGACTGGTGTATGAAATTTCAGGGAAGACAGCAGGGAGGTTAGATTGGGGAACTGGTTATTTTTGGAAGCTGGTTATCCTGTACTTAAATTTGTTATTTACACTAAATGCTGTCAGTTTTTTTTCTAGTAATGATGCAACTGTTGTGTAAGAGGGAAATGTTCATTCCAAAACATAAATTTCACTTTTGTTATCTCTATAGGTGTTATTTAAGACTAAACAAATACCACTGACTCCTGAACTTTTACATGTGCATTATATAGCCCTTGCCATGTAATAAATGTTACTTTTTATTACATTGGCATTCCTACTATTTCTGGAAACAGAGATATTTCTTATCATTTGCATCAAAACAATTTTATTTCTATTTTTCTTATTCTATTAAAGAAATCCTTTGTGTTTTGGGATAGAAAATGACCCAATCTAATCCACCCAGTGTGAACTATTGATTTTTTCCCCACATTCAGTCTCTCTCTCTCTCCCGGCACAACTCCTCTTTGTGTGAGAAACAAAATCGTATGTATGTATGTAATATGTATACACTTGTACTTGAGGAGGGAAATAAAACTACAGATCAATGTTGATTTGGCATTTTTGGCTCTGGGACTGGCACAAAATTTTTCTTCATATTTCAGATGATACTGAGCTTTGTTTACAGTTCGTTATAAGGGAGTCACTTCATATGAGAATATAATCCTTAACACAACACACAAGCAACACAACTTATGCAGAAAAACTATTCATTTACTCAAACATAATACATGCCAATATATTAAGTTCTTGTTTCATATTCCTAGGCCCTTAATTATGGGTGAAAAGTTGTCAAAGTTGAATGAAAAAAAAGTAAATATGCCCATCTATCGTGACAAAAAAACAATACTTAACTGTTATGCATGAGGACATAATGGAATACACATCAATCCAAAAAACAAGCAGATTAATTTGTATGATTTACTTTTTCAAATAACAGTTTCTTTAAATTTTCAATTAGTGCAATGTGTGACAGTTAAAAAAAGTAAAAACATAAAATATATTGCTAGTTTATTTTTTTAGTTCTACAAAAAATTATCTAAAGTTAATAAAAATCTAAATCATACAAAATTTTAGTGAGACATTCTTCTTTGGAGTAGTGTGCACAAAAGTGGTGTTGGTTTTTATTTTATATATTTTTTGTGTCACGAAAGGAAGGCATTTCAAAAATATTCATGAGTTTTCAGGGGTCCCATTTAAATGCATTTTTAATGACATTAGCTTTCTACTTGATATTTCTTCAAAAATTAATTTACATGTTTGGTTTTATTTTGTTGTCTTCTTTACAATACTTTATATCACTTGAGAGACTGGTCACATGGAGTCGAGCGTTTTGCACTCTCTGAGTGCATCTTGTATAATTTGTATTCAAGCTTGAAGTTAAATAAAGAAATTTAACATAAATCACTTTTGTATCTTGTGACTTGTCACTTTTAATAAATTAAAAAGACAGTTTGTTAGAAAAAAAAATGTTAATTAGTTTTTAAAAAGTTTGGGCCATCAAGTTTTAATAGGGGCCACTGAACTTCAGAACCTTGTGGCCCTATCGGGCCACCACTACTTTGCAACGAATTTCTCACACTGGGTGTGAGTTGGCAAACGCATCATTCATAAGTTAATTAATGGACGATAAGTGTATTGAAAAAGGTGTGTCTTTAGTTTAAAAAGTATCATGCTTCAGGCCAATACGGCTAGTCCTTATTTCCAGTTTGATTGCCACAAAGTCATTCAGAGTGTTACTCCCCTGAAATGAATGTACCAGCCTGTCATGGATTTATGTCCCCAACAAGTGGTTTTTTTTTCAAATTCCTTTTTGTCATTATGTACCTGCTCTTTGGAACTCTCTACACTTTCAAAGAAGAAACTGCCCCTCTGTTACTTCCTTCAGGAAACATTTGAAAAATCAGCTCCTTAACTCTAGTTTGTCCACTAAGTCTCCTTCGGTTACACCCACAGCTCTGGATTACCAACCTTGACCGCCCTTCAACTATTCTAACGATTAATATTTTTGTTTACTTAGTGCACTGAGTTCCCCAGTGTGGGGCAGATATTGAACCTGTATTTATTTATTTGGGGTTTTACATCACTTTCAACACTGTACAGGTCATATCACGACGGATACTTGGAAGGGCAGAGGAAACCAGTACATACAGTTGGTCAAGGTTCTGTACTGTAAACTGCCGACCAACGGCAAGCAACTACCAGCTTTCCCACTTGAGGTAGAGCTGTGAACCGAACCCCGGCCTCAGAGGTGGGAGGCGAGAGTGTTACCACTCTGCCACCCTGGCCCCAATATTGCACCTGTAAAGCAGATTAGATTAGTGTCAGTACCCATAAACAATCCTGGGTGCAGAGAGACACACATGTGTAAAGCACAATCCCCTGTACCTGGCAAGGATCAAACCCCACATCTTCCACTCTGAAGTCCAGTACCCTAACCACAAGGCCACAGACTGAGTGTCTTTCATAATATTCACTACAGTAACAGGCACATGTATTTAAGTGGTTGGGGGGCAACATCAACATGATTTTATGGTATAATCTCAAAAAGAAAATTTACAAGAAACAACAAATTGAAAACATTGCACACTGAGTAGTATTTTAATATGGAAATATAAACTATTCCTAGTTGAATATTATCAACCTATATTTCCGGTTATTTTGAAATGTATACAGACTTGTGTACAATTTGGCACACTGTACAAACTTTTAATTGTCTAAATACTTTTTGGGTATATTTTTTCTGAAATAAAGAATATTATGTATATCTACTATAATATCACAATTTTCAAAATGTCACAACAATATGTCAATTCCAAGTGCCTGAAACAATCTTCATAATAAACCCTAGATTCCAAATGCACACCAGTGTTTGTTTCCACTGGTTATAGTGCCAGGATATTTTTAATGTTCATAATGAAACCATCTCTCATTTAAATATCTTACTGATGAAACCCTTGATTCCCAGGGACTCGATCTCAATGTACACCAGCAGGCGGCTGTATGTCTCCACTAATGCTGGCGCCAGGGCAACATTTGACTTGTTCTGGGCCAGTTTGATCACTTTGGTGCCAATACTATGGATGAGACTAGGAAAGTACATGAAAAAACACGGTAAATAGAGAGAATAATTCAGATAAATTTCAATATTTATATATTGAAACTTGAGTTTGGCTTACTAGAAAGATAAGTATTGAAATATTGTTTCCTATAGTTAAATACATCACTTTACAACTCAACTGGAGCTTATACTTCTAATATATTATGTTACTGTGTGAGATTGATTGAAAACTATCATAACTTTCACAACTCATTTGAAAATACAGAAATTTCACAGTTTAAACTTTCAAAATAAAAGTCAGAACCATTATCATTAACACTGAAATAATGATATCTTTTCAGCATTTCTAAAAAAAAAATGTTTAAAATTTATTTTCAGTATTCACAGATAAAATGGAGTAATATATACTCATTTTCAACAACAGATTATGAACTATTTAAGATTGGATATCTCTTTTATTAAAGCAACAAAATGAAAAGGAGACCATAATGTTAATAATATGCAATACCTCATTTTAGCATGTACTGTGAGACAGTCAAGCATACACATGGGCAGCGGTGTTGTTGGGCTGGTTGCCGGGATGTTGCCAGGCAACATGATGGTCTTCTGTGGGTTGCCATATATTGTCTCCACTAGGAAACTCATCGGCATCATGAAGCAGTCTTGGTTAGTTGAGTCTGAAAAATAGCATCAGAGATGCCCGTACCCCACAGCCAGGGAAATAGTTTTCAACACCATGACATATAGAAGAAGTGAAACAGTACAAAGACTTCAGCGAAAGACAGATACTTTCACCACAGAGTCACTAATATAAAGGTTCAAATAATGTTTAAGTAGAGAAAATAACTTCTAAGAGAAAGAAAATGTATGTAAAGATAAAGTACTAAAACAAAACAATTCAACAGCAAGATGACAGTGTTAATTAGTAAACTAAAAAATATAAAGCTGTAAAATTTATTAATTGGAGAATAGCTGTCAATGGAAATAGTATAATTATGTAAAAGTGCATATAGTAATCAGTTGCAGTAATCCATATATCTTTGTCATAAGAGAAAGATGTCACAAATGTAGCAGATGAACACACTTTGGCAGAGCAAAATTACATACAACCCCTAACCAATGTCCCTACCAAGTGTCAACCTTCTATACCTTATGGAATCCAAAAAATAGCCCAGACAAGATTTCAAAACTCATGGTCACTATGACAAGGTCAAATCAAGGTCACAGAATGATGTTGCACACCTACAACCCATAGTCCATATCCCTACCAAGTATCAACTTTCTACACCTCACAGTTTCCCAGATATAGCCTGGACAAAAGATTTTATAGGTCAAGGTCACTACGGCAAGGTCAAATCAAGGTCACATCATGACATTGCACACCTACAGACCCTAACCAATGTCCCTACCATGTAACAACTTCCTAAACCTTACGGTTTCCGTGATATAGCCAGGACAGGATTTTATAGGTCACGGTCACTACGGCAAGGTCAAAAGTGAAATCATGGTCACACCATGACGTTGCACACCTACACCCCTTAACCAATGTCCCTACCAAGTATCAAATTCCTACACCTTACAGTTTCTGAGATATAGCCCGGACAAGATTTTCAAACTCAAGGTCACTACGGCAAGGTCAAATCACGGTCATACCATGATGTTGCACACCTACACCTCCTAACCAATTTCCCTACCAAGTATCAACTTCCTACACTTTACGGTTTCTGATATACAGCCCGGACAAACTTTTTCACGTCGCCCACCCACCCATCCAGACACCATGGGTGAAAAGAATACCCCGACAGCCCTTAAGGGCTGTGGGGTAAAAAGCATTCGACAAAAGAAGGCCAAAGTAGTTTAGGGCCAGTGTTTTACTCTTAAAATGTTGCTTTTCTGAGCACTTTCTTAAAAAAATAGAATTTTTCTCAGAAAAGATCCTGTAAAAGGAAAATACCATAACTTGAATTCAAAATCTGCATTTGTTTGGGAAAAATGACAAAAGGAATTTCCTTTCATTAAAATATGACTCAGTAATTGTGCAACCTTTATGTATAAATTCAATCCAAAAATAACTCTGGCCAAATTGCAGTCATTAATATTATAAATATATGTGGAAATATATCTTAATCTTATTACCTTGTTTGTTGTTCCTTGCATAGAGTATTACTTTTTGACAAATATTGGGACTGAATTATCATATTCAAATGTGTAAACTTGTAAATTTTAATTACTTAAATGTAGCTTTTATAAGCTACAAGCTTACCATGTGGGACTTAATGCTGTTCTCGGGTTGCCACACCCGGGGCCAACGTCTTAGAAAAAAAGACAGTTCTTGTTAGCCACCGGATACACTGCTAGTTGTCGTCACGTGATAACCTCTGACCTCTCGCCCTACTTTCTCGTTGAAATTTTCTAAAACCTACCCCTCAGCTGTAAACAGCGGGGAGGCAGGGTGGGACTCTTCTAAGTCCCACATGGTAAGCTTGTAGCTTATAAAAGCTACATTTAAGTAATTAAAATTTACAATTTTATTACGCTACAATAGCTTACCATGTGGGACTTAATGCTGAATTCAACCGCCCGGTGGCGGGATTACAGCTGAGACTGGAAGATATGTCATTTTTTCTAAGATTTTGAATTAATATGTATAGAATAGTGCCAGAAATACCAGTCTGAGTCCCATTTACAGTGCCCCGATCCCGAAGACCGGGCCTGTAATGAGCCAAAAACCTGTGCTGAAACTGTCTAGATGTTTGATTGTAGGACGGAAGTGCAGCAGTGCTCACTTCGAGGTCTAAGGGTCCCTGAGGGCCCTTCACTAGTGACTGACCAACCCATGGTTGGACATCTCATAAATTTTTTACAACCTGAATATGAGATTAATGACAACTAAATAAGTCCTTAATAGAAGTTACTTGATAACTGAAAAACAAAAATGACCTTACCCGTAACATCTTGAAGGTAAAGGAATACCTAGATCCTGGGAGAGACTCCTGAAGACTTGGTTGTAGCGGATGTGCCCCCCCTCCCCCTTTTTTCTTTCCGAGGACAACTGGTCTGAGGGGAAGGATCTAGGACTTGTTGTGCCGCCACTACTGGTCCCAGATACATATTGTTGTCGGTGTCCGACCAAGTAAGGTCTTTTAGGTAAAAATTTGTAAATGTGTTGTGAGCTTTCCAGTGACAGGCTTGCATGATTTGGTCCACCGATACCTCACCGTAAAAGGCCTTAGAGGCCGCGAAGGCCCGGATGTCATGCGCTTTGACTTGGACCAAGTCCAAGGCTTGTTGATCTGCTTGTTTGTAACAAAGTAGGATGGTTTGTTTCAACCATGAAGAGAGAGTAGGGGGTCTGATGTCTGAGGTATGTCCTTTCGTAAAGGAGATGAAAAGGAGAGAATGAGACCCTCTCAGGTCTTTGTTCGGTCCAAATAAAACCTCAGGGCCCGCACGGGACACAGGGTCCTGTCTTCCTTAAATTGTCTATCTACAATGGTAGTCAAAGCAGGAATAGTCACTGGAGATACACTTTGAGAACCTTCTCTTGCTAGTTGGTTTTTGGCTATGAAATCAGAAGAAGGGAACAAGGCAACCTTTTCCCATTGGCCTAGATTAGATACTTGTTTGCGACCCAGGCATGGATTTCGCTGCGGCGATTGCCGGAGGCCAAAGCTAGCAAGAAAGCAGTTTTAGAGTAAGATGTTTGAGGTCTGTGTCTTTCATGGGCTCAAATGGTGCTTTAGTGAGCTCGTTAAGGACAACAGAAAGGTTCCACTTGGGTAAATTTCTGGAACTCTTAGGACGATCCCTGTGAAAACTGGAGAGTAACCTATGAAGGTCTGCATTGTGTGCAATGTGTTGGGCCGTTGGGCCCAAAGTGTCAACGATTACAGTCCTGTAACCATCAATGGTCGAGGGGCGCCTGTTTAAGTCTTGGTACAGGTACATGAAAAAATCTGAGATTTGTTTCACAGATGGAGTGGAGAAATCCACCGAATTTTCTCTGCACCATTTTTCAAATAGGGCCCACTTTCACCTGTAGATGGTCCTTGTTGATGACCGCTGAGGGGCAGCAATTCTCTCTGCCACCTCCACAGAGAAGCCTTGTTCTTGGAGTTGTCCGCTCCTAGACACCAGGCGTGGAGGTTCAGCTGTTGTGGATAGTTGTGGAACACATAGTTGTGGGACTGTTTGAGTAGGGTCGTTGACACTGGGAGTTGTAGTGGGATCTCTGTTGAGAGCTGCACTAGGTCCCAAAACCAGGGCATCCCTGGCCAGCCTGGGGCTATTACGATGATCAGACAATAACATTGCCTGATCTTTTGGATCACCTTGTGAAGGAGCCGGGTACGCCTAGGCCGTGAGGTTGGTCCAGTTTATGTTTAGAGCATCTATGTCCCAGGCCCTTGGGTCTGGGATAGGAGACACGTACAGTGGGAGCTTGTGGTTCAGGTGAGTGGCAAATAAGTCTACATGAGGTGTGAACCACTTCTGGCAGATCTGTTTGAACACCTGGGGGTGAAGAGACCATTCTGTTGACTGCACTTGGTTGGACCTGGACAGTAGGTCGGCCATCATATTCAGGCACCCTAGAACGTGCCTGGCTTTCAATGTTATGAGGTAGTGATGGCCCCAGGTCGTGATCTTCCACAGGAGAGCGCACATCTCTACTGAGTGTGTTCCTCCTTGTTGTTGATGTAGGCTACCACTGTTGAGTTGTACATCGCAACTAATCAATTCTAGGACATATATGTGTAGCCTTTTTTCCCGATCTGACCACAGACCCTTGTGGAATCTTTGGTCTAAGTGAGCGCCCCAACCTTCGTGTGAGGCGTCGGTAAAGAGTTGGATACTGTGGTGTTTGGGATGAAGGTCTGCACCTCTCATCACGTTTGAGGGATTTTGCCACCAATCTAGGTGGGCTGCAATGGCTTCTGTCCAAGGAAGGAGGTTGTCCAGCGACTGAGGATATCTCCAGTGCTCCTTGAGATGAAAATGAAAGGGCCTCCTGTGAAGGCGTCCCTCCGGGACCATTTTCTCCGTTGAGGTTAGCAACCCAATTAGAGACATCAAACATCTTGCAGTCAAAACACGTTTTGACTTGAGTAGTAGGATCAAATCCTGAAGTTTGAGCCATCTCTCTTGAGTGGGTTTTACAAGGGCTGAATCTAGGTGGTATTCGTAGCCCATGAACGAAAAACACCTGAGTAGGTTTCAGTTCTAATTTTTCCTGATTTATTATCCACCCCAAGGACTGAGTTAGGTCTACCACTGCCTATGTGTTCACTTGGGCTTCCTCCTGAGACTGGGACCTGATCAGCCAGTCGTCCAGGTATTGGTGAATTCTGAGTCCTCTTGAGAGGGCCATTAGTTTCACTTCCTTTACGATCATTGTAAAGACCTGGGGGCTGTGGCTAGTCCGAATGGGAGGGAGGTGAATTGGAACACCTGTGACTTGTAGCAAAACCTTAGGTATTTCCTTGAGTTTGGATGGATGGGGATGTGTAGGTAAGTGTCCGATAGATCTATCGACGATACCCACTCCCCTGGAATCAGGGAGGTCCTGATGAACTCTGGAGTTTCCATTTTGAACTTTTCTACGTGTAGAAAAGTGTTGAGCCTGTTTAGGTCTATGACTGGCCTCCACCTTAGGTGAGGCTTGGTACTAGGAACAGGCGACTGTAAAACCCGAGAGATTTTACATTTTCCACCCTTTCTATTGCGTTCTTTGACATAAGAGACTGGATACAGAGGCCAGTATTTGGTCTTTGAAGGGCCTTGTATTCTGACCGGGTCAGGAGTCTGACTGGACTTGCATTAAAAAGAATGACAGGATTTGTTGCCAGTCTAATCTGAAAGAACGGAGGAGAACTCCTACTGGTGGACTGAGTGAGGCTGGAGGAGTCATTGGGGGGAAGGGTTTTTATGCCCTCGTCCCCTGGAGTGGGTCAAAAGACCTTGGAGCCTCGGCTACTCGATTTCCCCCTACCTGGGGAAAACGATGGATACTGCTAGGGATGGAATGACCCCCATTGGGGTGGTTCCTGTAGGAGCCTCTAGATGTGGGGAATTGGAAAGGGTTGATTAATAGGGCCTAAACCCTAAGTGTTATTACAGGTGCCTTGATGAGGGACTCCTGTCCCTCCTAAAGTAGTTGTGAATGGGGAACTTTAAGATCTAAAGATCCAGTATCTCACCTGAATTCACCATACCCCTTCTGACTACTTATATGCACCATGGAATTGAGTTTGACCTGTCTGGTAGTAGCCTTGCTACTGTCTTAACATATATATATAACCAGGTTGTATTCAGAAAAAAAAACCTAGTGAAGAGCAGCCTGAAGCTCAACTCTTGCTTCCAGAAGGGGAGGAGGGGCCTACCCAAGGAGGCCCCTAAGGAGATACAAATTTGAAAACTTGTTCCATTTTAAGGGAAATTAAACTGCCCAAGTTCCTGTTGGCCTAGTAAATCATCCAGAGTCCAGACTGTGGAGGATCTAGGCATAAATTCCCTGGGGGCAGGGAGGTTAAAAAAACTGCCTAAGTTTCAATGTCCTCAAAAACTGGTTAGGGTGAAGTCAGGCAACCTACTTCCCTAAAATACAGAGCCAGGACTGAATGAAGGACCTTGTTTAGAAGGCCTCTTGGGCTTGAGGACTTGGACTTTTGAACTTGGACCCAAGCCTCCAATAGGTGATATTTACTGCCAGGCTGGTGAACTATTACTCCAAGTTTTATTTATTTATTTATTATTTATTTATTTATTTATTTAATTTTATTTATTTATTTATTTATTTTGTGTGTGTGTGTGAGGATTGTTAGTGTTCTGATCTGGAATCAACATCCGAACATCAGAGTAGATGATCCGATCATCCGAGGATCAGATCTACATACAATCCACCAAGCATTAGATTTCAGATGATCCGAGAGATGCAATGAAAACCGAGTATCAAATCATACTGGGTTGAATAGAAGTTGAGAATACTGCATCCGATTCTCGGATGCATTAAAAATCTCGGATGAACTAAGATCTTATCTGAATTTAAGCAGGGATCTGATCCACCCTGGAGAAAGAAGTTGGATATTATAATTTCCATGTAAGCTTTCCTTAAGGTAAGCTTCCAAGGAAGCTTTGCCTTTCCTTCTTTGAAGGAACTACACAACTAGATTTACGTAAGTAAATCAACTGTGACACAAGGTCACCTGCCCCACCCGCCTCACTGCAGGTAGGGCTAGTTGTGAGATAATGAAAGCAGAAAATTACACAGAATTTTATTAAATAACATAGAATCTAAAAAACAAGTAATTATAATTTAAAACTGGATGAATTAAAATATACTTAAAATAATGGGTAACCAAGGTTACCTTATAGCCTAAAGAGACACGTAATGTCTAGACGATTAATGAAGAATTCTATTCCTGTTTATTTAAGTATTAACCTTATAAATGGTCAATAATACAGGGAAGAAGGGATAAAATATATTATTTTATTTTATTTATATTTATAAACGTACTGTAAGAAACCCGCGTCTCTCAGCACATGCGGTCTAGACGTGACGTCATCACAGGGGTTTCCCCGAGGATTCCCCCAGTTAGAATCGTGCATTATATCATATTTTAACCCTTAAAATGGACCAATAGAGTAAAAGAACGGGGGTAAACCCTTGCAAAATTTATTTAATTTGATTTCAACAGGCATATATTCCTGTATAAAAACTACCAACGCGAGACGCGCATTACAAGAAATTGCTGTCTCGACAATAAAAACGGAAGTTGTTTCCGGAGATTTTACTCGGCCAGGACTCGTTTGTGTTACATTTATACACTTTTAAACCCTAAAAGGGGTCCAATAATGAAGCAGATAGGGCTTAAATATTTTGTTTTATTTTATTTTACTGACAGGCATATATATATATCCTGTATTAGAAACCACATAAACGAGTCGCCATTGCTTTACAACGTGAACCCGGAAGTGGACTTCAGTTGTAAAATATAGTAAAGATACTTATCTGAACTATGAAAAGACATCGAATTGTGATTCTATGCAATAAAATAAAGAAACTGGTGTAGTTTCCATATCCAACAATAAGTATATCCTTGTAAAAAAGAAATAATATTCCTTGCAAAATAAGGCATTGTAATTCGAGTGGCCAACGAGAAAGTAGGGCGAGAGGTCAGAGGTTATCACGTGACGACAACTAGCAGTGTATCCGGTGGCTAACAAGAACTGTCTTTTTTTCTAAGACGTTGGCCCCGGGTGTGGCAACCCGAGAACAGCATTAAGTCCCACATGGTAAGCTATTGTAGCGTAATAAAATTGAAATTTTACAGAACGTTCTATACAAAAAAATAAAACAAATGACTGAAAATAAACATCCAACAATACGTATGTACTGAGAAATCAGTAAATTATTCAGAGATATTTCAAACGACTTTCTAATATGGCGGCCAACGAGAGAAAAGGACGAATTACCAAACGACACTGCTATGGGACATACTAAACCACGGACTCAGCAAAATCCAAACGTCCATTTTCTTGGTTGTTGGCTGGAGTCGCGGCCTCCCGAGTTAGTATTCAGTCCCACATGGTAAGCTATTGTAGCGCAATAAAATTATCCAATTACACTGAAATTTATTGTAAATTCAAGAAAATATTAAAAACATATATCACATATCTCACATATTTGGAAATTATAAAGTGAACTAAAATAGTAGCCAGTAACCCAGTATTATATTGTGTTGTGTATTTATACTAAACGCAATTATATGACCCATCTGACTGTACAAGTACAGTCCAACTCTCAAATTACAGACATTCCCCTAACTGAAAGACAGGATGACCATTTATCAACATCCATTAGGTTCTTTAACCTGCCACTGGAGATAGGACCCAATGAGAGGACTGCCATTTTAACTGGTCATCAGAGCCACTATGTATCTGCCTGTACCTGGGTTTGAACCGACGTACTTGTTACCCACTAGGCCATAGTGGCAGATTAGGTCCATTGTTGGATTAGAATTAAGTATCAAACTTTAAATACAACTAGAAATAAGAAGCCCTGTAAAAGGAGAAAGCGGAAGAATAGAGAAATAGGCGGATTGCAAACAGGAAAACACATTATCATGTGTAATGTCCACCCATGAAGCTTGGAAACACAAGTCATTTAATGAAAAGAAGAAAATGTAAATATCTGGAGGTCAAAAATTTCGACAAAATCGCTCTATCTTGCACCATTTCTGAGATAAATGCATTTTTGCATTTTACGCAGAAATTCAAGATGGCTGCCAAATATGGCGGGAAAACGATTTTTGGGAAAAGTCGCCAGTTGACTCTACTGACACACTGGGGGTCAAAAACTTCCAACAAAATCGCTCTATCTTGCACCATTTCCAAGATAAATGCGTCTTTGCGTTTTGCGCAGAAATTCAAGATGCCTACAAAAATGGCGCGAAAAACGATTTTTGGGAAAAGTCACCAGTTGACTCTGCTGATACCCTGGGGGTTAAAACTTTTGACAAAATCGTTCTATCATGCACAGTTTTATGTGTTTTACGCAGAAATTCAAGATGGCCACCAAAAATGGCGGGAAAATGATTTATGGGAAATGTCACCAGTTGACTCTGCTGACACCGTAGAGGGTCAAAAATTTTGACAAAATCGTTCTATCTCACACCATTTCCAAGATAAATGCGTTTGTGTTTTACGCAGAAATTCAAGATGGCTGCCAAAAATGGCGGGAAGCGATTTTTGGAAAAAGTTACCAAAAAGTTAACTCTGGGTATACCCTTGACTCTGCTGACACCGTAGAGGGTCAAAAATTTTGACAAAATCGTTCTATCTCACACCATTTCCAAGATAAATGCATTTGTGTTTTACGCAGAAATTCAAGATGGCTGCCAAAAATGGCGGGAAGCGATTTTTGGAAAAAGTTACCAAAAATTTCAACAAAATCGCTCTATCACGCATCGTTTCCGAGATAAATGCGTTTTTGCATTTAATGCAGAAATTCAAGATGGCCACCAAAAATGGCGGCAAAATGATTATTGGGAAAAGTCACCAGTTGACTCTGCTGATACCCTCCCTGGGGGTCAAAAATTTCGACCAAATTGATGTATCTCACACCATTTCCCAGATAAATGCGTTTTTACGTTTTACGCAGAAATTCAAGATGGCTGCCCAATGGCAGGAAAACGATTTTTGGGAAAACTCGTCAGTTGACTCTGGGGATACCCTGGCGCTCAAAATTTTCACGAAATCGCTCTATCTCGCACCGTTCTCGAGATATTTACACTTTTTTATTTTCCGCTAAAATCCAAGATGGCCGCCATAAGTTGCGAAAATTGAAATTTTTCTCTTTTCAATAAGACACCCTTGTACTACCCACTAGGCAAAAAATTCACTTGAAATCGCTCTATCTCTTACAGTTTCAGAGATATTTACACTTTTTTATTTTCCGCTAAAATCCAAGATAGCCGCCAAAAGTTCAGAAAATTGAAAGTTTTCGTTTTTACCCAGGATAATCTTCTATTACCCTTTGAGTCAAAAATTTGCACAAAATCGCTCTATCTATAACGGTTTCTGAGATATAAGCAAATTACTCAAAAGAAGTATTGAAAATAGCCATTAAAGTACCTAAAGAGCTACAACAGCTGAAAGCAATCCCAAGCAAGACACTGACCCAATAATCATGCATACCAAATTTGGTGAAGATAGCTCAAATACTTTTCCTTAAAATGAGTGGAAATGATGTGTGACGCCGGATGCCGGATGCCGGACGCCGGACGCCAGATGCCGGAAAAAGCAAAAATAATATGTCCACCCCCACCGGGCGGTGGACATAATAAAATAGCATCAGAGATGCCCGTACCCCACAGCCTGGGGAAATAGTTTTCAACAGCATAACATATAGAAGTAGTGAAACAGTACACAGACTGGGATACTTTCAGAGCAGTGTCAGTGCCCAAATAATGTAGAGAAAATAACATCTAAGAGAAAGAAACTGCATGTAAAGAAAAAGTATTAAAACAAGACAATTCAGTAAACTAAAAATTAAGAAGCTTTAAGACCCATTTTGATATTCATTTGTATGGTCGAATTATGGTTTGAATGTTTTGAATATTACCCATACATACAGATGTGGCAATACATGCTTTTATGTGGAGTTGGGGCAAAACCTGTGGCTCACTTGATGCAATACCATCTGTTACACAATGGGAAGTTGCAAAAGTAAAACAGGTTAATGAATTCTAATATGACTTTAACAGTGCTTAATCTACATCAAAAGACACCCAAAGGTGCAACAACCAAGATTCAAGTAAAAAGATATAAGAGAGATATAAGAGAGATAAAATAGTATTAGATATCCCCGTAGAGAGATAAAATAGCATCAGATATGCAAGATCGAAGGTCAAATCCAGGTCACACCATGACGTTGCACACCTACAACCCCCGACTAATGTCCCTACCAAATATCAACTTCCTACAACTTATGGTTTCCGAAATATAGCCCACACAAGGCATTATAGGTCAAGGTCACTACGGCAAGGTCAAAGGTCAAATCAAGGTCACGCCATGACGTTACACACCTACAACCCCTAACCAATGTCCCTACCAATTACCAACTTCCTACACCGCACGGTTTCCGTCATATAGCCCGAACAAGTTTTTATAGGTCAAGGTCACTACAGCAAGGTGAAAGGTCAAATCAAGGTCACACCATGACGTCGCACACCTACATCCTCTAACCAACGTCCCTACCAAGTATCAACTTGCTACACCTTACGGTTTCGGAGATATAGCCCGGACAAGATTTTATAGGTCAAGGTCACTACGGCAAGGTCAAATCAAGGTCACACCATGATGCTGCACACCTACACCCCCTAACCAATGTCTCTACCAAGTATCAACTTCCTACACCTTACGGTTTCCGAAATACAGGCCGGACAACCTTTTTCCCGCCACCCGCCTACCCACCCATCCGGACACCATGGATGAAAACAATACCCCGACAGCCCTTAAGGGCTGTTGGGTAAAAACCATTTAAGATATAACTAATTAATATTAAGACATAGCAGATAACACCCAACTATTCAAGATTTAAACTCTTCATGAAAATTTCAGTAAATATGCATATTTACTTATTTCACATATTTAATGGAATATATATACTTTCTTTGGAAAGCTTTTCTTTTCAGTTTAACATCTGAACAGCAATTATGATATGAAGATTTTATGGACTCAAAAGGAAAGTAAGACTGAATTACAACGTCTGATATTGATGACATATTACACTCACAAGCATTACACAGCAGGGCTATCTTATAGTCTGTCAATGAGAGTTGTCTTATATTCAAAGCTTGCTTCAAAAACCTGAAACCAAAGAGGTTAAAAAACAGAATACATTTTCAGAAAGCAACAAGACATACACACTATTAGTCCATATATTTTTCTTGGTCCTCCTTTTATTACCAAAAAACCTTGACTCAATAAGACACGTAAAATTTAATTTAGCTAAACACTAAAATATCAACTTTTAATACATCCTCCTAAGATTATATTTTCTTAAAACTTGCTCTTCAATTCAGATTACTTTGTAATTCAAACATTCTTTCTAGTCACTCACTCGTGTTTGTGTTCTCATTAGGCTCACTTACTGGTCGGGATGTCTACTCAATTGGAGCTATGCTAGAAGACAACTGCTTCACTATCCCCAAATCAGAAAAATTTTGTATTAGGAGAATCAGTATAGAAACTTTGGCTGAACTGTAGAATCCCCCGATGGAAGCAGAAATATGCTAATTATGCTTCAAACTTATGAATATACATGTATTTATACTTGGGAATCATGAATACATTAAAATCTATCTTCCTGAATTTGCAAAGGGTCGACAAAGCAGAAAAAGAATAATACTTTTACAGAGGTCGACAAAGTCAACAGAATTCTTATCCTACATATTTAAATAAAAGTGGACAAGGTACTCAGCAGTGTTTTGTCGACCTGTCGACCTAATACTGAAATGTCAAAAACTCCGCATTATATATAATATGTACGTGTGCAATTTGTCGACTTTGTCAACCTGTCGACCTTGCATTCTCCCCTACTTTCATCAGATTGTCGACTTTGTCTACCTCTCCACCAATACCTTATCTATGTATATTTCTTTTTTTTTTCATTTTGTCGACTTTGTCAACCTGTCGACCAACTACCTAGTAATATAATATATATACTTTCCTATTTGTAAAATTTTCTTTCAGTTTCCTAATTTAAATATTAATTTCCATATTTCTACTTCCGTCAGGGGGATTCTGCAGTCGCGCCGAAACTTTGGTGCTTACCGAGCCTTAAAGGTCACATATCACACTTTAACCATATACCAGAAAATATTTTATATTATGTACTAGTTAAAATAAAATCATTTGGTATATTTATTGTGGGAAATTTACTTTCTAACCGCCCCCAAAAAGTGTTTCAAAAAGCACATTTTTCTGTTTATTTTCTGTCGTCTCCATTTTCTGTTTTTGTGACGAGAAACAGATATGACGTCAGTCGGGACTAAACACCATTCATCACCATTCATGGTTGTGTATTTACATTTACAAAACACTATACTTTTTCTTAATTTTGGTTTGCAAAAAGCCTTTCTGGGAAGCTATATATATATAGCTTTTCTTAAGACCCAAGTTCCTTTGTTAGCCAGGAAAACTTTCAATTTACATAACAAAGTTTCACTCTACATAATGTACTCTTACAGATGGTGGTTTTTACTACTAAGATGGACAGTGTTTGATGAGCTTGTACATTTATTTGGTGAAACCAATTTTTTTTAGTGTGTGTGCATCTTAAACAAGAGGAGAGTGCCCGTGAACGGGCACTGTGTCAGCTGACTGAGTGTTTTTGATTTGTGAAGGTGATTAGAGGACAGAATAATTATCAGGAAAAGGGCTGTACAGAAATACAGTAAATGGTAACTGAACAGCAAGTTCGAAAGAAATTCCGAAGCTGACAGAAGAAAAGGATAAAAAAGTTGTGCCCTGTAAATGGTATTATGAAGGAAAATAACAAGGTAATTGTTTAAGTGTAAAAAATAGGTTAAAACATATTTAAAGAAATACTACAAATGCAATATCCTCGTTCGACCTTGAAGAAGGGGTCCAAGGTCAAATCTAACCACACAAATACATTTCTAGCACATGATTTCCTATGGTTTACCATTCCAAACCTCTAGGACCAATTATAAACTAGAGGATCGCTCGCAAAAAAAAAAGATAATGTTTTTGCATAGCAAAAACAAAGCGTCCGGAAAAGGATATAAAGGTGAGTGCTAAAGTATTAAGAAAATGCTTCGTTTCTAGCCTTATACTGTTGTGGCAACCAAAGTCAGCGCAGTCTGCTCTATCTAGCACGGTTTTCAAGATATAAGCATTTTTGTGTTTTGCAAAAAATAAAAAAATTAAAAATGTCCGCTATATTTGGCGAGACAAAAATATTTTGAAAATTGGCATGGCTACTCTGCAGAGATACCCAGCAGGTCAAAAATTTTGTTGAGTTCGCTCCATATAGCACGGTTTTCGAGATATAAGCATTTTTGTGTTTTGCAAAAACTTTGAAAATTCAAAATGGCCACCATTTTTGGGGAGACAAAAATTGTTGTCAAGACCACTGCCGCGGTGTGTATCTCCTGCCGAGCATTAAAGCAGAAGAAATAGCTTTTCCGAGATATTCACAATTTTTCATTTTCCTGTGTGAAAGCTCTTCCAAAAGTAGGTGAATGAGTTATTTGAGAAAAATTGGCTATCTGCAATACTATTAAGAGATAATTCATATTTACTCATTTTGAGTAGGTGAATAATTATCTATGGGTCTGAAACTTCACCAAGTGAAAGCTCTCCCAAAAGTAGGTGAAGGAGTTATTTGAGAAAAATTGGCTATCTGCAATACTTTTAGAGATAATTCGCATTTACTCATTTTGAGTAGGTGAGTAATTAGCTATGGTGTTTGAAACTTCACCATGTGAAAGCTCTCCCACAAGTAGATGAATGAGTATTTGATAAAAATTGGGTATCCGCAATACTTTTACAGATAATTAGCATTTACTCATTTTGAGTAGGTGAATAAATAGCTATGGGTCTGAAACTTCACAGAGTGAAAGCTCTCCCAAAAGTAGGTGAATGAGTTATTTGAGAAAAATTGGCTATCTGCAATACTTTTACAGATAATTCACATTTACTCATTTTGAGTAGGTGAATAATTAGCTATGGGTCTGAAACTTCACAGAGTGAAAGCTCTCCCAAAAGTAGGTGAAGGAGTTATTTGAGAAAAATTGGCTATCTGCAATACTTTTAGAGATAATTCGCATTTACTCATTTTGAGTAGGTGAGTAATTAGCTATGGGTCTGAAACTTCACCAAGTGAAAGCTCTCCCAAAAGTAGGTGAATGAGTTATTTGAGAAAAATTGGCTATCTGCAATACTTTTAGAGATAATTCGCATTTACTCATTTTGAGTAGATGAGTAATTAGCTATGGGCCTGAAACTTCACAGAGTGAAAGCTCTCCCAAAAGTAGGTGAATGAGTTATTTGAGAAAAATTGGCTATCTGCAATACTTTCAGAGATAATTCGCATTTACTCATTTTGAGTAGGTGAGTAATTAGCTATGGGTCTGAAACTTCACCAAGTGAAAGCTCTCCCAAAAGTAGGTGAATGAGTTATTTGAGAAAAATTGGCTATCTGCAATACTTTTAGAGATAATTCACATTTACTCATTTTGAGTAGGTGAGTAATTAGCTATGGGTCTGAAACTTCACAGAGTGAAAGCTCTCCCAAAAGTAGGTGAATGAGTTATTTGAGAAAAATTGGCTATCTGCAATACTTTTAGAGATAAATCACATTTACTCATTTTGAGTAGGTGAGTAATTAGCTATGGGTCTGAAACTTCACCAAGTGAAAGCTCTCCCAAAAGTAGGTGAATGATTAATTTGATAAAAATTGGCTATCTGCAATACTTTTAGAGATAAATCGCATTTACTCATTTTGAGTAGGTGAGTAATTAGCTATGGGTCTGAAACTTCACCAAGTGAAAGCTCTCCCAAAAGTAGGTGAATGATTAATTTGACAAAAATTGGCTATCTGCAATACTTTTAGAGATAATTCGCATTTACTCATTTTGAGTAGGTGAGTAATTAGCTATGGGTCTGAAACTTCACCAAGTGAAAGCTCTCCCAAAAGTAGGTGAAGGAGTTATTTGAGAAAAATTGGCTATCTGCAATACTTTTAAGAGATAATTCGCATTTACTCATTTTGAGTAGGTGAGTAATCATCTACGGGTCTGAAACTTCACCATGTGAAAGCTCTCCCAAAAGTACACGAATGAGTTATTTGATAAAAATTGGGTATCCGCAATAGTTTTTGAGATAATTAGCATTTACTCATT
The DNA here is from genome assembly GCA_964017235.1 of Sabellastarte sp. h YS-2021. NCBI lineage: Eukaryota > Metazoa > Annelida > Polychaeta > Sabellida > Sabellidae > Sabellastarte > Sabellastarte sp. h YS-2021. Next base: position 81,372,952 of record OZ024937.1, read on the forward strand.
TTGAGTAGGTGAAATCGCTCTATGTAGCACGGTTTTCGAAATATTAGCATTTTTGTGTTTTGCAATTTTTGCGCAAAAATTCGAAAATTCAAAATGGCCCCCATTTTTGGCAAGACAAATTTTTTTTGAAAATTGGCATGGCTACTCTGCAGAGATACCCTGTGGGTCAAAAATTTCGTCGAAATCGCTCTATCTAGCACGGTTTTCGAGATATAAGCATTTTCGTGTTTTGCAATTTTGCGAAAAATTCGAAAATTCAAAATGGCCGCCATTTTTTGCGAGAAATTTTTTGTCTGAAAATTGGCATGGCTACTCTGCAGAGATACCCTGCAGGTCAAAAATTTCGTCGAAATCGCTCTATCTAGCAGGGTTTTCGAGATATAAGCATTTTTATGTTTTGCAATTTTTGCGAAAAATTCGAAAATTCAAAATGGCCGCCATTTTTTGCGAGACAAAATTTTTTTGAAAATTGGCATGGCTACTCTGCAGATATACCCTGTGGGTCAAAAATTTCGTCGAAATCGCTCTAACTTGCAGGGTTTTCGAGATATAAGCATTTTTATGTTTTGCAATTTTTGCGAAAAATTCGAAAATTCAAAATGGCCGCCATTTTTGACGAGAAAATTTTTTTTTCAAAATTGGGATAACTACTCGGCAGAGATACCCTGCGGGTCAAAATTTCGTCGAAATCGCTCTAACTAGCACGGTTTTCGAGATATAAGCATTTTTGTGTTTTGCAATTTTTGTTTAAAATTTCGAAAATTCAAAATGGCCGCCATTTTGGGCGAGAGAAAATTTTTTTGAAAATTGGGAAAACTACTCCGCAGAGATACCCTGCGGGTCAAAAATTTCGTCGAAATCGCTCTATCTAGCACGGTTTTCGAGATATAAGCATTTTTGTGTTTTCCTTATTTGGAAAATTCGTAATGATTAATTAATCATTAATTACTCGGCCATTTCTTGACCAATCAATGCCAAAATCTAATGATTTCCAGATTTTAATAGAATGAATGTATTTGCCAAGTTTCAGGTGAATTGATAAAATTCCTTTCAAGTTATCATCCGGACAAGCTTCCCCATCGAAAAAAGACATTTTTGGTCATGTGACCTCTCTGATTGGTTGAAATGTCACTGCAGCATATTCAAAAAAATTCCCCAAGGCTACTGCCTAAACTTGCCAAATTTGAAAAGAATCCGCCTAACGGTTACAGAGTTATAAGGAAAACAAAATGCGGAGCCGGCGGAGCCAGAAGCTCTCCCATACACAAACAAGCGTCCCTTGCGGGACGCTTAATGAGTTATAAGCACTTTTAAGCTTGGCTGTCCTCATTTGACCTTGAAGGAGGGGTCCAAAGGTCAAATCTGACCATACCAAAAGATTCCGAGCCAATGATTTCCTATGGGATGGTTTACCATCCCAAATCTCTGTCACCAATAATAAGCGAGTTGTAGGCACTTTCAATTTTCGCTATCCTCATTTGACCTTGAAGGAGGGTTCCAAGGTCAAATCGGACCATATCAACAGATTCACAGCCCATGAATTCCTGTCTGTTTACCATCCCAAACCTCTGGGACCAATAATAAGCGAGTTATAAGCACTTTTAAGTTTGGCTATCCTTGTTGGTTTCCTATCCTTGAAGGAGGGGTCATTGAAGGTCAAATCTGACCACACCAAAAGATTCCCACCCCACGATTTCCTACAGGTTGGTTTATCATCCCAAACCTCTAGGATCAATAATAAGGGAGATATAAGCACTTTTCATGACTGACAAAAAACACCTGTGGCGGCCATCTTGTTTCTCAAAATGAGGCCAAAAATATTCCCAGACAACATTTTATGGTTATTAATATATACTGCAAACTTAAGAAAGCTAGCTATAATATTTTTTTTCATCAGAGCAGTAATGGTGAAATCTCTCTCTACACACTGCGGCTATCCAGTGGATACAATGATTTACTCAACAGTGAGAACCTGAAAGTAGCTATTGCTCAGCTATGCCATGACACAGAGGTCTGCAATTTCACTATGTTATAGCTGACCAAAAATTCTGTGAATAACATATTTAACAAATTACTCTAAATGTAATAGTTTTCAAGTTACAACTGATTTACTCAACAGTGAGAACCTCAAAGGAACTATTACTCAGCTATGCAATGAGCTACATGTCTGAAATTTTACTATGTTATAGCTAACCCAAAAGTAGGTGAACAACATATTTAAGCAAACTACTGTAAATGCAATAGTTTTCAAGCTACAACTGATTTACTCAATAGTGAGAACCTGAAAATAGCTATTGCTCCGCTATGCCATGAGCTATAGGTCTGTAATTTCACTATGTTATAGCTGACCCAAAAGTAGGTGAACAATATATTTTAACAAAATACTCCAAATGCAATATTTTTCAAGTTATAGCTGACTTACTCAACAGTCAGTACCTGAGAATAGCTATTGCTCAGTTGTGCCATGAGCTATAGGTCTATAATTTCACTATGTTATAGCTGACCCAAAAGTAGCTGAATAACATATTTGCACAAATTTCTGTAAATGCAATAGTTTTCCAATTATAACTGATTTACTCAACAGTGAGAACTTCAAAGTAGCTATTACTCAGCTATGAAATGAGCCACAGGTCTGAAACTTCACTATGTTATAGCTGACCCCAAAATAGGTGAATAACATATTGAAACAAAATACTCTAAATGCAATAGTTTTCAAGTTATAAGTGATTTACTCAACAGTGATAACCTAAAAGTAGCTATTACTCAGCTATGCCATGAGCTACAGGTCTGAAATTTTACTATGTTATAGCTGGCCCAAAAGTAGCTGAATAACATATTTATACGAAATTCTCTAAATGCAATAGTTTTTAAGTTACAAGTGATTTTACTCATGATGGAAGTTACTGAAAAGCCCAAAAGTAGCTATTACTCACTTAGCTATTGAGACAGACACCCAACTCACTCACCATATTGTAGCTATGAAAAAAGTAGCTGAATAACATATTTTAACAAAATGCTCTAAATGCAACACTTTTCAAGTTATAAGTGATTTACTCAACAGTGATAACCTAAAAGTAGCTATTACTCAGCTATGCCATGAGCTACAGGTCTGAAATTTTACTATGTTATAGCTGACCCAAAAGTAGCTGAATAACATATTTATACGAAATTCTCTAAATGCAATAGTTTTCAAGTTATAAGCGATTTACTCAACAGTGATAACCTAAAAGTAGCTATTACTCAGCTATGCCATGAGCTACAGGTCTGAAATTTCACTATATTATAGCTGGCCCAAAAGTAGCTGAATAACATATTTATACGAAATTCTCTAAATGCAATAGTTCTTAAGTTACAAGTGATTTTACTCATAATGGAAGTTACTGAAAAGCCCAAAAGTAGCTATTACTCACTTAGCTATTGAGACAGACACCCAACTTACTCACCATATTGTAGCTATGAAAAAAGTAGCTGAACAACATATTTTCACAAAATGCTGTAAATGCAACACTTTTGAAGTTATAAGTGATTTAGTGCATGATTTCATGAATTTTAATGCATTAAAAATTATTAAAAAAATTTATTAAAAAAAAAGTAAGACAGATCCAGGTCTCATACTCACACAAGAGAATCTACCTCTGGCCTAGTACATATATGCAAGATATGAGAGAAATCCCTGCAATAGTCACTGAGAAAATTGTGATAAAAAGTTGAAATTTTCACACTTTTGGTGGGGGTACCCCCCTTGTAATGCCTCTAGCAAACAGACGAACAGACAGATTTGCATGCCTTGAACAATTTTTCATCCTCGATAGATAAGGTATCTTTTAAAAAAAACAGCATGTCTCTAGGTCTTGTAGTTTTGGAGAAGAAGTTGTTCACGCGGACGCGGACGCAGACGCGTACGCCCACGCTGCAGAGTGATGACATAATGTCAGCTGACTGACAAGTCAGCTGACATAAAAAATTAAAATTTGAGCCTTAAGATAGACTGCTTTTAACTGCAACAAACAGGATACATTCTTCACACCCCCCTCCCCTTCGTGTGTTAACCCAAGAGAAAGCAGTGGGAGATAAGACTGAACATGTTGTATGCAAGTGCATAGTTTGTTTTTTTACCAAGGGGCCTGCATGTCCTGTACTTGAAGTTATGTGCTGAACTAAAATCTATTTCAGTTTCTAAAGTGAAATTAAAAATAACATAAATAAATAAATAAAACAAATAAATAAAACCAGGATGGTGTAACATAAGTAAAGGCAGCTGCACAATAATGTTTGGCTAATGTTGGGCCACTGTCTACCAAAGAAATAAAATGACAAATAGTCCCACTTTCTGGCTGTAAAAGGTTTTTTTTTCTTTTTTTTTTTTTGACAGAGTAAATTACGTTGTTTGTCTCATACATTGTGTGATGCTGCCTGTTGAAGCAGCCATACATACACAGTAAATGAAAAGACACAGTACACATGATCTTGTTTTTAGAGAATATGACTGCGTGTAAAAAGGTGGGGGGTTTTATTGATTTAACAGTTACATCAACACTTGCCTGTAGTGTTGTGGTTGAATGCGAATTTTGGAACCGGTTTCCGAAAGCAGAAATTCGGAGAAAAACCGGGTACGTTTGATTTATAAAACGCGAAGAAATAAGTTTTTGAAACACGTACATGAGCTTTAACTTGTATATAAATAAGAACCACAAGGGACTTTTTTAAGACTTTCGAGGACAAAACGTGTGATATATCAATGGAATATTATAAAATACTGGGAAATATTTGTTGTAGTTCAATATTTTGGAAAACTTAAGTTAAAATAATGAAATATGTGATGAAACCGGTTTTGGCTAGAAGAAAACGAAACGTAACCGGATCACTGTGTTTCGGTCGGCAAATAGGTTTCCAGTTTACCGTCTTCAACACTACTTGCCTGATATTTAATAAGCACCACTTATGCTAATTTTTATTCTAAATTCTGAACAAAATCCACGCCACACCCATCCACATCCCTTCAAAAAAAATCCTTCCAAGAAAAACGTGCAGGAACTATATCACGTCTTCTAAATGTTCTTCCTCATATATTACTGTATCTTTGTTAATTTCTGATGTAAAAAGACCTGCACTTAGTTCACCAGATATATAGTTGTGGTTCTTGTTTTTCTATAAATAAACATTCCCCACAATCACTCCTACTGTCAAAGGCCATTATAAAATAAACCGACTGCTGGCTGTTTCTATTCCCGGATGACGTCACACTGTGTCTATAAACAAATGGCGGGATTTGTGGCTTGGGATTTGCGGTATTTATTATATTGCTTGAATATCACATTTAAACATTTGAAACATCCAAATTAAATGTACAGACAGTATTCAAGTATATATAAAAGCATCATGGACAACATAACTCAGATTTTTTTAAAAGTGTGATATGTGACCTTTAATGGCTACTGAATATGGTAATTTGACACTCCCTCTATAGACACATTCATTGCTTAACATATGGCACTATTAACTTTTACTTACTCTACATTCAAATAATTTGGTTTAACTCACTCTATATACCAGTTTGTGAGGTATGGCTCTATGGACCTTTATTCACTCACCCTTTTTTGTCCACTCAGTGTGTAAGGTATGGTTCTCTGTACACTTATTCACTCACTTATTCATTCACTTATTCAACGCCTACTGTTTGCATCACGTTGGCACTTTAAAATTATTTATTTACAGTACACGAAGTATGGGGTTATGGGCATTCAGTCACTCTCGTTATATGGTCACTTAATGCAAAAGAGGGAATGACTCGAAGTAATTTGGCTAATTAACTCAAGGTGCCCTCATAGTACATTAGGTATGGGTTTACGTTAGTTTATTCACTAAATCTATATGACCACTCAGTGCATGTGGTATGGGTCTAGGTGCACTTATTGAGTCACTCTATATAACCCCTCAGTACACCAGGCATGTGTCAAGGTGCATTTATTGACTCACTCTATATAACCACTCAGTACACCAGGCATGGGTCTAGGTGCATTTATTGACTCACTCTATATGACCACTCAGTACACCTGGCATGGGTCTAGGTGCATTTATTGACTCACTCTATATGACCACTCAGTACACCAGGCATGGGTCTAGGTGCATTTATTGACTCACTCTATATGACCACTCAGTACACCAGGCATGGGTCTAGGTGCATTTATTGACTCACTCTATATAACCACTCAGTACACCAGGCATGGGTCTAGGTGCATTTATTGACTCACTCTATATAACCACTCAGTACACCAGGCATGGGTCTAGGTGCATTTATTGACTCACTCTATATGACCACTCAGTACACCTGGCATGGGTCTAGGTGCATTTATTGACTCACTCTATATGACCACTCAGTACACCTGGCATGGGTCTAGGTGCATTTATTGACTCACTCTATATGACCACTCAGTACACCTGGCATGGGTGTAGGTGTATTTATTGACTCACTCTATATGGCCACTTATTACATGAGGCATGGGTCTATGTGTATTAACTGACTCACTCTATATGACCACTCAGTGCATGTGGTATGGGTCTAGGTGCACTTATTGAGTCACTCTATATGACCACTCAGTACACCAGGCATGTGTCTAGGTGCACTTATTGACTCACTCTATATGACCACTCAGTACACCTGGCATGGGTCTAGGTGCATTTATTGACTCACTCTATATGACCACTCAGTACACCAGGCATGGGTCTAGGTGCACTTATCGACTCACTCTATAATCTATATCACCACTCAGTGCATGTGGTATGGGTCTAGGTGTATTTACTGACTCACTCTATATCACCACTCAGTACATGTGGTATGGGTCTAGGTGTATTTACTGACTCACTCTATATGGCCACTCAGTGCATGAGGCATGGATCTAGGTGTATTTACTCACTCTATATGACCACTCAGTACATGAGCCATGGGTCTAGGTGTATTTACTGACTCACTCTATATGACCACTCAGTACACCAGGCATGGGTCTAGGTGTATTTACTGACTCACTCTATATGACCACTCAGTACATGAGGCATGGATCTAGGTGTATTTACTGACTCACTCTATATGGCCACTCAGTGCATGTGGTATGGCTCGCTGTAGTTTGGCCTTGTCACCCTGCGCCTTCTTGTTGAGGTGGATCCAGATGCATGTGACGGCCATCTTGTGAGTAGCTGATGGGTTGTTCACATCAGGGAGAGGAAGCTGTTCTTTCTCAGTGTATAGCAAGTCATACAGCTTCATTACTGGCAGAAAGTCCTCGAGCTGAAAAGTAAACAAGACGGGAAATGTGACATATCATTGGGATGACAGGCTGTATCACCAACAAGAATGCCTTCAACTTACAGATAAAAAAAAATATACATGGAAACCACTAAGTAAAATCGTGCTTTCATTCCTACTGACACTGGTTTTCCTTGTGAAATGAAAGTATTCTTTGGGTTGCTTAAAACTAGACAAATGAAAAAGTATCACAAGGTAGACTAGAAAACCCCTCAAACAATGATTGAAGATCTGTTGAAAGTAATTGGAAAACTGCACTGTCATTAAAGAGAGGTGGAGAACCATATAGAGGATACAAATGCAGACAAAACTTTATCTAAAGTCATTGTTTGGGCCTGGTGGCCAAGAAAGCCAGTGCTAAGTTCTGGTGTATGTGGCATGAAGCCACAGAAATTATTTCCACCAAACTATTTCTATGCCCTGAAGGAGATATTACCAGTCTGTCACAGGTTTACCACTCAAACGTGTTGGTACCAATTTACAAGCCTCGGTCAAGAGCAACAGATACGTATAAAGTACTTTGTCAAAGAATACAATCTTCATAATCTGGCCAAAGATAAAAACTCAAGACCTTCCATACTGGTGTCCAACACAATAACCACAGTACAAGAGCAACCAACTATTAAGTTAATACGTTCATGACAACACACTATTGAAAAAGAAACAAGGCCAAAAGGGGTTTCGGTCTACTAGCGTGCCCCGCAAAGCCATCAGAGACACGAGTAGTAAACTGGGGCGATGACCCATCCAAGTACCAATGTAGCCAACTGCTGCTTAGCTTCGATGATGAGACAGGTACTCATCACACCATGCCACAATTCATGAAAGTCTGGAGACACAAAAAAACGAAATCTGTAGAAGCGTGAGCCTTGCTAGAGCTCGAGCTGAATAATCCACCAAATAGAATTGGGGAAGTTTTGCCACTCCTGACAAAGTATAACGTACGTATTTTTACAAAATCCCAATATTGACAGCTTGGGCTTGCTCGACTGGCAATTTTTTTGCTTGAATACTCTGTTTATATTACTTTATTAATCTTTTTTTTTTTTTAAAATACAAAGTGTTGACTCACAGCGTTTTTCTGTATGCTGCCAGATATGAACTGCAGAAGAATCCACATCATGTGATCCCGCCCTTGAGACAAATTACGTCCCTTCAGCTGAAAAAAATGGCACAATTAAAGTGGGTAATAGGTCTATGTATCAGTCCTATTGCCCGTGCCTGGCTAGATGGATTGCTGTAGTGTTGTCTTGCAACAACTAAAGATTTTTATTCTGTTAAAAACACTTAAACCTTTATGAAAACAATAACAAAAGCAACTAAAGCATCACAACTGAAATGTGTTGCGTTTCTGACCAGGTGTGTAGGTACAGTTGATAACTTGATGGAAAAATTTTAAATGAAAACTTCACCTTCTGGTAACAAAGTCTGGATACAGGATCGTTTTAAAAAAAATTTCTATCATAGCACTCACAATCAATATAGTGAAAGTGTTTTTTTTTGTTTTTTTTTTTATTTCTTTTTCTTATATATATGTTCATGCATACAAATAAAGTTTACAATGGTGGTATTTAAACAACATTTAAATAACAATAAACAGTACGAAAAGATTATTTTTACTGACCATTTAATATATAAAAAGCTGTATTACTCAATCCGATCCATTGATCCAAATGTTTGAAATTCAAAGATGCCATATATAGAAGACTAAGAATTTCAATAGTATAATATTTAGTCATTTTCAGGTTTAAAGATATAATCATGTAAAAGTGAACTTGTTAATTGATGAAAAGCTGTTCCCAAATAAGGGAATAAATATAGTGAAGGTGTTGGACCTTGGCAGAGGTCTGCTGTGTCCGAGTGGTCTTATGCAATAACTCACCTTGTCGTACAATGACATCACCATGTGGGGAAAGCTCGCAAACTGGAACAGCACAAAGAAGATCAGCTGACTGGAGAGGTGTTGCCACAGCAACTGGTTAGTGCCGTTACTTGGGTCATCTTGTTCTGATCTTTCCATCGCCAAGACGACCAAGTTCACCAGGTGTTCCTCTAATACGCTGCATCTCTGTTTGACCTGTAAAAAGTCAGCAAGAAATTTCCTTCAGATTTTGATTTATTTTTTTGTTTTACGTCGCGTTCAACAGCCCGGGTCATATTGCGACGGGTAGTTTACAGGTGGAGGAACCAGTGCATACTGCTTGGTCATGATTCTGCGCTGTAAACCATCAGGCAACCACTAGTAACTACCAACTTTCAAACATGAAGCAACTGGGCCAAGATTCGAACCGGCGACCTCAGAGGTTGAAACAAGCAGTGTAACCACTACACCTCCAAGCCCTCCTAAAATTTCCTCCAGTGTTGCCAACCTAGATCTGATTTAATACAGTTTCAAAGTCCCAGAAAACAAGTTTAATTTTCACAAATGGTGTCAACACTTAAAATTCAACATCAACACATTAGCTATTAATTTTATACACATGCTTAGACTAAATTTTTATGAAATATCAATGCTGATGGCTAGAATACAAAGTATAGCTATAAAATTTAGGGATATTGTGAAAATACTTCATTGTTGTAAATGACACTAAAACTAACTTTTGGTGGAATTTTTTACCTTTTTTTAAAAAAAAATTTCAATTTGACTATTTTAATTTCCCACTTGCAAATCTATTCATTTATTGTTAGACAAGAGTAAAATCTTAGAATCAGATTCAATTTGGTCTGGCTTCACAAGATATTTGAAGATAACAACAGGGAAAAAATGTAGTTGCAAATTTTAAGCATATAGTATTTGATTGGGGTTTTACTATTGAACACTTTTAGACACACAATGCCATCAAAACAGTGAAATGCAGTACTGAATAGCCACTCAAATTTACTGAAGATTAAAACTTAAAAATCAAACCACTCAAGTTTACCTGACAAATACAAACAGGGTGCAACAAAAGTAAAATGTGCTCAACTGTGGTCACTACATCAAAAGCAATGGTACTGTAACAAATGGTGCTAAATGTAGGTAAAATATGCTGAACAAGACCACTGCCGCTGTATGTATCTCCCGCCGAGTACCGCAGGGGAAGAAATACTAAATTGAAATTTTTCCCCTTTGCATAGGACACTGTTGTACCATCCTGCGGGTCAAAAATTCGCTTGAAATCGCTCTATTTGTTACGCTTTTCGAGATATTGACACTTTTCCATTTTCTGCAAAAATCCAAGATGGCCACCGAAAGTGGCGAAAATTGAAATTTTTCCCCTTTGCACAGGACACTCTTGTATTACCCTGCGGGTCAAAAATTCGCTCGAAATCGCTCGATCTCTTACGGTTTTCGAGATATTGACACTTTTTCATTTTTTCCGCTAAAATCCAAGATGGCCGCCGAAAGTGGCGAAAATTGAAATCTTACCCCTTTGCATAGGACACTCTTGTACTACCCTGAAGGTGTAAATGCAATAGTTTTCAAGTTACAAGTGATTTTACTCATGATGGAAGTTAGTGAGAAATCCAAAAGTAGCTATTACTCACTTATCTATTGAGATAGACACCCAAGTTACTCACCATGTTGTTGCTATGGGAAAAAGTAGGTGAATAACATATTTTAACAAAATGCTCTAAATACAATACTTTTCAAGTTATAATCGATTTAGTGCATGATTTCATTAATTTCAATGCATTAAAAATTATTTTAATAATTCATAAAAAAACTTTAGCATGTGAAATATCTCCAAAATGTAGGTGAATGAGTTATTTGAGAAATACTGGCTATCTGCAATACTTTTAGTGATAATAGGCATTTACTCATTTTGAGTAGGTGAGTAATTAGATATAGATCTGAAAATTCACTAATTGAAAGTTCTCCCAAAATATAGGTGAAGTGAGTTATTTGAGAAATACTGGCTATCTGCAATACTTTTAGAGATAATTCGCATTTACTCATCTTGAGTAGGTGAGAAATTACCTACAGGTCTGGAACTTCACCATGTGAAAGCTCTTCCAAAGTACATGAATGAGTTATTTGATAAAAATTGGGTACCCACAATACTTTTAGAGAAAATTCGCATTTACTCATCTTGAGTAGGTGAGAAATTACCTACAGGTCTGGAACTTCACCATGTGAAAGCTCTTCCAAAAGTACATGAATGAGTTATTTGATAAAAATTGGGTACCCACAATACTTTTAGAGATAATTAACATTTACTCATTTTGAGTAGGCGAGTAATTACCTACGGGGCTGAAACTTCACCATGTGAAAGCTCTTCCAAAAGTAGATGAATGAGTTATTTGAGAAAAATTGGCTATCTGCAATACTTTTAGAGATAATTCGCATTTACTCATTTTGAGTAGGTGAGTAATTAGCTATGGGTCTGAAACTTCACCATGTGAAAGCTCTTCCAAAAGTAGATGAATGAGTTATTTGACAAAAATTGGCTATCTGCAATACTTTCAGATAATTCGTATTCACTCATTTTGAGTAGGTGAGTAATTAGCTATGGGTCTGAAACTTCACCAAGTGAAAGCTCTCCCAAAAGTAGATGAATTAGTTATTTGAGAAAAATTGGCTATCTGCAATACTTTTAGAGATAATTCGCATTTACTCATTTTGAGTAGGTGAGTAATTAGCTATGGGTCTGAAACTTCACCAAGTGAAAGCTCTCCCAAAAGTAGATGAATTAGTTATTGAGAAAAATTGGCTATCTGCAATACTTTTAGAGATAATTCGCATTTACTCATTTTGAGTAGGTGAGTTCTTACCTATGGGTCTGAAACTTCACCAACTGAATGCTCTCCCAAAAGTCTGTGAATGAGTTATTTAAAAAAAAAATTGGCAATCTCCTATACTTTTAGAGATAATTCGCATTTACTCATTTTGAGTAGGTGAGTAATTAGCTATGGGTCTGAAACTTTACCATGAGAAAGCTCTTCCAAAAGTAGATGAATGAGTTATTTGAGAAAAGAATATCTGCAATACTTTTAGAAATAATTCACATTTACTCATTTTGAGTAGGCGAGTAATTAGCTATGGGTCTGAAACTTCATCATGTGAAAGCTCTTCCAAAAGTAGATGAATGAGTTATTTGAGAAAAATTGGCTATCTGCAATACTTTTAGAGATAATTTGCATTTACTCATTTTGAGTAGGTGAGTAATTAGCTACAGGCGTGAAACTTCACCATGTGAAAGCTCTCCCAAAAGTAGATGAATGAGTTATTTGAGAAAAATTGGCTATCTGCAATGCTTTTACAGATAATTTGCATTTACTCATTTTGAGTAGGTGAGTAATTAGCTATGGGTCTGAAACTTCACCAAGTGAAAGCTGTCCCAAAAGTAGGTGAATGAGTTATTTGAGAAAAATTGGCTATCCGCAATACTTTTAGAGATAATTAGCATTTACTCATTTTGAGTAGGTGAGTAATCAGCTACGGGTCTGAAACTTCACCAAGTGAAAGCTCTCCCAAAAGTAGGTGAAGGAGTTATTTGAGAAAAATTGGCTATCTGCAATACTTTTAGAGATAATTCGCATTTACTCATTTTGAGTAGGTGAGTAATTAGCTATGGGTCTGAAACTTCACCATGTGAAAGCTCTTCCAAAAGTAGATGAATGAATTATTTGAGAAAAATTGGCTATCTGCAATACTTTCAGAGATAATTCGCATTTACTCATTTTGAGTAGGCGAGTAATTAGCTATGGGTCTGAAACTTCATCATGTGAAAGCTCTTCCAAAAGTAGATGAATGAGTTATTTGACAAAAATTGGCTATCTGCAATACTTTTAGAGATAATTCGCATTTACTCATTTTGAGTAGGTGAGTAATTAGCGATGGGTCTGAAACTTCACCAAGTGAAAGCTCTCCCAAAAGTAGGTGAATGAGTTATTTGACAAAAATTGGCTATCCGCAATACTTTTAGAGATAATTAGCATTTACTCATTTTGAGTAGGTGAGTAATCAGCTACGGGTCTGAAACTTCACCAAGTGAAAGCTCTCCCAAAAGTAGGTGAAGGAGTTATTTGAGAAAAATTGGCTATCTGCAATACTTTTAGAGATAATTCGCATTTACTCATTTTGAGTAGGTGAGTAATTAGCTATGGGTCTGAAACTTCACCATGTGAAAGCTCTTCCAAAAGTAGATGAATGAATTATTTGAGAAAATTGGCTATCTGCAATACTTTCAGAGATAATTCGCATTTACTCATTTTGAGTAGGCGAGTAATAAGCTATGGGTCTGAAACTTCATCATGTGAAAGCTCTTCCAAAAGTAGATGAATGAGTTATTTGACAAAAATTGGCTATCTGCAATACTTTTAGAGATAATTCGCATTTACTCATTTTGAGTAGGTGAGTAATTAGCTATGGGTCTGAAACTTCACCAAGTGAAAGCTCTCCCAAAAGTAGGTGAATGAGTTATTTGAGAAAAATTGGCTATCCGCAATACTTTTAGAGATAATTAGCATTTACTCATTTTGAGTAGGTGAGTAATCAGCTACGGGTCTGAAATTTCACCAAGTGAAAGCTCTCCCAAAAGTAGGTGAATGAGTTATTTGAGAAAAATTGGCTATCTGCAATACTTTTAGAGATAATTCGCATTTACTCATTTTGAGTAGGTGAGTAATTAGCTATGGGTCTGAAACTTCACCACGTGAAAGCTCTTCCAAAAGTAGATGAATGAGTTATTTGAGAAAAATTGGCTATCTGCAATACTTTCAGAGATAATTTGCCTTTACTCATTTTGAGTAGGCGAGTAATTAGCTATGGATCTGAAACTTCACCATGTGAAAGCTGTCCCAAAAGTAGATGAATGAGTTATTTGAGAAAAATTGGCTATCTCCTATACTTTTAGAGATAATTCACATTTACTCATTTTGAGTAGGTGAGAAATTAGCTATGGGGCTGAAACTTCACCATGTGAAAGCTCTTCCAAAAGTAGATGAATGAGTTATTTGAGAAAAAATGGCTATCTGCAATACTTTTAGAGATAATTTGCATTTACTCATTTTGAGTAGGTGAGTAATTAGCTACAGGCGTGAAACTTCACCATGTGAAAGCTCTCCCAAAAGTAGATGAATGAGTTATTTGAGAAAAATTGGCTATCTGCAATGCTTTGAGAGATAATTCGCATTTACTCATTTTGAGTAGGTGAGTAATCAGCTACGGGTCTGAAACTTCACAAAGTGAAAACTCTCCCAAAAGTAGGTGAATGAGTTATTTGACAAAAATTGGCTATCTGCAATACTTTTAGAGATAATTCGCATTTACTGATTTTGAGTAAGTGAGTAATTAGCTATGGGTCTGAAACTTCACCATGTGACAGCTCTTCCCAAAGTAGATGAATGAATTATTTGAGAAAAATTGGCTATCTGCAATACTTTCAGAGATAATTCACATTTACTCATTTTGAGTAGGCGAGTAATTAGCTATGGGTCTGAAACTTCATCATGTGAAAGCTCTTCCAAAAGTAGATAAATGAGTTATTTGACAAAAATTGGCTATCTGCAATACTTTTAGAGATAATTAGCATTTACTCATTTTGAGTAGGTGAGAAATTAGCTACAGGTCTGAAACTTCACCAAGTGAAAGCTCTCCCAAAAGTAGGTGAATGAGTTATTTGAGAAAAATTGGCTATCTTCTATACTTTAAGAGATAATTAGCATTTACTCATTTTGAGTAGATGAGAAATTAGCTATGGGTCTGAAACTTCACCATGTGAAAGCTCTTCCAAAAGTATATGAATGAGTTATTTGAGAAAAATTGGCTATCTGCAATACTTTTAGAGATAATTAGCATTTACTCATTTTGAGTAGGTGAGTAACTAGCTACGCGTCTGAAACTTCACCAAGTGAAAGCTCTCCCAAAAGTAGGTGAATGAGTTATTTGAGAAAAATTGGCTACCTGCAATACTTTTAGAGATAATTCCCATTTACTCATTTTGAGTAGGTGAGTAAGTAGGCCAAAGTTCACCAAACCTTTTTCCCCTTAGCATAGGATACTCTAGTACTACCCTGTGGTTCAAAAATTTGCTCGAAATTCCTCTATCTCTTACGGTTTGAGAGATATTTCTGATTTTTCACATTTTCACTAAAAGTAGCAATAAAGTAGCCATTACTCACTTGTACATTGAGCAACAGTTGTGAAACTTAAATATGTTACAGTTCACAAAAAAGTACATGAACAACATATTTGAGAGAAATTGTGTAGCTGCAATACTTTTGAAGATATAAGCCATTTACTCGTTATGGTTATCATTAAAAATTGAAAAAGTAGCTATTACTCACTTAGCTATGGAGATACACTTGCAAACTACTGACCATGTTGTAGCTGTGGAGAAAGTAGCTGAACAACATATTGGAACAAAATTGTGTAGCTGCAATACTTATGAAGATATAAGCCATTTACTCATTATGGCTATAATTAAAAATTGACAAAGTAGCTATTACTCACTTAGCTATGGAGATACACTTCCAAACTACTGACCATGTTGTAGCTGTGGAGAAAGTAGCTGAACAACATATTAGAACAAAATACTGTAAATGCAATAGTTTCAGAGTTATAAGCCATATAATTATATTAGCTAAAAGTGCTATTACTCACTCAAAAGTAGGCCAAAGTTCACCAAACCCCAAAAATATTGAAGAGCAAAAAAATTCATTAGGACTTGTAATTTACCAAAAATGTGTAACTGTAGTAGTTTCAGAGAAAACTGCGTGACACACGCACGCACGCACCCCCACACACATGGTGCAAATTATAATCTCCCTCCGGCGAGCCGGGCGGGAGATAACAATGGGGATTACATTAGGGTCGGTACCAAAAATGTGTACATCGGGAGGTCGCCAATGTAAAACTGTACCGATTCCGGGACTCTGCATTTTAGTACACCCTAAACAACATTGAGGTTTCCTTTTCACAACATCGCAATAAAAGTGGCCAAATGCACAAAATATGAGATAAAAGCTTACAATTTCTTTAGATTTCTTGTTTATTCCAAATATTTTAAGTTTTCCTTTAATTATATGAGCGAACAAGTGAGACTGAGGTTATAAATTGTCATAACCAAAACATGGCAGTTCTGCTCAACACAATTGCTAGTACTGTATAAAGTTCGCAAATGCAAGATAAAAGGGATCAGTACAATTAACGTACCTGTTTGTTGAGGCTCAGTATATTGCACACCATGTCTCTAGAGTATGGCTGTTCTAACACATAACGCAGCAAGTCTACCTGTGCTTCCTGCATACTCTGTTATAATACAATGCCAAATGTAATGATGTATAGTGTAAAATGCAAAGATTTACAGTGAAAAATGCAATTGTTTATAACGTAACATGTATTTTTTATTGCATACAATGTGGTGGTTATATAGATTAAAATGATACTTTATAAGCAGATTCTCAACAAAATAGGTAACTTCATGGGAATTTATTTATACCTATACATCACCAAAATATTTAAATTCGCATGGACAGACAAACACACTCAAAACATAACATTCTTGGTGGAGGTAATCATTTCTACATAGAAAGTTGCAGACATATACCCAGGTAACACAAGTCACATGACCCTAACTGACCTTATCATAAGGTAGAGGTCCACTGGTCTGAAATCTGAGTGTGCTGGGGTTGAGTTTCCACACGTTGCCTGATGCACTGGCGTGTCCAACTATGGGTAGTAAGTGAGATCGTCCTGTGATACAAATAGAAATATTTATAACTCATTTTATCGCCATCATTTTAATTTATATTTACGAACACATAATTTCTTGTCTTAAAATTTGGACAAGATGGTAACTTACACAATTAAGCAGTTAATAAAATACATAAAAAGAAACTTGACTGATGTTACAGTTTTTGAGTTATAAGAGCAAAAACGTGTATAGATAGGAGAGAAAGACAGGACAGAAAGACAGAACCAAATTGCTTTACCTATAAACAATGGCCAAAGCAAATTTTTCTCCCTCCACATGTTCTGATAAAAGAGAAGTTGTATATTACCTATCACTGTGACCATCTGGGCTGCCGGTCTAAAACTCTGTACAAAATCAGCCAGCAGCTCTCCCAGTCTCTAAAATACCAATCAATAAATTATCAATGTTTAACCTAGCTATATCTTAAACAGACACCAACAAGACAAACTACTGAGTTGACTTCCTCCAAACAATTTTATCGTCTCAAATTTCATCTTAAATTTCTTACAATTCACATTAAACCATTAAATAGTAAAACTATGTTCCTCAGCTAAGACAAAATAATTATGCCTGAAACTTTTTCCCATTATGTCCAAGACAACAATATACCAGTCTTAAATAAGTTAAGTTTCAAATGAAAGCTGAGGCGAAATTTTGTGAAAACCCAACCAGTTTGACAATAAAAATGATTTGAACTTGAAACAAACGGTTTCGAGTGTTTTTCCTGAATACAGGCCTTGGTTACACAGAATCTGCTGTATTAACAAGGCCAAAAGGTGTTTTGGTCCCCTAGCGTGAGCGCAAAGCCATCAGAGACACGAGTAGTGCACTAGAATTTACGTAAGTCTCGTGACACAAAGGAAATTCCAATTCAGACACATCCCATAGCTGGTCTAGAACTCAGACGGTCACCCAACCAAGTACTAATGTAGCCCACTGCCACTAAATTTCAGTGAGCAGACAAATACTCATCACGCTGCGACACAATTCATGAAAGTCCGTAGTCAAAAAAAAAAAAAGATCTCTAGAAAAACTCACCCAATGTGGGCAGGTCTTGTTTTCACTCTGTACACACTTGACAACCTCATTCACTGCAAAGTAGCTAGGCAGCAGACATGTGTTTCTATCAACAATGTACGACACCAGCTGAAATAAAGAACAAGTATCAGGGCGAAGGCTTAAAACACATCAAACTGACTGACAGTCTGTTGAGGTGACAAACCAATAATACTGGATTAATTTTTAATTGTAGAGCAACTTGGCATAAAAACAGAAATACTCACATCATACACTGCATCAAGGCAAGGTCCGTACGACACATTCTGAGCAGAGTCTAAGTGCTGTGCTTTTTCCAGAACAGTCCGCAGTAAATCTCTGGTACCCTGCACAAAAAGTACAGACCTTAGAGAGAGTAGAACTGTTTTTTTTTTTTGTTTTTTTTTCATACCTTTGTATCAGTTATATTGCAACAATTACTTGGTTAAGATTGTGTACTGTACACCATTGGCAACAGTAAACTTTATATGTATGTAAACTTTATATGTATACTACCCATAATATCATATTTTTTTTAAACTTATGAGGTTGTGTATTCAGTGTCCCCTTGGAAAACTAGATTGGGCCAACTCGGCGCCAACATATCCCCAGACAGGTCATCACTCACACCACAGGTTTTGATCGGGAATTTTTTAAAACATAATTACCCATTATTATATGAACTTCAGCACATCAATCTACTCTGTTTATATCTTCCAAGGAAGACGGTGTATCCCCAGACGCCGAATACATAACTCAAATTATATTTTCAATCTTCCTGCAATGATAACTCTAAACCTATTTTCAAAGTATTTAAATGATTGATGATTGAATGTCCATTCTAAAATAATAATCCCAAAAGAGCATATCTGTTTCTATATTTGTTGACAAATAAAATATTATTTTTAACTCAACTCATCATACTTTTCAATCTTCCTTCAAAGTATTTAAATGATTGATGATTCAATGTCCATTCTAAAATTCATAATCCCAAAAGCGCATATCTGTTTCTATATTTGTTCACAAATAAAATATTATTTAAAAAAAAATTATTTATATTATTATTTTATTATATTATTTTTAGAATTTGCAAATTGTTTTCAGTTATTCATTTCCTCTATACCTATATATGTGGTCCATATATATGCAACCTAAATATGTGACACAATCTCAGTTCTGACTCCCCTTTGTGTTATATGTAATGAAGCCCACCACCTCCCACCCCACCCCTCTCCCCTTCTCCACACCTCTCTCACTATTACACAAGATCTGCAACCCCATTGAGTTCTTTGTTTCTCATCTGATATCATTAAATACCTTTGTTTATTTAGTGTCACTCAATATAGCTGGAGGTCCCAGAGGTGGGTGGGGGGAATCCGGGTGGGGGATGCATAAATGGTAAACAAACAATCTATATAAAAGGGGTACTCAAATACAAAAAGAATTGAGAATTTTAAGTATGTGATTATCAACTGAAATGAGTTCATAACTGTAGGAGCTGTGTCAAAATTAACTGAGGCAAGTTGAATAAAACTGGGCTAGTGAGGGTTAAAAATCCCCTACTTTTACTACATAAGGATATAATTTCATTAATATTGGGACTTAAAGCTCACTTAAAGTGTCCATTTTGTCTACTTGAATATGTTTAACCAGTTTCATTTTAAAAAGTTAAAAACTCAGCAAGCAGAGGTATAACACACAAAAATAAGTTCTTAAAAGACTAAGATAGCCATAACATTATTAATATTCAAAATTTAAATAGACAGGCATTTCCTTTTAAAAATTCAAAGATTTCAGCTCTATAACCCACATAGTTTGACAGTTACTGGGCTTTAAAGTGGCATAATGTCCATAAATTGGGTTTGTGTGGGCATTTTACAATTGTTAAAGAGACCTTAGCAATTAAACAACAGATCTGAAACTTTTTGGGGGACATACATAACAAACAAAAATTATATATAATACAGTTTAAGACTTGTCACACTAAGCATTTCCAAATAACAGGGCAAAATACGGAAAAAATGTCCAAAAAGGCACTTGGGCGAGTGTCTATGGCCCTCATACACAGGTTAAATGTCTACTAAAAACCTTGATTTTCGGCATATGTAAAAAGGACATAATAATGCATTCCCAGATGGGATTTCAGCTCCATCAATCACATAGTTTAACAGTCACAGGGCTTAAAGGTGGTTAAAAAGTCCAAATATTGGGTCTCTGTGGGCCTTTTAGAGATCTCGATGTGGCTTTCAAATTAAAGCTTCAGACTTAAAATTTGTTACATACTAAGATTACACATAGAATATGTATCTAATAAAGTTTGAAACTTCTCAGACTTACCATTTCCAAGTTACAGAGCAAAATATGTGAAAAATGTCTTAAAAGGGTCACTCAGGTGGGTGTTTAAGGTCCTCATACACAGGTTAAATGTCTACTTGAAGCCTTGATTTTTGGCACATGTAAAAAGAACATAATAATGTATTCCCAGATGAGATTTCAGCTCTATCAGTCACATAGTTTAACAGTCACAGGCCTTAAAATTGGCAAAAAGTCCAAATACTGGGTCTTTATGGGGCCTTCTAGAGACCTAAATGTGGCCTTCAAATTAAAGCCTCAGACTTAAAATTTGTCACATACTAAGATTACACATAGAATATGCATCTAATACAGTTTGAAACTTCTTAGACTTACCATTTCCAAGTTACAGGGCAAAATATGTGAAAAATGTCTAAAAATGGTCACTCGGGTGGGGATTTATGGTCCTCATACACAGGTTAAATGTCTTCTTAAAGCCTTAATTTTTGGCACATATATAAATAACATACTAATATCTTCCCAGATAGGATTTGAGCTCTATCAGTCACATAGTTTGACAGTCACAGGGCTTAAAAGTAGCAAAAAGTCCAAATATTGGGTCTTTGGGAGCCTTTTAGAGACCTCAATTTGACCTTCAAAATTAAAGCTTCAGACTTAAAATCTGTTACATACTAAGATTACACACAGAATATATATCTAATACAGTTTGAAACTTCTCAGACTTACCATTTCCAAGTTACAGGGAAAAATATGTGAAAAATGTCTTATAAGGGTCACTCGGGTGGGTGTTTATGGTCCTGATACACAGGTTAACTGTCTATTAAAGGCCTAAATGTTGGGGCACATATAAGAAAACACATAGATATATTCCCAGATGATATTTAACTTAGATGAGAGACATAGTTTGAAAGCTACAGTGCTTGAAAGTGGCAAAAAGTGCATAAATTGGGTCTCTGTGGGCACTTTTGAGACCTTAAGTCGACCCCTTTGGGTAAACCTACAGCCCTAAAATTTTCTACAGACAAGGATTACATATCAAAGTTATACCTAGCGCAGTTTGAGACTCATCAGAATTACCACTTCCAAATTATAGGGCAAAATATGTGAAAAGTATAGCAAAAAATCCCCAAGTGGGGGTATTTATGGGCCTCAAACACAATTTTCTCCTCAACTTAAAGTCGTGATTTTCGGCACATGTACTAAGAACATATTAATGTGTTGTCAGGTAAAATTTCAGCCAGCTGAGCATCATAGTTTGTGACCTACAGGGCTCTAAGTGGCCAAAAGTCCAATTTCTGACCTTAAGGTGGCCATAAGTTCTTTTTTACTGGGAGTTTAAGGTCACCTTAAAATAGGGATCTTCCTTTGGGCACCCTTAACATGTGTACCAAGTTTGAAAAAAAAATATTAATTTGTTTTTGAGTTATCGCGTCCACAAGGAAATTTCTACGGCGGCGGCGGCGGCGGCGGCGCGACAGACCTGAATCCAATATATCCCCGACTTTCGTCTGGGGATATAATAATATCACACTTTCCTAAGAATTGGCTGTTTTAAAAATAGATTCAGTGGCAGAGTTTTGTTACTGCTATCAATCTTTGAGTAGGTGGGGCCTGCAGATTTAATGAAATTACTAAGTATTAAATTATCAATGCAGCCAATTGAACAAAAGGTGTTCCACAGAAGGTCAGAGCTCTAGACCTGAGTTCACGCTAGCCACAAACTTTTATTTTGGTTCTCCATTTAATAAGATGTCTAAATTTTAAATTCATTTTAAATTCTGTTGTTGAAGTCAATAAGTGAAACACCTTTATATCTGTCTCTCGCTCTACTGAGTTAGACCCTCTAGCTCTTGGTATGGTGACAGCATTTGACCTTAAAGGAGATGTCAAATTAAATCTGACATTGCCAAAAGATTTGGAGTTCCTGAGTTTCTAATTTCTATACCTGGCATTCCAAGTCTCTGGGACTAATAATAAGGGAGATCCATGGGATTTTTAGTATGATGACATCATTTAAACCTTGAAGGAGTTATCATTAAACCTTGAAATAGATGTCAAAGGTTAAGCCTGACATCAAAAATATGTAGCTCAAAACTTCCCGCAAGCTTCTGAGACTAATAACAAGGACATTGTAGGTTTTTAGGTGAGAATATGTAACAATATGTGGCCAAAATGGACCTCAGTGGATCAATGTAATATTACTCCTTTAGTCAAGCAATGCAGCTTGGTATTTTTTGTCAAAAACTGTCATCTTATTTACCTCCAGCAAGGCAGTTATGTTTTTGGGTGCATTTGTCTCTTTGTATGTCTGTATTTGTGACTGCTCCAAAATTAATGAAAACACATTTTTATGAATATTTTTTATGATCATTTTCAACACTCCCATTTTCAATGATTTTTTATGATAATGCTAAATGATTATGAGGCTGAAAACGAAGTATTTGGGTGACACTTCAATATGGGGCCACTCGCCTCCTTTGGAGGAGGTCTGCGCTCCACAAGTGATTACTAGTTATTATTTGTAATAATAATTCACAAGAGATATTTTTACAAATGATAAAGAAAACTAGAATGAACTTACCTTGTAGAAGACTCCACCAATGATTTTACGGATGAGTTTAAATGTCTGGCACCATTTCTCTACATGAGTGTAATCTAAGTTTTCATTGGTCAGCAGAGCATCACAAATAACTCTACAAGTACACAACTTAGTAATAAGAACATTTCAAATTTAAAATATATTGTAATTTTCGGCAAATTTATCATGAAAATAATGAAAATTCTGGGTATTCTTACATTTATGCTCAAATACAAGCATTACTACTCATTCCAGAATCCTGAGATTTCAAAATGTTGACAACTATGGGACTGGAAATCTGCAAGGTGATAAATCTTAATTGTTATAAGTCACAAGTTTTTCTAAATATTCTCATAAAATTATTTTACATTTCTCCTTCACAAATAAATCCTGGAAATTTTATGGCGAAAATGGTTTAAAGATTGATGGTAAAACAGTAAACAGGGACACAACTTGCTTCTCCCGACACTCTTATTTCTGTCAGACAACTTTAGCTATTGATGTCAAAAAACCAAAAGCTTATACAAATCAGGCTGGAAAATTAAGTTCAACATTGATTTGAATAATATAACTTATCAAGGACATTACTGAGACACTTTACATGCAGATATTGAAATCGTCGCAGTTGAACTCACTTTGCAGATGTTGTGTGGTGTTGAACTAATGCCTCCAGCATCTCACAGAGAAACATGAACACCTTGGGGTTGCTGTTACTGTGCAGCCTGTTCACGTAACACTGGATTGCTGTGCTGTGAGACTCCTAGCAATCAAAAAGATCATTCATTTGGAATTATGTTTTATAGTCAATTCCAACCACGGCTGAAACAATTACGTCAATTTGGTCACATGTGTCCTGGATGTAAACAAACAAAATAGCCGAGATGCTAGAAAAGCAAAACATTCACCCGATTGCTGGGTAATTAGCACTTAACGTGATATTTTTAAGTTTTTAACATAGAACACAGGCAAGAACCCAACCATCCTATTAAGTTTCAAATTGATTAGCTGAAGCGTCTTTGAGATAGAGCATGGAAATGAAATTTTAAGATGGCACCCATGGCGGCCATCTTGTTTTTCAAAGTGGCACCAATTTCGAAAGCAACCCAGCCTAGGTGGTGCCTACCACCCTGCTAAGTTTCAAATTGATTGGCGGATGCATGTTTGAGTACAGAAACCAAAATGTTGATGGACAGATGGACGGACAGACGAACACATCAGTCTAATAGGTGGGTTGGTTACTTGCAACCGGTTTTTTACCCGCCCAATAAAATGCTTTGACACATTTTAAGGTTTTTAACTTGAAACACTAACAATTCCAACATTGTGTAAAATCCCTCATGAGGTGATATACAGAAGCAAACTGGTTCAACAATATTGGTGTCGACCAGTGCTTTGATAACCTAATAATTGGTTAGTGCAGTTAATTATTTCAGCTTTAAGCAACATGTGGCAAATATTTGAATAGCGATTTGACTTTCCATTTTCGGCATCACCTAAGAGTGTCACAATAATTACCAGGTTGACAAGAACAGACAAAACTTTAAATTAAAAAAAAATATGGGGCCCTTCTCAGCTGTTGAAATGTGGGTTTCTTAATCAGTACATACCTCAGGCAAACCTTGCCAGAACTTGATGATTTGGTCTGAACACGAGTCTCTGTGTCTAGCCTCATTCTCAACACTCTGCACCAACAGCCCACAAAATGCCTCCTTCAATAGCTTGGCATTCTGGAATAAAACATTTTGAACGGTTAAAAACTATCCCATTTTGCTAGTTCTGGAACATATTTACCATCCACTGTATTGGGGTTATATTATCACACATGGTGGGGTGGACCCATGACATGGTCCTGCTTTAAGTAAATCTTCCAATCTAGATCTGAGGCCGTATTCTTCAACAATACTTTGCTAAGGTTACCTTAGATCCAAACTAGAAAAATGTTTTTGCTGACAAAAACGAAGCGGCCCTGATGAAAAAGTGTGAAGTAAGCCGTAAAAGATGTGAAGATATGCATCACAAGGAATAGTAAATATAAAGTTTATTGCATTGTGTATGTTACAATATTTAACAAATGAAAGAACGACCACAGCTTGGCAGAAGAGAAATTGTAGGTGTGAAATTTACTTCTCAAAAGAATGTATGTCCGATGCGCGGAAAAAGTGGCTCCTGGAAAAAATGCCTCCTAGAAAATATGCCTCCTAGGAAATATACCTCCTAGAATGAATGCCTCCTGAATATTTTGTGACCAGGAAAAGTACCTCCTAAGAAAAAAAACTTCTTTCAAGTATTATGACACTACAGGTTCACATTACAACTTCAGAGGCATCTTCATTTTTTTCCACTTGAGTCTTATAGTCGCCAATGCCTGTCAAAAATTCACAGTCTTTTACCCATTTTGCTTAGCTGTACAAAGGTATGTAAGTTTCTCTTGTAAGGTTTTGCTGGTGCTTCACACTCTTTTGGCTGGCTGCTCATCCCTGGTTTCCATTATGACAGGTGTCGTGTTTTTCTTGTAATTACATTTCTGCCCCTCCTAGTGCATCTAACTGCGATCAACTCCTTACAGAGGGGATAACCTATGTTGTAATTTGATAATAATGCATATTGTAAGCCATAAAGGCCACAACTATTTCATCAAGAAACCTCACAGCCATAAATCCTGCTTTTAAACTGCTCCAGAGTACAGCTGAAGGGATACCCTTTCAAGAAGATATTTGTAATTTTTACTTCACGATATTGTACGTTCTGGTTTTGACTGTACATATCTGAAATTAACATGTTTTTGATATTATACGTTATAGGTTTCATATGTAACATGTTTACAAGTTGAAATAACTTTTTTTCTCAGGAGCCATTTTTTCCTAGTCACAAAATATCCAGGAGGCATTCTTTCTAGGAGGCATTTTTTCCAGGAGGCATTTTTTTCTGTGAGGCATTTTGTCCAGGAGGCATTTTTTTTCCCGGATTCTGTATGTCCTACATTCTTTGGTAATATTCTCAGAGAAGAGGTCTCAAGTGAAAGGGTACACTGACCACAGACATTTCTGTTCAAAATGTCATTAGTATCAGACTTAAGTATAAAACACTAATTGAATGCAGTGGACTAAGATGCTTAAGAACTATTGTTTAAAATTACTGGTTGTGCTTCAACTAAAAACTTAACAAAACCACTAATAAAATCCAGTGAACCAAAGTGTGTTAGACTTTTTGTTCAAAAGTTACTGATTTTGCTTACTGAGTTATTGCTTACAAGAAAAATCAAGTTACAAACAAGTCAAGCTATAGTGCTAGAAAAATGTTACTGGATTTATTGGGAAAGAAAAGTATGAGTTTATATGTTGCAATATTTATGAATGATTTAGCAATTGAAATTAAAAATCTAGGCTTAGGAATAAGAGTAGGAGATCATGATCCATTCCACACTTCAATAATGCACAAAATTAAGACCAAACAAGTTACTGGACCTGGTGTAGCTGTGGAAAAAGTAGCCTAATAACATATTTTAACAAAATGCTGTGAACGCAATACTTTTCAAGTTATAAGTGATTTAGTGCATCACTTCAGGAATTTGAATGCATTAAAGTTTCAAAAATTCATTTCCCACTTGAGCTAAAATTAATTAAATGTAGAAGTCTAAGTGAAATGGAAGAAAGTAAAAGAAAAGAAAACAATATACATTCGAAAGAACAGCATAAATATTCCACTTTTTTTGTTCCACTTTTGCTTCACACACACATATATATATCTCTATCTATCATCTCCCTCCATGAACCCCCCCCCCCACTTCCCCCACTGAGGCCATTCTTTTTTCCAATTGCTTTTTGTGTGCACTAAAGGGGAGTTGGGGGGGTTCTTTCTGCATAGAAAGACTTTCCATGAATGTGCCTTTTGATAGATATCACACAACAGAGTTGGGGAGGAAGAAGAAAAGGACAAGTCATTCATTTCCACTCAGCTGGAGATACATAAAATGCTGTACAAGAAAAACTGTTTATGAGAAAGTGTTTTTTTTTTCAAGCATCTTATATTGTGAAAGAAGTCAGGTGTATACATTTGACCAATTTATATAGTCTATGTGAACAAGTAGCTAGATCATCAACTCCTTCTACAAAAGAAAAGTTGAATCAATTGAAGCTTTTTTTTCCAAAAAGGAAAAGTTATATCCTCACATTTCCAAATGAATGGAATCAGAAGAATGTGGTTTTTTTAATCTGCCTAAAATTGGGAATTAATATTATGTGAAGACTGATCAGTTGCAATATGTTAATAACCACATCAGTGCATCATAACTAGCTCATTTTTTTCTTTGAAGATGTCATAACTTCATAAACACTAAGAGATTAGGTTTGCCAGACAGCATAAATATTTTTAAGCATACATATGCCAGGTGTGGTTTTAAAAAGTGTTAAAATAAATGAGGAGGGAGCAAGAAGTATATATTTATCATGTTAAGATGGCCAAAGCCTCTTAAGTACAGGAATTTTAAGTGAAATGTTATACAAAATCTTACTTTAGTATAATCAATGTCAAGTTAAACTGATGTTACTGAACAGTAAATCAGTTAGGGGCTGAAAATCCTCATTTTCACGTCAAGATGGCCATGACTGTACTTGTATTGGAACTCCAAGGTGGAAAGAAAATAAGAATGTCCCTAATGTCATCTTTAAAATTGTACAAATTTAACCGAGCTCTGCTGAACAATACGATAGCTGGAGATTAAAAACTCCATAATTTCACTGCAAGGTGACCATAACTTCATCCATATTGCGACTTTAAGGTGACCATAAAATGAGAATGTCCCTTTTGTCATCCTTTATAAGTGTACAAAGTTTAGCTGATGGCTTTATTCAAATGTTATGACTTTAGGGGGGCCAAAATTATATTAACAGTTTAAGGTCACCTTAAAGTCAGGATAACCCTTTGGTTTTCCATCCTTTATAAGTGTGCAAAGTTTAACTGAGGTCAGTCGAACAATAAGATACTTGGAGGCTGAAAACCCCCTTATTTCACTTTAAGGTGGCTACAACTCCATTCATACTGAGAGTTTAAGGTAAGCATAAGTATTATTTTTATCTAGTTTAATACCAATGATAATTTCGATATAAAAAAATGGAAAAAGAAAGGAGCCAGAGCATTTTATTCCAATTTGATGACTTTAAGCAGGCCAAATGTCCATTAACATTTTGAGTTTAAGGTCACCATAAAGTCAGGATATTCCTTTGGCAAATCTTAATATATGTGCCAAGTTTGGTTGAAAAAAGTGAAAAACTAAGTGAACTGGAGGGCTAAAACCTCATTTTTTGACATTAAGGTGACCTTAAAATTGCAGATACAGGGCTAAAACTTCGGCATGTGAAAGATTATCAAAAAGTAGCTGAATAAGTTATTCCAACAAAATGCCGAAATCCTGACCGTTTTTGAGATACAGACCAAGTACCCATTTTTAAAAAATTTACGAAAATAAAATGCCTCCCATTCAGGCATCTATGGTCCAATTGATGAGAAAATCCTTTCCGACCTTGGAAATTTGGTCTAGAATGTACCTGATAAATTTTATAGCACAGGTGTGTGTGGTTTTTTCCGAAACGCGATGACGAGGTGTTTTGGAGGTATACTTAAGGTTACCTTAAATAAAGCTTAAGGTCTGCGCAAAGTATCTTAAAAATTTTTCCCGCCCCTATAGTTTTAAAGAAAGATAAGAAGGGAAGAAAAATTTGAAAGGCTAAGAAGTTATTCAAGGGAGACCATAATCCGGCGGTGGCGGTGATCAGTCGAACTTCGGTGAAAACAAATAAGCGTCCCTGACGGGCCGCTTAATTAGGAATGGTTTTCTACTTAACAAAGTATTACTTAGATTTCATATTCATGAAAAACAAATTTATTGAGTACTACTTAGATTCTAAGTTAGGAAAACTCTATACTTTTTACTGTATATGTAAATTTGAAAACCAGTATATCTAAGTTAGGAAGAGTCTTATTTCACAACAATTCTTATGTACAGTCTACTTTGTTTTTTCCTAAACAATCTGTTTGTTAAAAATGGTGAAAAAGATCCTTTTTGTGAGAGAAAATGTTGTTATTAATATTGTGGCACAGTTTAATATCAATAAAACACAAGATTCCCTGCACTAATTGCATATTTTGAAAACATTCTATCATCTAAGGTATACCTCTACAGATAATTTGAAATCTAAGTAGAGGTCTAAGGTAACCTTAGAGTTAAGACTGTTGATGAATACCATTTTGTTCTGAGTTAGTAACAGCTTGAAAAAACTTAGAATCTAAGTTAGGAATATCGTAAATTTCCAAAATAACACACAGGTTCAAATAAACGCCTGGTACCAAGCACACTGTTTACAATTTATAACACTGTTTTTTTTGTATTTTAACAGAACACCCGGTTCAATTAAATGCCTGGTCTGATGCCGTTTGAAAATAATTAATGCCAGGGCTATATTTTGAAAAAATATGGTAGTCTAAATATTGGTGAAGAATATGACCCCTGGACTGAAAATCAAGATCTTTTGTAAGTACATCCCAAAGGTGGGGGCTTCTACATTTTTTTGAAAATGTTTACTTAGTTTATGTTGAAGATTTCTACTCTCCTTGCACAACATAAAAATGATAAAGGTCTGTTTGTTCCAAGAAACATCCAGAGCACAGATACAGAGCAGACCTTCTAATATCCAAATTGCTTGGGAGAGTTGGGTTTTGTTCAGATAATTGAGGTTCAGAAAATGGAAGAGAAATTTAAATTTAGGAGAGTGGAAATGAGTTTATAAAAATGAAGATTTGGATAATAGAAGGTCAGATAATACAGGCTCTACCGTATATAAGTGAAAGGAAACACGTCACACAACTAGAAATAGGACGCCCTGTTGATAGTAGATGCGAATAGAAACAGGATAGCATAGAAGAACACACATTATCATGTGTAATGTCCACCCCATGAACCTTGCCCAAATTGTACAGTAGTCTTACAAGACCCTGTTTCATTTGTAAAATATATCAATGATGCTTAAATATTTATTAGTGTAGATGTAAATTATTTCAGCTTCATGCTTTTTTGCATTGGTTGGGTTGAAAATTTTGACGAAATCACTCTATCTTGCACGGTTAAGAAGATAGAAGCAAATTCCTGTTTTTCTATTTTTGGCAAAAATTTGAAAATTCAAAATGGCCGCCATTTTTGGGAAAAGGAAATTTTTTTGAAAATTCCCAAGAGTACATTTCTTAGATACCCTATGGGTCAAAAATTTCAACGAAATAACTCTATTTTGCACGGTTAAGGCCAGTTTGTGTTTTTCCATTTTGGGCAAAAATTCGAAAATTTAAAATGGCCGCCATATGTGGGGAGGGAAAATTTTTTGAAAATTGCAAAGAGTGCATTTGTTAGATACCCCTTGGGTCGAAAATTTTGACGAAATCGCTCTATCTCGCACGGTTAAGGAGATAGAAGCAAATTTGTGTTTTGCCATTGTTGGTAAAAATTCGAAAATTCAAAATGGCTGCCATTTTTGGGGAGGGGAAAATTTTTTGAAAATTGCAAAGATTACATTCCTTAGATACCCTGTGGGTCAAAAATTTCGACGAAATCGCTCTATCTCGCATGGTTAAGGAGATAGAAGCAAATTTGTGTTTTGCCATTTTTGGCAAAAATTCGAAAATTCAAAATGGCCGCCATTTTTGGGGAGGGGAAAATTTTTTGAAAATTGCAAAGATTACATTCCTTAGATACCCTGTGGGTCAAAAATTTCGACGAAATCGCTCTATCTCGCATGGTTAAGGAGATAGAAGCAAATTTGTGTTTTGCCATTTTTGGCAAAAATTCGAAAATTCAAAATGGCCGCCATTTTTGGGGAGGGGAAAATTTTTGGAAAATTGCAAAGATTGCATTCCTTAGATACCCAATGGGTCGAAAATTTCGACGAAATCGCTCTATCTCGCACGGTTAAGGAGATAGAAGCAAATTTGTGTTTTGCCATTTTTGGCAAAAATTTGAAAATTCAAAATGGCCGCCATTTTAGGGGAGGGGAAATTTTTTTAAAAATTGCCAAGAATACAATGCTCAGATACCTGTGGGTCGAAAATTTTGACGAAATCGCTCTATCTCGCGTGGTTAAGGAGATAGAAGGAAATTTGTGTTTTGCCATTTTTGGCAAAAATTCGAAAATTCAAAATGGCCGCCAATTTTGGGGAGGGGAAAATTTTTTGAAAATTGCAAAGAGTACACTCCTTAGATACCCTGTGGGTCGAAAATTTCGACGAAATCGCTCTATCTCGCACGGTTAAGGAGATAGAAGCAAATTTGTGTTTTGCCATTTTTGGCAAAAATTCTAAAATTCAAAATGGCCGCCATTTTTGGGGAGGGGAAAATTTTTTGAAAATTGCAAAGAGTACACTCTTTAGATACCCTGTGGGTTGAAAATTTCGACGAAATCGCTCTATCTCACACAGTTAAGGAGATAGAAGCAAATTTGTGTTTTGCCATTTTTGGCAAAAATTCTAAAATTCAAAATGGGCGCCATTTTTGGGGAGGGGAAAACTTTTTAAAAATTGGCGAGAGTAGAATTCTCAGATACCCTGTGGGTCGAAAATTTTGCCGAAATCGCTCTATCTCGCACGGTTAAGGAGATAGAAGCAAATTAGTGTTTTGCCATTTTTGGCAAAAATTCGAAAATTCAAAATGGCCGCCATTTTTGGGGAGGGGAAAATTTTTGGAAAATTGCAAAGATTGCATTCCTTAGATACCCTGTGGGTCGAAAATTTCGACGAAATCGCTCTATCTCGCACGGTTAAGGAGATAGAAGCAAATTTGTGTTTTGCCATTTTTGGCAAAAATTCAAAATGGCCGCCATTTTTGGGGAGGGAAAAATTTTTGGAAAATTGCAAAGATTGCATTCCATAGATACCCTGTGGGTCGAAAATTTCGACGAAATCGCTCTATCTCGCACGGTTAAGGAGATAGAAGCAAATTACTCAAAAGTGGTACTGAAAATACACAATGAAGTACCTAAATGGCTATTATTCATGTACTGACAAAGCTATCAGTCCCAAATGCAATACCAAGCGAGCTATGGACATAACAATCTTGTATTCAAAATTGTAGTAAAATATCTTTAATTATTTTGGCTTAAATGCACGGAAACCAATGGGTACTGAAAATAGCTGTACTTAAGTATTACTCAGTAAGCAAAAGAGGTACAACAGCCAAAAGCAATCCCAAGCAAGCTACTGACCCAATAAGCCTGCATACCAAATTTGGTGACAATAGCTCTAATACTTTTCCTTTAAATGAGCGGAAACCATGCGTGACGCCGGACATCGGACGCCGGACATCGGACGGCGGAAAAAGCAAAAATAATATATCCACCCCCCAGGGGGGTGGACATAATTACTTTACACATCACATGGTCTTCTACTGCATTGGTATGCAGGCAGAAATAACTGTTGCAAAAGTGTCTCAACGAAGAACATGATACAATCGGATATAGCAAAACAATTGACTCAATGAGACCATGTGTTTTAAAGTATTGTATTGTCACCCATCTACTGTCAGATTAAAATTAAATTTAAAAAATATAATAAAACTAAAAGTTATGCAGGGAATGGCCAGCAATATTTCAAAAATCAATTTTGATAGGGTAGACTGTACATCGCAAATATATTTGCATAAGCTTGTGAAAGTCATGCTTTAACTTGTAATTTCTTTCATTATATGAATTTTTATGCAATAAAAACTGTAATTTCATTTAACAAATACTAGTAGCTGTGCAAAGAAAAAAAATGAATGAAATGATGTCATTGAAGTTTACATATTGCTGATGTCACAAATGTGAGGAATTCAATTGGACAAAAATTTGTAAAGAAATCTAAACATGACACTGATCTCCAGTGATCGAAACATATGCAAAAAAGTTAATGGCTGTCAAGTTTGTAACCTTGGAAAGTTGGAAGCCCCAGACAAGTATTGCAAGAACTGGATATTTTCTAAGACAGAAAAAATGTGAAAAATAAAAAAAGTCACAAGTTGATCTGTTTTGATAATTGGTTAAAGTTAAGATGTACATCATTTCCAACAGGCAGTGTCATAATAACTGAGACAGGCTCACAGCATTACCACTTGTGAGATTGGAACCCACACAGAGGTAACACCCTATGGTGAATTAGAGGCTTGTTAACCACTAGGTAAAAACCATAACTCTCGATTAATTCATTTA
Source organism: Sabellastarte sp. h YS-2021 (assembly GCA_964017235.1). Lineage (NCBI taxonomy): Eukaryota > Metazoa > Annelida > Polychaeta > Sabellida > Sabellidae > Sabellastarte > Sabellastarte sp. h YS-2021. The sequence goes on from OZ024937.1 coordinate 81,406,078, forward strand.
TTGTCAAAAGCTACTTTATACATTCTGATTTAACATTTTGATGTGAAATATTTTCAAATTAAGTTTCATGCCTAATTTTTCCACGTGAATTCAAACCCAGGAATGTAGTTCTGGAAAGCAATGAAATATTAAACAAAACATGTAAATATCCCTCTATTAACCCTTATTTAATATTTAAAAAAAACGCTTCAGATATGTTACAAGCATCCGGGCTTGCATCAACGAAAGTTTAAGAGCCCATCCTTAAACTTAACAGCAAATTGCTTGTGAGCAGGTGGCAGTTTCGAAGGCTGTTGATCTCCCTATATGGCGAAGAGAAGCAGATTTCTCTGTATAGGCCCAATTAAAAGAAGAAAAACTATCTTCTGACTTTAATTTTCACGAAATTTGAATGAATCTGTGGGTGGCCCATGAAGTATCTGCCAAGAAAAATTCCTCCCAGATATCTGTTATCTTTGTCTACGAGCAAATATCCACATATGTAATGTGCAGACAATGTGAGGTCCAAGAAATACCAATGGGCTTTTTAACAATATTTTATTGATAACAATGATGTTTTATAATTTTTATATAATGCATACAAAAAAGTTATCCTTAACAAAGGTATCTTTATGATAACAATATTTTTTGATTGTTATATAATGCATGCAATAAAGTTATCCTTAACAAAGGTATCCTTACATGACAAATGAAAAAGGCTATTTAATTTGTTACAAGTACTTCACATTTCATGACCTCACTATGAAAACATTGATGATGTAGCTTGCTGTCAAAAAGCCACATTTACCTTCCATATACCAAGAAGCCAGAGACAACCTCACAGAAAACAAAACAATGGTGGGTATGTTAATGTAGAGGTCTCTCAAACTTTACCGTGCATTGTATTGTTTAAATCCACTGTATCGTCGGTAAGGTAAATAAATTATTGCAAACCGCCATACAGTTCAGCTGCCAGTTTTCCACTTAGACTTCAATGTAAAGTAACTTTACTGACCTTACATACAAAATAAATGTCATAATCCATTTTTATTTGCAGAGATAATTGTTTGTTTTGTTTTTTTTTGTTTGTTTTTTTTTGTTTTGTTTTTTTTTGTTTTTTGAGATGTTATTTTTTTAACTACGGAAATTGACATCATGGAAAACTAAGTTGTTGGTTGTGTTGGTGATGTTGCAGGTTAGTGTTACAACTGTATGAATGGTAATGTAAATGTTATCTAATTATTATGTTTGTTCCCATTAGCTAGCGATTGGTAACTTGCTTACTCTTTTTAGTGAAACTCTTAAAATTCATTTCATTGAATTTGTTGAACTTGTTGTATTTATCTTAGATTCAGTTAATTGCCATATCTGTTGTAAACTGTAATAATTATCTTGAATACTTTACATCATTGGGATGAGCTTTGTAGCTGTCGTTAATGCATTACTTATGGAGATAATTAGTACTGTTTTATGAATTCTGTGATAATAATAATGGTGATAGCTATTTTAGTTCGTAACTTCCAAGTATGTTGTTTCATCATTATTGTGGTCCCATATCAGATTTCTTACTTAGAACCTGATTATTTGTAGGTGTTTTTATATGGTCCATGACCAGTCTGGTTTAACTTGATATCCTAGAGAATCTTGCGGACAACTTCACCAATGGTATTTTGTATGGTCGGTGACCAGTCCTGTATAACTTGATGTTCTGGTGACTGTGAACCACTTCATCCATGGTAGAACCACCATAGCTAATAACCTAGTCAAGATTTTAGTCAAGTGTTTCTGTGCTCATATAAGTCCCTCCTCTGGTGTCCCGTACGACTCACTGGGAGACGGCAGCAACTGATCTAACAAAGGAGGTGAACTTACGGATTCAGGTTCATTGCATTACCCATTTGTTGCAAAACAATAACAGCAAATTGTAGCAGTAAATGTTTAGAATTTGGATATTAATATGATATTTAGTGTGGTTTGTCTCTTTTTTTCCCATTTTGGATCCTTATCTCAGTAAAATACACAAAATAACGTCAAAATGCCACCAAACCATAACGCCACCCCAAAATACCACTCCATGTTGACATTTATATTAGAGCCAACCTTGCTCTGCTATGGTGGAGTTTACTGTATAGGTAAGCCGGGGATAAATAAGAATATAAATAAAGCAAGGTTTAAACTTACCAAGAAAAATTTTTTCCATTTTATACAAAGGAAAAGTTCACAACCAAGACTCATGAAATGCTGTACATGTATGCATAAAGAAATGTTTTAAAACAATGTCAAATATTGAATTGTGCCTTTAAATCTAATAATGGGAATTTTATTTATTTTGTTTCTTTGACAGGTTGTAACTATGTTTAGAAAAATACCTGCATATTCTGTACATTAATGTTGCTTAGTGGTGGCATTATGGTGGGGACATTTTGGAGGTGGCGTTATGGTTTGGTGGCATTTTGACTGGTTTCCAAATTCACAAATGTAGCTAACTTAAATCTGTATTTGGATTGCACGGCTGTCTGTTTAAAATGTGTTTGGTGCATAAAGGTCTAGTAGCATTCTACCAGTTAAGGCCCGCCTACCAGTGAACAGCCAACTTATATTTCTCTGTGAAGAGGTCAAGGAAAACTGCTTCCACAAGTCTATAAAATTGCTGTTCACTGGTAATTCCAGGTTGCGGTAAAATGGCCGATAATAGAGATAAATTGTTAAAATAATATATATGCTTTCGAAAATATATAGCACAGTTTACTCCAGGTATTAATTGTAGTGCATGTCATTTTGTATTTTGGTTGTACTGTAGATTACTGCTCAGCCAGTGAAGTTCGTCACCCCAGTGAAGTTTGTCACCTGCATTTTATGACAATATTAAAGAGTTTTTACTAGTGGCATTCTACCAGTAAATGCCCATGCTGAAGCAAATATATTGAATTTAAATTATATAAACAGATTTATATTTTATTCTTCTTCCACCTATAATGTTTGTGTTTGTATTAATTAAAACAAACTTAATTTAACATATATTCTAATTTATTTCTTAACCCTTGGCTGTCATACAGGACTCTGACTCTTTATTCTTGTGTAGTATATCTTTATACCAAACTCTACATTACATATTTATGAGCCTCATTTTGAAGTACCCACATAATATATTTTAGACAAATTCAGATGAATGACAAATCTTAAATGAGAACATTGTAGATACCAAATTATTGTAATGCAATGTATGAGTACATTTTAAATCAGAACATCACATCCCTCCCCAACTTGCACAAAAGCTGTGAATACAATTTATGTAAATTATAATGACCATGAAACTAGTGCTGTTTTACTTTGGCACAAGTGTTTCCTCACTGTGACTCATTCTCTATAGTAGTTGAAAACTTGAAACCTTTATGCATAGAGGACAGAGGAACTGCCTCAAGGCTTGTTTGATTTATGTTGACAGGTTGTTGTTTGTACAAGCTGAACCAGAGTGGTAGTCACAGTAACCCTCTCTAAAATTGTGTAGTTTTTTACTTTTTAGCAGCATTCTGTGTAGTTTTATTTTAAGAGAGTTCCTTCACTCCTTTTTTTTTGAATGTGAAATTTGGAAAAATTCTTTTAAACCTATACCCTAACTCCACATAAATTTGCTAGTCTCACTTTTACATATCTAATATACAATATCAGCCTACTTATTCTAGAAAAAAAAATAACACATGAAATACAAGAACAATTATATGTAAAAAAAAACCTCAGAATTTGTTCACAATTGATCAAAGCACTATGGTATGCTCACAATATTAGAAGCTGATCAAAGCACCATAGAATTGCTCACAAAGTTAGAACATTTCTGACATTATACCTGACAGAATACTTGTATGTTACTGATACAACTTAATAATGAAAAATTGGTCATCACACTTGTTTTTGTGCTCACAAAAGTTCATTATTTCAGTCTTTACATATTTTACTCTGATGTTAATTGTCCTACAACATAGTCTTTTAGCTTTACTGGTGGTTTTCTATTTCTCTGGGGATGCTTGTAGAAATCATCCACATGATTATTAGCCTTTCTTGGGCTTTCAGTCAGTTCTTGGTTAGATTGATCTACTGGGTTGTGCTGTACTCCTTCACTGATATCCACATGTTCACTTGTGTTCTCCTCGTTCTTATTGACTGATTTCTTCAATGAATCTGGGAGTTGCTTAAAATGTGAAGAATTTCGTGTGATTTGCAGATCACTATCCTTTGCCGTTATCATTGAACCCTTTTTGTCTACCACTTCTAAAGGTCTTGGATTGAATGGGGTTGAAAGTTTGTTCTGCTTTGGTTGCTAAACAAGTACTGTGTCACCAATTTTAATGGGTGATTGTTTGCGATGGAACCTATCTCCATAGTTTTTCATTTTGTCTTTAGCTTCCTTGTCATTTTTTCTTATTTGAGCATCCTTGGTAATTCTTTGTTGTGGTACCTGTGAAAGTTTTGTTCAAAATGGTCTGTTGAACAGTAACTCAGCTGGTGCTGCTCCGGTACTGCAATGAGGCGGTGCTCGATAATTCCACAAGAAAACATGCATATTTTGTCTCCAATTCACATTATCTGTGACTGCTGCTCTTATAATCTTAGACAGTGTTTTCATGAAACGTTCTGCTTCAGCATTGGCTCTGGGCCAATGAGGTGTAATTTTGCGATGATGAAATCCCAAATAACTGGCAAACTGCCTGAACTGATCACTTGAAAATGGAGGTCCATTATCAGTTTTTACTACTTCAGGGATTGAAAACATCGAAAAGATTTGATCCAAACGTGGAATAACACATCTGTGAGAAACTGACTTTAGAATTTCAACAATGGGGTAGCGTGTATACTCATCCACCACTACCATCAAGTATTCTCCTGTTGGAAAAGGCCCACAGAAGTCGACACTGACTTCTGTCCATGGTGCTTTTAGCAATTCTGACATTTTGTAAGGCTCAATGTGATTCTGGGGAGTACTGGCTTGACATGAAATGCATGACTTGATGGTATTTTCGACCAAAGCATCTATGCCTGGAAACCACACCTTTTCTCGAAGAAGCATCTTGGTTTTGACTATGCCTTGGTGTCCTTCATGTGCCAGTCGTACAACTCTGCTTTGTAGAGCCTGTGGAATAACTATTTTGGAGTTTCTTAAAACTACTCCATGCCCAAATGCCAGTTCTTCTTTTATCCCATAGTAACTTGGAAGGACTTTTTGTAGTTGATCAAAATTTCCTGTCTCAATGGCATTAATCACCGCCTGTAGATCCCCATCTTGTTTTGTGTGTTCAAGTATTTCCTTTAGGGTAAGTGCCTTTGGAACTGCATTGGAAACAATATAGTTTATGTACTGTTCAGCTACCACTGATGAAGTGGTCAAAATTCCCTGTTTAACTGGGTGGCGTGACATATAGTCAGCTGGATTATGCTTTGCTGGCCTGTATTTAACATTGTAAGTGTAGCTGTAGACTGATGGTTTTGTTGAATCCTATTTGCAATATGTAGTACCTTTAACTCAACTGCAGACTTAAACCCTAAAATGGAACCTGCATCTATCTTGGTCACGTAGACTGTACCGGTTGTGAAACAATGCTTTGATTCTAAGGTACACTGGAACTTACTCATAATTGGAATTTCCTTCTTTGTGGCATAAGGGAGCAACTTTTCCCCTTTTGCAGATTTCAGTCTTGGCACAGGTTGAATTGACTGATATGTCTTATAGCTCATAATATTCACTGTTGAGCCAGAATCAACCATCATATTGATGTGACTGGTTCCGATTTTTACTTTAGCTGTTGGAGTCTTTTTCACAGATTTCCCCACACTAAAGATATAATCCTTGCCACCTTCATCTGCACTTGCTTCTCCAGAAGAACTTTTGTTCATGTTACATGCCTTTTTGTCAATTTCCCTCACCTTTAATGATCTGTTCTTTGATCTGCAACATTTTGCAAAGTGACCAGTTTTATTACATTTATGACATGTTTTATTTGTTGCTGGACACTTTTCTTTGTGAGGATAACTGCCACCACATCGATAACACTTACTGTTCTCTGGTCCTTTCTGTTGCTGTCTTCCTGATTGAGAGCCTGTTCTTTGAAACTGATTTCCTGATCTTTGCCAAGGTTTTGATGAAGTTTTGTTCCTTTTCGTCATTGTGTTAATGTTGTCCACTTTTTCTATTTCTGTTGCCTGAGATTCAGACAATTCATCAGCTCTGGCATGATCCAGGAGATCTGCAAGAGTCATATTATCCCTGAGGGCTTTTCGTCTAAGCTTTGACGACACACAGCTTTGTATGATTTGTAGTGCTGTCACTCGCCAGTGCAAATAAACATCGAATATCGCCCACGTTGGCCGACCGAGTACCGACATATGTCGACTTCATAAACTCACCTCGAAACGAAACTATTTATTTGAAATGTAAAATAATATTGTTTTTCTCACCTGATTACACCATTTTAGTGCCATATTTTTCCTTTTATTTTGGTTGTTTATGCATCGTTAAATGCAGGAACACTCTGAAAACCGTCAGTATATTAAAATGATTATCTAATTCCGATTCTATAAAATGCTGTATAATGGCCATATTATAACATATACGCCCCAAATAAATTAGAACTACAGTGGTTTTGCACAATATTTGAAAGCTTTACGTCAATTAAATTGACTTACCAAGTGTGAAAAAAATAAAGATGCAATTCCAAAATTACATTCGAGCAATGGTTTATTGCTTTCCTGATAGGTCATGTGACTCCATTTGTATGGACTAGGTTGTCAAAACGCCGAAAATATATTTCAAAATGCTGGATAATCCTTCACTTTTAACAGATATTCTGTCATTATTATATAAATATGCTAATACCTTTGCAATCGGATTTGAAAAAACAGTTCCGATTATCGCTCATAAGAGACCTAGCAAACGATAGTATCGGAAGTAGCGAATGTCGCGACAGCACTAATGATTTGTGATTTTATTTCTTTATCATTGTCTGTAAAACCACAGTTGCTAGCTAGTGAACGCAGACGAGTATAGAATGTGCCCATGGACTCACCAGGATGCTGTGTAGCTTGTCGAAATTTGTACACTTCAAACTCACTGTTCACTTTGGGTTGAAAGTACTTTGTGATCGCATCTTTACCTTTCTTGTACTCTTTTGCCTCTCCGGTTTCTGCAAGAGTTTCAAAGATATCATTCACTTCATCTCCAGCATAATGCAACATCATGGCCCTTTTTCTTGTGTCATCCTTGATATCCATTGCTACAAGCAAGTTTTCAAATTTGCTAATCCATTTCTTCCATCTTGCACCAATATTAGGGTCACTGTTCACCTCAAATGACTCAAATGGTGGTAATGCAGTAGCCATCTTCAACAAAGTTTTTTTTTTGTTTTTGTTTTTAAAGCCACATGTATTATCCAAAAGAGTACTTACAATGTATAGAAACTTTTTTCAGTTTTATCCTCGTCGCCAATTATAATGTTTATGTGTGTATTAATTAAAACAAACTTAATTTAACATATATTCTAATTTATTTCTTAACCCTTGGCTGTCATACAGGACTCTGACTCTTTATTCTTGTGTAGTATATCTTTATACCAAACTCTACAATACATATTTATGAGCCTCATTTTGAAGTACCCACATAATATATTTTAGACAAATTCAGATGAATGACAAATCTTAAATGAGAACATTGTAGATACCAAATTATTGTAATGCAATATATGAGTACATTTTAAATCAGAACATCACACCACCATTTTGTCAAATGATGTACACAGCAATTAATAACCCAGGTGCATGTTGCTACATTTGTTTCAAAGCTTTATATTTTAATAATTTAACCCTATTATCGGCCGTTTTTAGCGCAAACCGGGAATACCAGTGAACGCCCATTTTGTAGATAAATAGAAGCATTTGTCCTTGACTCTAACAAAGAAATAGAACACGGGCGTTCACTGGTAAGCGGGTGTTTACTGGTAGGAATTTAAGCCACTATCCAGTTACGGCATATATGTATACCTTGCCGTTGAAAGAAGCTATTCCATTTATTTAAATGAGAATATTGCCTAGCTGTCCTTGAGCGTTTTTACTGCAGGTGACGAACTTCACTGGGGTGACGAACTTCACTGGCTGAGCAGTACATATTACAAAGTTGTTATTATTTAAATTCAAAATACAAAACATGAGTTTTAGTCGGAACATGAGCGTTAATTTTCATTTTCACCATGTAAAAATCACCCCCTGGTTCGTTTGTTTTACCCTCTTGAAACTTCAATGAAGTGTGCTGGAGCATGCACAGATGAAACCGTGATTGAGCTTGTGGCAAAAAGAAGGTGCAGTGAGCGATAAAACAAAATTTTGTTAAACATCACCAACTTACTACAAATCTGTCAACAAGTTCGTTCACAGAATCTTCCACATTTGATGAAGACATTATAATACTGTCATTATTTCATGATAGACAAGATAAGTCTCTTTTAATTGAATATAGCTTAAAAAACAACCAAACTCCGGCGAATGCTAAATTTAACAAATGATGATGCGCTCAATACAAAACCCCATTTAATTGGACAAATATGCATTTTAATAAATATTTCTTACATGAAAGAAAAATATAAATCTTTCCATAAAGTCATGATGTAGAGGTTTCAAATATAATGGTCTCTGAATTGATATGACATGTTTTCATATGCACAAATTAACTAAAAAAGTGCAATGAATTTTTTTCCAGATATACTGCTTGCCAAGCAATTGTGGCCATTGCAAAAATTATGGACACCCCATTTTTTTACACCAATCTTTTAGGTGACGAAATGTAGGCACTGTTTTCTAGTGGTAGATTAATTTTCACAACAACAAAACTAAATTTTGACACAGACACTAAACTTCAAAACTTTAGATTTATAAATAAACTGAGAAAATATGTAGGATGGCCATAATTGGTGTACTGACAATAAGTGCTTCGCAATCAGTAACACCCTAATGTTAAAAAATCTTTTAGACAAACGTTTACAGCCAAAGTTGGCAAAATGTCTTTTTGTCCCAGTGTACATCAAGGAGAAAACATGACAAATTATGACATCAGTAGGGTGACCTGGTGATGGATGGAGAATCACAATAGTGGATGAGGGATGCAAGGTGATAAGTCATAATCCACTAATAAAATTATGCTAAATGACATCTTTCTTAATGTGAATTTACAATGAGAAGGTTAATATTATATTTTTGCCTAAAATTATTTAACCCATATACCATGCTGGCATTGGCAACCACCATTGGCCCAACAATTATTTGGCCAGTGAATGCTATGTCGGTCTGACATTGATAAGCCACCAGTAAAAATTGTACTCCCGCTATGGTATCAACTAATTAATTTGCAGAATAGAGTTTTGTGACTATTGTTTAACAGGAGGCAATTGATTAACACATGTGGGCAGACCTTACTGAAATGAATGCCTTGTAAGTCACATGACCAATCATTGAGAATGATAGAATGGTATCTTTTGCTGACATTCTATAATGCAATGATAAAATTTTAATGTTCAATCACAACTTTTTTTACTGTAAATTTACAATGAAAATTTATTATTTTACATCTCAAATTGTTATATATATAGTTACTTAAAAATTGTGGGCTCTATGAAATATGATTATTAGGCATACCATAATGCATCATTTTTACAAAGTTTCTCCAAATCCCCTAGTATTGGTCCAAGGTTAGCCCAACGGTAACAACAGATGCTGACCATTCAACCAATAGTACAATAATGTAATTTTATAGCGTAATATGCTGTAAAAATGACACCTACATCAATGATTATCAGCCTGACACATCCATTAGTGGATGGATGTGATAGGCTGATAGGCATTGATGAAGGTCCGTTTCTACAGCATATTGCCCATAAAAATTACATTATTACTATTATTATTAGCTGAATTTTATATAACTGGACATGCTAGTCAAATATAATGTTCTGACATCATATAAGCAGAGGCTAATAAAAATTCATCACCATGACGTTTTGTTTTGAAATGGATTTTGTATGTTTTTCCGTAAACAAATGCCATTTTTTAATAATAAGCAGTTAACCTTCTAAAACATTCTATTTTTCATTGGATATATCAGAGACACCTTCAAACACACCCCATCTAAGTCTCTTCATCCTGACAAGGAGCCGCCAACATTCAGTTCCTTTCAAGGTGTCACTGAGGGCGAAGTCCTCAAGTTCGTCAAGGAAGCCCCTTCAAAAGCTTGCTCTCTGGATCCTTGTCCCACACATAATTTGAAAAAGTGCATAGATATCCTTCTTCCTTCATCGACAAAACTGGTTAACTTGTCCCTCCAAAATGGCATTTTGTCACTCCTCTACTTAAAAAGTCTACCCTTTCAAAAGAGGACTTGAAGACCTATTGACCGGTGTCTGGTCTTAGTTTTTTGTCAAAGTTGGTTGAGCGTATAGTGACTGCCCAAATTAGATCCCACCTGGAGTCTCTTGATCTTGGAAACACTTTTCAGTCAGCCTATAAGGTGGGGCACTCAACAGAAACTGCTTTGTTGTGAATCAAAAATGAGATTCATTTATCTCTGTCACAGGGTATACCTACAGCACTGGTGCTGCTCAACTTGTCCATGGCCTTTCATACTATCGATCATGACACACTCCTTTCCTGTTTGTCAGCTAGGTTTGGCTTCATTGGTTCCACAATAAAATGGTTTCGATCCTACCTCCAGGATCGTTATCAGTCTGTCAAGATTGGTTCTGCTGTTTCAAATTTGTTCAAATTGAAGTTCGGAGTCCCCCAAGGTTCTTAGGTCCCCTTCTGTTTTCCCTCTACAAAACACCCCTTAGTCAAGTCATCAGAAAATATACTGTAGTTAAATACCACTTTTATGCTGATGACATCCCCTCAAGATAGTCTCAAGTCTCTCAACTGCCTTAAATCCAGTCTGAATGTTTATTTATTTATTTAGGGTTTTACGTTCTGCTTGAATGATATTCAGGTCTATATGTCTGAAAGCAAACTTAAGCTTAACCCTGATAAAACAGAATTTATAGTTTTTGGTGCCAAAGACAGATACAAAGGGCTCAGTGACTCATTTCCAGTCAATGTCCTGGGAAATTGTCTCTCTCCCACAGATGTTGCTCGCAATCTGGGTGTTCTGTTTGATGCAACTTTTGTTTCACCAATCACCTAAATTCTGTCATCAAATCTTGTTTTATTAGCCTCAGGGACCTTCATCGTATCAGGAGGTTTCTTTCCGTTGATACATCAGTGGTGATTGCAAATGCTCTGGTCAGCAGTCATTTGGATTATTGCAATTCTCTATTGCATAGTTTGTCATCCCGTAATACTACCAGGCTCCAATACCAGGTTTATCACCGGTGCTTCTAAGTTCACTCACATCACATTCAGCTTGAAGACACTTCATTGGCTACCTATCAGACAACGAATCATCTTTAAAACCCTACTTCTTGTGTATAAGTACCTCACTACAGCCCAGCCTAAGTATTTTGCACTATATCTCTCCTTGTACAAATCAGCATTGAACACAAAATGCTCTAATCCCCAAAATTTGTTCCTCCAGGTTCCTCATTATTGTTTTTCCATCCATAAATCAAAGGTCCACTTCAACAACAGTTTCTCATATGATGCCCCAAAGTTATGGAATGATCTTCCACATGATATACGCAGTGCTCCTAATCTCTCATGTTTCAAAAGTTGACCAAAAACCTACTCATTTCAGAAATCATTTTCACCTTAGTTTCTAACTACCGAACACCGGGTTGACTCCTTGGGTGCAACTTGGAATATGTCTAACGTTTTGATGATTTATGCCTAGCGAACTGGATGGTGTGCCTTAGAATCTGCAGATACAGAGATTAAGCACTTGGACAACTGATTGATTGATTAATTGATTGATTGATTGACTGCTTGATTGATTGGAAAGATATCTTTACACTGATTTTCTTGATTTTGTTTGATTAAAATACATGCAGTAATAAGTGAGATATTGCAAGTTAAAAATTTCAAGTGAGAGTACAATATTTGTAAATAAATACTTGGTGACATCAGAGCCCAGTCAATAATACTCCTTATTGGACTGCAGACTGGCTAATCATAAAATGCTGCGTTTTAAAGACTCGATTCTGCGATGATAATCTCCTGGTAATGCACACTCAGCTAGTAATAATAGCCAATATCAGCTCAACCTTGGCAAAATGTGCCAACCATGTGTCCAAGGAACAAGTTTGGTCTGACAGTGAAATGCTATCTAGGAAAGTGCATGTGTAAAAAAAATCACTAACTTCAATTTTTACGCACGTTATACCACATCATGCATTTTATCAAGTTTTTCAAGTCATCTTTAATTGCTTGCCAGTATTTTGCATGATATATGAGGGATAGACTTTTCTATTGTGGAATAAATATCCATTTTTAGTGCAAATAGGCAAAATCTAGTGATATATAGCCTACATTTATTTATAGCTTAAAACTTATATCTTATATCTAAAAAACTGAAATCTTTTATTTACTGGATAGCGGACACCACAGTGGCATGCACAGTGGTAACACAACCACATCCCACCTCTCAAGTTGGCAGTTCAAACCCCAGACCTTATGTGGAATTGTTGGTATAGTTGCTTACCAATAGTTGGCAGTTTACAGTACAGAACCTTGACCAACTGTATGTACTGGTTGTCCTCTGTCCAAAAACTACCCGTTGTGATATGACCTGTACAGTGTTGAAAGCAATTTAAACCCCAAATAAAAAAATAAACCTACATTTATAGTGGGGGAGGAACCAGCTGGTGGCCCAACAGCAGAAGCATGTAATGCCTGTGTGAGTGAGCACCAAAATCAAAATCATTCCAGCAGTGAAGTGCCATACACATAGCTATCACGGTGAAAAATAGTTTGTATAATAAAGTCAAAGCGAATGTTTTGGTTTTATGTCCTTTTGAACAGCCATGAACAAATTTTGGACAGAGTTTCAGCATTATTATTATTGAGGGAATTTACGCTATGAAGAATACTGTGTATTCTGTATATAGTAATTACCAATCGGCGGAAATCATGTTAGTCTGCGAAATCTTATTCTTGACCCCGGAGGTCACATGACTCGGCAGGATTTTAAATAACACAATGTAAACTGAATCTATAGCTTGACTTCAAACAGTGAACACTTTCCTGTGGTAAACTTTAAAAAAAGTGAAAAAAGTGAGTATCAAAACACTTCATTGGTACCAGAAATGGAGTCCTCATTTTTTCACCACAGTAGACAAAGAAGATCAGGTGGGTTATCATTCCCTCACAGCCAAATTTTAAAAGTTAAGTATATTTTATTGACAGTGTGAGGTATGCACTGTGAGTTATATTGAATTGATATTGCTCTTATATTGTGTGTGTGTTGTTGTGCAGTGGGTTGACTGTACATGTAGTCACTTAATTGATAGTGCTATGTGTTCTATTGTACAGGTGTACACACATATTGGCACACATAGTGCATGTAAATACTTTATCAAATTTTATACTCTTTTACAGTGTTTTTTACCCCTTAAGGGCTGTCAGGGTATGGTGTCCGGATCGGCAGGCGGGTGGGCATCCGGGCGGGCGGCAGCGGGAAAAAGTTTGTCCGTGCTATATCTCAGAAACTGTAAGGTGTAGGAAGTTGATACTTCGTAGGGACATTGATTAGAGGGTGTAGTTATGCAACGTCATGGTGTCACCTTGATTTGACCTTTGACCTTGCCGTAGTGACCATGAGTTTGAAAATCTTGTCCGTGCTATATCTCAGAGGAAGTTGATACTTGGTAGGGATATTGGTTAGGGGATGTAGGTGTGGAACATCATGGTGTGACCTTGATCACAGTCGTCAATCGACAACGGTAGGAATGTACACTTCCGGCAACTCTCACAAACATGTTTAAGAGTTTTATAACAAAAAATCAATTAAATTCTGTAATTTTAAGGGAAGGAAATGTTATAGGGTGGTAAGTCCTGAAATAACTGTGTAAGAGGCTAGACATGTTACACAAGGAGAGATAAAAAGACTGTTTTTGTACTGGAAATATAATGGTATAAGTGAAATAAAATAGAGTATCAATAACAAGAACAAATTGAGATTAGAATGACATAGTTTCTAAGTTACGATTTAGTTGAAAAAGGTACAAATATGAACATTAAATTTTGATATAAAAGTCTATGAAATATGCTTGAAATCACTGGACCATGACTTATGCACACAGCAGAACATTGAACATTGGGTTGACACAACCAAGATTTGGCTGATTAAACTGAACTAACCTGGGATATCAGAATGTACCTAATCAATAGTGAAATGTGTTTCTATTAAATGAAAGAACAGTGTAACTAGTAAAAGACTGAAGCTGACCCTTGATTGTTCAAGATTCATTTATAGTATGTAAACACAATAATTTTATAACCGCACTGATTGACATCTTGAATATTGGATACAACAGAACATAATTTTTCTTAATTGTGTTTTGGCCCCTCACTGAACAGTGACTGATTGCAAAGTGGTGTTAAAGAATTTTTTTTTTTTTTTTTTTTTATGATAACCAGTGAAAAACCCTAAAAGGTTATGAGTCACAAGGATACACCTACATCAAAGCGTCCAAACACAGAAATGGAATTCTCACCCATAGAGTCAACAGTGCCCAAATCCCTAGATGCTGATGTGTTAAAGGCTATTCTTGATGAAAAGCTGACTGATCACATTAGACCACTTAAAACACAGATTGAAAATTTGGAGAAGGCATTGGATAAACAAAAGGTTGTTACAGAGAAAAAGGTCAACAGCATAAAAGAGGATTACATAACATTGAAAAATGAAAATCAAATTCTGCGTCAAAAACTTACTAAACTTGAGTTTTTCCAACGTCAAAATAACTTGAAAATATATGGAATACCAGAGGAGAGGGGTGAAAATGTTGATGTGAAGATGGTGACATTGTTCAATAAGCACTTGTCCCATTCTGAGTATTTTAACAACCGCACTTTTGAGAAGGCACACCGATTGGGTCGATTTTCTGCAAAAACCTGTAGACCAATAATTGTTAAGTTCTGTCATTACAAAGACAAGCTTGCAGCTTATGATATGTCACATGCCTTAAGATCAGAGAGTGTTTTTCTGAAGGATGACCTACCAGAAACCATGGAGGACAACAAGAAAGAACTACATCCTGTATTTCTCGCCTTGAAGTCAGCTAGGGATAATTTAGGATGTTCGCAGGTTGAGACTTTGCACAAAAAAAGGGATTCCATTGTTTTAAACGGCAAGGTATATACTGCACAGTTGCTAGACAAACTACCTGACCAGTTGCAGCTTTGTAACTTGTTTACCCCAACTCACAATGGAACTACTGCATTTTACACAAAGCACAGCCCGCTGTCTAACTTTTATAATGCCCACTTTGAGGTAAATGGTATTTTGTACCACAATATGGAGCAATACCTGTCCTTCCACAAAGCAATGCTGTTTGAGGACCAAAGTGCAGTGACAATTATAAAAAACGAAAAGGATCCAGTTGTCATTAAACAAGTTGCAAACAAGATCAGGGGATTCAAACATGATGTCTGGAAGCAGGAGATTGACACTATTCTTGATGTTGGCTTAGCAGCAAAATTTCAACAAAATGAGTACATTGCCAAATTCCTGATGGATACAGGTACTACTACTATTGTCGAGGCCAACCAGTATGACAAACTGTGTGCGGTGGGTAAATCCTTGTTTGATAAAGAACTTTGGGACAGTACTACTTGGTGTGGGGAAAATAGAATGGGAAAGGCCTTGATGCGTCTTCGAAAAAAACTAAAAAACATGACTGAACAGGGAATATCTCCATTTTAAATATAAATGCTAGACTCTTTCAACATAATTGATATGTAATGTGACACTTATAATTTAAATAATAGCTTTAATTTCATATTTCTTTACATAATCAGGAACTGAATTTTGGACAATATGTTCTGTATGATACTTCTCGATATAGTTTATACATTTTTGAACAGTTAATTTAATATTATAATCAATATTACACCATCTTGTCGTTATTACAATATCATTTAATGTAATAGTCAACAATGGCCTCAATGTCTTTTGTTTTCTATATGGGTTTTATGTCTTCGATGTGTGCATTATGTATTGTTGTGCAAAAGTTTTTAAATAAGTCTTTACATAATGAAAAACTTAATGTTGAAAAATATGTTCTGTATGATACTTCTCGATATATTTTACACAATTTTGGACAATTAATTTAAGATAGCAGTCACTATTACATCATCTTGTGGTTATTACAATATCATGTAATGTAATAGTCAACAATGGTCTCAATGTCTTTTGTTTTCTTCATGGGTTGTATGCCTTTGATGTGTGCATTATGTATTGGTGTACAAAAGTTTTTAAATAAGGTATGTTTAAAAGAACTTCTGGTTTATGTGTTCTATCTTGGGTCAACTACTGATCTAACTGAAAAGTGTGCATAGGTACAAAAGTTTTCATTTTTTGTTAAGTGAGGTGACATTTACCACAATAACTGCTCGATTTAGCTTTAAGCTTTATTTGATTCACTTATAACACTTATAGCTGTTATTAAGGGTGACATTTACCACAATAACTGCTCGATTTAGCTTTAAGCTTTATTTGATTCACTTATAACACTTATAGCTGTTATTAATGACTTTTTCTGGTAATTGTTTTAGTCTAATAGTATAATTATTTAGATTTTTCCAGTACCGGACCCTAACTTTGATGGAGTGTCCATTATTAAAAGTGCTTTTCTGTAAATATGTATATATTCTGTTCCTGTTGTTACTTGCCATTTTTTTATACTTTGAATTTCTGCTCAAATGTGTTAAAGACAATCGAATGTTGCTAACAATACTATCTTTGTGCCTTGCATTTATTAAAGTTCTGTTAAAGTTTACTGTAAACTTTGTCATATCAATTGTTCAAAGTCTAAGTATTGATAATGTAAATCTGGATAATCTTGCAGTGTATGGAGCTCATAAAAAAACTATAAATGTTAGTTGACCAGCTAAAAGTATTATCGGCAAATTGTCAAGGTTTAAGGGATAGATCACAACAAACTGATGTTTTAGACTATATGAAACGATTTAAACCAAACATTATCTGTCTCCAAGACACCCATTTAACCTCAAATGATGGGAACCTATTGAACTTAATATCTGAATGTGAATGCTACATAAATGGATATAAAACAAACTCCAGAGGAGTTGCTGTTCTTTTTAAAAATAACTTTGAATATAAAATAATATATACAGAATTTGACACAACTGGAAACTATATGGTTCTTGATTTCAGCACTACTAATGTCTCCATCAGACTGATTAATGTCTATGCTCCAAATGTGGACTGTCCAAGTTTTTTGAAAATATAAGAAAATTGGTAGATGAGAATCAACAAGATTATATCCTACTTTGTGGAGATTTAAATTTAATCCTTAACCCTGAGATTGATAGCTATAACTATGTCAACATCAACAATCCACAATCCAGACTTCATTTATTAGAAACTATGCAAATTTATAATTTAAAAGACGCTTACCGCATCATAAACCCAACGCTAAGACGATATACTTGGAGGCGTAAAAACCCTGTTAAACAGGCACGTTTAGATTACTTCATCTGTCCAGAATCTCTTCTAGACCTAATTAGTGATTGTAAAATCCATCCTGGTTATCGTTCAGATCATTCCTTATTAGAAATTAACATTCAACTTAGTTCATTCAAGCGTGGTAGAGGATTATGGAAATTTAATTGTAGTTTACTCCAAAATATAGACTATATAAATATAGTAAATCAAACAATTGATGAAGTAAAACTCAGATATTGTTCTCCAGTATATGATCCTGACTTTGTAAAAGAAAATTGTAATTTTGATTTGCAATTTGTAATTGAATATGATCTCTTACTTGAAATGATGCTATTAAAAATTAGGGATATCACAACTAAATTTTCAATCAATCTGAAAAAAGCTGCTACAAGAGAAGAAAGTCAGCTAATTCAGGAAATTGAAAATATAGAATCAAATCCGCATGATGAAAATTATCATGAAAATTTAGAAATAAGACAAATCCAATTGCAAACAATACGAAAGGTTAAAATGAATGGATCCATGATAAGATCAAAAGCACGATGGCTCCAATCAGGTGAAAAACCAACAAAATATTTTTGTAATCTCGAAAAAAAAAACTTTATCGATAAAACAATAAAAAAGCTTACACTTGAAAATGGTGAAACAGTGTTTGAACAAAATGCCATATTAAACCTTGTGAAGCAATTTTATGCTGATCTTTTTAAATCTAGGGATGATCAGATTGACAATATTGATCTGGAAACTATGTTAGAAAAAACCGATATAGCGAAATTGTCCAGAAAAGAGGCCACTGCTTTGGAAGGTCCATTAACTATTGACGAACTGGGAATTGCCCTAAAAAAATGAAAAATAACAAGACACCAGGCATTGATGGCTTCCCTTCTGAATTTTTTAAAGTATTTTGGGTAAAGTTAAAATATCTAGTACTCAATGCTCTAAATCATTGCTATGAGAAAGGTATGCTTTCTATCTCAATGCGACAAACAATTATAAATTGTATTCCAAAAGGAGACAAAGCGAGAGACAATATAAAAAACTGGCGTCCTATTTCTCTTCTTAGTGTTCTCTATAAATTAGCGTCTTCCGCAATTGCTGCAAGAATGAATACTGTATTAAATAAATTAATATCACAGGATCAAACCGGCTTTGTTAAGGGTCGATACATCGGTGAAACAACAAGATTAATATATGACATAATGCATTACACTGAAGTAAAGGAACTGGATGGACTGTTGATGTTGATTGATTTTGAAAAAGCGTTTGACTCAATATCATGGAAATTTATGTACAATACTCTCACCTTTTTCGGCTTTGGAACGAGTTTTATTCATTGGATAAAGATGTTCAACAACAATATCAAGGCATGCGTTCTACAAGCTGGGGTAAAATCAGATTTCATTTCAATTGAACGCGGTTGCAAACAGGGAGATCCTATAGCTGCTTATCTCTTTATTTTATGTGGACAAATTTTAAATTACCTTATAAAAAAGAACAAAAAAATCAATGGAATATATGTAGATGAAATAGAAATTAAAATTACGCAATTTGCCGATGATACTACGCTGATTTTGGATGGTAGTCAGAGCTCCTTACAGGCTGCATTGAATACAATTGAAATTTTCGGTTCTTTTTCCGGTCTAAAAATAAATACCAATAAAACTAAACTTGTATGGATAGGAAGGAAAAAGCATTGTAAAGAAAAGTTAAAAGTCACAAATAGACTAGAATGGGGAATAACTAGATTTAAGCTCCTGGGAATATCTTTTTCTGTTGATTTGGAAGAGATTCCAACTTTAAACTACTCATCAGCACTTGAGCAATGTAAAAAATTATTGACAAATTGGAGAAAGAGAAACTTAACTGTCTTTGGTAGAATTACAGTGTTAAAAACTTTTATTGTTCCACAATTTAATCATATTTTCAGTAGTATACCATCCCCAGGTGACCACTTTTTTAAAGATTTGTCAAAATTGATGTATCATTTCATTTGGTTAGGTAAACCAGATAAAATAAAGCGACTTACCATAATTCAAGACTATAGAGAAGGGGGACTAAGGATGGTAGATATTAGAGCTTTTATGAAAGCACTCAAGTTAACATGGATCAAAAAACTCTTCACTCAGTACACTTCTCCGTGGTTAATTCTCTTTCAGAAAACTATTTGTAGTGTCTCAAGTTTAGTTGAACTTGGAACTGTATGGTGCAAAACTTTGACTCATATTATCAGTAACCAATTTTGGATAGAAGTCCTATCTATATGGAGTGACTTTTCAGAACATGACTTCATAAAAACTAGTTCTGACATACTATCTACACCAATATGGTATAATCCCAAAATATCAAGGTTAACTTTGTACTTGCCCAGGTGGTTTAAAGGAGGAATCAAATATGTGGGTGATATTGTCGATATAAACGGGACCATTATGAGTTTAGTAGAAATTGAAAATACATACAATATTAAAATTAGTAATTTTCTTGAATATCTGAGGGTAAAATCCCTGTGCTATGACTTTGTCAAGACAAACCGAAAAGACAATAACTTTCTGTACAGCCAGCCAACAATCCCAAAGATCATTGCATTGATTTTTAGTAAACCTGGCTCAAAATGGTACTATACTCACATGGTTAACCAGAGTTGCAATTTGGCGTTAAAAGGAAAATGGTCTGATGATCTGAAATTGAATCTGAACGCAAACACTTGGGATCAAATATTTACAATATGCTTTAAGATAGTTACTAACAATAGCCTTGTTTGGTTTCAATATAAAATCCTACATAGAATTTTAGGTACACAAAAGTTACTACATCAAATGGGTAAATCAGAATCAGATTTATGTCTATCTTGTCATATGACAACTGAAACTCTAATGCACCTTTTCTGTTGGTGCTCAAAGGCTGAGAAAATCTGGCAAGACTTAAAAGAGTGGATAAAAGAAAAAACTGGTGTAACCATCCATTTTAATTCTTTAAATGTTATCATGGGGTACTTAAATAGAGATAACCATTTCCTTCCTATCAATACAATAATTATAGTAACTAAGTACTATATCTATTTAAATTCCAGAAAGAAAATTCCATTAAATATACTAGACCTACAAAAGAAAATACAAGAAACATACAATGAACAAATGCTGGTTGCAAGGCTCAATTTTTTTGAATCTGATTTTGAAAAAAAATGGTTTTCTTTTAGAAACCTAATAAAATAGCATATTTTAAATTATATTGCGATACAGTTAGGTAAAAGGTATCAATAATTAAGATTAAGGATTTGTTAGAGTTATATTTTATTGTTTGTTTCCAAGACTGGATCACTTATGCCTGGGTGTTTGTAACTCCAGTCACAATGTAAAGGCAAGTCTAAGTGTCTCAATAAAAAAAAAAAAAAAAAAAAAAAAAAAGAATCCATCCAGTGACCAAATGATGCTAATTGTTTCAGCCTCATATTGAAAGAAACATGGATTGTTGTTGATAATAAAAATAAACCAACTTCAAAAAAAAAAAAAAAAAAAAAAAAAAAAAAAGTCCTGAAATATAAAATAAATTAATGAAGGGATACTTGACAAGCAATCATATGTTAAAATATTTTGTTGTATTCGAGTTATAGAATTTTCAAAAAGTTTGTAAGAATACCAGTTCAATGTGTGATCAAAATGCTATGAATATGTAACGACCCTTAAGCCCAAAGTGTATTTTTCAATACAGTTCTCACATTGTGTTCAAAGGTGGCATGTCACCAGATATCAGGTTCGGATTGGAAAAATCACCAACAGAGTTGTAATTATTGACGCCTGTGCCAATAGACTCAGCTGATGATAATTTATCAGTTAAAAGTTGTAAAGAACAAGCAATAATATATTCTTAAATGTATATTTATTTTAAATAATCATGGATTTATATACATGGTGAAACAAAAAAAATGTACAGAAATGTGACCAAAAATGGTATAAATAATACAAGATTTAATGAACCATAACAGTAATAATACTGCAGCATCTGACTAAGTCAAAATAACCACACTGTAGTATTCAGTCAAATATGTAACATAACTATCACGAAATGCTGCAGTTATCAGTCAAAATGTAACTATCAGAACCCTAAGATATAATAGATAAACTGCAGTTGAGATAATATTTACACCCACCTTATTACATGACCACAACTAGAAATAATTTATAACCCATTATATGGGTGGCTACAAAGATAAACGGTCACAGAGATAACGGTCTTCAAATCTTTCAAATTTAAACAGTGTAAACAACACAGTTGCACAAACTAAATAACAAAATAAATGTAAACAATGCTTATCATGACATTTGGTTGTTTTATGTTATTGTTAAACCCTTTAACCAGTTTTAGTGTGATTATTTCTGGAGACCGTTTATCTCTACGACAGTTTATCTTTGTGACCACCCGTGTACAAGTTAAGAAATACTTTCAGTTGTAAGAACTGTCAAAACCATGAGCATTTGTTTATAAACAAATTGGAGGGACCCCCCCCCATCCGTCAAAATGACAGAAAATTAATAAAATGTCCAACCAAATTTACTGAGAGTTTTTGTCAACTTGTAATAATATAAAAGCAATTATTCAATGTAACCAGATCCGAAAATAAATCAAGCAAACCAGATAAAATCGAATAAATGTCAGTAAAAGTCAAAACCCAGCCAGCACTACATATGGGACCAACAAGGGTCCCAAATGGGTTCTTATATGGGGCCTTTGTGGGCGCCCTATATGGGCCCAAGTCAGTTTTTGCAAACGGTTTTCTGATGGGACCAATATGGTTTATCAATAAGGGTCATATATGGGCCCCATATGGGGCCTTTATTGTGAAATAAATGGGTCCCACATGGGCCCAACTTGTAATTTGAACATGGGGCCCAGATGGTTTTTGCAAATGGTTTGGTGATGGGACCAGTATGGGCTCTGTATATGGGTTATATGTGGGTCTGACAAGGGCACTATATGGTAAACTGCATCCAGGTTCTTATTGGTCCTACATATAGGTTCAGATGTATGGACCGGCTCAGTTTTTAAATGTGCACTACCAACATAAGGTCCATTTGTTGTTCAAGTCGCATGTAATAGAAGCTCAAAAATGAGTTGATCTGTGTGAACAGTCCACAATTTCCTTCACACTTTGCCCACATATTCTGTCTAATATTTTAATACACTTTCATGAAGCCTTTGTAAATAATGCACAATACAATCTTGATTCATACTATACTATTATCCAATTTCCAGAATGTAATTCAAATCATTTCAAGTTCAAAATCTTATGATGTACCACATTTGTGTCTAAGCTTATCTTATACAGAAATGTGTATCAGAAACTCATCACTTAATGATTCACCCAAACCCTTTTTCCAGATGGCCCAAGCTAAAACAGCTACATAGCCTTGTCAAGACACAAGTAAAACACATGATGAAATCCTCAGTTAACTGATATAATTAAGCACATGCATTATTTGATTAATAAAGATTTTTTTTCATTGTGAATCCCCACCAAAAATATCATAGTTCATTATTTTAGCCTTATTTACACAATTTTTACAAATTTCATAGATTTCTCACACATATTTATAATCTTTAAATTGTACTGTAATTTGTATCCTAGTGACGAAAGGCTACCCTGTTTCACACCATGGGGTGTTTTCCCATTTTCCTAGCACTGCCTCAAAATACTATCTGTGTGAAAAGATAAACATATCTGTACTGCATGATATAGGGGGTTGGACCTATTAATGACCCATTGAGTTAAACTAAAAGAAACTAAAATTTTACAGAATTTCCACAACTGTAGACTTAGGATTTCTGTACTCTTATACATGAAAAAGGTGTTTGTGGTACATTAAGGTAATATAAACCACTAGATTATTAATTAGTGAGATATACAACAAATTTAATTTAATACATTTTTTACAAAAACTTTACAATACATTTACAGAGCTATAAAATGGCTATTGTATGTGATAATAATGAGGGTCCCTTGTGAGAATATTATACCCATTTTTGACCTTCACAGGTCCAACCAATATGCATGTACACTTTTATTTAAAAAGCTTTTGTGGCGAGTTGTTTTTCTCAAATAGGACCTTTTTTATTTTTGGATTTTTTTTTTATTCAAAATCAGATGAGAAGTTAATAAAGAACACTTGTTATATATATTTACATTTTTCCTCTAGGATTTATATATGGGACCTATCTGGGACCCTTATACCAGTAAATCATCCATAAAAGTCCATTCTGGGGCCCATATTAAACATTGTGATAATAAATGTTTTGTTTACCACTCTTTACGAAGTCGAAATCAACATGATGCCAAATGAATCTATTATTAAATATGTTTTATTTTCCTCATTTTGTACTATTTAGGGAACATTAAGTATTTTTATATAAATGGGACCAATATGGGCCCCCTTTGGGCATTCTGTGCCCATATATATCCTTTATAGGACCCATATTGCTATTTGCCCGCCTATAGCCCACATAGGCCCCATATGATCATGCTTGCTGGGAAGTACTGAGTGTACCTTCCCCGTTAGAGCGGCTCAATACACCAAAGAGCAATCAATTTTCCACGCCTTATATAGAGGATTTGTAACTAATTTGCATACACTGAACTCCGCATCGGTGCCAGTTCGTCACTGGATCGCTTACAACAAATAGAAATACTTGGAACTCGAAAGTTGAACTTGAAGAGTGATGACGTCATCACACAAAGATGGATGACACAAATCCCAGCAATATTCGACAAAAAGCAAATAAAATACTGCGAATATCTAGGGTGACAAGCTTAAGTGTAATATTTAAAACGATCTGCACAAAAAATGCTACAGAATGAGACCTTCCACAACTCTGTACAATATATAATAAAAAATCTCACTGATTCGTCGATCACTTTTGTAAACTACGAGATGACAGGGTCATCTCAAATACTTGTTCAATACCTGATTTGTAGCCTTGTTTTTGAGGGTTATATCACATATTTTGTCATCATATGAAACTTTTTGAGGGAAAAACAATTGAATTTCTCAATTTAAAGTTGATAACAATTAGGTTATTTCGTCCGTTTGAAAAAAAATTTTAAACCCAGTAAAGTTACTTTTTTCTAAGTTGGCATTAATTATTAATTTTTATAATAAAATCCAGTGTTTTTCCCATCAAAAGTCTTGTACAATGACAAAATATGTCCTTAAATCCCCCAAAACAAGCCTGAAAATCACGCATGGGATAGGTGTTCAAATCGTTTGGTGCACACATTGAACAAGTATTCATACACACTTTTTGAAAATGCTATAATTTGTATTCAAACAAATATTTCAAAATGTTATTGTTTTTCAAGTATCCCTTCATTAATTTCTCGTATATTTTTAGCATTTTCATACTAAAATATTCCCTACTTTTATCATTAAAGAATTTTATTGACTTTTGTTATGTATATCTTAAACATGTTCGAGAGAGATGCCGGATGTGTAGATCAGTTACAGTGCATTTGACGACTGTGTTGATTTGACCTTTGACCTTGCCGTAGTGACCTTGACCTTTAAATTTTGTCGAGACAATATATCTGAAACCGTAAAGTGTAGGAAGTTGATAGTTGGTAGGGGCATTGGTTAGGGGTTGTAGGTGTGCATCATAATTTTTAGTTTACTGATTAATGCTGTCATCTTGCTATTGAATTGTCTTGTTTTAATACTTTATCTTTACAAACATTTTCCTTCTCTTAGATGTTATTTTCTCTACTTAAACGTCATTTTGACCTTAATATAACTGACACTGTTCTGAAAGTATCCCGATCTTTGTACTGTTTCACTACTTCTATATCTCATGGTGTTGAAAACTATTTCCCCAGGCTAGCGCTGTGGGGTATGGGCATCTCTGATGCTACTTTTATGTATTTGTGTGATTTGTCAGGGATAAGTGTATCTCTTGATCAAAATTAAAATGTGTTAATAAAAGTGAAAAATATAAACAGGATAGAGATTTTATCAGTCCTCTGGTCCTTTGAGATTGAAAATAAAGTAGAAAGTTCACAGTTTATTCAAAGGTAGCCAGTCTTTTTCATCTGTGATAATTATAGAATTCAAGAAACAAATCACTTACCATATACCTTCACCTTATTGGATTGTGTACTAGCTGTTTATCTGTTTATATCTGTTTAGTATCAGACCACAGATAACTGCTTGTACCAATTCATTGAAGTCTGATTAGTCTCAGTTCATAGTCAACTCAATTTTCCATTATGATTCATTTAAGCTACTTCAGTCCGGAAGTTTTTGTTTAAAAGAACCCACAGTTGACATTAGGTCTCATCATTAATTTGAAAGTGTTTTGGACTCACTTGGAAATTTTAACTTTGCCACAGGAAATAATTATCACTGTGACTGTTCTTTTCAGTCATCTGTACTTGCTTAACAGATAAAAAGATATAATTATTATTAACTGTGGTCTAGTATTCAGTGGTTGGCATTGATTCAGCATTTACTAAGTAGTCATAGTTCATAATTATTATCTTTTATCATGGACCAAGTGATGATTTCCCTTGACCAGAAGGAGTTTGAAAAGGAGCTACATCAAGCCTTTATTGATTATTTAGGGACAAAGGTGTAATCTGAAAAGTCTAGCAATTCATTGCAAAGCAGACAATCTTCGTCAGCAGGATGTTAAGTGGGGTTTCTTGAGCAAGTAATACAACATAGAATAAGCAGTTGCTTTATCTTTCATGCTTTTGGATGTTTACTCAACCCATCTAATCAAGAAGTTGAAGAACATGTTTCAAAGTGAACACAAACACGTGAAAGAGTTCATGGACATGCTAGATACTGAGAGAAAAAGGAACAGTGACTTACAGCAAAGCTTAGAGTTGCAATAAAGTCAGTTACACTCTAAAAGCAGTGAGATCAACGCTCTTGAAAACATAGAACAGTGACTTACAGCGAAGCATAGAATTGCAACAATTTAAGCAGTTACACTATAAAGACAGTGAGATCGGCATTCTTGAAATGGAGCAAAGATATCATGTAGCTGAAGTCAAATCCTTGAAAGAAAAAGTGCCTATAGTCTTAGAAAAAAATCTGAATCTCTCCTTGGAATATTATCAGAACTTAAAGGTCAACGGTCAGAAACAGCGAAGTACAGGGATGCAAGGATGTCTGCTCTGATAGAAAACTGCCAGTTGAAGATGCACTGAAAATTATTAATTTATCAAAATGGTGCCTAAAACAACAAGTTTCCTAAATGACAATATTCAAATGCCATTTTCCTGTTGAATGATAGCCAAATATTGATAACTTAATGGTGAAATTAACTGAAAACTGATGGCAAGAAAATTAGTGCACTTAAAATTAATTTCGTAAGAATGTGACCAATAACAGGTGCCCAAAACGACAAATTAATTGGACTATCAGGGTTATTTTCTTGCCATAGGTTTGTCAGTTAACTTGTTCAACAAAAAATGATAAACATAAATTTGTCAATTGGGAAGTTTGTCATTTTAGACACCATTTTGACAAATTATTGATGAATTAATATTTGTCAGACATTTTCAGTGTGGTGAATAAGCAGTTGGATTAAAAAAAGGAGGTGGAAAGGAAACACAATAAGGCGTTGCAGAAGGAAGTACACTATCTGCGCATTATCTGTCAAAATTTGACACATGAAAATAAGATTAAAAAATAGGGCCTCCTTAAACAAATCAGAAAGTATATTGCACCCAAAGTTAATACAGATACTTGCAATTGTCCTCTCTTGTGCTGCCAAAATTACCAAGTCTTCTAGAAAATATGTCAAGGCTGCCTAACCAAACATCTTCTTGCAAAGAAAAAGTAATTTTTCAGGATCATTCACCACTGTTAGATGTCCAGCTTCTCAGTCCTTTGCTTAAGGGTACACCAAGTGGATTTGACATGGTGAGTCATTCAGTAATTTAACAGAATACCAATGTTGGGAATTTTTTCTAACCTAAAAAAACATGTTATTGGAAGACATCTACCCTGCTTTGTTTCAAGAAAAGCACAGTTATTATTGGAAGAACAGATGCAAAGGTATAAAGATCTTCTGTTATCTGCCACAAGGGATGCTGGCTGTCTTTCACTCGCTGGACTGTTACAGCTTGTCATCAAAAGGTAGTGGTTCACAAAATGTAGATCTAGAAACCCTGAAATTCATAACAACCAGCAAAGCATTGAGAACTTTATCTTCTGGTTAAGTGGACAGGAACTTAATCACAGTCCACCCAGTTGCACTGCTTCATTGCTGCACTGGTGAATACTTGGTGTACTCCTGGGCAATGCTGCCAGATGTAAGGATCCACAGCCTCAGCTAAGGTACAACTCTGCTATATGGAGACAACATCCTGTACATTCAGAATAGTCAGATAATAACATCCCCCCAACAAGCAATTTCGATTGACTGAACCCAGGGTCTATGTTTAGTCTCTCTTGACCACAGAGAATTGGACTGATTTTCACTCTGGTTACATGTCATCGTACTTTTAAAAATAAATGAAAGTGTTAACCAGGTTTTCATGGTGAGGCTCTGTCATATATAGGCATTTGGTTATAAGTAGAAAATGGAGCTTTAACCAGGTAGTTCTGACCAGAATGTCTCATCAAGAACTAAACATCATCTTATAACGTAACAAAACAGGGGGAATGTAGTAATTGCCGATCATCGGAAATCACGTTTGTCTGTGAGATCTCATCCTTGACCCTGGAGGTCATGTGACTTGAAGACGTGGTGGGATTTTAAATAACACAATGTAAACAGAACCTGGCTTGACTTCAAACAGTGAACACCTTCCCGTGGTAAACTTCATAAGTGAGTACCAAAACACTTCAATACTTTAGGGCTGCCTGTTGAACAGGACGTGCAACCCCAACTTTGATTCTTGCATACTTTAGGGAATCTTTTTTTTTTCATTTATTAGTGCAGTAATATGCTATAATGTACTATGAGTCAGATATATAAATCACAAAGTATCATATAATATATTACAAAGCAAAGACATATTACATCTAATGAATCTTAAATAAAATCCTGCACTGAAAATGATAGAAGCCCTTCCAGAGTCAAAGTTGGAGTTTATGTCCCTTTCGAAAGCCAGAGCCACCACTTTCAATGCAATGTATCAGTTACATCATAAAGGGTAGTTTTATATAGGTTTAGGTCACTCATTCGAACTGAAAACTGCAGAGGTGGAAGGCAAGTATGTTAACCACTACACAATTAACTGCTGAAAGACATAACAAGTCTGGTAGATAATTCAGTATTCGAATAAGTCATATCTCAGAACACAAAGCATTATTTTTGTTTATGTCATTATAATTCAATACTTCTACTATCCTACTAACATTAAAATCCCTTAGTTTTTTTTTCTTTTGTAGATTTAGATTTAAAGTAACAAATGAAATAGTGTTCAGCTTTAAAGTATAATTATATACAAATTTTGCATATTTAATATTGCTGTGGTTAAATAAAAACATTACATAACCACATGCTTTTGTATGTACATTACTTTCAGTCTCACTTCTAATACCATAAATACAATTCAAAGGTTTATTTTGTAAAGGCTTGCTTGCATCAGGAATAGGCCTAGGTGCAAAAATAATTATTCTCTAAACCTATATTAAATATTAATTGTAAATAAAAGGGAAAATATAAATGTTCATGAGCACATTTAAACACATTTAAAAACCATGTGTATAAGTGCCGACAGAAACTGAGAAGACATATGGCAAATTAACACAGTCAACTCTGTCTCACAAAAAATCTCAACTAGCCAATGCAAGCAAAGACACAATTTTAAGCAATAATTTGTTTGCACATAAAAGATGATGAAAACCAAAAATAAAAACCCACAGAAGTGTGCAATGTACAAAATCTTCAGTCAATCTACCTCAGATCCCCATTCTATGTTTATTTGTGATATGTTTATTTCTACGTTCATGTAAATTTGAAACAAGTAACAGAGTCATATACTCTTAGTATCTGTAAAGTGTTTAAATTTGTGGATTGTATGTGTTATTTCGTAATTAAGTTCTTGTGTTCGACATATTGTGTGTAAAAATAAAGCTGTTTTATAATCACTTATTTTTCTTATTATTTTAGTTAATGTCCAAATGATTTATAGTTTTTCTTATTGCTCGTCTTATTACTCGAGAGAACATAGAAAACAAAACATATTAGTCGCTGGATATCTAGAGATATCTGACAGTTGTACAAGATTTATTTTCCCAAATATAACAAGAGTATCATTATCTGCGAGAAAAGGTTTGAAAATTCCAGCACACGAAAATGTGTTAATTTGGTGCACTCACTATCTTGTATTGTATAAGGATTGTGGAAATACTAATTATGGAGAGTGGAATTGTTGTCATAAAATTAAGTGTTAAGATACTGTATTGGTAGAAATTTAGCTAGAAGAAAATTTTGCCAGTTCTTCATTCTTAAGAAATTCGCTGGAATTAGTTTTCAATAATGTCTAGTTTTTACTTGACATATTAATACAGATTTAAAATTTTCACTAGGAATTTATTTTCAATATCCAATTACTTCTCATTCTAACTACTAATTACTTCTATTTCAGTAATAGAGGTTCTATGTTGCAGATTTTGGTTGAGACATTATGAGTTTGCAATGTTGGATTTTCTCTTTGTTTATTTGTTTGTTTATTCAGGTTTTATATGACTTTCAACACTGTATAGGTCATATCACAACAGGTAGTTGGTCAAGGTTCTGTACTATAAACTGTTGACCATCAATAAGAACTAAAAATTTTCCTACATAGTGTTCGGGGTTTTGGTCCTCAAACTTGGGAGGTGAGTGTGTTACCACTGTGACCCCTACAGTTACAGTAAGAAATGTAAAATTCACCATGGTGAATAAAGAGTGATGTCAAGTCAAACCCCTTACTTTTTAATTATGGCAAGTATTTATTTGATTTATGAATTTTGTAATTATTTGAGGTATTTATTTAAACTGTTGCCGAGTTTCTTTGAATTTGTACTATTCTGGAACACAGTTGATCCCTGTTTAGTCAAATCTGAATGCACAATGAATATAGTTCTAATGTTATTTAACTGGTCATTACAGAAACAAAATTTAAATTTAATAGAAAATACACTTGAAAAGTGAATCCCAGTAATAGTGAATGCATTGTTTTTGGTTCTAGGAGTCAACGTTAAAAATTTTCCTCTCATTCCCTAGGTTGCAATATTCTTGAGAATGTTCTTTATCCTGCTGACACTATCAGAAACCTATAGGATTGTGGTTTGATGCAGACTTCTCTTTCTCTGAAATATGTTCACAAGATTTGTAGGGCCCGTTTCCTATAAATGTGTGTCCTTCGTTGAATTAGACAGCATCTTACGAATGAAACTGCACAATAGTTTACACATAAAAAGTCACAAATCAGGGTAAGCATACTTATCTCCCAGCATAGTGTCCTCTCTGATTGGATGCCAATATGGAGAACTTTTTCATCATAACTGGACTATCTCATTTTTACTTAGGCACCTTAGACATTGTCTACATCAGTTCTAAACTTTACAAATATTTCTACATTATTATTACTATTAAAATCCTGTTTTTGTAAGTAAAACTATGTAGCCCTCAACTTAGTTATACATTTCTGACAAATATTATAAAATAAAAAAAAAAACTAATTGTTTGTGTGATTAAATTTAGAAAAGCATGGCTTATAGATATTTTAGGCAATGCAATTTCAAAGAAAAAATCTATAGATATGATAGCTTAAACTTTTTACATATCTCAAGTAAATGAATTTGAAATAGCTTTTAAATTGTTTCTATTGTAACTTGTAAGTATGATAGATAATCAACATTAGTTATTTGGGTGTAGATAACAGGCTTTTTCGATTCACAAAGATTTAAGTGGTGATCTTTTCTATTCGATTGGGGCATCTCGTGTAACTAAAAGGGATCCTACGAGGGAGACTGAATCACTTAGATCATGAACAAAATGATCGTGAATCGAATAAGCCTAATTCAAATTACGATTCAAACCAAATTTGGGGAATTTTCAAACTATTGTACGTTTAGCATGGATCATGAAAAACTAGGGGATCCCTTTGTTTAAAAATGGAGGCAAAGTGACTGTTTCGCTAACTGATACATTTCCCTAGTGTGTTAATTGATGAATATAGGGTCAAAATTGTTTAAATCCAATATATGTTATCATTAAGCTTTGTAGAGTGTTAAGGTAACTTTCTTTGCCTTGACGTTTTGTATAGGATAAAATATTTTCCTGTTGAAAACTTGCCTCGACAGTGTCGGTGATCCGGGAAATACTGCTCCCCGCCGTAACATTGCACTACTGGGACACAAAAACCTTATTTTTGCTCATTTGCAGCATTTGTGGCAGATTATTAACTGAATTCCAAATCCAATTGGGGTTTCCCTCGCACATTGCATTTCCTAAACGTGATTTACCTCGGCTCCATGGTAAATGATACAGTAAAAGTCGGAACTGGATTTGGAACCAGATTTTTCCCCAGATTGCACCTCTCATCGTACCTCTTTATCACACCACTAGATCTGTACTGCCTTGCTACCAATTATCGCCACCAGAAAATAAAACATTCATATTTCAGTAATGGTCGCATATTTTGAAAGCTTTTTGACGTGTATTTGTTCCATTCACTTTGGAAATAGTTGTACCTTATTTGCAAGACTTGGGATGCTACTTTTCGTGAAGTTATATCTATTTGAATTCTGTCCGGCGATAATTGGTACCCGGCGATAATTGGTAGCAAGGCAGTACTTCAAACTCGAGAACTCCATAGAGGCCAAATCATTAATATTCCCGAGAAGATACGAGGACACAGATTTCCCCTGGCATTTCCCTGCAATATTTTTATAAAATAGAAGCATCGACGAAGATTAGACGTGGTTACCTCGGCTCTACTTTACTTGCGTGTAGAGCCGTGGCACGACCCCACATAGAACTGGAGATTTGCATAAAACACAAATATCATACAAATGTGAACACATAACTGTTCCCACAACTATTTTGTTTCATTTTCTTCAACAATCAGTCAACATGCAAACATGTTTGACATAAAACAAATGATATTTACTGATTTTCCAGGGTTTTTGGACCATTTCTCCAAAAATTTGAAACTGGTCTTTTATTATAAAAACTGTGTAAAATAGCATATATATTTCATAGACATATTGTATTTTTTGTGTCTTTGGCATAATATCAACTGCTTCTAATTATATTAAACCATTTTCAGTCATTTTATCAAGTTTTATTTGACAGAAAAAGATTTTATGCAAATCTCCAGTTCTATGTGGGGTCGTGCCACGGCTCTACACGCAAGTAAAGTAGAGCCGAGGTAACCATGTCTACGACGAAGATCAGATACTTTAAACTCCAGAACTCACGGCCATAGCACCCAAGTCATTAATATTAGATACTTTAAACTCCAGAACTCACGGCCATAGCACCCAAGTCATTAATATTCATGAGAAGATACCAGGACACAGCTAGATTTCCCCTGTAGTTTCCTAACAGTATTTTATAAAATGGACATATCCACGAAGATCAAATACTTTAAACTTGATAACTCATGGCCATAGCACCCAAGTCATTAATATTCATGAGAGAATATGAGGACACAGATTTCCCCTGTAGTTTCCTAACAATATTTTATAAAATGGACAGCTCTACAAAGATCAAATACTTTAAACTCATAACTCACGGCCATAGCACCCAAGTCATTAATATTCATGAGAAGATACGAGGACACAAATTTCCTCTGGCATTTCCTTGCAATATTTTATAAAATAGAAGCATCGCATAGATCAAATAGTTTAAACTCCAAAACTCACGGCCATAGCACCCAAGTCAAGCTAAAACATATTTAATATACATGAACCAATAAATAACACTCCCCTAACTAAGGCTGTGACCGGGTGGTCGGTATTCGCGAGTGGAGTCGATTTGGGAAGATCTCGAGTGCTTTCTGGTCCACCCGATCGTTGTTAACTACTATCATATATTATATTGTCGCCCACTTTATCACGTTTTTTGGGACGACAAAGAATGATAACACTGCAAAATGGCAGAATTCTTTGTATATTGGGAAATTTTATATAATACTCCTCTTTTTATAACAATATAATAAGTTTTGATTACCTTTCACCACTATTTTAATTCTAAGACATCGTTTCCGGAAACCACCATTTTGTTTATGGGGAGGAAAAAACGTGCATACTAAAACACGCGAATACCGAACTGCGAGACGAATTTGCGTAGCTCGGGTACCGGGATGGATTTTAACCACCCGTCACAGCCTTACCCCTAACCCTCTGTATCACCAGTTGTTCTGTAGCACCACAAGTGATCTGGGGCTTGGATGAGTGCATAATGACTCCATGAATGACTTAGGTGCTATGGCCTTAGAGCTCAACAGTCAATATGAGGTCTCGATACTGTGAACAAAACAGTGAGCGATATCGCGGTGTCATCGTTCCACAAATTAAACCTAAACTTGCTCTTTAAATAATGTGCATTGACAACTAATACTGAAATAAAATAGATTTTCAATGGTGGATATTTGAAGCAATAAAAAGTAAACAAAACTTATGTTTTTTCACTTCCTGTAGGAAATGGAAAGGGTCATCACCATAGTTGCATCACAAATCAAAACAAAACCACATAAAAGTAGAAATTAGATGAATATTTCACCATATTTTTATTAAATCCCTTCGAAAATAAGCTAAAGTTAATGGTTGAATATGTTTATGAGATACATCGCTGATGATTATTAATCCTTGATTATCGTCCATTTTTTTCATCACCGGTGAATCTGCGATATCGCCACTCGTGATGACACCACTGAGTGTAACCATAGAAAGCTAAAACATATTTCAGATACATGTAATAAGAAATAACACTCAACTAACACTCTGTAGCACCAGTTCTTCTGTAGCACCACAAGTGATCCGGGACTTGGATGAGTGCATAATGACTCCATGAATGACTTGGGTGCTATGACCTTAGAGCTCAACAGTCAATTCATTAAAAGAAAATTACTCAACTAACAGCTTAACTTTGATCTTCTTGGAGACATCCATTTTATAAAATATTGGAAGGAAATCCCAGGGGAAATCTGTCTCCTCATATCTTCTCATATATATTAATGACTTCGGTGCTATGGCCGTGAGTTTTCAAGTATTTGATCTTTGTCGAGCCATCCATTTTACTAAATATTGCAAGGAAATCCCAGGGGAAATCCGTGTCCTCATATCTTCTCATGAATATTAATGACTTGGGTGCTATGGCCGTGCATCGCATCCCATTGCACCTCTCTGGTAGCAAGTCCAGAAGTCCGGGTTTATAAGGCACCCGGCTCTACTTTACATGCGTGTAGAGACATGGGACGACCCCACATAAAACTGGAAATTTGCACTTGAGACTTTCCTGTTGAATTAAACCAGATAAATGGCTGAAATTGATGTTACCACCCGTCACAGCCTTACCCCTAACCCTCTGTATCACCAGTTGTTCTGTAGCACCACAAGTGATCTGGGGCTTGGATGAGTGCATAATGACTCCATGAATGACTTAGGTGCTATGGCCTTAGAGCTCAACAGTCAATATGAGGTCTCGATACTGTGAACAAAACAGTGAGCGATATCGCGGTGTCATCGTTTCACAAATTAAACCTAAACTTGCTCTTTAAATAATGTGCATTGACAACTAATACTGAAATAAAATAGATTTTCAATGGTGGATATTTGAAGCAATAAAAAGTAAACAAAACTTATGTTTTTTCACTTCCTGTAGGAAATGGAAAGGGTCATCACCATAGTTACATCACAAATCAAAACAAAACCGCATGAAAGTAGAAATTAGATGAATATTTCACCATATTTTTATTAAATCCCTTCGAAAATAAGCTAAAGTTAATGGTTGAATATGTTTATGAGATACATCGCTGATGATCATTAATCCTTGATTATCGTCCATTTTTTTCATCACCGGTGAATCTGCGATATCGCCACTCGTGATGACACCACTGAGTGTAGTGATAAAGACGGCAAACCGGATAGTTGGTTTCTATTCGATTTATAAAAGAGCAAACAAAATCCGGTGATAAATTCCAATAACCGGTTCCCGAAATGTCACATATTTCACATCAAAACGTATAAAATATTGCACAGAAACGTTTAAAAATATTAACTTCTGTAATATTTTGCCAATATACACTGAAATAATATCCAAAACGTCTGTTTTATCATCAAATAAACCACATTTTAGTTGAAATTATTGTTCACGTACACGCAGAGAAAGTTTTACAACTTGACTACAGCTTGGTGTATACTAATTCGAACGAATCCGGTTTCCGCCGAATTTTTGTTTTCGGGACCCGGTTTCCATATTTACATTCGATCGTAACACTAACTGAGTGTAACCATAGAAAGCTAAAACATATTTCAGATACATGTAATAAGAAATAACACTCAACTAACACTCTGTAGCACCAGTTCTTCTGTAGCACCACAAGTGATCCGGGACTTGGATGAGTGCATAATGACTCCATGAATGACTTGGGTGCTATGACCTTAGAGCTCAACAGTCAATTCATTAAAAGAAAATTACTCAACTAACAGCTTAACTTTGATCTTCTTGGAGACATCCATTTTATAAAATATTGGAAGGAAATCCCAGGGGAAATCTGTCTCCTCATATCTTCTCATATATATTAATGACTTCGGTGCTATGGCCGTGAGTTTTCAAGTATTTGATCTTTGTCGAGCCATCCATTTTACTAAATATTGCAAGGAAATCCCAGGGGAAATCCGTGTCCTCATATCTTCTCATGAATATTAATGACTTGGGTGCTATGGCCGTGCATTGCATCCCATTGCACCTCTCTGATAGCAAGTCCAGAAGTCCGGGTTTATAAGGCACCCGGCTCTACTTTACATGCGTGTAGAGACATGGGACGACCCCACATAAAACTGGAAATTTGCACTTGAGACTTTCCTGTTGAATTAAACCAGATAAATGGCTGAAATTGATGTTATACAGTTAAAAACAATAGATTTTGATGTAAGGACACAGAGATTATGATATCGAGTCATTTTATAAATACAATTTTTACAGCAATAGAACATTTTTATTTTTTTGGAAAGATCTTTAAAAAATGGATGAAAATGGGTAAAAGCCATTTATTTTCACTCAGTTATGTTTCCATGTTGAAGGGGAAAACAACAAAATAGTTGTGGAAATATTTGGGTGAACACATTTGCAGATATTTGCATTTTAAGCAAATCTCCAGTTTTATGTGGGGTTGTGCCATGGCTCTACATGCAAGTGAAGTAGGGCCAAGGTAACCCACGTCTATACATTTCAGTGTGTCACTGTCAAATTTAGTCCAGTCCACTTAAAACGGACCCTTATTACCAGAATTCAAAATGCAATTCGATTTTCCTCATTAATGTCATTTCTGTGTCTCGTTGTATAATTTAGTCCAATAGACTAATTGGACTTTGGTTAGGTCATTCAATTAATTACCAAAGAATTGAAAGCACCGACAACTTATAGTTCACAGAGAATTACAATCCAGAGGCTGTGCAGTCTATATAAGGTCAGAGTCAGGTATCAGTTACATTGTGTGCTACTACTCTAAGATGATTTCTGTTCTTTATCTTGGTCAAAAGTTTAGTACTTTCGATGAATCAGATACTGCTATTAAGGAGAATCAAACACAGAATAAAAGGAAGAACAAGTATTTAAGCTGCACTAAAAAGATTTGCTCAGAATAGGCTGAATCCTTGGGGTGATTTCATGGAAGGTCTCAGACTTAGCCCAGTCTCAGGCTGAGCCTCTGGCTAAGTCTTTGTCTCAAACGGTTTTCACAGAAGGGGTCTTGGTTGAGATCGAGCTTATCAAATAACCACTGTGGTTTACTGTGTCATGTGACCCTTTTTGTAGTCAAAACATTCTACTAATGACATACCGGTATATATGTTCCTTGTTTGCAATGGGAAACCTTCTAAACATGTAGAAACACCTAAAGACTACCTGTACCTTATTTCCAGCCATTTCAAATTTTGATGTGGAGAATGAATTATAACGGCCATATTTGAGCCCCTTGTTTACAAAACTTAAGCCCACTACCTACC
This sequence comes from Sabellastarte sp. h YS-2021, assembly GCA_964017235.1. Classification (NCBI taxonomy): domain Eukaryota; kingdom Metazoa; phylum Annelida; class Polychaeta; order Sabellida; family Sabellidae; genus Sabellastarte; species Sabellastarte sp. h YS-2021. The sequence goes on from OZ024937.1 coordinate 81,443,866, forward strand.
AGTCTAAGCATGTGAGCCAGTGGCTCAGCCAAAGCTGAGACTGAGATCTTTTGTGAAATCCATAAAGGCCGAGCCCATGGGCTCAGGAAGAATGTTCCAATAATTTGAGACAAAAGTCTCAAGCTTGAGCCTGAGACCAGGTTAAGACCTTTCATGAAATCTGGCCCTGAACTAAAAGTACAACTAATTGAAGTTTGCTTGTTACCATTGAGGGAAGTACAGGAAGAGGGTGACCAAAGGAGACAGGCAGACAACCACTTCTAAGATAGGTTGAACATTTAGAAAATTAGAATACATTTCAAAATTACTGAAGATGGGCAGCAACTGATTTTGAAGAATAGGATCAATGAGCAAAATCATGAGATCACAGAGTAAATCTTGACTTACCACCACAGGACCAGGAAGCTTGACAAGGACACACTGAAGGAAGTCCAGGAGATCTTGAGGATGGATCTAGATTGTAGACTGGTAAGGCATAACTTTGTAGAGAAGACCTGGATGAAGAGTGAACACCTCCTTGAATGCAGCTAAAAGTTAATGTGAAAGGGCAGGAACCAAGTACCTCTCCTTATATGGAACTGGCTGTAAAGTGAATCTGCCCTGTTCGGCATATTCATGCAAGACCCTGAGATGGTAGCTGCAATTGACCAGTTCTCAAAGCTTTTCCCGTATGGTGCCAGTCGTGCCACTCATAAGATTAACACCCAAGGCATGCCACTATACACATTCTCTGTTCTTATGGAAATGGAGAAAGTCAAGTGGCTGCCACATTTCTGGCCCAGGAGGAAGATGAGGCCACCATCAGGAAGCTGTTACAGATATTTAAGGAGAGAAATCCAAAATATAAGCAAACATTGGTTGCCATGACGAATAAGAACATGACAGAGAGAAATGTGATCATATCAGAGATGCCCCACATATGTCTACAAATTTGCCTCATCCATGTTCTGAGGACTTTTGGCAGGGAAATAACCCCAGGCAAGATGGGTATATATATCCTCAGGAGAAAAGACCACAGTCACAGACCATATCCAGGAGCTAACTTGTTCTGTCAGTGAGGTTGAGTGCATGAAGAAGCATGAAGTAAAAAATAAATGTGTTTATCCATGTCTACAAAGGTAAAAAAATTTCTTTGATGATAATTGGCACCTTATACGAGAACAGTAGGTAGAGGGACTAAAGAGAATCAAGATGAATCTAGGAGTCCGAACCAACAATCGAGTGGAATCCTTGTTCTCTCATTTCAAGAAAAGGCTTATTGAAAGGGGTAGCCTGCAAGAGCAGCACATGCTATGCCCGAGTACCCTTAGAAGTGAGAGGAGACATCGCCTGCTACATGCTCTGAGCAAAGTCCCATGTAAGCCCAGAATAAGAGCCACATGGGAAATTTGTTAGTCTGTTTTAGGATGATTCAGGATCACCTTAAGGCATCCTACAAGGTTGATGCTCTCACAGTAACCACGGTTCAGAGTTCTTCAGGCACCGGAGACCACTGACTGTGAATGTTCATTCTTCATCACCATGAGTATCCCCTGTAAACAACACACAATCTGCCCTGAACAAGTAAATATTAGGTGGACCTCATTCCATGCCGCAAGACAGGATATCTCCACCCACGGAAAAGATTACTGAGCCTCGCCACATAAAATCAGCCAATCACAAGTCAGGTTACGTTAAGCATGGTGTGACCTATAGAGTGAGGGAACCATTTGTGAAGAGGTTTTTGGTTGTATTTATGCAGATTTGGGATTGTTTTTGTTGTTTTTATTAAATATTTGTTTTGAATCTCTTGAAACTTCGTGATCAGCAAAGATTGATGTTTGCTTACATTTTGCTGATTCAAACATTAGCACTTCGACGGGCAATACTGTTGCAATCTCCTAACACTAACAGCCACTGCAGCTGCAGGAAGCAGAGCCTGAAAACTCACAAGTTTCCCCATAAAATAAACCAATCATACAATTTCCTGACATTTGGCCAATTTGTTGCATATTGGGACATCCTGAAATTCAAACACTGTGATAAGGATCAAATATTCATTTTTTGGTGATGATCAAAGAGGTGGTGGACTTATTCACTCCCATGTACGCACAATGATTTATACCTTTTGTGTAGCTGTGATTGTCTTTAGTTAATTCAAGGGTGCGTGTGAATAGGTACATCGGCATGAATCGGTCCACCACCACTAGATCTTCACAATGTCTCTATGTTTATTTTCTCTTTTTATTTGCGAGACAGTTGTTTAATAAATTTGGAAGGTATTGTTTGCAAGTTATGACTAGTCGAGATCCAGCTGGCAATAATGTTTTCTTGTGATAATATGTAGCCAGGCAGCATGTATTTTATGGCATACACCACCTGTATGTTGATGTAGTCACACTTCCTATTATCATGCACATTGTATCAGTCTAATCTGAGGTTTCCATGTATTAATGATCCATTTTTTGTCACAAAAAACTGTCAGTTTATTAAATAGCACAACCTAAAATATTTGAAAAACACTTGGATATATATGGAAAGGCAAGATTTAAGCTGTACTGTATTTGTAGCTGTATTGTACTGTACATTACCACTGGTGGTTAATGGAGTACATGCCTAATTGGCCATCCACTACTGATCGCCTCTCTTTATATTGCTGAAACTTTTGAAACTGGCTGTGGAAATCCAAAATTGTATTGAAACATCTTGTATACATCCACAGACCAAAGATGGCAAGTCATATTGCCTGTCACACCAGTGACATCCTGCCAAACTCCTTCCCACCTCCGAAACCTGCTGAGAGGGAGTACAGGAATTTCATGGCATCTGAGTACCAAGCCAGTAGCTTGATGGACAGGTCAGTAATGTGAAATATTAATAGATTGTAGATTTGTGGTTGGTATTCGTTTTGATGCTGATAGTTAATTCTGAAAAACAGCTGATATATGTTGACTAATTATCTTCAGTGATAAGCATACGTAAGCTTTATAAAGGCTTTCCTCATTTTTTACCCCCCACACTAAACAATAGCTTGATTTACCCTTTTTTGACAGTAATGTTACTAACTAGGCCGTGGGAGGGTGAACGTAGCAATCCTCCATCTGGGATTAACAAACTTCTTCATTCACAGTATGAGTATTCATGATGTATAAACTATAGAACATTTTCAGTTTTTTACCTAAACCGTAAGGTATAGGAAGTTTATACTTGTTTTTCACCCATGGTAAGTATTGTTTTCACCCATGGTGTCCAGATGGGCGGGCAGGTGACGGGGAAAAGTTTGTCCCGGGCTGTATATCAGAAACCATAGGGTATAGGAAGTTTATACTTGGTAGGGACATTGGTTAGGATTTGACCTTGATTTGACCTTGCCGCAGTGACCTTGAGTTTGAAAATCTTGTCCGGGCTGTATCTCGGAAACCATAAGGTGTAGGAAGTTGATACTCGGTAGGGACATTGGTTAGGGGGTGTAGGTGTGCAACGTCATGGTCTGACCTTGATTTGACCTTTTACCTTGCCGTAGAGACCTTGACCTATAAAATCTTGTCCGGGCTATATCTCGGAAACCGTAAGGTGTAGGAAGTTGAAACTTGGTAGGGACATTGGTTAGGGGGTGTAGGTGTGCAACGTTATGGTCTGACCTTGATTTGCCCTTGCCGTAGTGACCTTGGCCTATAAAATCTTGTCTGGGCTATATCTCGGAAACCGTGAGGTGTAGGAAGTTGATACTTACTAGGGGCATTGGTTAGGCGGTTTAGGTGTGCAACGTCATGGTCTGACCTTGATTTGATCTTTGACCTTGTCGTAGTGACCTTGACCTTTAAAATCTTGTTGCACCTTTGAGTCTTTGTCTTTTGGGTCTGTGATGCAGATTAAGCACTGTTAAAGTCATATTAGAATTCATTAAGAATTTTACTTTTACAACTTCCCATTGTAACAGATGGAATTTCATCAAGTGAGCCACAGATTTTGCTCCAACACCACATATAAGCATTCATTGAATGTATTACCACTTCTGTATGCATGGTAATATTCAAAACATCTAAACCATAATTCAGCCATGCCAGATGTAGATAAAGAGTACATGCATTATCTTTCTCTTAGACATTATTTTCTCTATTTAAACATTGTTTGGACCTTTATATAACTGACAGTGCTCTTAAAGTATCCTGAACTTTGTACTGATACAGTACTTCTATAGCTCATGGTGTTAAAAATATTTCCCTAGGCTGTGGGGTACGGGCATCTCTGATGCTATTTTTATATTGAGTAAACGTCTAGATGTTTGTTTACATTATTTACATATACTTTTCTTCATAAAGCTTTGCAGTCTATGTAATAATCTTGACTAAGAGTAGACTTCTAAACAAAAACATCCCATATAGAGAGATTCATTACTATTTTCACTTGTAGCTGGTATGTCAATTTTGCAGGGCCTCATAAACTGGCATGAATATTTTGATATTGACAAGTACGGTTTTCTGGACTTCAGTGCCCAAATACCTAATATATTTGTATTACAATAAAGGTCCAACCCCCAAGAAAAGTACCTGGATGGTAAAGATTCATACATCTTTGATGATGATTTCCCAGTGCTCAGTAAACCAGCCCCAACAGTGACTGCTGCATCAAGTCTCAGGAATATGTACGACCCACAGTTATTGGTCACTCCAGAAAAACATGCGTCACCAGGGTAAGTAATACTGGGTGTTACTCATTGGCAGTTTTACAAATAGTGACTATGTGTTGACATTTGTGATGTAATGGGAGTAGGGTGGGGGATAGTGTTTCACCATAATAGGTAGTGTGGAAAAATAAAGCATAGTCCCGTCCCAAAAATGAAGTTCAGGTCCAAGGTTTGAAATTTGATAACACTGCACAATAGTGCTGGGAGATCGCTTGGATTTTCCCTGTCGATGTTCGTATCGGACATTTGTGACCAAACTTCGAACATTTCCGATTATGGAATCGAAAGTGTAAACCAGACAGAAAAGTCAAATATTAAATGATAACAAGTAAAATACACACAAATTACCACAAATATGACCAAAATAAAATCTAAAAGCCATTCACAGACTTCTCCCTCACTAACAGACCATGCTTCATGTATCCTCACTTGTGATTGGCTGATTTTATGATTACCTTAACAAAAGTTGGAAAACCCCAAGGTGTTTCTATTTACGTTTTTATTGCATTCACGGCTAGTTTTGTGATTTTAACTGATAAATATTTCAGATTTTTACAAAATATTATTAAGGTTAGCATTATATTGCGGCCAAAAGTTCTTGTAACCCTTAACCTATTTATAAGACATTAAGTTCCCTCTGTAATCATTGGCTGGCTATCCTTTTGTGTCTGTCTTCTGTCCAGCCAAAGGAAAACTAACCATCTGCCAGATCCGGACCTGACTCTAACTCCAGAAAAATCCTCACCTCAATATTCACGGGGAGTGTACATTGATCCAGACGACTCCATCACTGAACTGAAGCAACACACTGGATCTCAGAGGACTGTTAGGTAGATTTCGTGTAATTTTGTATGTATTTAGACATGCAAAGAATTCCTCTAAACTTGTGCTTCTTTAATTTTACATGTCTCTGCTTATTAATATACAATATTGTTTGTTAAACTGAAGTTTCTAAAGGTTTAGATGAAATCTGAAAAAAAATCTTTCATATTGTATGTCGTATTCCTTATTGCATTCACTCCAAACTTTAAAAAAATATTCCTAAAGTATTTGGCATGTGGGTGTTAAAGAAACAATTCTTAACAGTTACTTGAAAACAGTGCAAATTGCAATATTCATGTTGCTTTAAAGTACTATGAAACTGTAAAAAAAATAAGCATGGATATTTTGTTAGCTATAGGTAAGCTTTTGTAAAATGACTGAGTAAGACTGTCACTGAGTCACCATAATGATACACCATGACAACTATTGAGCCTTTGCCTAATCCTTTCAACATTAGTCTCTGTAGAGTTAAAGCAGTCATCTTTTGTCTTGAGAAATCTATTTACTATTTCTAAGTGGTTTTTATCCAAAAAATTCATTCATCAAAGTGCTAATATAAAAAATAATAAAAATTTAATCCAAAAATCTAATCAAATATTTTACGAATACAACCATTGCATTAGCTGATTCCAAAATCTGGTCAAAAGTTAATTTTAGTTATTCAAAATTTGATGATTTTATGTTAACTTAATCAGTATTTCTCATATTTTCAGATTTGATCAGAATATTGAAGTGCACCAGATGTCTCCTGTTAGCTCCACTTTGGGAACCAGTCCAAGTCAGTCGGGGACCAGTTTAGATTCGTTTGACTCCTCATTAAAATTCAGCCAGTCAGAAGTCCCCAGCAGCACGAACAGAAGTAACTTCACAAGGGGACAAGAGTCTTTGAACTTGGATGAAAACTTAGCATTACAAGAAAGAAAAAATGAACAACAGGGTGAAAAATATAGACCGACTTCAAAAGATTCCAATAAGCAGCATTCTCGATCAGTGGATGTTATTTTCACTGCCAACAATCAAAGACCTTACAGTATTAATATAAGTGGTTCAAATTCTGGATCCAAATCTGGTTCTCGCATGGTTCATCCTTGTTCCTTGTCCAATTTGTCCGGATCTTCTGGTGATAGTTCTGGCTTGGATTCTTTCAGTAGCCATAGCAGTGGGGAACCAGATTCCATAGAAACCATTGACATCATCGCCTCGGATCTACAGCCTCATTTTGGATCTAGGTATTTTCTTCACAATTTCTTTTTCACAGTAGGCTAAAAATAGGAGTCTCAGATCTAAGAAATTTGGGTCAATACTTGAGAAATACCTCTACAGAGATAGAGTGGTTTTTTTTTTACAAAAGTACAAAAAGAATAATTTGTTTAATGTCAATGACAATTTTATCAATGTTATTGCAACATTGTAGGTATGTAGCATATTTTTTTCATTTTTGGTATCCAGCTAATTCAAAAATGTCCGATTCCAGAATTAAAAAAAAAAAAATTAAAAAAATTGTGTTTTAGCATCTCCCAATCGAATAGGCCTTGTAACAGGAAGTGAAACTCATGAAATCAAAACATGCAGATCGGCTCAATAAAATCCCAATAGAATGTATAAAAAATATTGGACATAAGTTTGTAGTTTCTGCATGTTTAGCATTCGTCGCCACTATTTTATTTGGGATTCATTTTTTGTAAGAATGCATTTTTTAAGAATAAAAAATATGCGGGAGGCCTTTTTCTAAGAGGCATTCTTTTCAGGAGGCAATTTTCCTGGAATCGGACCTGATAATGGGATCATATTAAAATTGTATGAAACATATTCATTCTCAGTCCCAGTTTGTTTTTCATTTTGAAGCAAAATTTATCCTGTATTTTAATACCAAACTCAGCATTAATTTTTGGTATATGACAACAGTGCAAAGACAATTTTTTTTTTGACGGAGAAAAGATAAAATGAAATATTTGTAAAGTTTGGTAATAATGGTAACAGTGTGGAAAAAAATTGTCAAATTCAGTTGAGTCTGTCATGTTGAGTTGTGCTGTTTTATTCCTCAGATCTAAGAGCAGAAAGGATCAGATTGAGAGGAAGCCATTCAGTGAGGGGATCGTGGAAAACACTCTGGCCAGACCGGAGTTCAGCTCCACACTGAGAGTGAAGAAAGAGATTAGTGAACTGAAGGTATGGATTGTTCATATTATTTAAATACCAAGTTTTTGAAACATTTGTATTTGATTAATTGACGTTTGATCAACGAGCGAAATTTCATGAAAAATCTGTGGAATGCTTGTGTATATATAAACTACCATCTAACTGGTTACGTTTCCCCAAGTAACACAATAATAACTAGGGCTGTGAACGAGTACTCGAGCCTTGATAGACGAGTCGATCTTTGCTAGTACTTGAGTCCATTTTAAATCCTTGGTTACTCGCGAGGTATTGTATTATCGCCCACATAATGAAACGCTTGTGTAAAATATGCTTCATTTCAGCATTTCTCTCACATAATATCAATTAAAGTTGTTATTTTCACTTGAAAACATATAATTTACTCCATATTCTATAATATCTGGTCAAATAGAAGACGTTTTTCTTCAAAAGTTTCGTTTTCGGAACCGACTATCTGTTTACAGAAGACTTCTAATGGTAGATACTAAATCTCACGGTTACTCAAATTCGGGCCGGTTGTGAGAGGGCGAGTACTTGGTGCCGTTTTTCAGCACCTGTCACAGCCCTAGTAGTAACACACCTTTCTTAATTTAAATCGCAGAGTGCACTATTTTGTACATAATATTCAGTAGTTTAATATGGTGACATCAGCTAATTCAAATGATTCAAGGCTTTTATCTTTATATATTATTTGTTAACATAAGCTAAACTTTGTGAAGGCTCAGTGTTGAACCTAAGCTTCATTCCCGAGCAATCAGCGTCAATTATTTGTAAATGTCGCACCCCGAACATTAGTTTTATCTGTAATTCTAATTCAAATGGGACTTTTATAGCACTTAATCTGCCCTATTGAAAAAGGACCAAACAGGAGCAAAACAGTCAACCAATTTCATCATCCAGGGACAGAAAAGAGACAAAGCACCACAGGGAATCTGTAAAATTATTGAAGAAATGGACTGGAGTTGCAGTCAGTTTTGTATTCTCCAAAGTGGTTGTTGGTTTCTCAAGAACAACTGACAGTCGGTTGATATCATTATTGATAGTATCAATGAATCTTATGCTATTGTAATCGGATGTAGCTTTGCAATAATTGTTGCTGAAACCAGGTTGAAATACTAAAATGGAAAATATGCCACTGACAAGGCACTAGTGTTAAATTAACTGTTAATGAAACAAAATTTGTGGAAATACTATTTCGTATCAAAGTATATCATTTAAGTGCTCCTAATTCCTTCTTCACTGAAAAGTTACATGGTTTATGTCTGTAATATTTTTAAAAAGATCATGAAGTTACAAAAGTAAAGGTTGTAATGGGCATAATTAGTAGTGCGGTTGTTCATGTGTAAACAAAAAAAAATATTGTAAATTGGTTTATGGTTTTATTCTACAGGACTCGGAGGTTGATTTGGTAAAAGCCGTGAAGCAAAAACTGAAGACGTCGGACAAAACAAACACAAAGGTCAAAGAGAAGGTGTGTTCACTGCAATAATGTTTTGAAACCATGCAAAATAATAAGAGGAATGAGTAGTGAATTATGTAATAGTACTCGAACTAGTTTTGCCATTTATTATGTCCACCCCACTGGGGGGTGGACATATTATTTTTGCTTTTTCCGGTGTCCGGTGTCCGGCGTCCCACTTGGTTTCCAGACATTTTAGGCAACAGTTCATATCCTATCTTTACCAAATTTGGCATGCAGGTTTATTGGGTTAATAGCTTGTATGGGATTGCTTTTGGTGATGATAGCTCTATAGCTAACTGAGTAATAGCTACTTTGCTACTTTTGAGTAGCTCTTTGGTTTCCAGACATTTTAAGGAATGCTATTAAGCCTAGCTTTCTGAAATTTGGTATGGAGGTTCATTGGGTTAATAGCTTGTATGGGATTGCTTTTGGGGGGAATTGCTTCATAGATGAGTGAGTAATTAATAAAATAAATGAGTAATTAGCTATTTTGAATACTGAAAAAGGCAAATGTGCTCATATCTCCTAAACCGTGCGAGATAGAGCGATTTCGTCGAAATTTTCGACCCACAGGGTATCTAAGGAATGTACTCTTTGCAATTTTCCAAAAATTTTCCCCTCCCCAAAAATGGCGGCCATTTTGAATTTGCGAATTTTTGCCAAAAATGGCAAAACACAAATTTGCTTCTATCTCCTTAACCGTGCGAGATAGAGCGATTTCGTCGAAATTTTCGACCCACGGGGTATCTAAGGAATGTACTCTTCGCAATTTTCAAAAAATTTTCCCCTCCCCAAAAATGGCAGCCATTTTGAATTTTCGAATTTTGGCCAAAAATGGCAAAACACAAATTTGGTTCTATCTCCTTAACCGTGTGAGATCGAGCGATTTCGTCGAAATTTTCGACCCACGGGGTATCTAAGGAATGTACTCTTCGCAATTTTCAAAAAATTTTCCCCTCCCCAAAAATGGCGGCCATTTTGAATTTTCGAATTTTGGCCAAAACTGGCAAAACACAAATTTGCTTCTATCTCCTTAACCGTGCGAGATAGAGCGATTTCGTCGAAATTTTCGACCCATAGGGTATCTAACAAATGTACTCTTGCCAATTTTCAAAAAATTTTCCTTTTCCCACAAATGGAGGCCATTTTGAATTTTCAAATTTTTGCCAAAAATAGAAAAACAGGAATTTGCTTCTATCTTCTTAACCGTGCAAGATAGAGTGATTTCATCAAAATTTTCGACCCAACCAATGCAAAAAGGCATGAAACTGAAATAATTTACATCTACACTAATAAATATTTAAGCATCATTGATATATTTTACAAATGAAACAGGGTCTTGTAAGACTACTGTACAAATTTGGCAAAAGGTTCATGGGGTGGACATTACACATGATAATGTGTGTTCTTCTATGCTATCCTGTTTCTATTCGCATCTACTATCAACAGGGCGTCCTATTTCTAGTTTGTATACTTATTTATATGGTGTTTTACATCACGCCTAGTACCATATCAGTTATATTGTGATGGGTAATTGGAAGGGCAGGGGAAACCAGTACCTACGGTTGATCAAGTAAACTGCTGACCAACGACAAGCAACTAGCAACTTTCCTATCCGAGGTGAGACTGGGATTCGACTCCTGATCTCAGAGGAGGGAGGTGAGTTTTTGTCAATGAAAAGTGAGACTCTATGCAGCTCATGTCAGTGTGATAGTGCATCCCAGAAGGAAATTCAGACATGTGACTGGTTTACTGTGGGCTACTATTTCAATCTGCAGGCATACTTAGAATGATATGGTGTATTCAGGTCTTCTACAACATACCTAAAATAATGTAAAGCTAAAATCTACTAAATCTATGTCTACTTGCAGGCATACTCTAGAGTGAACAGAGGGGACAACTTGGTGTACACTGAACTTCCCGGTATTGAAGTACAGAATGAAGATGCAGTGATGTGTGCTGAAGAACAGATCACATCCCGTGTCAAACCCACCCCCAAAACCCAGTACAGGCCTGAGGTAAGTCAAACCCACACCAAAAACCCAGTACAGACCCGAGGTAAGTCAAACCCACCCCCAAAACCCAGTACAGACCCAAGGTAAGTCAAACCCACCCTCAAAACCCAGTACAGACCCAAGGTAAGTCAAACCCACGCCCAAAACCAAGTGCAGACCCAAGGTAAGTCAAACCCACGCCCAAAACCCAGTACAGACCCAAGGTAAGTCAAACCCACCCCCAAAACCAAGGACAGACCCAAGGTAAGTCAAACCCACCCCCAAAACCAAGGACAGACCCGAGGTAAGTCAAAATCCTGCTTGAAAGATAGTACAGACCTGAGGTGAGTACAAACCATGCCTGAAACACAGTACAATGACACACCCAAAACAGTACAAAACCACCCCCCAAACACAGTACAAATTCATAAAGTACACTCCATACATCTCACAGTGAGTCAAACTCACACTCAAAATGCAGTACAAACCCACGTCTATAATATCTCCACACACAAACATACTCCCTCAGTACTTGTACCTTAGCCTCAAAACCATGCTGACAACTTAGGATGGGTCGGGTACATCGGGAAGTTGCCAATGCAAAACTGTTCCGATTTCAGGACTCCGCATTTTAGTACACCCCAATCAAGAATGGAAAGTCAATCAAAGTGTCATAAACAAAACATGACAACTCTGCTAAATGTAATCGCTAAAAATGCATGAAAATTGGTGATAAAAGCTTATAATTTCTTCAGATTTTGGGTATGTTCCTAATATTTCAACTCTTCCTTCCATTATGTGTTGACAAGTGAAGTGGGGGTTGTCAAATCTCTTCATGATACTGAGACACTGGGCCTACCGAAAAACACCATGCAAGATTTGTTTTGTGATGAACTTTCTGATGTAATGAAGTATTAAAATACAGTCTAGGTTTCCTTAACACAGTAGCAATCAGATGGACATAAACAGATGCCAAATATTGTCCAAACCTTAGAATAGTGATTTTACGAAGTATTTTCAGCCTCAACTAACACTGCTGTTTTTGTTTTCAGTCAAAACTGCAGAAAGCGCCCGACATCATGGAGTTCTTTGAGAGAAGATTTCAGCGAGAGACGGCAAGCTTTACGTTGCCAGGGATACCGACAGTGTCACTAGAACCTCAGCCTGCTGAGGCGACCAGAGCGTTTGACGTGTACACACATATCAGGGGGTGGGAGGGTTGGTGACAATACGCAGAGGTCCATACACTGTGTATTGAAATAGATATTATTAAATCCAACTAACCTGGTGTAGAAGAGAGCAAACAGGAAACCTTTATACCAGTAGGATACTGACCTAGTTACACTATATTTACGCTGTTAACACTTGCATATGTATTTACTATTTAAATGCAAGTTTACCGAAGTATTACTGAAATAGTCAAATGAATAATAATAAAAAAAAAAACCCAAACATTTCAGATTATTTAACTGCGTTCTATCAAGAAATTTATGATTTTGTGAAAAAACCATATCATTTGTTGTTGATATTTATCATTTACATGTTTTGATACCATGTGACTTATTTTTCTGAATCAAACATATCAGGTTGTTAAATTTTAACTTTTCGGAACTGGTTCTGAAAAATGAAAACAACAACATCAAACAAACCTTGACTATGTATTCGATAGCAGTGAAGTAGTGTACGGTATCAAATCAATATTTTTTAATATCATTATCAGACTTCAATTTAACATTCAATATTGAAGTATTGTTTCTCACCATTATTAATTAGATATTGTCATGTTCCACTTTGTTATGGCCAGGTTGTTCTCACAACATTTGTAAGTGTTTGAGGACTGGGTCTCAAGAGCTTTGTTTGCCTCATTTTGTTGTCACTGAATGAACTTTAGACATATTTAACACACAGTTTATGATTCTTATAACTTTATTAATGTTGTAGTTTCTCACCAATGTTTGTGCCAAGATATTGTACATTTTTGTAAAATATTTTTCACCAAAAACTTTACTGTGATACAAATATTAAGTTCATTTTCACTTCAAATAATAAATATAAAGGATCTCCATAGTATGTCAAAATTTGCTACTGGAGATACCCCACAAGATTAAATAGTTCTATTATAACAATTAAACCAAGAGGGGAAATATCCTATGATATTTTGCCATTCGTTTTCAGCCCTTGATTAATCAATGTTAAATTGTTAAAGTAGATATTCAGACAGTGGGTACCTGATAACACTCTCTACAATATTGAGTATTAGGAGATTTCCAGTGGATTGGGATCAGTCTGCTCTGAACACAAGCATTACCGTAAGTTTATTACCTCCACTAGGAGGTTATGTTTGTAGGTGTATTCCTTTGTCTGTAGTCACGATAACTCCAACAGTAATGAATGGATCTTTCTGAAATATTTCATGTGTCTAGGGCTTGATCAAGAATAAGTAATTAAAGTTTGAGAAAGATCCAGACCATATTCAAGACACCAAAAAAGTCCCAACTTTTCACAAACACTGCCCTGGTGGAGGTCTGCATTCTATGAGTGCTATTTTCAGAGTGTCAGTTTATTTTTAAAACAACTATAATTAACAGTATTTGCTAGTGTGAGATTATCTCAAGAATGAGGAGTTATCAATTGAAGTATTTAACAATTGTGTAATATTCAATGCCTTTGTGTCGTTGGTCGATTAAAATCACTCTTTTTCTGATTACATTAACATATACAGTGGAACCTTGTTAAACTGAATCTGAAAACAGCAGTGAAAACCTTCTATGTAACCAGTAATTCCACAAAACATGGTAAATTCCAATGGGAAAAAACCCTCTGGGGGCCTGATAAAGGCTGGTCTCACTTCTATTTAACAAGGAATTCTACATTATAACGTTTTCCTTCAGGAAAGCCACTGTATACATTATGCCACATGTTATAGCCTTGTAACTCTGTGTATATTATATATGTGGAAATATATTATTTAAAGATCATCTTAAATCATTGTTTCCTTTCATTTCCAAATCAAAGTTAATTCCTGTGTGTATTCTTATGAATACTATCAGTGTTTGATACAGCTGCCCAATCGACCAGTTCAGGACTTCCAAGTTTTATTGGCAGACCAGAAACTTTTATTAACCTCTTTGCCAGTAGTCTGCCTGATGCTTTGCCTTCTGTATAGTTTCAGTTATTACAGCAGTTAAGGACTTGTCCTTTGTGGATCTAGTGGTGAAAGCCAAGCTTTGTGATCCTGTGGTCATGTGTTTCAAGTCTAACTCCTGGCAACAAATGAGAAAACATGAGCTTGTCTCAGTATGCCCCTAACAGTTCTCAGAAATTCATGATATACCACTAAACATGATATAAACACATTGAAATTAATCACATCCTGCTTTTTCCATATTTGGTTGCAATTTGAGCCAGTTTGTAAAAATTATGAACCAGATATGATGTATAGTCTTTGAGCTATTTGCACAGATGAATCTAAGAACAATGACTCTGCCACTCCCCTTATGGGGTGAGGGTAAAAATGGGAAGAAATCATTGTTAATACAACCAAGATGTTCCATCCATTATACTTTGCCAGAGATTATTATAGAACAGCCAAAACCTATACAAGTTGTTTTCATATTTTGAACCCTGAGAACCAATTGTAAGGGAGATACAAGGTCTTTTAAGCATGATGACCCTAGTTTACCTTGAAACATGAGTTAGAGGTCAAATTTGACACTTACAAAAGATTCGCAGGCCACGATTTCCTATGAGCTGTTTTCACATTTTGAAGCCCTAAAACCAATTATAAGGGAGATATAAGAGAATGTTAGTATGATGACCCCACTTGACCCAAAGCGGGTGTCAAAGATCAAATTGGACACTTGTAAAAGCTTCGCAGGCCATGATTTCCTATAAGCTGCTTTCACATTTAGAATCCCTAGAACCAAAAATAAGGGAGATATAAGAGATTTTTAGTATGATGACCAAGCAGGCCATGATATCCTATAAGCTAGTTTTGTGATTCCGAATCCCTATGACCAATTGTAAAGGAAATATATTGCACTGAAAACCATCGGGCACTGAAAAGCAAGTACGTGTACCATGTTTGCCACCTGATATCAGACTGGAAACCAACCCAGGATGGAGAGTTAGAAAGCTAGTGTTGCTAACTAGGCCTTTGTGCCTGTTACTATTGAACATGTAAATCTTGTTGTACATTAGATAAATTGAATGTGCATATTTGTCAGTCAAGATTTTGGTCAAGATTCTGCACTGACAGCCATCAGACATTGACTACTGATTTGTCCACTTGATGTTTGGGAAGCTATTCAGGCCCACCACCTCAGAAGTGCGATGTGAGTGTGCCTCTTCTTTAGTAAAACAAAATGTGTACACAATTTCTTATTGTTTGATTATGGTTACATTTAACAAGAATTATAACAAACATAATGACAAGACAATGTACATTAAACCCAAAATTGGGGAAAAAAGTGCATTTAGAATTACTGTTGTAACAGAGGTGATGGTAAAAGAACCACTGACAAATATATGAACAGTGTCAAAGAACAAACAAACATGTACATATCCCCTAAGTGTTACTGCTGTGAATACAAGCAAGTTATAAAAGATTTCACTGCGACACAGATGATCTGTAACTATGCAGCAAGCAGTTAAGATAGATTCTGGTAGATAACTTCTTAAGATTCAAAAAAAAAAAGTGAAATTTGATATAATTTTCAATCTGGGGTGGAAAGTTTGGCCTAAACATATATTGAGACCAGGAATTTGCTGGATGCAAAACACTTTCACAATTCCTGAAAATTTCAAAAGCAGGTACATAGAACTACTAGTCTAAAGAAGACATTCCCAGACATCCAAATTGATTAAAAGTGTGAAACCTCGGCTTTTTTTGACAAAATATTATAATAGTTTTCTCAAGAAGAGATAAAAATGGACTACATCAGCACTTTTGGCTGTATTTAGTTCACTTGTTTCTGAATGAAACTGAGCTATACTTACAATGAGTCCACTTGAACTAAGGGTACACACAAACTTAGAAGCTGTGTCAATATTTGTACATTCACACTTAAACACGTCATTTTTTTTATATACCACCACAACAGCCTCAAAATGAATTAGAATGGATTACATCAACAAACCGTGGGCTGTACTTTGGATTATATTTTCACTTTTTTTGCCACAGTTTCAAAGAGAAGGATATCCCAGTGTGCAACGCAACAGTGGGAAGGGGATTTAAGGATCTGTCCATGCATAGATTAAGCTCCATAAAAATTTCAGATAAGATTAGAAGTGTAAAGGATCAGTTACTGGTTTACATATTTATATCAGCTAAGGGTGGAATATCTTTTGAAAGGATTGAGTAGTCTCTTCTCTTTATGCGCCAGGTATTCCTTAGTCTTTGGACTCAGTCTTAACTCCATGATGTTATTGATTTTCTTCACAATTTCTCGGGCAACCAAGGTTTTTCCCTCGAAATCGAAATGCTTGAAATCCTGGTTCTGTGTGCTGTGGACTAGACGAAAGCGGATCTTGCCTGGGAAAAGCAACAGACAGTATCATTGTACAGTTAGAATGCAAAATTCACTAACAGATGAACTCATTACAAAATCTTGACTTATAGTGCAAAGTAAATTCTGAATTTATTTATGCTAAACCTCTCCTCTCTTTCTTCGTGTCTTATTACACACCATGACCAAATATTCAAATAGTGACTTTAACTCTTCATTTAGTATTTAGCAATCTGTTGACATTCAATTCAGGCAAGACACAATATTGTTCTCAGAATATGCATATTCGATGAGACTTCATTTTTTTTTACCAAAACCATCTTTACCTGAAGGTCTCTCCTTATCCAGCAAGGTACAGGACACAATGTCCTCCATCTCCAAAGTGTTGGCCTTGTGTTTGAACAGGATGCCTTTCCCTTGCACTGGATCTACCTCCACCTTCTCCCCGGATACTCCTACAAAAGCAAGGAAAAGTCTCAAGCAATACTTTTATTGCACTAAATCTGAATAAAGACTTGCTATAAACAAAAAGGACGAGTCCAGGAAAAGCAGTGTTTTGACGGTTTCCACTTTTTTTAACTGGTTGCTTGAAAAGAAAACTAGAGGAATGCTTTTGCTAACAAAAGTGAAGCATCCCTGAAAGTTTAAAATGCTTTGTGGTTTTAATAAGCATGCTGTAAAGCTAAGAATGCACAAAGCTGCGCCGTATGCTTTCCCAATACCTCTTAATACATTTACTATTTTATGACCCCAGTTTGACCCATAAGGGGGGCTCGGGGGATAAAACTGACCGACTATTTAGATTCTCCACATATGCTTTCCCAATACCTCTTAATACATTCTGAAGCTATAAAAGCAACAATAAAGGAGATATAAGGCAAAAACACCAAAGCAGCTATTTATGACCCCAGTTTGACCCATAAGGGGGGGTTGGGGGGTAAAACTGACCGGCTATTTAGACTCTCCACATATGCTTTCCCAATACCTCTTAATACATTCTGAAGCTATAAAAGCAACAATAAAGGAGATATGAGGCAAAAACTCAAAATCGGCTATTTTATGACCCCAGTTTGACCTATAGTTTGGCCGTGGGGTAAAACTGACCGGCTATTTAGACTCTCCACATATGGTTTCCTGTTACCTCCCAGTACATTTTATGGCTCTAAATGCAATACTTAAGAAGATAATAGGGGTTTGACCTAAATTTAAGGCTTTCAGATTGGATGGTGTCAGAAAATCACTCATAAATGAGACATTTTTCAAGGGATTGCTCCCAAAATCTAATCAGCTCGCGTTTTCGATAGTATCAACAGGTGTGTCAAATTATAAGGCTGTGCAACAAGTAGTTTTTCCCGAACTGCGATGACGGGGGGTGTACTTAAAAAAAATTGTTTTTGATCATGTGACCTTCATAAAGGTCAAAAGTCAAATTTACCGGTAAGCATGCAGAAAAATTTTCCCATGCCTGAGGTATATAACTGCCAAATATGGTTTGAAACCTTCTAATAATAAGGGAGATATTCAAGAGAGACCATAATGTGGCGCCGGTGGCGTGGAAACTGAGGCAAAAACAAATAAGCGCCCTTTCAGGGATGCTTAATTAAGAAAAAACAGTTGTGTTTGAAACAGCAAACATTGGAAATGCCAAAATCAGTGTCTTGTCGGATGTCTACAATCTACATCAATTTGGCACTGTATAAATACTTCATATAAATAATATGATGTACAAATATTAACAGCAGTGTGCTTTTTGAGGTGTTCTTTTTAACCATATGACCAATATCTAGAAGAATATATTAAAATTATGTAAATATTTTTTATAGTTGAATGTTTAAGAAAATGTGTAGTAAAATTGGGTTACAATTTACAATGATGAATATGTAGGGTAACTGGTTATGCAAATGGATCAGAATCTTTCAGTTTGGAAATATGTTTCTGGTTTACTGGTTTACGCACTAAGGAAGAAGGTTATGAACATGATGAAAAATACCTTGTCTGTCACCGTTGGAGCCAGACTATGGTACATCTGTCAGTGAACGGAATACTTAGGAAAAGTTTTAAATGACTGTGTATTTCCATAAATAAATCTTTTGCACATATTTCTTATTTTCACATAATATATGAAATTTGATATTCGATAAATTTGTTTATAATAACAGCAATATTTGTTTTACTCATTCTTTCATTTAGCAAAAACATAAAATGTGGGATCCTGGATTTAAAATACAAATACCTGGCCCCATTCCTCTCACAAGACACATCACTATAATATTTTAACATGTTTCAATTTTAAGGGCCACTGAATAGTCTGACAGCTTCTGGCTATATTGACTGGTACATGGATTCAAATAAAATTTAATATCAATATACAAATGTATTTTTGTTTTGCCTGTCAAAGATAGTGAAATGTTGCTTTAAGTGGTAAAATTCAGTTACTACAGGACAGTTACTAACGTATCACCAACAAAATTTATAAGGCTGCAACGATTCTTCGGTTACTCGGAAACGAAACGATTCAGTTAAATACTCGAGGCAAGAAAAGTGAACCGGGTCTTCGAAAACAACTAAACAAAGACGTAAAATCTACCACAAAATTCTATTTTTTCTTCAAATATATGAATATATTTATATATTTTACTAATATAAGGCATTTCCATTTCAATATATATTTTAAGTATTTGCAAGCTTTAATTCTTTGTGTAACAACGTTTTATAAGACGGCATTTTAATGTATGCCCTTTAATGTAACGTATTTCGAAGACGCCTCAAATCTCGCAATATAAAGA
Organism: Sabellastarte sp. h YS-2021; assembly: GCA_964017235.1. NCBI lineage: Eukaryota > Metazoa > Annelida > Polychaeta > Sabellida > Sabellidae > Sabellastarte > Sabellastarte sp. h YS-2021. Next base: position 81,463,260 of record OZ024937.1, read on the forward strand.
TGGTTAAAGTTTCTTATATTTTGCAATATAAATGTGTCTTTTCCCCCAAATTCAATAAATTATCAAAATTCCTTCCTGTTGTGTGGTTTGTAACCATTTTATAAGGCGTGATATGTCAAAATATAAAGCAGTTTATTTCGTGGGCGATAATCAAGCGATTAACCGAGTCCGAATCGATTCTTCTAAAACGAGGAATCGAGGCGCATTTTCGGGCTCGCTTGCAGCCCTAAAAATTTAACAAAGGTTTTTAACATTACCAGGAGTTTTGCGAGCTGACTGCTTTAAACATTTATAAATTTCATAAATGTCTCAAAATAAATCTTGTTAGAGCATCTATAAATGTAACAAATTTTATTGTAATTTAACTTTTTACAAGTTAAATACTTACCTTATCCTCACAAGTGCTTGTTTGGTTTTGTGGAGCAAACCATATCGACCGACAAGAATTTTTTAAGGAATATTCTTGTCACAAGTGGTGACCCCTTTGTCTGCGCATGTCCGCGCTTGCGCAGTAGTCGTTGTCGACAGACGATTGTCGAGAGATCTTCATTGTATTTTTGGTCCCCAGCAAAACAAATTATGCGGGGAGGTAGGGTGGGTTTATCCTTGTGAGGATAAGGTAATTATTTAACTTGTAAAAAGTTAAATTACAATAAAATTTGTTACATTTTATTGCGTAAAATAGCCTTACCTTATCCTCACAAGTGCTTGAATACAACCATAACAGGTGGAGGGTATTTGTTTTGGCCACACTGTTAGATGATTGTCAGACAAGGGGTCACCAAATAAAGCACTGATAAGAGGATAAGATAAGCTTCCATACACCACATCTTAGGTTATATATTACTTCTTCATCACAGATAAGTAATTTGCTAACCGCAACAAGAGATCCATGATGTGATCATCATTGTTGCTGCTGTTGCTGTTGTAGACAATTTTACAACAAATCATATAGCACTATCAACCATCACCCAGTATTGGCCGGAGATGTCTGCATGTCTCCCCAAACAAGATGTCATCATCTGACAATGAGAATATCTCCAAGCAGGCAAACTGAACTGCATAAACTGCAGATATGGGGCCATATGTAAGTCAAGAAAGACATATGTCAGTGACACAACACTTGTATAACTGGAGAGAACAAAAATATGTGAGTCATATCAATAACATGTAAAAATACACAAAAATTGACTACATGCTGAGGTGAATCCACAAGGCCTAATTTGTTCATGGACTGGTCATGGGATTGCCAAGCTACTTCTTCGAGTAGAATGTAGTAAAGAATTGTGGGTCTTCCAATAACAAGAGTTCCATATCTGCTCAGGTAAGACCCCACTTTTGAAAACTAAAGAGGCAGCCATGTATCTAATATGTGCCTCAATGTATGGATTCTGAGAATCAGAATTAAGGGACTGGCAATCTAATCATGCATCCAGATTGATCCAGGAAGAGATAGCAGAACTCAAGATATCTCAATCAAGCCTTCCTTAAAAGATATGAGCAAGAGATGCTTCACCTCCTTGAAGTACTTGTACTGTCTTGATAGTAACTAAGTACTGTATCAGTCCAACGTCAGCTCAAGAAAGGTTTGTGAGCTGGAATGACCACTGGTTTGAGCCATCTGGGGCATCAGAAGCCAACTGATTCTTGCTAAAAGGCAGGAGAAGGAGACTTTCCCTTTTCTCCAAGCAGTAGTCCTGTCCAAGAAGGATGTAAGTGCTGTAGGAGGACAATGAATCATGTGTCCAGACAATTTGAGTTCAGGAATGATCTAGAGCTGAAGTGACCACTGGAGCCAATCTAGACCAATTGAGGCTAATAGGTCCTTGCTGAAAAGGTAGGTAGGAGGGAGAACTGTAAACTCCTTCCTATGAGGCTTGTGTCTGAAGGAACCAAAGTCCCAAAATACACTTCCAATGCCATTGCAACAGTGTTGCAAGTCAAACTTTTTTAGACTGACCTCCTTTTAAAGGTTAATAAGGAGCCTTTTGTGAAAGCCAACAGAAGCAAAGGCAAATCCCTTGATGCTGCACCTCTGTTAGCAGTGGGCTTCTCTCTATAACACTTGCAATAGGCCTATAAAGATGCAGGCTTTGGTTCAACTCCTGCACAAAAAATGTAAATGATCAGCTATGGCTGCTGCAAAGCCAACAAAAGTGACAGGTTTCAGATTTTTTGCAAGTAAATGGATCAAAAATTCTGGTATATTTGAGATCGTAGGCTCTGAGATGGCCACCTTATTCTGTGGGTACCAGAGCTCAAAATGGCCCATCATGACTCATACATTCCAAGATGAGGGTCCTTGAGATGCCCTAAATCTCTCTATCCCTAGCCCAGAGAATGATATAAGAGATTCTGAGTGGTGTTAAGGTACCAAGCATGAAGGTGCCAATGCAACAGATTCAGATGGTATTTCTGATTGAATGGCTGTTTTTGAGACCAGTGAAGTAGCTGTAATGGAGGTTTGGTTGAAAGAGTCACCAGACCCCAAAGCCAATGCATCATGGGTCACCAAGGGGCCACTACAATCATTTTGCACCTGGTGTTCACTTGTTCAATGACTTTTTGGACTAAGTGGTATAGGACAAAAGGCCTAGCAGTCCAGAACCTCCAACAAGATGTTTAATTCATCTATGTTCAGAGAATTTGCATCCGGGACTAGCAACATAAAATGGAAGTTTGTGACTCATATTGGTGGCAAAC